>OV656752.1:5038333-6292916 GCA_927399415.1 Macaria notata
GCCGCTTTGCAGAGAGTCTCCACTAGATGGTGCTGTAGGTAAGTGCTGAGGAAATACCTGTAAGGAGAATGAGGTTTACGTTGAATTGGTGATTTTGTTAATAAGTTATTTGATGTTTTAAGTAATTTAATTTAATTTAAATTATGATGTTATTATGATTGTGAATTTGCATCTATTCGTATGTTTTGACGGTGACGCAGTAGGCTACAACTAAACGACTGACCATTGTTATTCTTGAAAGAGGGATAGTAGAGTCCCGAAAGAGGATGTATGTTTTATTTTTTAGAAAATAATAAAATCTAGCAAATATGCTTAAATCTCGTTTCGTTGCATACATTTTTTTCATTTTACAAAGTAACTTTAATTCAAAAAGCTCCTATTGAAAGCTACTATTTCATGGCCAGACTTACAAATATACAGGTTTAAAACAAATATACGATAAAAAAGAAAATTGTAAATCTTGGGTAGGTATATGATTGATCTCTTTCTAAAACATATAACAGCCCTCTTTTTTGTCAGGAGTTAATACTTTAGTATCAGAACTTTTGAGAGACGTTTATAAATATGTAACTAAAACTGTAACGGTCTGCGTGCTGCCGCGGTCCCAAAACGCACGTTCTGATGATGGGTGTCATTACACCCGAAACGCGTAAACACAATTCATAATATTGTTTAATTTCTAGAGACCCTCTTTCTCCCCATAAAATTTTATTTCTTACACTGTCCCGAACATTATGGCGATGGCAGACTTGCCGGTGAACCCGAACTCATCGTCGACCGCTCCCAGGAGTTGCAAGTCGTGAGGGAATAGCCAGGTCTCCTGCAGTGCAACGATGCACGCCCGCTTACACAGTCCTCTGATTTCGTCCAGAGAGCTTTTTAAGCCGTAACAATTATACGTGAGAAAACTTGCCGTACAGCCGTGATTCATAATTACGTTATCCATTAAAATCTTCTTAAAGTATTACTATTGTTATTTTTATGATCAAAGTCTACAAAACGTCGAAATGATATGCCCGCAGGCCACATATGGTCATCTAAGAATACAGCTAACTTCTGCCTTGGCACGAATACTTTGTAAGCATCGTAACTTTTGTTATATTTCATGGGCACCCTCTCTAAACTGACGTCCACTCGCACTTTATCTCTAATATACTCGGCAATATCCTCCGCTGATGTTTTCTTGTCTACGTTATAAATAAACAACGGAATCTTAATATCCGCCGCTCTAAATTTGCATTGTGCAGACGTCTCTGCAACTCCCTTTCTACTTATAAATCTGTTTCTGTACCTATTTCTTTGCACTTCTTTCCATTCGCTACTTTTATCTGACTGTTTCCATTCACCCTCCATCCGAACAACATCCGAGAACGACCGAGTAGGCAAGCGTTTACTATAGTTAGGCATCGCAGGCGCATTGCCGCCACTGCCCGTAGGTAAGTTAGATAACGGCACACGCTCGCTCGCCGGACGATCCCCGCTGGGTGCAGCGGGCACTGCAGTCGGCCTCCGTTCGCTGCGCGAGGCGGTTGTACTGCGTTCCGCGTCACTCGCGATCATCATCGCCGGCGCAGTTGTTTGCGGTGCCACTTGCGGGCACGGCTGTGCCGGTGGTGGCTCGATTGATGTTTCAACTACAGTGTCGTCGATCGTCGGTCCGCAAGCAATTTTAGGCCCGTTGCTAATACTGCTGTCGGTGGTATTTAATGTGGATGATGACAGAATAGTTTCAGGAAGATGTTGCAGCCCCATTGGCCCGCTGTCAAAGCTAAAGCTAGCCAGACAGGCTCCTCGTCGTAAGTTCACATTTCTATTGAGATTTTCGACTATTTTGTTCTTATTATCATTCCTTAATCTGTCAGAGTGAATGCAGCCGGTGTCATGAATAGAATTAATTATGTCCGTTTTCGTTTGGGTCAACTGATCTACCGTTACATAAGTCGATTTCATGTGTTTTACTTCCTTTTGTAGGACAACAATGTCTTTAAGAAGCCGCGTACAATCGACATGATCGAACGTAACGGGGGGTAGCTTATGTAGTTCCCGCGCAACAAAAATCGGAAAATTCTCTGGTTCAGTGGCTTTAAACACTTCAATAATGTCGAATAAATCTTTGTTTTCTTTACCTTCCTTATTTTTACGTCTAATACGTCGAATATCAGTAACCGCCGATTGAAACAACAATGACTTAGCTGTCTCAATATCATCCGCGGTGAACGCCGTGGCGCAAACGCGCGCCAGGCTCTCATTGTCCATCACTTTGTGTTTATTTTGAATAAATGCTAACAGCTCGTTCACTACTAGGTTACAGTTTACACATTTCAATAACACATTGCTATTTGTTGACATTTTCAAAGCGAGATCGCACTTTTGTGACCACACGCGCCGGTAGTCTGACAAAAACTGTAAACAACATACGCGAATCACGCGTGAGTGAAAACCGTTTTAACCGTTACATATTGAGGAGTTAATGCTATTGGGATCTATATTACTTTACTAGTATAGTTAGTAAAGTAATATAGATCCCAATAGTATTAACTCTTTTTTATTTACAATAATAAAATATAAAAACAAGGGAAGAGCCCCAGCAGCCCCATTTTACCATCGTACGAGTAGAGGTACGGCAAGAAGGCACCGTTATACAGTTGAGGTTCCAAAGACTCGCACCAAGCGGTTTGCTTCGACTTTCATCGATCGAACAGCCAAACTGTGGAACTCCTTGCCCGAATCTCTATTCCCCTTGAACTATAATTTGTCGGTCTTCAAGTCGAGAGTAAATCGGTTTCTTCTAGGCAAGCGCGCTAGATCGTAGATTATAACGTTGCTTAACATCAGGCAAGTTGTAGTCAAGCGTGAGCCTATCTAAAGTAAAAAAAAAACTGAACATACTACTTCTAACTACTACAAAAGAGGGGCACTTTGAAAATCTTTAGAAAAGCCTAAAGATAATCTAAGTGCTCCAGCCCACTACCAGAGGTCAGCGTGCCCAGCATACTGGCCGCATTACCAAGCTGGATGGCAATTCTGATACGTTAGGCCAGATAAACTATACTACCTTATATAAGGAGTGTTATCCGGCACATGATATTTAGCTCCCACGTCAAATTCGTACTCCCCTCTTTTTCCTGGCGGCGCTATTCCACTCAACTCAACGGACATTTGCCAAAAAGCTTTATTTAGATCCCGAGACGAAATATCTCCGGAAAAATACTGCCATCTGTACTCATCAATGAGGAGGGAAAATGGAATCTGTGGTACTTTGTTAAAGGCTTGCTTTAGCAGTAACTGTTCAGCGGTTGATAGGTTTATGCTTTCATCTGAATCTTCTTTCTCTTTTTTTACATCTTTGTTGTCTGTTAGGTCAATAAATGGATTTTCTTCTCCTTTGTCAGCTACATTTTGAAAATCACTGATAAATTTTCTATCTTTTTCATTTAAGAACCCTTTGAAATCACCGATATTAGTATATTTTATTCCTTTATTATCTTCTATATCAATAACAGGTTTATCTTCTTCTTTGACGTTTAAATCGTCTTCTTTATCAATCAATACTTCGATATTTTCTTTCTTTTTAAGACTACTGACCTCTTTATGATCGTTTTCTTGTTTAATTTCGTTGTTATTAAATAGCAAAGTGTCATTTATTAGTCCAAGTCTATGTAAATGTTGTGGAGTCATCACTGCAAACATTATTGTATCTCCTATAGCTTCGTGTAGCGCCATGTTTGCTTGCTAAAAACAAAGAGATAACATTATTATTAGTTTCCAACCGTTTTTTTGTTGTTAGGTGGTAAGTACGTTTAGCTTTATTTCCTTCTTACGGCCGGTTCACATATGTCTCCGTTTTACTTACTGTTCCGTTTTATCGTGTTCGTTTTTTTTTCGTCAATGGCGTATTTAGTTGTATGAGCGACTTCACACACGGCACAGTATTCTGTATGCAGTAAAAAATATCGTTCCGTAAAAAAAGGACGTTCCGTTTTGTCATCGAATTCTGGACGACGGAGCAGTAAAAATATACGGATACGAGAATTTTAACGGATAGATACTGTGTGCGTGGCGGGCTGTGTGTGCGGGGTGCACATACAGTATACGTTATACGGTATTTATGTGTGAACATCGCATCCAGTAATGACGGATTCGTTGTACGTTATACGGTGCCTATGTGTGAACAGAGCATAAATTTATGACGTATCCTTTAAAAACGTTCCAGTAAAACGGACTCCTATGTGTGAACGGGCCCTTATTAGACATTTAAGGCACCGCCATTTAAAAATAAACAGAAAATGTTATGAGTGTGATTCTGTGTTTACTTTACATTTTGTCATAAAAAAAATATTTTTATTATTTTTCTTATATAGGAAGGCGCATCCCATGTTCCTACATATAAATTTATAATAATAAATAATAAATAAAATTTTAAATCAGCAAACTTTTCATGTCTCAGGTACGATTTATTTTAAAAAAACTTGTCGCATAAAAACTATTCAGAAAAACATATTATAAATAAATGATATATACCTGATTTTTTTATTGACACCATTTTATTGTTATTATCTACTTACTCTGAATAAAGTCGGTTGTTGTTCATACGCCATGTAATACTGAATGTGGCCTAATTCATGATGCAGTACGTAGAAATCTTTCATCGTAGTCTTGGAGCAGTAAAGTAATCTGAAAAAATAGAATAGTGATAGTAAACATTGTACGAGATAGATTAAACATAATATCAGTAGAACTTAAAATGCTGGTCATTTTAAAAATATTCATTGCCTTGTTTAGTACAAAAATTAAATTATTTAAATTTTGCCTTTCCTCAAAAATACTTCTTGTTTTAGCGAAAGTTTGAACGTGTTTGCTTTTTCATCACATCATCCCAACTGCTGAATCGATTGGAGATAGATTAGACTCTGGATTAACATATCGCATACCTACTTTTTATTTCAGATTACCATGTGTTAAACCACGGGGCGTAATTAAAAATTAAATATTTATAAAAAGAACTAGTGGGTGCTCACGGCTTCGCTCGCATTAAAGAGTAAAACTTGCATCCCCTATTTCACCCCTTCAAAAGTATCATTTCCAAAAATCCTTTCTTAGCGGATGCCTACGTCATAACATCTATCTGCATGCCAAATTTACCTGAAATCTCCTTTCACAAACATATCAGCGGCAGTGCCGTGACATCTGGTGTCATTGCTCTCTCTGGTGAAGACTGAGTTTTGCCAGAAGGAGTCTGTCATAGGCGGGAGTCCTAGGGACTGGTAGAAATCTTCGGCACGCTTTACCTGAAACATTATTATACATGCTTTTATTTATTATTTTAATTTATAATACATCTTTGCTAACTAAGCTGCTATTGAAGCGAGTGTGGCTTAGCGGTACCAGTGTCTGCTTTGCATCCATACGCACCGTGGTTCGAATCCGGCCCTACACCAATAACTTGTATTTCCAAGTTATGTGTGGATTTGCACTCGCTTAGCGGTGAAGGAAAACATCGTGAGGAAACCGACATGTTTGAGGACCACAATATCCGAGGACATATATCTTCCGTGGAAGGACCTGGGCGCCCATGTTGTTCGTAATAACTTAGCAATAACTTTTGTTCTACGACTTTTGGGAATTTGCGCAAAAAACAGCAAACCCTTTTCCATACCAATCGTACCGTCATATACCTAAAAACAAAAGTATAGATATTCTTTAGTATTTTTTTCGGTTTCATGATGCAACGTAGCGTAGCAACAGATCTTCTTGTTTTTTAGTATTGTGATAGTATGATACTTATTTTAAGATTAGAGAGAAGATACTAGATACATAAATAAAAATAAAATAAAATAAAAATAAAAAAAGCCTTTATTGCTACTACTCAATAAAATAGATACAGGAATACGTAACTTATACATCTTTAAATGAAGGTATGTATAAATAGTGTTAATAAAAAGTGTTGTTTAAACATGATCCTTATGTTTACAATACATTCTATTATTCAAAAGTCAAATTATTATCATACTACTAGCTGTCCCGGCAGACTTCGTACTGCCTCAATCGATAAATAAAAGACCTAAACTTTTGTATACTTAAATTATATTGTAACAAATAATTGTAATTTCATTTTTTTTTTTCCTTTTAAACCTTCCCTAGACCTCCACGAACATTTCAAGACTAAGATAAGATAAATCCGTTCAGCAATTCATTTTTATATATATAGATTATTTTAGATGAAACATTTTAGTTTTAGAAGTAGTTTAAGTTTTTATTAAGTAGGTATTAAGTTAGTCTATTGTTAGTACCTGATTAGTTTTAAAAAAAATGTAAGTTTTTTTAAATAAAATGTATTAAGATACTTTGTTGGGTTTATTAAAGGTATTCGTACAAACTATTAATTAAAAATCTTTTGTAGGTTGTTATTTACTTATTATAATAAACACCGTCCACTTACCATGTGATAAACAGTCCAATTCAGTTTGGTAATGCTTTCATCCAAATTGATAGTTCTCGGCACAATCAGATCTGATATCGACTCCCAACTTTGTGACCACAGGTCACCTGAAAATGTACATTTTTATTTGTTGTAATAAATGTAATAATTGTTGTAATTTGACTACTCAGTTAGCTTAGCTTGTAGTGGCTCTGCCTTCTAATCTAGGGGTGCGGTTTCGATTCCCGCATGACACAAATAATTATGAATACTAAAATTTGTAATTACTTGTGTTGAGTCTGGTCGTTTCTATGTACATATGTATTGACAAAATAAACGTATTGTTGCGCCGCGACCTTTCTGGAAGGTTCACGTTACCACCGGCAGCTACCTGCGCGTACACATACACGTAAACAAGTTGTTTACCTCATTTTAATTGCGTTCCAGATTGTTCGACATTCATCATTGTTAAGTGTAACACAAAAGAAACTAATTTGCATAACAATGGTTTTATGGTTGTGTTTTGATCCAAGTAATACAAAAGCATTCGAGAAGTTTCTTACCGATATATAAACGGGCGCAGCTCGGGCCAGAGACAGTTTCAATCAAGCGATCGAAGCGAACAGTCAAGCGATACCGAAGCGATATTACGAGTGTGAAAGTGCTAAGTGTAGTACTGTGTAGTGAACGTGTGTGCTTAGTGTTTTTCGTAGTACTCTACGTACTTGTGTGTGAAAACATCGTCGAATTAAAGGCAATAAATTAAGGCATTCGGTTTTTCCTTAAAAACAGCCCCCTATCCCGTAACAGTATTATGTATATCCGTTACCTAGTACCCATGATACAAGCGTAGGCTTAGTATGGGGCTAGATGTCGCTGTGTGATATGTCCTGAATATTTATTTATTCATTTACTTATTTATCAAATTCGCTTTAAAATCTTTACTTTAATTTTATCTCATTACAAAATATTTAACTGCCTCACAGAGAACACAGCCAAATTGTAGGAATAGGTATAATTCAAAACCAAAAGTACGATTTAAAGCATAAGCTTAGTATGGGGCTAGATGGCGCTGTATGATATGTCCTGAAATATTTTGAATAATTTGTCGGTCTTCAAGTCGAGAGTAAACCGGTTTCTTCTAGGCAAGCGCGCTAGATCGTAGATTACAACGTTGCTTAACATCAGGCAAGTTGTAGTCAAGCGTGAGTCTATCTAATGTAAAAAAAAAAATATTTGTTTATTTAATATTTATTTGTTTGATTTGAACCCGTTTATTTTTGGAAGAAACTGTCTATCATCACATTTAGACTACATATAGACACATACTTATACACCAAAACTAGACAAGACAAACCAAGCAAGGTTAAACAAGTACTATATATTGGCAATTTCAAAATACGAACTTATTTCTTTCTTTGGATTTCGTTCTTTCTTCTTAGATTTCTTTCAACACCTACCAATATCTCATTAAAAATGCGTTAACAATTTAAACTACTGAGAAAAATAGCATACCCAATAAATGCGCTGGTACAGGCCCTCTCTCCGGCACAACATGTCCATACTTCTTCCTCAGGTAATACCTAACGACTCCATGCAGTAACGTGTAAAGAGGTTTTACATCTTCGTAGAGGTTTCTACAAGTTTTGCGTAAGTTTGGTATTTCTAGTTCTTCGCGCCAGGATGCCCCTATGTCTGGATAACCTAAAGAACATAATTTGTTGAATAAATCAGTTGAACAATCCATGAATCTTGAAATCTTACAAACTACGCTGCAGCAATGCTTAAAAAAAAAAAAAACTAAACTGCTACTTGTAACTATAACATAAAAAAGTGAGAGGCACTTAGAAAATCTTTAGAAAAGCCTATATTTCAGCCTATTCTTTGATAGCTCCTTTTTTAATGACGGCTAAACTCTATCAATATTGACATCCTTTTTGAGCTTGGGTGAAAATTGTAAAAGAGAAGAAGCAATTCATGTTTACCAACCATTACGTCTAGCAGCAATATTTTCCACCTCCACCAATCTTCTATAAGGTTCCTTCATCGGCTGTCCAACCTTCTCTCTCCAAACCAACCAAACCCATTTCAAAACATTATCATTTCTGGAAAATTCCATGACCTTCTGGAAATCGTCTTCTCCTTGCAGACAAATAAGTTTTGGATCTTCTTCGATATATTCCACAGAGTTTTTATTGTCTTTAATCTTCGTTATAGCATTTCTATTAGAAAACTTTTTGGAATCCGACCAGCGATATATTCTGTTGTGAAATTCATCGCTGATGTTCAAGTATTTTTCAATGGCTGTTTCGATTTCGGTCAGGTTTGTGGAAGAAACATTTTCGTCAGTTGGAATGCAAATTGTGGCTTCAGTGTAAACTTTTTGTAGTTCTTGATATAAGTCTGTTATGAGTCTGAAAAATAAAAAGTTAAGTAATATTGTTCTTCTTCTTATCGAATTTGAGTGGCCAACTCAGATGTCAAGAGTTTATCTTTTTTATCAAGTTTGAAATAGTAGCTATACATTCATGAGATATTTGCCAAGTGCTAAACCCGCATGATGGTAGTTTAAGCTAATCAAAATAACGCAGATTCGAATCCTGTCGGTCGTGATTATTTTCACTCATTTTCAATTAAACTTATATAGCTATACAGTGGTTTCTACGTAAGTCGTTTTAATACATTTGTTACTTATTTTAGACTATAGTAAAATATGAATTATGTGGTTACAGAACAGGATTTTTTTAAACCTAAGAATTGTGGGAGACCTTTGACCAGCAGTGGGACAGTACAGCGGTGTGTTTCACAATGAGTCGGATATGGATCCGATTCGATTGAGACGGAAATCAATTGGCACGGAAAGGATTTTTCCAAATCACAATGATTCCATACGAATCTTTTAACAAATTTATTCATCAGAAAAATCGGAACCGTTCCGTGAGCCAAAAGCTAGCGGATTCGTTTCCGTCGATGATAAATTCGATTTTGTTTTTTCATGATATTTAACCTGATTTACACATAATTATACACTGATTTATTTCTATTTATAATTATTCATATGAAATCTACAGTAAAAATGGTAAAATTAGCCTTAAAACTTATATTTTAAATTTCTACCATTGTATTTAATTTCTACCATTTTTACTACGAGCAGATCGGATCATATCCGACACATTGTGAAACACCATGCTGATATACAAAAAATATACAAAAAGGCTATTTTTACCTGCAAATAATCTAAAACATAACAATAATACTAACCTGGCTTCCTCATAAGTATATTTAGGTCCTCGACAAAGCAAATATTTCTGCCTCAACTGTGTCCTATTAAACGATTTATACTTTTCCAATCTTTCCAATGCTTCACAAATCTTCTGCGTCCATTTTATGTTTTCTTTTTGAAACACATCAGATTTGTAAACCAATTCTAGGTTATAAGGCTTAACAGATGATTCCCAAGTTATTTCTGCTGCTATAGCGTTGAACTTTTCTGTTTGTTTGTTTATCTTCTCGAATATTTCTTTGATGTTTTCGCAGTGATATAGTTTGATTGTGGTTAGCAGAATTAGAGCTGGTAAGATGATCATTTTGATGCTATTTTGAGATGTGCATGCTTTTGGTTAAAAGTCTGAAAAAGAAATACGTAGGTATAATTACTTGTGTTGAGTCTGGTCGTTTGTATGTATAATAAGTATGTATTTACAAAAGAAAAGTATATAAGTATTATATCCGTTATCTAGTACCCACTACACAAGCGTTTGCTTAGTGTGGGGCTAGATGGCGCTGTGTGCAATGTCCCGGAATATTTATTTATTTATTTATATATAACCCAGGGGTCTTCAAATCAAAAGTAAATAGGTTTTTCCTAGGCTACAGTTTCTTAGACTACAGTGGTGCTTAACATCAGGCAGGCTGTAGTCAAACATAAGCCTATTCCGTGCTAAAAAAAACATATGTGACACATTATTATTTTTTTATTTTTTTTTTAACATGAAATTGGCTTACGCTTTACTACAACTTGTATTAGTATTTATTAGTATTTGTTATGCGAGTAGGAGTGAGTTTCTCAATTTGTTGGTGTTAGTTTCCCATTCCTGTTGCAAAACGAACGTTTTACATTCAAAAAATAATTAATAGTCCAGGACATTGCACACAGCGCCATCGTATAATAAGTGTGTATTTACGAGGGAAAGAGAGGGATGATATAAAAAATCCTTGGTATTTACAAAAAAAAGTATATAAGTCATAGTCATAGTCATTTATTTATACCAGATATTTGATAGACGTCACAGAAATACAAGTAAAAAATAATCAATTAAAATACAATAATTATAAGTGTCATATCCGTTATCTAGTAGGTACGCAGGACACAAGCGTACTAGATAACGGATGTGACACTTATATACTTTTTTTGTAAATACACACTTATTATACATATATTGAAATGACTTAAATTGATATTTTCGTTTGAAGTAGATTTAAGCTAACTGATTTATTTTACCAGACTTGCTAAAATAAACATCTCGGTAGATATTACACTTTATTTACCAAAGATAAGATCCCTTTAACTATTCAGTTTAACATTTGAATTTGCAAAGGGACCTTTACACTAGTAATTTGATTATGATGGTCAGTTCAATCGAAGCGCCTGACACTTTGGCTATTCAATTTTATTCTAATTCAATTTTGTAACTTGACTGTTTTAACAGCCTACAATCTATGAATGAATGCATTTATTTATCTAACTTATCACCTTGTGATCTCTGCAGGATAACTGTTGTATTTCCCCAGTCTCACAATCTGAATGCCTTCAAAGCACGAGTGAATAGGTTTCTTCTGGGCAAGCGTGCTCCATCTTCGACTTCACCATCGCTTCCCATCAGGCGAGGTACAGTCGAACGCAAGCCCATAAAATGTAAAAAAAAAACTATCGCATAACCTTTCTAATACATCAAAAGTAACAAATATTGTTCTACAAAAGATACAAATGTTTAGGTATTTCATCGCTCTCTGACAACATATGTGGAGAACCAATTTTTTTCGTTCCAAATATCGTAAAATAAAAGGTTTGTTTTTTTTTTTCTAAAACTACCCTGAATAGGTTATGTTTTAGTTATGTATAACTCTGTATAGATACATCTACTTATACCATTGAGCTATAATGTACTTACGTACTAGAGATGACAGCACCAAGTAATAATATGCGGGGCGCCTTGCAGTCCACGTGACTGCAGTGAACTTAGTCCGGGTCAAACGCCTGTGACGCGCGAACGTGTTATACAAATACGCAATTTCAATCAAAATGCCGAACTGTGTCTTAAAAACGTGCACAAACCATTCGAGAACAAAAAACAAAGATAGCGGTGTAACATATCATCGGTAAGTAATCATTTTATTTGTTTAAGATACATTAACCTCAATGGTTTAAGATTATTGTTTGACAAAGCTTGAGTTTACATCGACGCGCCGCCATTGCGTGAACATCATAGAATATACACAAGTTGATGCAAAACATCGAACGAAACGCGTAAGCGCCTTGAAAAATCACGGCGCTTTCGACCTTTTGGTCGCAAGAAAACTAAATCTTAAAGCGTTCTAGCGCTGCGTGTTTATACTGGCTGGTTAGACGACCAATTATTGTTTCATTGCTGAAGCGAACTTTAGGTGAAATTCTTAACAAAATGGAGCATGACTTTTGGCTTGGATAGCTCCTCTAGTACGTAAGTACATTATAGCTCAATGACTTATACCTAGTAATTGCTATCGAACTTTGCTTGTCTTATCTAGGTACAGTCAGTTTAATATTAAATCACGGCACCGCTTTTCCATTAAACACCTACACTGCTTTTAATCTTATCTGTCGCAAATTAGAACCAACTTATATTAAGCTCAAACACTAATTTGGTAAGATAAAAACCCAGCAAATCAGACCTTGCATTATTCTATAAAATAATAGGAAAAATGAAAGGTCTTAAACTGATATTTTTTACTGCTTGCGTTTACAAAATGAAAGAGCTGAATACTTTTTAAACAGCTATAAAAACCTATTTTGACTGGCCTGTTAGCTTAGTTGGTAGTGGCTCTGCTTTCTAATCTAGGGGTTGCGGGTTCGATTCCCGCCTGACACAAGTATTTATGCATTTTAAAAATGTATAATTTCTTGTGTTGAGTCTGGTTGTTTGTATGTATAATAAGTATGTATTTACAAAAGAAAAGTATATAAGTATTATATCCGTTATCTAGTACCCACGACACAAGCGTTTGCTTAGTGTGGGGCTAGATGGCGCTGTGTGCAATGTCCCGAAATATTTATTTATTATTTATTTTTTATTTATTTTGAGGACACATGTATACATACATACATACATTCATATATAATAAAGCTGTCACCGGTCGGTGTCTGTACATTGAAGATATTGAAAAAAATTGTTGAGGGGTCTTCATTGATAAATAAATAAATAAATATTTCAGGACATATCACACAGCACCATCTTTACGCTTGTATCATGGGTACTAGATAACAGATATAATAAATACATACTTATTATACATAGAAACGACCAGTCTCAACTCAAGTAATTACACATGTTAATATTCATAATAACTTGTGTTATGCGGGAATCGAACCCGCACCCCTAGATTAGAAGGCAGAGCCACTACCAACTAAGCCAACAGAGCAGTCATTGATGCAAAAGAACACAAAAATCATGTTTAAAAAAAACTGTTTGTCTGTAGTTACGTTTGTTCGTTATAGACTCGAAAACGGCTGAACCGATATGTCTACGGTTTTCACTAACATGGTTAATTTCATTTCAATAAAAATCTAATCATGTAAAAAATTCGTCTGGCTTTTCTCCGCGCCATTCCTGTATCTAATCTCCCCTGGAGGACACTCATGGCGCTGAGATAATCCACGTTCATTAAATGTTATCTGGCCCTCACTGCACTCCATTTGCGCTGATTACATGGATTTACAATATAATGAGAGAAGCGAGAGCTACATGTCGAGTGGTATTTTATATTAAGGTTCTTTGGATCAGATGAGACGTTAAATCGTAACATTACATAAAAAGCAGTAAGCCTGGAAGCCCCGGTTGTTTATCATTATTTAATTTTTAATTGCTGCTTTTTTTGTTTTATTTTTCTTTTAATTGGCATCGGCCGTGTTGATTATTATTATTAAATAAATAAAGTAAATAAAATCATAGTAAATACATGAAAAAAAGCCCATAGGTTGACTGGCCTCCAGAGTAAATCAGGACATTGGTATCTCCTTACATCAGGCAAGTTTTAAACACGTGTTAGCCTATATCATGTAAAAAAAAGTTGGCCAGCCAGCTTGTTTTTTTTATATTAGATTAAGTAGGTATATCTAATCATTCCTTATAATCTTTGTTACCTCTTCAAAACTACTCAAACTCTTTTTATACCTAGTATTTGATAATGCCAAAATTTGTTTACAAACATTAATTAGTACCTACTCGATTTGTATCCAATATAAATATAAAACACATAGGTAGGTACAGTCAAATTGATAAAAACGAAAAAAATAATACGGTCAAAATTTCAAAGAATAATGAAAAAATAATAATCACTACATAACACGCAAAAAAAAAACTTTTTATTAATCAAAAAGAAATTTTAAAACTTACCCAGTAATTTGTAAAGTTTAATATAACTATTTGATTAAATACTCTTTTGTAAATTAACCACAACTGTAGTCTAATATACTTATCAATTCGACGCTTTTCTCACAAAACAAAAACTCTAACTCGACCATAAATTTTCCTCGTACTCCCGGTTTTTTCGAACAGGTTGCGTTCAAACCGTGTACCACTAAGCACAACGTTGTACTGAGACCGTAAGTTACGAATCGAGTAGATTTGTCCTGCTTAGGTGGGCGGTGCAGGGCAGGCTATGCTACGTACTATGGTATATTATTATAGTAAGTATTAGTCGATACAGCTTTGATTTTGGGATAAAAATACACACAAGTGGCTCCATCAGCCGCTCAGTCTGAAGTGTTTGGAAATGAGTGTGGATTTTCGCGCCTGGCAGTTAGTAGACCGTAGCCTAGTTGGTTAAGGCGTTCCGGACGGTGATCGGAAATACGCAGGTTCGAATCCTGCCGGTCGTGATTATTTTTAATTTAAAACAACCATAGTGCAGGTTTAGCACTTAATAAATTAACTCATAATAAAAAATAGTCTTTATTGGGACAGATTCCACTTTTACTTTTGGGACCATTATCTCCCTTTGAGTCGTATTTCTTTATGACTGAGGGTCGTGACTCCCCCGCAGAATTAGAACCCCATACCACAATTGAAAACAGTAACCATTGTTTGTTTAGAGTTTAACTTCTGTCTCTCAAAATTTGTTCGTAAGTATGATTTCCTACTTCAAATATTAAAAGTATCTCATAAAAAATTAAGTGTTAATGTGTTTGAAAGTCTAACGGTCTTATTTATAAAAAATGCCTATAGTATGCTTTAAGCATACTATAGTTAAAGTGTTCAATAAGCATTTAAAGTGTTCTATAAAGTTTACTATTTATAAACGTTCTATAAGCCTTCTATAACTATAGTACCCACGTGGTACCGACAATAAGCCAAATCATTGCCATTATAAAGAAAAAGTCAAAGAAGAACGAAATTAACCACAGATAATACGTATCTTAGTGCCAAATATATGCTAACTGCGTCATAAAACACAAAATTTTGTCTATACTCGGCTTCGATCAATAATGCACTAGATTCAGCTATGCTTACAAACACGGCTCGAAAAAGTGGCATGAGTTTCCTATATACTAAAAAAGAATAAAATAATGCGGCGACTCCATTAGACTTGTTCTAAATCAGGCCTAATTTGTTCTTGTCTCGCGTGTTAAATCTATTATGCGTGCGAAAGAGACAACTGCGAAGCAAATACAAAAGGATTTAAATTCTAGAAATACTAATTTGGAGATGATAACTGGACTATTTCGAATATTAATCACTGTGAGTATTTGTAAAAAGTATAAAACTTATCGAAAATACGAAATCCCATGTTGTTTTCTCTTTGTAAGCGTGTTATTTTTGCAACTTTTCACAGCACACATCGGCACTGTTCCACATAACGGTCGGCGCGTCACTGACGGCAAAACAGTGCTTAGTGTGAATTTAAGCACTGTTTAGTTTGGTTACTTTTAGCGCGCTTTCGCGTGATCTAGGTTATATTTGATCGAAGATACTCGGACACAAACAAACGTCAAAGTCGTTGATATTCAGGCGCGCAAATAGAGTTCAAGCAAGATAACTCTGCGCGCGGATAAAATTGGAACTAAAATGTTCAGATTGCAATTTGATCAGAGGCAGAAGCCACTACTTGGCATAAGTGCTGCCACCAGTCGCGCGCAAAGTTATGTTGTACGGACTCAATCATAGTTTTCGCAAAAGTTTTAATTAAAATAAAATAAAATGAATATGTACGGAATTTATAAAATAGTGAAAATTGTCTGTAGGAAGATAAAGTTTGTGTGCTTGCAGTTGAATATTGCTCTTTCATATACGAACATTTTGTTCGTTATCATCATATTATGTAATTTAAACAACATACTTCAAACTACTTCTACTACTTGTTTTTTACTCCAAAGACAGCAAATCAGCTGATGACAGGATAGTCGGCCATCTTAGATCTTAAAGCACCGCTATAGTACGGTTATAGTGGGGTCCTCGCTACTATAACTTCACAATAGACTTATAGAACTGTTTAGCGCTATAGTGCGTTTATAAATACCGATTATGGTCATTTTTCTTATAGTGATGTTATAGAACACTTTAACTCTTCTATAACTTTTTATAAATAAGACCGTAAAAATATAATCCTACTCCAATTTTGACAAATTCTGACAATATCACATACAAGCTGTTGGAATTAATAATGTCATTTTATGGTAGGAATTTACCACAGAACAACGATCGGGCCACATCGCCCCCGCGCGCGCCCCCCCCAGACAAGCATGGACTTCAAAGCTCTGTGGAATTTACCTACCTACATACTACCTTTGAATTACCACACATCCTGAAGCTTAGCAACAGATTCTAAAGAAATCGCTGCACCCGAATAGGCTACTCTATGGGAGTGGAAAACTCTGGTGTTGAGAGATCTTCAAAAATTGCTAGGCATTTTAAACATTTACAACATAACAATAAACAACAACAAAATAATTAACATATTCTTTAACATTTAAAAACTCTTGATATACGTTCACTGGTCGCATATTGTCGTATGAGTCGTATATTCTCATGACTGAGGGTCGTGGCTCTCTAGAAAATTCTTAAGAAATAGCTTTAGAACAACAAACAATAAGTGGAAAACACCCTTACCCAGCGGACAGTCGCCGCGGGCGGGTTCAGATCACGATCCATCTTAATTCTAAACGCAATGAAACTGGCTTACTCTGGCAACTAGAACTATGGCAGAATCGAAATATTACTATAACAGTTGGCCAGTAAAAGAAGTCCATTATTGCAACTATGGGATGAGTTTTATCTCTCCATTTTCGTAGCATTAACGCTCGGATATTTAGAATAACTAACTAACTAGGTTGGCTCAACAACCCAAATCGGATCTTGGCCTCCGACACCAAAAGACGCCATTCATCTCTGTCCTGTGCCACTTCCTGCCATTCAGCGGCTTCGAGCTGGGACGGATCTTTTTCCACCTAATCTTTCCAGCGGTATCTGGGACGGCTAACCGGCCGTCGACCGTTTGGTCGTCCCATATACGCTCTCTTCACAGCACGATCTGATCCCATCCTTTCCACGTGATTTAGGATAACGATCAATTTAAATCTCAAGCCTCCTTTACTTGTTCATTGGTCAAATTAATAGCACCCAGCACCATTTTTTTTTAATTCCCTCCCTGCCTGGCTCTCTGTTAAGACTTAAAGTGTTCAATAAGCATTTAAAGTGTTCTATAAAGTTTACTATTTATAAACGTTCTATAAGCCTTCTATAACTATAGTACCCACGTGGTACCGACAATAAGCCAAATCATTGCCATTATAAAGAAAAAGTCAAAGAAGAACGAAATTAACCACAGATAATACGTATCTTAGTGCCAAATATATGCTAACTGCGTCATAAAACACAAAATTTTGTCTATACTCGGCTTCGATCAATAATGCACTAGATTCAGCTATGCTTACAAACACGGCTCGAAAAAGTGGCATGAGTTTCCTATATACTAAAAAAGAATAAAATAATGCGGCGACTCCATTAGACTTGTTCTAAATCAGGCCTAATTTGTTCTTGTCTCGCGTGTTAAATCTATTATGCGTGCGAAAGAGACAACTGCGAAGCAAATACAAAAGGATTTAAATTCTAGAAATACTAATTTGGAGATGATAACTGGACTATTTCGAATATTAATCACTGTGAGTATTTGTAAAAAGTATAAAACTTATCGAAAATACGAAATCCCATGTTGTTTTCTCTTTGTAAGCGTGTTATTTTTGCAACTTTTCACAGCACACATCGGCACTGTTCCACATAACGGTCGGCGCGTCACTGACGGCAAAACAGTGCTTAGTGTGAATTTAAGCACTGTTTAGTTTGGTTACTTTTAGCGCGCTTTCGCGTGATCTAGGTTATATTTGATCGAAGATACTCGGACACAAACAAACGTCAAAGTCGTTGATATTCAGGCGCGCAAATAGAGTTCAAGCAAGATAACTCTGCGCGCGGATAAAATTGGAACTAAAATGTTCAGATTGCAATTTGATCAGAGGCAGAAGCCACTACTTGGCATAAGTGCTGCCACCAGTCGCGCGCAAAGTTATGTTGTACGGACTCAATCATAGTTTTCGCAAAAGTTTTAATTAAAATAAAATAAAATGAATATGTACGGAATTTATAAAATAGTGAAAATTGTCTGTAGGAAGATAAAGTTTGTGTGCTTGCAGTTGAATATTGCTCTTTCATATACGAACATTTTGTTCGTTATCATCATATTATGTAATTTAAACAACATACTTCAAACTACTTCTACTACTTGTTTTTTACTCCAAAGACAGCAAATCAGCTGATGACAGGATAGTCGGCCATCTTAGATCTTAAAGCACCGCTATAGTACGGTTATAGTGGGGTCCTCGCTACTATAACTTCACAATAGACTTATAGAACTGTTTAGCGCTATAGTGCGTTTATAAATACCGATTATGGTCATTTTTCTTATAGTGATGTTATAGAACACTTTAACTCTTCTATAACTTTTTATAAATAAGACCGTAAAAATATAATCCTACTCCAATTTTGACAAATTCTGACAATATCACATACAAGCTGTTGGAATTAATAATGTCATTTTATGGTAGGAATTTACCACAGAACAACGATCGGGCCACATCGCCCCCGCGCGCGCCCCCCCCAGACAAGCATGGACTTCAAAGCTCTGTGGAATTTACCTACCTACATACTACCTTTGAATTACCACACATCCTGAAGCTTAGCAACAGATTCTAAAGAAATCGCTGCACCCGAATAGGCTACTCTATGGGAGTGGAAAACTCTGGTGTTGAGAGATCTTCAAAAATTGCTAGGCATTTTAAACATTTACAACATAACAATAAACAACAACAAAATAATTAACATATTCTTTAACATTTAAAAACTCTTGATATACGTTCACTGGTCGCATATTGTCGTATGAGTCGTATATTCTCATGACTGAGGGTCGTGGCTCTCTAGAAAATTCTTAAGAAATAGCTTTAGAACAACAAACAATAAGTGGAAAACACCCTTACCCAGCGGACAGTCGCCGCGGGCGGGTTCAGATCACGATCCATCTTAATTCTAAACGCAATGAAACTGGCTTACTCTGGCAACTAGAACTATGGCAGAATCGAAATATTACTATAACAGTTGGCCAGTAAAAGAAGTCCATTATTGCAACTATGGGATGAGTTTTATCTCTCCATTTTCGTAGCATTAACGCTCGGATATTTAGAATAACTAACTAACTAGGTTGGCTCAACAACCCAAATCGGATCTTGGCCTCCGACACCAAAAGACGCCATTCATCTCTGTCCTGTGCCACTTCCTGCCATTCAGCGGCTTCGAGCTGGGACGGATCTTTTTCCACCTAATCTTTCCAGCGGTATCTGGGACGGCTAACCGGCCGTCGACCGTTTGGTCGTCCCATATACGCTCTCTTCACAGCACGATCTGATCCCATCCTTTCCACGTGATTTAGGATAACGATCAATTTAAATCTCAAGCCTCCTTTACTTGTTCATTGGTCAAATTAATAGCACCCAGCACCATTTTTTTTTAATTCCCTCCCTGCCTGGCTCTCTGTTCCCCACGCATTATAATCCAGCGATCTTCAAAGCGAGAGTGAATCGGTTCTTATTGGGTAAGCACGCTCCATCTTAGGCCATAGCCTTACTTGCTATCAGGTAAACTATGGTCAAGTGTAAACCCGTTCAAGTTAAAAAAAAAAAAACACAGAAATATGTAATTCAAAACTACATTTTACATATAAACAGGAATCCTAAGCCAAACATATAATATAAACTGCAAAAAAATATAAACTTGGTATTGACTTTAATTTTCCTGATAGAAAGAAATAAATGTGGTCTAATATGGAACGTGCTATGCTGAATAAGCTTAAATATAAAAGCTAATTCAGCATAGCACATAAAAAAGTAGCAATTTAGCCCCTACAAATGGGCAAAAATACCAATAGTTCCTCCGTAAAACCACGAGATATCATAGTAGCACCCCACTTTTCAATAAGACATCGCTTTGTTTCTCTTACCAATTATGCTGTTTGCGTCCCTTGGATTTGTGCATAACAATAATTGGTCAGATGGATAACTTTTAGATTGAAATTATTTAAATCATAATAGCGAATGATTAGTGAAAAGCGTGCCATGAAAAGATTTAGATACTCGTGCACGTGAATATTTCGGCTGTTCTGTACCCTATTGTTTTTAAATTTCAATATATTTTGATGCAAGTAATATAAAGCTCTTTTAATTTTTCTTTTGTTGGTGCTTATGCATTTTAATATGGCCAGAGAATTTTAATTTGCTTTTCTTGCTATAAATTTTATCTTAATAAATTTTAATACAAACCGAAACATTTTTCAAGTGAACTTAAATAAATGTATTTACAAAATATGTAGCTTTAGACTATACCTTTTAACATTTTACTACTAAGTAAATTAACTTACAAAACACATTGGGAATAAATATAAATAATATTTAGTATAAAATATTATCTTATCCTAAATTGAAGCATCCTATACATATCTGGTACTTCTCTTACAAATCATGATGATCCGTTGCTCCGACGCAGCGTGAAAGAAAACAAACATCAATAAACTGACTTTGCCTGAATTTCTAAACGATAGGATGAATATTTACTACTAGCTGTGCCTGCGACTTCGTCCGCGTGAAATAGTTATTTTGGGCATCATATTTATTTTAAGTTATATCTGTTATCCACGATTTGAACCGTTTTCGCAGCGCACGCAACGGAAGCCCACAAAGATTAATATTTTTCCCCGTTTTTTCCACATTTTCCATTGTTTCTTCGCTCCTATTAATTGCAGCGTGATGTTATATAGCCTAAACCCTTCCTCAATAAATGGTCTATTCAACACAAAAAGAATTTTTCAATTCGCACCAGTAGTTCCTGAGATTAGCGCGTTCAAACAAACAAACAAACTCTTCAGCTTTGTAATATTAGTATAGATATCACTTATTCTTTACTAACGGAACTACGTCCCACAGTGTTCCTCGCGTTTATAAAGTAGCTCATGTTAATCCAGATTCTAATTTATCTAAATACTAATATTTCATCCCAATCGGTTCACGCTATTGATGAAGAAGTAATTACGCACACACACATACGCATAAACTTGCGCCTTTTTAACATCTTCTTCTTCTTATCGTATGAGAGTGGCCAACTCTGGTGTCGGGAGTTTATCAAGCCGCCCTAAAGCCCTCTGACATGGCTTAACGACTGCCGTACTAGACAAACATTTTGACATTTAATGGGATATCACAGTCCATTACATGTAGATCTAACCGATGTTTTAGGTAAGCGTGTTACACCCTAGGCTGCAGCAATGCTTATTAACATCAGATGGGACGTTGTCAGCTGTATTCCAGGTAAAAAAAATCGATAAGTTTAACATCTGTGTATATATTATTCTGTCCCAGTGAGAAGGTGGGGATTGGATCCGTATTAAGGTTCTATTCAGGGAACAAATACTTACTGGAGGCGAATAAATTACTATGGACTACAATAGGTTACTTTACTCCTCGATTGCTTTTTAATTTCAAGACATAAGCTGTGATTCAGCTTTTTATTTATTATTTATAAGATAACTTCTCTCTTTCTTTGAGTTGTATTTCCTCATGACTGAGGATCTTGACTCCCCTGCAGCATTAATTCGTTAGGTGATTTCTCTTGTGCCGATAAATCGTGGTGGGCGCCCAAGTCTTTCCACGGAAGCCACATAAGATAAATTACTTACAATTAGGTACAATCGTAAATTACTTTTGTCAGTTCTGCAAGATCAGTGGGCCTAGCAGGAATATTACCATCGCAGGATCCGACAATTTGTCGAACCATATTTCATACAAAATTCGTACAGCGAACCTGGTGGCGCGTAACTGAACTATTTTACTTTCGAATACGTTAGCTCCGTAGGATTCGAAATATGATTATGTATGGACGTTTACGTAGTTTGTGTGATAGAAATTGTTTTTGACAGATGATCCGTGAATACCAGACCCAGCCTTCGACAAATAATCGGAAGTTTTCTCACCTAAATTTTTTCAGTGAGAATCATTGTCGACAATTTTGCCATGGATTTTTAATGTATTATTTATTAATATATATTGATAAAAATAATTTAGTACGGAAAAATGTTACTTTATTAATTTATGTTTAGCGAAATGTCATTGTAAATATAGTCTGTGACACTAGTAACCATAATAATAATACAATATAATTGTTGTTGAAATTGTTTTGCTGTTGTTGTCAGTTTTTGTTGTTTTGCTATTATTATAAGTTTTTTTTGCTTTGTGTTGTTTATGGATGTTTTCTGTTGTTTATGGTTGTTTCTTGTGGTTTTTTGTTGTTTTTATTGTTTTTTGTTGTTTATGTTGTTTTTTGTTGTTTTTTTTTTGTTTTTTGTAGTTTATTGTTGTTTTTTGTTGTTTCTTGTTGTTTTTGTTGTTTTTTGTTGTTTCTTGTTGTTTTTGTTGTTTTTGTTGTTTTTTGTTGTTTCTTGTTGTATTTTGTTTTTTCTTGTTGTTTATTGTTGTTTCTTGTTGTTTTTGTTGTTTTTTTGTTGTTTCTTGTTGTTTTTTGTTGTTTCTATTGTTTTTTGTTGTTTATGTTGTTTTTTTTGTTTTTTTGTAGTTTATTGTTGTTTTTTGTTGTTTCTTGTTGTTTTTTGTTGTTTTTTGTTGTTTCTTGTTGTATTTTGTTTTTTCTTGTTGTTTTTTGTTGTTTTTGTTGTTTTTTGTTGTTTCTTGTTGTAATTGTTGTTTTTTGTTGTTTATTGTTGTTTTTGTAGTTTTTTGTTGTTTCTTGTTGTTTTTTGTTGTTTATTGATGTTTTTGTTGTTTCTTGTAGGTTTTTGTTGTTAACAACAATAAACAAGAAAAAACAACAAAAAACAACAAAAATCAACAAAAACCACAAAAAAACAACAAGAAAAAACAAAATACAACAAGAAACAACAAAAAACAACAAGAAACAACAAAAAACAACAGAAACAACAATTCACAACAAGAAAAAACAAAATACAACAAGAAACAACAAAAAACAACAAAAACCACAAAAAAACAACAAAAAACAACAAAAACAACAAGAAAAAACAAAATACAACAAGAAACAACAAAAAACAACAAGAAACAACAAAAAACAACAAGAAACAACAAAAAACAACAGAAACAACAATTCACAACAAGAAAAAACAAAATACAACAAGAAACAACAAAAAACAACAAAAACCACAAAAAAACAACAAAAAACAACAAAAACAACAAGAAAAAACAAAATACAACAAGAAACAACAAAAAACAACAAGAAACAACAAGAAACAACAAAAAACAACAATAACAACAATAAACAACAAGAAAAAACAAAATACAACAAGAAACAACAAAAATCAACAAGAAACAACAAAAAACAAAGAAACACCAACAAAACTAAAAAACAGCACATCAACAAAAAAATAATATACCTACCTACACCAATCTACTTAATTGAACAAAAGAAGGAAACAAATTTATACGTACTTAACCGGAAGTATATATAAAATTAATCAAAAAAGGAAAGAGAAATATGAAATAGTTCTTCCGGGTATGATGATTTTACATTACTTACTATCGAATTCTGACTCCAGCTACCAATGCATTCAACTCGTTAGTAATACTTTCGACTTTACGCACGGAAACTTGAGCTAGGGGTACAGCTGAAATATTTTAATCGAAATTTGATATGTATGTAGGTTGATATGTATGGATAAAATCTATAGGCTGACTCGCGCATAAATATAAATATTACTTTTTATCCGGTATTAACCCAATAAGTACCTACTTCTTATAGGTAACTGCAATTAACGTAAAATACAATATCTTTTGTATTATGTATGTACCTACATTGAAGTGATAACATGACTCAGTATGCATATGTATGAGGTAAAAGAAATCCCAAGCAACATGCATCAGAAATCTCATATCCGATATTGCAAGATGTAAAGTATGCAAAATATTTTCAATATAAACGTTATTGGTAATATTCAACTGCATGAGTTGCATATTGCACATTTTTTGGATCAGAAACGTGGAACAAAATTGCAAAACGTTTCTCTAACATTTAATGTCATGATCATTATCATAAGCAGCTTATTCTTATCTTCTTTTGGACTTAAAATGCTTCCTTCTTTCGAAACCCAAAATTTCCCACCCGATATTAAGATTTTGTATTAAAATACGAATCATAAACATAATATTAATTTTATCACGCTTCTTTGTAACAATACAATATAAAACAATCTGGATAACTGACACTACACAACAACTATGTATTTGAAAAATAATGATAGTTCATATTACGCTAGCAAATAAACTAAGACTGCCGAAACTTGGCTTTTGTAAGCTAAAACACCTATATGCTATTTTGTTGTCTTTTACTTGAGAACTGGCACAATACAAAGTTATGGCCAATTAAAAAAAAAAAAAAAAATATTTTGTTGTCAAACTTGTTTGTGAATGTCATTTCGTGTCCTGTGTTGGTTTTATTTATTGTTGTCGCGATTTTAAATAAATATGCCTCTAATTATAATTTGTGGGACCCCAGTAAGTGGAAAAACTTCAAGAGCAATAGAACTAAAAGAGTTCTTTAGCAAGGAACATGGAAAAACTGTGGAAATCGTTTCTGAAGACGAAGCTATCGTGAAGTTAGGTTATGAAAAGAACTCCACATATTTGGACTCCCAAAAGGAAAAACGGGTGAGGGGATACCTCAAATCGGAAGTAATGAGGCTTATTGGCAAGGACAATGTTGTAATATTGGATGCAAGCAATTATATCAAAGGTACACAATATGAAACAAAACTGATATTTACTACACAAACTTTCTACATATCTCTACCAATTGTCACTTATAAAAGAGAACTACTAGAGTTAAAATAAATAAAAATAGGCAAAGTAATGTAGGTATTTGTATTTTGTGTTCTACTAAATCCTTTACAATAAATTATAATGAATAAATGCTAATATTGTTATGCACAAAGCAGTTACATTGTTACAGCTAATTCATATTATGTGTTGTGGTCAGAAATATGTACAAATATTTTGAGGCAAGTTATTAAATTAGACATAACTAAGTCAACCTAAAGAGTCAAATTTTTATGAATCTTTGCAACTTTGTATTTCAATGTATAGTAAAAATTAATTGATTATCCCATCTATTGAGTTATGTACTTGTACAACAAATTTTGTGTTAGATAAGATAGGCTGTTCACTAGTTGCATGTTCATTACATGCTATTTGTATAGGTCACTAGGGTTGCTTACGCAGCCTGTATAGCAGGGCCTACATATGTAATGTTTACATGGTTTATATATCTTTAATTTCAGGATGCCGTTACGAACTCTACTGTGCCTCGAAAGCATGCAAATCAACACAATGCACAATATACACTATCCGAAACCATGATGAAGCTTGGGAAGCCAACCTAGAGAGGATAGACAAGGACAGCAACACAGAACTAGAAAAGGACTTGAAAGAGAGTGAAAAAGACAGCAGTATAGATTCTAACCTGCCAGAAAAGGATGCAGAAGGGATGAAAGAGACGAGTATAGATTGCCATAAGCTGCCTTATACACAAGAAGTTTTTGATGCTTTGACTAAACTAAGGTAAAAGCAAATCTTTATGTTTTTTACATGATAGGTTGATTTTTGTGTCTAAATGTGTTTCAGAATTATTGTCCAAGTGGACCTTACAACAGCATATTAATCTATTTAGTTAATAAGCTTACATAAATCTGTAATGAATCCTTTCAAATAATAGAACAGTACCTAACCACCACTTTAAACACAATTTCTTAAAAATACCTAGTTATAAATTCTTGATGAGTGTTATGACTTGAAGAATATATTAATATCATTTCAATGTATTCCTAGGATTAAAATCTACACTGGCATTGTACATTAAGCTTAAGCTTATGTAAATAAAGATATTTTGAAATTGAAATTGAATTGAATCTATTTAGTTATACAGATAATAAAGCTGAAGAGGGCCAATAGTCTGAATATGTAATATACTAAGTTAATAAATCTCAAATATTACTGAACTTGACTGTTTTTTTAATATTTATGGCTTTAATCAAGCATATTTCATAGAATAGAATGCTGTATATTATAACAATTTTAAAACAAATTTTTAAATAACCAAGAAACTTATAACATGATTGATGAGTATTTTTAAGCCATATTTGAATATTATTCTTTTATTATTACAGATTTGAAGAGCCAAACTCCAACAACAGATGGGACAGCCCTCTGTTCACGGTGCAGCCTTCAGACCAGCTTCCTCTCGAAGATGTGTACAAAGTGCTGTTTGAGAAGAAACCACCGCCCCCCAATATGAGCACGCAGAATGTAAGTAATAAACTAAAGCCAAACTATGGCCAAGTGCCAACCTGTTCTAGTTAAAAAAACCACTCATAAACTATGAAACTCTGGTACCCATAAATTCTCAGGTTTAACCAATTAAAGCCAAACTATGGCCAAGTGCCAACCCGTTCTAGTTAAAAAAAACACTCATAAACTATGAAACTCTGGTGCCCCTTGGTCAATCATGTTTTTTTTACATTCCCGACAGCGCCATCTAGCGCCATACTAAGCAAACACCTGTGTTATGGGTACTAGGTGACGGATATATACATGTATGTACTATTTACTTTTTTGTACATTACTATACATATAGAAACAACAAGACTTAACACAAATACTGAAAATGCACAGTTATTTGTGTTGTGCGGGAATCAAACCCGTGGCCCCTGTCAATGTACGCAGACATACTACCAACAGAGCTAATACCTTCAGGATGCTTTGTATACCTTCAGACTAAAATTAAAGAAATTTATTTTTGAGCATCAAAAACGAGAAGCCCTTTTCAGAAATGACACCAGCGCAATTTAATACTAACGTTCAATTCTATATATTTACGATTCGTTTTGCAGTACCTACATAAGTTTTTGTCCATAGGTATATATTTTATTCTGTATATCAGTATTTTATATGTATTAGTGTAGCCCTAGCTCTTATGTAATATCTTTTTTTTATTAATTTTATTTCATTTCTTCCACTACCAGTGTTCCTCTTTGTATACGTCCTTTGTTTGTTTGCCTGCCTTCTTGTACGTGCGTGACGTCACAGCCAGCCCCAACGGAAGACCAGCGCTGGTTGCTTCCATACAACCAGCATTATGCTGAGCTGGGGCTGTGTTGTGGCAGATTTTATGTTTGTTTTTTATGATTTTACTCCTGTGTGTTTTTAAAATCTGTCACAATAAATGTTTTCTTTCTTTCTTTCTCAATAGGCCAGTCAAATCTATCTATTGTAGTCTGAAATGCAGCACTTGTAAATGTAACCATTGCCTAGAAGAAACTTTGTTACTTTAGTTTGTATATCATCATCATCATCCACGGCCTCCCTTTGCATGTGCCATCTGCATCGATCTTGTGCAGACCACATCCAGGTTGGACTCTCGACTTTGACGATGTCGTCGACCCATTGCGCGACCGACCAGTTTTTATATAATTATGCTTAATCTATATATTTTCTTCAATTCCAGCCTCCACTAAGCGCAAACAACTTTCTGTACGAGCTCGACAAGGTGACCCAAACCATCACCAAGCAGATACTCGACGCCAAACAAGTTGGCACATCGGGCGAACTCAAGTTCAAAGAGTATCCAAACTGTATTCTCGACGCTAGCTTCCTTCAATTCATAAATCCACCCAAACTGTCAGTTTTGAGACGTCAATTTTTGACGTTTGCCAAAATGAATTATATAAATGAAGATGCCAATAAAATTGGCAGGTACTTTATACAGTATTTGAATAAAACTTTGACGGATTGAGCATTTTTTGGTGTTTTATTTTAGACTAGTGAATGTTAACGGCTTCGTTCGCATTATTTCGGAGTAAAAAGCTTATGTTACTCCTAGGATCTTATACTACCCATACCAAAAATCATGATGATCTGGTCAGTCGTTTTTGTGTCAAGAAGTAACAAACATAATAATATACATTCAACAACTCTTCCCCTTTATAACATTAGTGGGATGGAATTACACCTACATACATAATATAGTATATTGTGGTGTTAGGTAGACGAGTTTTTTAATAAAAAAATAATAGATTCATCCGCTTTTTAGACCTAGCTACAATATGATAAAATTCTTTCTATAAGTATAAATGTAAAGGTTGGATTAATAAAAATCAGTAAGTAGTATAACAAATATTTTTATAATCTCACAATAAATGTGTGTACATGCAGCCATATTCATACCTACATTTAAAGATATTAGTTAACATAAACAGATATTGATTTAAAAACACAGAATAGGAAAAACTTTTTACGACCATAAAAAGTAGATCACGCAGAAATTTGTTGGTTTATTTTTTTAAGGTAACAAAAATTTGTTGTTTTTTTTTAAGGTAACAAAAATAACATGCTTTTTAAATCAAGTTATAATAGGGTTCTAACAAAAGCATATTTAATGTCAATGAACTTTGTTCAAAAATTATGTAAAGTTATGTTAATAAATGAAAAGATAATAATAATTCTTAAATAAATGAGAGTGGCCAACTCTGGTGTCGCGAGTTTATCAAGCAGCTCTAAAGGCCTCTGACATGGCTTAACGACTGCTAAACTAGACAAACAGCCGGGACCTACAACTTAACGTGTCATCTGACCCTCGGAAGTGCCCAAAATGGAACGCCACTTTTTCGGTCACCCATCCAAGAACTGACCGCGTCGACATTGCTATACAAATCTTTTTATTAGTCAAATTATTAAAATGTATAAATAATAATGTATGTATACATGGTTATATACTTAAATCAATATCTGTGTTTTACATCTAATACAAAATGCCGAATGCACTAATCGAAGTTATTAACAAGTCTTCATGTACAGTGCATGGCAAGAAAACTAGCACATCGGTGGAACAAACAGCTGCCATACATTATTAACTTATTCCATAAATTTTCGAATTTCTCGATTTTTTTTATTAGTCTGTCCCACTCCTGGGCAAAGGTGTCCCCAACTCCCTCCATGCGTTCCGTTCGAAGGGTAGAGATGAAATTAAATTATTTATTTACTAAGCATATTATCTCAACTCATTTCTTTTCCAGTGGTTTTAAGTGATTTTCTATACAAATCTAAAAATTGACAAAAGACATTATATTTAGGTAGTTTTGTGTTTATAATCTCCCGTTTTTAATAGAAACGCATAAATTGTGACCAAAATGTAAGCATGCTGCATTAAATAATTTAAAAAAAAATTATAGATAACTATTTATTTACAATATCCTTATCGAATGAGAGTGGCCAACTCTCGTGTCGAGAGTTTATCAAGCCGCCCTAAGGGCCTCTGACATGGCTTAACGACTGCCGTACTAGACAAGCAGCCGGGGCCTACAATTTAAAGTGTCAATTAATCTTATTCCTACGTTTAAAATGTATGTTTATATTACTGGCCTTTTTTATATATAATTATATACATTTATGTGCCTTTTTCTTGCCACGACTTATAGAGATAAAATACAAACTTAACTGTAAACAAAATAATAAAGATCAGTACCGGTAATACTTAACAAATTTAGACAAAAAATAATATATATAGATATACAGGGTTATTGATAACTAACGCATAACCTAGCACTTCTTCTTCTGATCGAAAGAGAGTGGCCAACTCTGGTGTCGAGAGATTATCAAGCCGCCCTTAGGGCCGCTGACATGGCCTTTAACCTAGCACTAAAGCTGCACTTAAAAGTGCAGCTTTAGATCTTTAAGAGCAACAACTTTTCTATTATGACTTCAAAATTCACGTAAATAAATCTAAAAGACAAGAAATGCATAGGGCCAACACCAATGGCACCAAGAGGAGGAGGCCTATACCCAGCAGTGGGACAACACGGGCTGATGATGGTAACGAAAAGAAATCAGCTGTGGAAATGTTTAAAATGCGTTAGTTTTCATTAACCCTGTATTAAAATATGCCTGTTTGAATGTATGTTGTACTAAACTCGTCACATCTATAAATAAAAAAGTATATAAGTATATCCGTTATCTAGTACCCACGACACAAGCGTTTACTTAGTGTGGGGCTAGATGGCGCTGTGTGCATTGTCCCGGAATATTTATTTACAAATGGGGGCGAAATCATTCCATCCTTTTGTGCGAGAAAGATAAAAATATCTATCTATGTATGTACACATTATAACAAACCTAAAAAGGGTCGAAAGACTATACATAATAGAATCAAATTATACTTATTTTTTTTCAAGTTAACATTTTTCAGTGGTTTTAGAATTTGTCGGTTTTTTTAAATACTCGGCTGAACGAACCATCATGGTTTTTGGTATGTAGGTAGTATGAGGTTTTGGGAGTGACATAGCCTACTTGGAAACGTTCCGAATTTGTGAAACACCCTGCTGATCATATTAATTTCCAAATATTTTGTCGACAATTTGATATAAAAATGTTCTATCGCAAATCGGTTTAGCAGGTACAGTTATACATATAAAAATAAACATATGCCCCGACACAAAAAAGTGTAGAAAAGGTGGCGGCGCCACTTGTAGTACTTGTTCTGGATCTGTTTATAATCATGTTGTGCACGCATGTTTGATGCACAGAATGGATCAATACCTTTAATGTGTTTTTACGCATGTATTTTCTGTGTATTGTGTTGTGCGCCTAATAAATAAATTTCTCCTTTTCCTGGCGATTACACTGTTGTGATCGCAAAAATAAAAAGTTACCTTTAATAAACTAGTTTCTTTATATTTTTTACAAGATTCGTGATTATATTAAGTTTAGACGGAGAATTAAGAAATTTATGAGTAACATTAATTATAATTTAATCAACATGTATGTATATATATGTTTGTGTTTGTCCTGCATATGTCTGTAGATTTGTTAACCATCACTGTTACAGAAAGTAAAAAGGGGGAAAAACATTCAACAGTGCAATGTAGAACCACCGTTCATATCGATATTTCACTTTCAATTTCTCAGTTTGATGGCCTATCTTCCCACTTGACATTGGCAGAATTGCTAAGTCTAAACTTCGCAAAAGCCATAACACAAAAAAAAGAAAATAGTTCCGTTTCTACACTTTTTGGTCGTGGTATTATACTAGAAAATTTCAAGTTTAATTTTTTTTTTTCTAAATATGTATAACTTAAAAAATACACTGAAAAATGCTCCATGTATTAATCACAAGAAGATAATTTCAAAATTGGTCTCTTTAAATTTTTCTAAAAATATTTTTGACTAAACAAATGTACTTACTTAAAATTGTATAAAGTAAAGAAGATCATTTCGTCATAAATACTGATTATGATGTTAAATTAAACTAAATTTGCGTGTGTGTGAGTGTGTTTTTTGTATGTATGGTATGTATGAAGAACATGCAATGAAAAGAAAACACGAAATGATATAAATTATGTCGAAATTAAGCTAAATTTCACAATTTGCTGGCAAAAAATACTATGGCATTGCTTTATTTTTTCTTGTAAAACCGTTTCTTTAGTAAAAAAAAATTAGCAAAACCAATAAAAACGTAAATGATAATAATGTAAGTATTTAACTTATTTTTCTATTTATTGTCGTTATACTTTTATATACACTTCGTTTATGCCATATTTTTTGCCAGTAACTGCAAATATATCACATATTACGTATAATTATACAACAAACTTGACTTATATAGATAATTGTAAACAAAAATTAACTACTAACATTATAATGATGTTTATTAAACAACTAGTTATGCCCCGCGGATTTGTCCACAACAATTTTTTTTACGTTTACACGTGTGAACTTTATACAGAATTATTGATAATTACTGATAACTAGCGCATCACCTTTTAGGGATAGCTTTCAGTATCATCATCATCCAAAGCCTTCTCTATCCCACAGCTGGGCATAGGCCTCTCTTTGAATGTGCCAGCTGCGTCGATCTTGTGCAGACTTTATCCATAAAGAGCCCGTACAAATCGTACAATGTCGTCGACTCATGTATTAAAATTATAATTATTTATAATTAATCTCTCCTCGTCTGCCCGTTCTTGGCTTAGCTTTAAGGATAGCTTTAGTACGTCAAAATCAACAACTTTTCTTCTACGACTATTGGAAGTTGGCGAAAAGCCATTGGTGGATTTAAAATTATAAGCCAATCACAGAGCGCGTTTATATTTTTTTTTACTTTGATAAGCTCACGCAGCCACGCGTGAGCTTATCAAACTACTCGTCCGATGATAATCATCGCTGAAATCTAGAGCGCTTACCTAGAAGGAATTAAATTGATGGAAGAATTTACTTTAAGAAACCGAGGATGAAAGTAGGTATGTCTGTATTAACAATGGTTTGTAGTAGCCCGGTACATTAAACGTGACAATAAAAATGGTGGCGAAAATAATTCCATCCTTTCATATGTGATTTTTTTTTATTTCATTATAACATTATTTCAGGATAAAAAGTAAGTATATTATTATTATTTAATTTAAAAAGTAGGCTATGTCACTCCCAAAACCTCATACTACCTACATACCAAAAACCATGATGGTTCGTTCAGCCGAGTATTTAAAAAAACCGACAAATTCTAAAACCACTGAAAAATGTTAACTTGAAAAAAAATGGGTATAATTTGATTCTATTATGTATAGTCTTTCGACCCTTTTTAGGTTTATTATAATGTTTACATACATAGATAGATATTTTTATCTTTCTCGCACAAAAGGATGGAATAATTTTCGCCCCCATTTGTAAATAAATATTCCGGGACAATGCACACAGCGCCATCTAGCCCCACACTAAGTAAACGCTTGTGTCGTGGGTACTAGATAACGGATATACTTATATACTTTTTTATTTATAGATGTGACGTTAAATGTACCAAGTTATAGATTATATTATATTTAATATCTATATTAACAGTACGGTTTCCTACACACGAAAAAAACAGAGTCATATTCATGTTGCATCATCGAGTTGGGATTCTGCGCGTATTTCGTCTTCACGCCGGTTTTCTCTTTCTGTAACGGAGAAAAAAAGAATTCAAATTCTAATCTATATATATAAAACTCAAAGGTGATTGACTGACTGACTGATATAGTGATCTATCAACGCACAGCCAAACCACAGGACGGATTGGGCTGAAATTTGGCATGTAGGTAGATGTTATGACGTGGGCATCCGCTAAGAAAGGATTTTTGGAAATGCCACTTTTAAAGGGGTGAAATAGGGGATGCAAGTTTTACTTAATGCGAGCGAAGCCGCGAGCACCCACTAGTTAAAAATATAGATATACACTTTATTATAAACACAAGTACAATACAGAAATTTACAAAAAAAAATTAAAACTTAAGCCTAGTGTCTTAACTGGCGACCTTATCGCTAAGAGCGAAAGATCGCTCTTAGCTTAGATAAGGTCGCCAGTTAAGACAGAAACCAGGAAAACCTGGAAAGATCCAGGCAACCAATCTGGCAGGGATAAGACGCAAGTATAATGGTAGACGAGGTGTTTTAAATGTATGTGAAATTACATAAATACATATCATAAAATAAACATACATAAATAGCAAAATAAATATATATTGCGGAATATATGTAGGTGAATAAGTACAGTTGTTAAAATATTACATAATGGAAGGCTATACCCATAGGGCATGCAATACAAAAGAAATCAGTTATTTAATATAATTAATAAACATTTTCAAAGAATAGTACGCCTTGGCAGCCAGATAATTGTTAAGTTTGTTTTTAAAATTTATAATATCTTCACAATTGCGAATTTCAGCTGGCAATTTATTTAGAGCAAGAATAGAATTTATTTCTTACCTTAAAGATACCTTAAGTAACAGAGTTTTAAATTTTATTTCAATTGACCTTATTAGTTACCAGTGGCTACTGCACTAGGTACCCCTGTATCGCAGCAGCCACAGGTGCTTTTAAAATGATATGATTTAAATATGCAGCTACGGTTTTGGTTCCTAATAGTTGAATAATTTTACAAAAATAGATTGTAATGTATGTGTTTGGACAGCCTCGATTGGGAGCCAGTTCCATTCTTAAGTTAACCGTTACAAGCTCAAATGCCTGATTGAATAGAGTCAAATAAAAAAACGGTCTACGTCTAGTCATAATCTTTTACTGTCACTATTTAGTGACAGTAAATCTATACTAACATTATAAAGCTGAAGAGTTTGTTTGTTTGAACGCGCTAATCTCAGGAACTACTGGTGCGAATTGAAAAAATCTTTTAGTGTTGAATAGACCATTTATCGAGGAAGGCATTAGCCTACATAACATCACGCTGCAACTAATAGGAGCGAAGAAACAATGGAAAATGTGAAAAAACGGGGAAAAATATTCAACTTTGAGGGCTTCCGTTGCGTGTGCTGCGAAAACGATTCAATATATCAAAAAATATCTATGAAAGAATTATTTCTCTAAAAATGATCTAACAAAATGTCGGCAACAGTATATGTCTATCTTTTAAGATTAACTCACTAGAACCGTTTTTATGGTAATAACTATTCCATGCGGACGAAGTCGCTGAAACAGCTAGTACCGGATAATAAGTAGGTAATATTTATACTTATACATGTATGTGCGAGTCATAGCCTAGATTTTATCTATATACATATCAAATTTCGCTTAAAATATTTCAGCTGATCTTGCAGAACTGACCAAAATAATTTACGATTGTTTTTGTAAGTAATTTATCTTATGTGTCTTCCGTGGAAGGACCTGGGCGCCCACCACGATGTATCAAGACAACTCAGCACAAGAGAACTCCCCTAACGAATTATGCTGCAGGGGAGTCTCGACCGTCAGTCATGAGGAAATACGACTCAAAGAAAGAGAGAATTTATCTTATAAATAAAACACTGAATCACAGCTTACGTCCCGAAATTAAAAATAGATAAATTAAAAAGCAATCGAAAAGCAAAGTAATCTTTTGTTGCCCGGAGTAATTTATTCGCCTCCAGTAAGTATTTGTTCCCTGAATAAAACCACAATACGGATCCAATCCCATCCTTCTCACTGGAAAAAATAATTGATGTTAAACTTCGATCGACTTTTTTTACGTGGGATACAACTGACAACGTCGTCTGATGTTAAGCATTGCATTAAAACTAATATAATAGTAATTTTATAAAATTAAAAATGTTTTTTTTGTTGTTGTAGTGGTTTTTTTATTTTATAATATAATATACCTCATAGTATTTTTAAACTATTTAGTTAAAAATTACGTATTTACATATTTGTGACTTCAAAATTCAAAATTGTTAATAAAGAATTAATCAAAATATTGAATATAAGTATACTAAATAAAATACATAATATTAGGTGTTGGTGCCTGGGTGTAATAAAATGAAAGAAATAAAAGTATTTTTATTTCAAACAATTATTATGCAATAAAATCTACATACATGTTTTTCATAAAACTCAAAGCTGACTGACTGATATAGTGATCTATCAACGCACAGACCAAACCACTCGACGGATCGGGCTGAAATTTGGAATGAAGGTAGATGTTATGACGTAGGCATCCGCTAAGAAAGGATTTTCGAAAATGCCACTTTTAAAGGGTTGAAATAGGGGATGCAAGTTTTACTTCTTAATGCGAGCGAAGCCGCGAGCACCCAATAGTATTAAATATGTGTAGGCATGTATGTAACTCACGAGTATATCAAATCCGACGTCTCTGATGATGTCCAGTAGAATATCGTAGGGCGGCTCTATGCTGTTTTCTGTTGGCATGTCACTGGAAACAGAAATAAATATTTATTTATTTAAAAATCGACATCACGCGTACATATCTATATATATTGACTGCTCTGTTAGCTTAGTTGGTAGTGGCTCTGCCTTCTAATCTAGGGGTGCGGGTTCGATTCCCGCGTGACACAAGTAATTATGCATATAAGAATTTGTAATTACTTGTGTTGAGTCTGGTCGTTTCTATGTATAATAAGTATGTATTTACAAAAGTATATATGTATTATATCCGTTACCTAGTACCCATGATACAAACTTAGTATGGGGCTAGAGGCGCTGTGTGACATGTTTTTTTTGCCATGAGTTGACATATGAGTTGACAGCGCCATTACAGGTAATGGCGCTGTGTGCAATGTCCTCGAATATTTATTTTTATTTATCTATTTTATTCATTCTCACGAACTCAATGACATGCTGACATGTCATAGTTTGACATTTGTAATGAGTTGACATATACCTGTAATAGTAGAGCAGCGGCCCCAGGTTGATCCAGTACCCGCCAGGCTGCAGTATGGCGTACATCCGCTCCACGAACTGGATGACATTATAATGTCATAGTTTGACATTTGTCATGAGTTGTCATATACCTGTAATGGTAGAGCAGCGGCCCCAGGTTGATCCAGTACCCTGGGGCGTGGGATGCGGGGGCATCCCATACCCCCTAGCAGAGATAAGGGCCTCCCGAGGAGTCGATGCCTGGATGTCCCTGGGCATCGCTCGCGCAGTAAGAGGGAGGTTGTCCTCCTGAGGCGGGTCCACCTGGACAGTGGACTGCGGTTGGGACGGGAATTGCGGAGGAGTATTGCTCGCTTGCCCGCGAAACCCGTCCTTGCCGAGGTGAAGGGACATCGTGGTAGGTTTTAGTCGGTAGTGTAGTCCCATTAGCTCTGAGCCCGACATACCCCGCCGCCCCCCCGGGGAGAGTGCGGGGATGCGTAAATGCATTTCCTCCACGGAAAAAAAAAAAAAAAAAAAAGGTTGATCCAGTACCCGCCAGGCTGCAGTATGGCGTATATCCGCTTCACGAACTGGATGACATTATAATGTCATAGTTTGACATTTTGTCACGAGTTGATATGTACCTGTAATGATAGAGCAGCGGCCCCAGGTTGATCCAGTACCCGCCAGGCTGCAGTAAGGCGTAAATATATCCGCTCCACGAACTGGATTACATTATAATGTCATAGTTTGACATTTTGTCACGAGTTGTCATATACCTGTAATGATAGAGCAGCGGCCCCAGGTTGATCCAGTACCCGCCAGGCTGCAGTATGGCGTACATCCGCTCCACGAACTGGATGACATTATAATGTCATAGTTTGACATTTGTCATGAGTTGTCATATACCTGTAATGGTAGAGCAGCGGCCCCAGGTTGATCCAGTACCCGCCAGGCTGCAGTATGGCGTATATCCGCTCCACAAACTGGATGACATTATAATGTCATAGTTTGACATTTTGTCACGAGTTGATATGTACCTGTAATGATAGAGCAGCGGCCCCAGGTTGATCCAGTACCCGCCAGGCTGCAGTAAGGCGTAAATATATCCGCTCCACGAACTGGATTACATTATAATGTCATAGTTTGACATTTTGTCACGAGTTGTCATATACCTGTAATGATAGAGCAGCGGCCCCAGGTTGATCCAGTACCCGCCAGGCTGCAGTATGGCGTACATCCGCTCCACGAACTGGATGACATTATAATGTCATAGTTTGACATTTGTCATGAGTTGTCATATACCTGTAATGGTAGAGCAGCGGCCCCAGGTTGATCCAGTACCCGCCAGGCTGCAGTATGGCGTATATCCGCTCCACGAACTGGATGACATTATAATGTCATAGTTTGACATTTTGTCACGAGTTGATATGTACCTGTAATGATAGAGCAGCGGCCCCAGGTTGATCCAGTACCCGCCGGGCTGCAGTATGGCGTATATCCTCTCCACGAACTCGATGACGTTGGGTGCGCAGTCTATGAAGAAACATGTCGCCACGCAGGACCACTCGTCCGGGTTTCTGTATACCTGAAACATAGGTAAGGATGCTATGAGATTCTTTGACTTCGTATACAGAATGGAATATTTTTAATCGTCATATACATACAAAGTGGCACTTGCGTTTACTTTTTTATTATTATTTGACTCGTAATTTATGATTTAATTACGAAATATACTATTTACTTAAGCGTTTGAACGTTTCAAAGTTTACGTTCAAAAATTATTCAAAAACATTTCGACTACATATTTCAAAAAACTATAAAGGTCACGCTTACTGTTTAACGCACACACTGTAGTGACACGTCATATAGTGACAGTACATAGGTACACGTACGCTGGTGCTCGCACGTCATGTAGTGACATGTCACATAGTGACAGTACCTTGAGGAAGTCCCCGGCGGTGATGGACAGGTGGCGGTCGGCCGGCGCCGCCACGCGCACGTCGGGGAAGCGCGCCGCACGCAGCTGGTGCTCGCACGTCATGTTGTTCACGTACTGGTGGACCCACGGGTGCACCGTGTGCGCGTACGGCTGGACCGAAGCAAGAAAGGGTTAAGTTTATAGGTTTTTTTTTTCATTTATTTATTAATTTACCGACAGATAGACAGACAGCGGAGGCTTAGTAAGAGATAGGCTTCATGACTTCATGAGATAGGCTCATGCTTGACTACAACTTGCCTGATGTTAAACAACGTTATAATCTACGATCTAGCGCGCTTGCTTAGAAGAAACCGGTTTACTCTCGACTTGAAGACCGACAAATTATAGTTCAAAGGGAACAGAGATTCGGGCAAGGAGTTCCATAGTTTGGCTATTCACACGATGAAAGAGAGGTGATGAGGTTTCTTGTAGGCAAGCGTGCTACATATTAGACTAGAGTGGTGCTTAACATCAGGCAGGCTGTAGTCAAACGTAAGCCTATTTCATGTTGAAAAAAAAGTTTTATAACACTGGAATTTGTGGCAGTGGTTTTGACAAACTAAATTTGAAATCCACAATATACAGCTAATCCTTCTTGGGGAATGGATAATAAATCTTTTTTTAACTCGCTCCGTATGAAGTTAATATACGTTCTGAAGATGGATGTCATAGCATCCGAAACGCGTAAACAACATACGCGAATTACACGTGAGTGAAAACCGTTTAGTTAACATATTGATAAAATGTCTCACGAAAGCTTTAATATTAAATAAGTTAAGCATGAATAAAAATAGGAATCTTGTCATGATAATTCAAAATTCAGATAAATTGTTCTTCGAATTTTTTGGTCAGTCCCTTGAAAAAACGTTATCGAAACAGTTTGTTGGTTAAATTCACAAAAGACAACATACCTCCGAACACCGGTTGATCACAAAATGGCTCGCGAACAGCATGAATAGGCTGAACTCGTTCCCCTGGCTCGTGAACCCCAGCGCGGACACCTCCCACACCAGCCGCCCGAGCCCCGCGCCCGGCACCAGCACCTTCACTTGCTGCCGGGAGCTGCAACACAAGGATAACATTGCATGGATCAAAAAGCAGCAACACTCTACTAAAAGACGCCTTTGTTTCTCAGCACCTTCACTTACTGACGTGAGCTGGTGAGAGAGAGAGACAGAGCGACATATGGAAACTGGACAACGACAAATGGAAATGAAAAATAAAAGACGCCATTGCATCTCAGCACCTTCACTTGCTGGCGTGTGCTGGAGAGAGAGAGAGAGAGAGAGAGAGAGAGATATGTATGTACTGGATGTGTATAAACTGAAGTACGAGAGAGGGAGACGGAAAATAAAAGATAGCAGTGTATCTCAGCACCTTCACTTGCTGGCGTGTGCTGGTGAGAGAGAGACAGATGTGTGTACTGGAGTGCGACAGAGGGAGACGAAAAATAAAAGATAGCAGTGCATCACAACACCTTCACTTGCTGGCGTGTGCTGGTGAGAGAGAGACAGATGTGTGTACTGGAGTGCGACAGAGGGAGATGAAAAATAAAAGATGGCATTGCATCTCAGCACCTTCACTTGTTGGCGTATGCTGGTGAGAGAGAGACAGATGTGTGTACTGGAGTGCGACAGAGAGATGAAAAAAAGATTGGCATTGCATCTCACTTCACTTGCTGGCGTGAGCTAGGGAGTGAGAGATGTATGGAAACTGCAGTACAAGAGAGGGAGATGAAAAATAAAAGATGGTATTGCATCTCAGCACCTTCACTTGCTGGCGTGTGCTGGTGAGAGAGAGGCGCTATTGAATCTGAAATGTTGTTCAAGTAATAACAATGCAATGCACCCTTGCATTGCATTGCATGGACCAAACTGTGTGCTCTGTGTAGCCTTATTTGAGAGCCAGATCCAATCAGTTCCTTCTCGTTTTCCCCGATGCCCATGTCCCTGTGGCAGGGACAACGATATTTCTAATTGTGAACCTGTGATTATCTTTAATCGGTAGTGGAGTCTTATTGGGCCTTATTACAAAACGTAGTTTAAACATTTGTCTAGACCAAGTCCATTTCAGTTGTTCGAAAATTGTCTGTCATAATTATCAAACTGTTCAATATTTATTTTCAAAGACCTGGACTAATATTTAAACCGCGTTTTGTAATAAGACGGTGAGTCTCTATGGACAAATTCTTGGACATGTACTTAGATCTATGAAAAGAAATTAAAAAGCAATTAATTCTCTCTCTTCTTAGTCGTGTCCCTCACTGCTGAGGATCGTGACTCCTTCTGATACTGTTGACTAGTTGTCGCCATCGATTTCGTTCTGTTGCTTAGTGCATTGCAACATTTATTGGCATCTCCAGCTCTTTATTTGGTCAGACCACCGTATGTGACTCTGGCCTCTCGGTCTCTTTCCTTCAACTTTCCTGGTCACTATAAGTCACTAAACAACAATTATATTACCTGTACTCATCCACAGGGAACCTTTCCTCTAACTCCTCTAGTATAGGAGTATAGCATTGTTTCCGCTCTTCGGCACCGATGTCGCTCCAATCACGGACTATGTTCTTTAGCACTGATTGCACCTGAAAAGGATGTAATTTTTATGTTATTAAGTTTGTATAATAAATAGGGAATGTTTTAACCTCTTCTTCTTCTTATCGAATGAGAGTGGCCAACTCTGGTGTCGAGAGTTTTCATACCGCCCAAAGGGCCTCTGAAATGGCTTAACGACTGCCGTACTAGACACACAGCCGTCAATTTTGTTTTAATTTAATTTATTCCGTTTTTAATTTTTTTATTTAACCTCTGAATAAACAGGAGTGTTATGTTAAAAAAGTTAGTGGTATAAACCAAACTGAGATACCTTAACTAACATAAAATTATTGTGGGAAAAGTATTTGACACTATTTTTTCGATTTCAAAATTCATTTATTCATTGCGAAATATAGGTATTTACAAAGGTGGTATTATGTACATATTATGAATGCGCTATATTTCCACCCACAGGGAGTGCATTACTTCGTTTTTTATCAATTTCCAGCTACTTTAATCTAGTTGTCACAGTTATGTTAGAAATTACAAGATGTGACTATAAGATAGTGCTGAATTCTTTGTTTTATACTTATCTATTTACAATAGAATAAAAAAAAATCCGGGACATAGCACACAGCGCCATCTAGCCCCACACTAAGCAAACGCTTGTGTCGTGGGTATACTTATATACTTATATACTTTTCTTTTGTAAATACAGAAAAGTATATAAGTATTATATCCGTTATCTAGTACCCACGACACAAGCGTTTGCTTAGTGTGGGGCTAGATGGCGCTGTGTGCAATGTCCCGGAATATTTATTTATTTATATTTATTTATCTATTGATTATTACTTTGAAATATCGTCTTAAATAAATAATAAACCTTTTAATAACAATTACTAGTTTTTATTCAATATCAATAATAGTCAATGTCAAACTTAATTAAATTAGAAAAATTAAATAAAAACCATTTAGTTGAATTGAGAATCTTTTCATTTTTTTATATATAATGCATTTATTTGTTTGGGCGAGCAGCAAATTTCTGATGTGCCCATATCACACTGTGTCAAAATTGTTTCATACAGTCCACACAAATTAATATTTATACAGTCCACTGGTGCAATGATCACAAGTTAACATATTCATATATTTTCATAAAACCAATTTACACGTCAAAATAAAATACATATTGTATAGTCTTATGCAACTTATGTCTTATGTAACAAGAGATTAATAACATGGGGGAGAAAACACTGGCGTTGTAACAGTCTCACGACTAGCACAAGGCCAGAGGTTTCATGCAATTTTAGTGTTACCTGTTTTATTATGTCAATAAATATTTTTGTGTATGGGAACGTTATTAATCTCTTGTTAACTAGGAGGGATCCTAACTCCAGATAATAGGACATACCTTTTCAACATCATGTTGCATTTTATGTTGCTTCTGCGACATGATCTCACAATTATTATAATTGCATCCAAAGCTCTCCACACCGTTTGACATGTCTACACTATGTTCCTCATTCTCAAACATTTTATCCACATCTTTGATTATAAGATGCACAACATCGTTGTTTGTGTCGAGACATTTCTTAAACTTGGTCAGGTAAGATTTGTATTTTGTAAGGCGACGTTGGTGGCTTTCGGGTAATGTCGAGATAATCTTCTCTGATTTCTGTATACGGTCTAAGCTGCAGAGCCTGGAAAATAAAGAAACAGTTATGCAAAATATAATAATATTTATTTATTCTTTTCTTACTAAGTGTGAATTTAGATTTGTATACCTTTATTATCACAAGGGAACAGTATTTTTGTTGCATGGAATGTTACGAGTTATATTATACATACTCAGGGTGCTGATTTCTAATCTGAAGTCAGATTGTTTGTATCAGCTTTAGTTTTTGAGATATAGTCCTTAAGCCATGTCAGAGGCACTTAAGGCTTGATAAACTCTCAACACCAGAGTTGGCCACTCTCTTTCGATATAATGATCGTAATACATTAATATTTATTCTATTCATAAGTGTTTGCTTAGTGTGGGGCTTAATGAATAAATAAATGCAATGTCTCAAATTTTTTGTGCTCTGTGCTATTTCTTGACTTTTTTTATTTATTCATGCCATTATTTATTATACATTTCTATTTACTTTTGCAATTTGTGTTGTACACTAAGGGTTCTCTGTACACTATAATAAACATATTTTGATTATGTATTATATGTAGTGTACAGTTTCCCCACTTTGAGATCAAGGTAAGTTTAAGTTAGAGGTAAAAGTTGGTAGGTTTTTTTTATTTAACTACATTTAATATATGCTTTTAAATTGCATTAAGAGTAATTAATTAAAGAGCTGTTGCCCGTCAATAAAGTTAATTGTTTCAAAGTGTGTGTGGGTAGAATAGGTATTTATTGCAGTTATGAGTAATGATGACACAATACATCATGTGATAAATATTATACCTATAGTAGAAGTCACATTATTAATTGAAGAAAAGAAGAGATTGTTTTTAGTAATAAGGTCGCCACTTGTAGCTCTAAAGTTTTATATTTATTTTTTTCCATTGTTTATTATAATATGTTGTGTTTTACACTAAAGAATTATCTATTTGAATCTTATACTACTCAGTTAATTTATTAGTCAAATCATATATTTTTTATGTTATACATATTTGTTATGTTATACATAAAATATTAACTTAGTAACTGTAATTGTGGAGTTATTTTTTTATATTAGGTTTATAAATATTATTTTTTTCTACTTCATGACATTTATTTACAATATTATATGTAGATAATACATAAAAGGGGGGAAATCAAATTACATGTATGTAAATAATATTAATATTCATACTCTTTTTTAGTTCTATTAGTGTTAATATGTGTAAATATTGTTTCTTATTATTTTAATAAATCATTGTCTTTTTTTTTTTTTTTTTTTTAAATAATATTAATATTTTATATTGAGTTAAAATGCACTAAATTTTGTGACCCTTATTTTACAAAAGTACCTACTTACTTGAAAAATACAGGCTGTCATCAACAACTTGTTTAGTTTTTGTATAACTATTAGATGATTCAAATACCAGAAGATAATTGAGAAGATTTATATAATAAGATAATGTAGAAAAATTTGATAGCATTTCATATACCACACTTACAAATAAATAACACCAGCCAGGTCAGGTAGAATACATTCAGAACTTAAACTACAATATTTTCCTTTAAACTATTCCACTATTATAAAACGTGACAACAATATTTACCCCTACCTACATAAGTCTACCCTAAAAAGATACATATGCAAATAAAACTTACAGACAAGGATATAAGACTAAAATTCGCGCTACAGGACACAAAGATCCATGTTGTATCTAAATAGGTTAATTGGGCAGACTGATTTAGTCCTTGCTAACAAAGAATTTGTTGCTATGTGAAAATTTTCAAATCTTTTAGCACCTACATGCAAATCAACATTACCAACACAAAATGGTCAACAGCTATGGAGTTTTACACACTTTTAGATGGATAACGATGTCCTAAAATGGAGTAAATAAATAAAAACTCACTTGTAATATTTGAAAGCGTTCACCACCGCGCGAAAATGGGCTCGTTCTTTCTCTTCGTCAATTTCTTCTGCAGGAGCTAATTTAGCCATTTTGTAGGCTGATTATTTACACTAACACGTCGGTTCGGTAATTAAAATTTCTACTACGCTGTAGCCGGCTGAGTGACATAAATAGTACGAAAAGTTAGTTTTTAGGATAAAATCTAAAGCGAAACAGCGTCCATCGGGAGATCGGCGACCAAACCAAAAAAATAAATTTAGTGATGTACATTCACTAATTTCACTATGTGGTATCGATTATAACTACATGGTAACATTGTATGACGCACCTTGGAAACTAACTCTCGTGATTAATATTATACATACTACAAAGTAGCATTTTCATTTGTTTATTTCAAGTAATTTTCTTAGTAACTTTCTTTTATAGTACAAAATCATAAACAAATGTGTTTGTAATGTCAAAACTCAAGGAGCTTGGTGTCGACATCGATAAAAATAATTTCCTTTCGGAGCAGCACTAGTACGAAGCTGAATTTTGATTTTTGACATCAATTGTCTTTGTCAATTTGACACAGTTTTCGGATACACACTACACAGAATCCATAAGCATATCGAGATAGCTAAAAGGAATTACATAGCTCTCATTTGAAATTAAAAAAATATATCTGGCTTTGTTTTACACTATTTATTACTTTCAATAAATTTCTTGAGATATTTTTATAAATTAGTTTTACTTTCGACGATCAAGGATCAATCTAATGTATCCGAATCAAATAAAAAATGTCTTCTGTTGTGCGTGTTTGTCAACATTCTATCGATTTTCAAATAAAATTAGATTTATCGTGTTTCTAATGTTTTCATTAAACTAAACTAAATCAATTTATTCATTACAAAATTTGATAAACTTTATCTTAGACTATTCCTAAAAGTAATTAACAACATGTGTGGAAGTTAAATTAACTTACAATACGACTTACATTCTATTTGTATTTCGGCTAAACTAACTTTATAAAACTCGAATTAGACTCTTATGAGACACTTTTTTTATCATAGGTTCGTAAAAAAATTGTCGCACAAGTGTAAAAAACAGTGTTAACCAAAGTTCCGGCGATGTAGTTTTCACCATATGATACTACGCCAAAAAATCGATAGAACCTGCATAGTGACTGCTTCCGTAATTTGGCTATGCAGTATGTTACCATCCTAATTTCCTGCAACAAAAAACCAAATAAATAAACTTTGCATAATGGAAGGAATAATAACACAGAAAGTGACGCCTTTACTAAAATGTTTTGTGTTGTTTCTCTTCATATTTACTGCTAAAGTTTTGACCTCGCGGCCGCACGAATCTAACGATGTAAGGAACGGCATTCAGCACGTGAAACCTTCTCATTATGTGAGGACATTCACTAAATATCACCACAGAAGGACTATACAGTGGAACAACCATGATGCAGCCAATTACTGGCCCCTTTCACATGATCAAACCAAACCTACTGAAAAGAGGTCTCTTTGGCCAGAAGTAACACACAAAACTGACGAAGAAAAAGATTCCTATTCAAAAAACTGGCCGGCTGTTGTGAGAAACAAAAGAAGCATCATACCAGACTCAAAAGAATTCATTGAGAATCAAAATTTGAATAATTTTGCTGATGTTAGAGTAAATTTGCCTGGCTTTGAAAAGAGTGTTATTAGCAGTGGTAAAATAGATTTAAATAACAAAAATGGTGTGTTGAATGAAGCTAAGAAGTATAAAGTTAAGGCAGCAGAGGTAGTTACTGAAGCAACAACAACTATGGGCCCCACAATATCTTGTTTGTACAAAATAAACAGCATTTCCATGAGCCCTACACCTTCTTATGCGGATGATAAAAATGCTCAGGTTGTGGTGGAGCATGATAATATTGGTAAGTTTCAAAACAGACTAAAAAGTCATATATACTATAACAGATAATATATTATACTATAGTCATATATTTATATGTAACATTTATAACCCTATCTGTTTGTCTAGTACGCCAGTTGTTAAGCCAGGTCAGAGGCCCTTGGGGCTTGATAAACTCTTGACACTAGAGTTGGCCACTCTCATTCGTTAAGAAGAAGAATACCCCTAAACATATTTTGCACCTACTTAATTAATTGAGAGATCACTGAATAGCCAAATCTGTGAAAATGTTTTTAAATTATTGTACAAAAACAAACTACTTATTCTTAATTGTTCATAAAGATAAAAAATCTTTATTGATAATGTAAAGTTGTAATATAGGTATAAGTACTAATGTGTCTAGTACAGCAGTCATAAGCCAGGTCAGAGGCCCTTGGAGCTTGATAAACTCTTGACACTAGAGTTGGCCACTCTCATTAGTTAAGAAGAAGAATTTCCCTATACCTATTTTGCACCTACTTAATTGAGAGATCACTGAATAGCCAAATCTGTGAAAATGTTTTTAAATGTTTGTACCAAAACAAACTATTCTTCATTGTTCATAAAGATAAAAGATAAAAAGATAAAGAATCTTTATTGATAATGTAAAGTTGTAACATAGGTATAAGTACTAATCATAGAATATGCTACACAAATTACAATATCTCGTCAAATTGAATTTATAGCATAAATCTGCATAAGTTGGACTGATATTTAAATAGAGGTTTTTATTTTAGTTTTTACACATATTTTTACGCTTTCCTTTTAATGATAATTTACCATAACGTTATGAAACCCCTTCAGTGTGTTTTAGGTATAGAGTTAGCACTTTAAATCCATTAAATAGGTGGAGTTAATATTAATTCCTTTCAGAAACTGGTCCTATCACGGAAGCAGTTCTTCCCTTTGGCCGTGTGCTGGTGGAGAAATGTATGGACACCAGGGCCACTTGCTATGCACTGTGGCAGTTGCACAATGACACCATCACTATACTGGGCCAGGGTAAGTGCACACTACTGCTTGGTAAGACAATAATACACAGTGCTGCCCTCTGGTTTGAAGAAAAAACAAATTACTCACATTAATTTTGACACCCTGTGGGTGGAAACATAACAAACATGTATGTTGGTTTTTTCTTATTAACTTTGTATGAACTTACTTAAGTTTCACGATAAATAAATATTCCGGGACATTGCACACAGCGCCATCTAGCCCCACATCGCGGGACGAATGTCGGCGACGCAACTGGTGTACGAGCCTCAGTGAATTTGTATGGCGGTAGTCGCTTGGAGACTAAAATCGTCGAGTATCGAAGATTTGCGTAGCTTTGTGTACGAAAGGCCTAAAAGATGTTTTGTAAAGTGAGTTTTGTATATTTTCCCAGGTTGCTGGCGAGGAGTGGACCCGCAGGAGCAGAGCGCGTGCAACAAATGTACGCGAGTCAGAGCTCGCCCCGACACCAAGTTCTGTTGCTGTACCAATACATACTGCAATGCACACTTCAGTAAGTGGATTACCCTATTTATTTTGCCATTCATCGTGGTAATGCAGCTAGCATGTTGCCCTCTGGCAGTGTACTGAAGCACTTACACCATCTTTAGGCTTTTCCAAAGATTTGACAAAAGAAGTGTTTATTTTGGTTGTTATAAGTAATAATCCACTAAACATGTGGAAACTTCTGTAGGTCTGATGACTTGTTACGTTGTAGGATCTGGGAGGCCTAGGGGTCGCCTGATGTGCTGTCTTCGTTAATCCGTGATATAAAGCAGGCTTTAAGTTAATCTAGGAACTAATCTTTCTTCATGCAGCAATACCAAATACCATCTAATATAGTGAGAGGTACCTATAGCCCTAGGCCCGTGTAAGGACCTGGGCGCCCACCACGATGTATCTGCACAAGAGAACTCCCCTAACGGATTAATTCGGCGGGGGAGTCACGATCCTCAGTCATGAGGAAATACGACTCACAGAGAGATAAAGGCCTATACCCAGCAGTGGGTACAAGGGCTGAAGATGATGATGATGATAGTGAAAGGTGAATTTTGGTACCTTTATAACTACTTTAGCTCCTAGACTATCAACTCCATGAATAACATAGGTATCAACTTACAAATTAATCCATTTTCTGCAACCAGATCAAATAGCAAATCTTTGACATTATTCTGTTTCTTTACAGCATCGCTGAAAGAAGAGACAGTAACCATCAAGGCCGAGTCCACAATGAAGGCAGAACCAAATGACCAATACATGGTCTACATATACGTGTGCTCGGCTCTGGTGGTAGCAGCTGTGTTGTTGATAGCGTCGCTGTATTATGATCTACATTGTAGGAAGAGGGCCGCGGAGGAGGGGAGCGGGGGACAGGATGTTGAGAAAGGTAAGTTTTTATAATTAAATATGTCCTCAAAAAACCCTTAAAAAGGACACAATACAGCTCTAAAAATAGGCATAATACAGCTCTAAAAAAGGACATAATACAGCTCTAAAAAAAGTACATAATACAGCTCTAAAAAGAACAATACAGGTCTAAAAAACATAATACAGCTCTAAAAAAGGACAATTACTCTCTTTAAAAGTCTATACTATACACAATATTTTGAATTCTGATATGTATAAATTTTGTACGCGTCTACCACATAAAAAAAAACACCCTAACAGAGAGCAAAATACCTATTGATAACAAATTCTGGGTAGATTATTAAAAAAAATCATATTAAATTAAGATGACCTAATCTGAACAAAATCATACTTATATATAACATTTGTTTAATTTCAGGCGAAGTGATGGGCAACGGACCAGATACTTTGGCTACAGGATTAACCTGTGTCGACAATCTCAATTTGATCGAGCATATTGGTAAGTTTATTGAACTGTGTCTTGTATGTGTGTTTGTTACTACATGTTCAAACATCAAACACACATACACAGTACCCACACAACATTTTGCCATTATAATATTCGTTAAAAAAATATTTCGGGGCATTGCACACAGCGCCATCTAGCCCCACACTAAGCAAACGCACGTGTCGTGGGTACTAGATAACGGATATAATACCTACTTATATATATTTTTGTGAATACATACTTGTTATTCATAGAAACGACCAGACACAACACAAATAATTACAAGTTTAAAATTTATAATCAATTGTGTTATATGGGAATTAGTAGGATAGTATGGTACACCGTTTTTACCTGAAATAATAAATTATTTTGGTCTTGTCCCAGGTCAAGGTAAATTCGGCTCAGTGTGGCGCGGCTCGCTGGGTTCGACTCCCGTGGCGGTGAAACTGTACTCCAACGCTAGCACGTGGCAGAAAGAGGCGGCGATATACTCCATGTACCTGCCTCACCCCAACATACTGAAATACTATGGTAAGTAAATAAAAACAAGTCTTACCAGTCATTTGCTATCCAGCGTGGTAATACGGCCAGTATGCGGGGCACCCTACGCTCTGGTAGTGGACTAAAACATTTAGACTAACTTTATGATTCTCTTTAGATTTTCTAAGTGCTTTTTCATTTTGTAGTAGTTTAAAGATAGCATGTTAAGATTTTTTTCATACTTCATTTTCTTTAAATATAGTTGTGAATAAATTTCATTTCTAGCAATAATAACAAGTGTGCGAAGTTTTTCATCACAGTCGATGTGGTTTGTTGTGGTCGAGTCACTAGACGAGATCCTCAAGTGAGCCGAGCCTCTAGATTAACGAGCTCCAGAGTTATAACATACGAAATTTTTCTATGCCTACTTTACGTGTCTTCGGCCTTAGGACAAGTTTTTGTTATGTTTGTTCAATGTTAATCTTGTGAATTAATTAAATGTAAAAAATTAATTAATTTAATTGCCGTCCAGCGTGGTAATGCGGCCAGTATGCTGGGCACGCTGCCCTCTGGCAGTGGGCTGGAGCACTTAGATTATCTTTAGTCTTTTCTAAAGATTTTCTAAGTGCCCCTTTTTGTAGTAGTTAGAAGTAGTATGTTTAGTTTTCCTTCACTTGTTTTTATATTTTATTATTGTAAATCTTGTGGAACTTATTCCTTAATTCTTATTGACATTTACTTACTCCGCTGGCGCAGCGATCCGAAGTGAGTCTTGTCCTCCGATACAAGAGATCGCCACCGGTCCCGGTGTAGCGCCGCTCCCCGCTAGTCCGCTACTTGAAGTGTGCGCAGACCTGAGTCCACGGTGTCCTGTCAGCGGGACCCCAAGAGAGGCTCTCTGCGCGCTACAATCATCTCCCATTCTCATTATTGACATTTACTTACTCCGCTGGCGCAGCGATCCGAAGTGAGTCTTGTCCTCCGATACAAGAGATCGCCACCGGTCCCGGTGTAGCGCCGCTCCCCGCTAGTCCGCTACTTGAAGTGTGCGCAGACCTGAGTCCACGGTGTCCTGTCAGCGGGACCCAAGAGAGGCTCTCTTCACGCTACAATCATCTCCCATTCTCATTATTGACATTTAGTTTCTAAATAAGTTTAAACTGTGTTTCCTACAGGCAGCGACACCCGCTCGCCTCTGACAAGCGGGTCAGTGCGCTCGCACCTCATCGTGCTGGAGCTGTGCGCCGGCACGCTGCGTGCTCGCCTGCAGCGCGCGCCGCTCGCGTGGAAGGAGTTCGCGGAGATGGCGCGCGGACTCAGCGCCGCGCTCGCACATCTGCACACTCCGTGTAAGGATTATTTATTGTACTTAATAAATGGTTAGGTTTAGTAGTAATTTACAATGGTGCTATGAACTATGACTTATAGGTTACTAAACAATAGCAGATGAACCCTGGTCAGCAAACTAGGTCAGCACGTGTGACGTCGCTCAGTGATTCCAATTTAGGTAACAAAAGAGCTAGAAATAGTTTATATTATATTGAAGGTACTTGTAAACAAGGTACTTGTAACAACTTGTAACCAGCATTTTTGGTTTCTGTCCACGGTACTTACGAATTGGTCCAAAAAATCCTCGCACCCGCTTTAGGCCCGTCTGGCGTAGTTGTAGTTGCGCATACGGACGAAGCTAAAAATGCTTGGCGCCTGGCCTGTCCAAACACCGATTTTCCTACAACACCTCGTTCCCAGAGACTGTGGGATCGGCCGATCAGCGAACTAGCACGGAAATCACTTCTCGATACGTGTACTAGTTTCGCGGATCGCGCCCGCATCCTTGCGGTCAGTGTGTGGGAATCCGGTCTTTGGCTGCAGGCCATGCCCTCTTTTAATACAGGTAACCTTTTAGATCCGACAGCTTTTCGACTCGCGGTTAGCCTGCGCTTGGGTGCGAGGAGCTGTGAACCGCATCGCTGCCAGTGTGGTACTGATGTCGACCAGCTCGGGCACCACGGCCTCTCATGTTCGAGGAGTGCTGGTAGAATTAGCCGCCACGCTAGTCTGAACGACATCATTCGCCGGGCTTTTTCCACTGCCAATGTTGCAGCTATGCTCGAACCGAGCGGCCTAGCACGTGACGATGGAAAAAGACCTGACGGTATGACTCTTGTGCCATGGAAGTTGGGTCGGCCCCTTGTGTGGGACGCAACTTGCGTCGACACATTGGCGCCGTCTCATCTGTCTATGACACGGTGTCGGGCTGGAGCGGCGGCTATTATTGCCGAGCATCACAAGAGACGCAAATATGCTAACCTCGGCCGAGGTTACATCTTTGAGCCTTTTGGAGTCGAGACTTTGGGGCCGTGGGGTCCGGGAGCCCATACTATTTTCCAAAACCTCTCGGAGCGCTTGGTTGACACGACGCGTGACCAAAATGCTGGCCTTTTTCTGGCTCAACGTATCAGCATTGCCATCCAGCGTGGTAATGCGGCCAGCATGCTGCGTACGCTGCCCTCTGGTAGTGGGCTGGAGCACTTAGATTATCTTTAGGCTTTTCTAAAGATTTTCTAAGTGCCCCTTTTTGTAGTAGTTAGAAGTAGTATGTTTAGTTTTCCTTCACTTGTTTTTATATTTTATTATTGTAAATACAAAGAAAAAAAGGGCCATAAATGCTGTCATTGTCAATGTCACAATCATACCGATTACCAGGTTTTGGGACTTAGGGTTCAATAGGTACATTTTTGATTGGAAAAATTGTAATCTTTCGTTGTGTTATTTTGTCTTGTAAACATCGATAAATTAGTCGTGAATATAGTATCGTCTTTGTGATTGAGCTCCCGTAGATTTACATGGCGCATTAGGTAGAATACGCCACACTCCTACAGGGAATAAAATGTATTAAAAAAAAATTCAAAATTCATTTATTCAGAATAAGTGTAACAATATTTCTTAATAACTACCTTACATACTGGGTGAGGGCACACCCGTGCTATGTCAGCTAGTCCCTTCCAGTGATCTTGATTACATTAATATAGTTAAGAACAAGTAAAAAATTAATTTTTGAATGTCAAAATATTTTAAACATGATTATGTCTTAAAAATGTCCTTAAAAAGTCTTAATAATATTATTGTATAGTTATCTAGTATTTACATTAATATTTAGCAATTTCAATTAGTTCTAAATTAATGTTTATATTTACATTTTAGTCCATTTGTAATGATGTGTTTGAGCATGAGGTGTTTTGAATTTACATAATATAGAATACAAATCTTAATTCATGAAATTATCACTATTTAATTAACGAACAATAAAAATAAATAAATCATTCATTCAGTTACATAGTAGATTAATAGTAGATTAATAGATTATATTATCCTCGCTTCGCTTGTAATTTTCAAACAAACGTTAACTTAACATCAGGCGAGTTGTAGTCAAGCGTGAGCTTATCTAGTTTAAAAAAACACTCTGATTTTATCTGCTCTGCTAAGCTCCCACAGATAATAACATTAATTCTCTCTCTTTGAGTCGTATTTCCTCATGACTGAGGGTCGTGCCTCCCCCGCAGAATTAATTCGTTAGGGGAGTTTTCTTGGGCAGATACATCGTGGTGGGCGCCCAGGTCCTTCCACGGAAGATGCATGTCCTCGGATATTGTGGTCCTCAAACATGTCGGTTTCCTCACGATGTTTTCCTTCACCGCTAAGCGAGTGCAAATCTACACATAACTTGAAAAATACAAGTCATTGGTGTAGGGCGGATTCGAACCAGGGTACGTCTGGATGAAAAGCAGACACTGGAACCGCTGAGCCACACTCGCTTAACATAACATTAATTACTACAACATATTAACTTTCATTTAATAGTCTTGGATGTAATGTACCTAATCAGATCTAATATTATCAATAACAAATCATGTGTACCTACTTATATAGAAGAATAATTAATGTTTTAAAAATATGTCTAGTGTGTAATGTTAAACAATGTGCAGATACAATATATAAATAATAATTAAAACTAACCAAAAACTTGAAAAAATATATTATATTCAAATTATATTGTGAAATTGAGAAAGTTGTAAACATGAGAAGAAAAATGTTAACTTGCTAAGACACTTTTCTACTCCAGAGCATTGTAATTAGCAGTTATATAGATTTAAAACAATATATAAGACTTAATAATGTCCCTTGCCTAGGCTGGGGGAGTTTTGTGTGGAATATCAATAAAAAAATAAAAATAACATTAATTATGCTTGTAATTCCCACATCTACTGTTTTTATCTACATTGCAGCTGGCAACAAGCCGTGCATAGTTCATCGGGATGTGAACAGTAACAACGTGCTCCTCACCGCGCTGGGGTCGTGTCGCCTCGCAGACCTGGGGCTGGCGCAGGCCCTGCTGCCGAGACACAGGGCCTCGCCGCCTAGCACTATTACTGAGGTGTGTATGTACTCCATGTTGCAGCAACAAGCCTGTATAGCACACGCATAGGCCCAAATTGGTGTAATCTCCAAAGCCAAAAAAGGTTCATTTTAGTAAAAAAAAAAAGGTTAGGCATGTTGGTTGATGAGCAAATCTTAAAAAAGCTGCGCAGAGGAAGAACACTACTGCATTATACTACGCATTCAATTCAAAGTTACCATCTGTAATGGATTTAAGCAAAAATACGCCTGAATCGTTAATACTCGTAATCTTATGTTTTTCCATATCAATAGATCCCGTATCCGTTATGTAACGTTATTTCAATATTCTTTTCCAATTGAAATGACAAGACATCTGATTTGTTAAAAAAATTTAGCCATGGAAGAAAAAATGATGTACCCACATATAGTGCCAAAAACAGTAATTTATTTTTCAAATACATCTTTATTTTTTAGACTGCTCTGTTAGCTTAGTTGGTAGTGGCTCTGCCTTCTAATCTAGGGGTGCGGGTTCGATTCCCGCATAACACAATTAATTATGCATATTAAAATTTGTAATTACTTGTGTTGAGTCTGGTCGTTTCTATGTATAATAAGTATGTATTTACAAAATAAAAGTATATTATGTATTATATCCGTTATCTAGTACCCATGATACAAGCGTAAGCTTAGTATGGGGCTAGATGGCGCTGTGTGATATGTCTTGAAATATTTATTTATTTATTTATTTCCAGGCGGGTACCCTCCGCTACTTAGCGCCCGAGGCCCTCGAAGGAGCCCTAGACCTGAGCGGCGCCAGCGCAGCCCTGTGCGCGGTGGATGTGTACGCGCTGGGGCTGGTGCTGTGGGAGATGCTGTGGCGGACCAGCGGAGCACACGCGGGGGCCGTGCCCCCCTACATGCTGCCCTACCACCAGCCCAGGGGGAACAACTTGACACTCAGTCATATGCAGGTACAAATATAAACTATGGCAAGTACAAACTAGCATTAATTAAAAAAGGTGCAAATTATTTTTGGTGACTTGTTACATGATACCAATGATTATTGTTTGTAATGGAACAATGATGATTAGAAGGTAGCCTATAATCTTATTTACAATACTAGCTAAATCTGCATCAATGATAAAATGTTGGTAGTCTGTTCTATATAGTGCAAGAAAATTGTGTTGCCGATGATGATCAAAAAGTACCCTATATTCTTCCTTTAAAACAAGAACATCATAAATAAAATGAATAAGCCACATCCGGCGCTCAAAACCCTTAAATTGTATTCTATGAAATGAAAAATATAGATCGCTAGAAAAAAACCTTAACTAAACAAGCATTTACATTTTCTAGTGGATGCGTTACCAGGTATCCTAGTATCCTTTTTAAGATACTATGGGTATAAAAAGGATGTTAATTTACGTTACTTTTGCGCACAAGAATTTGAGGCCAAATAAATGGACTCTGACTGGCTATATTGCCTAGCGATTTTCCCTTTTTTATTAGAAGATTGAAGAATATTGTTTCATGGAGTAATATTGTTCATGTAGGGTTAGATTAAACGCTGTTATGTCCACAATCATATATTATGTCTATCCCCAGACGCTGGTGTCCCGCAACAAGGCGCGCCCCCCGCTGCCCCGCGGCCCCGACTCGCGCGCGCTGAAGATAGCGAGCGACACCTGCGACGAGTGCTGGGACCATGATGCAGAGGCCAGGTAACATACTCCTCAGTACTGAGGGTCGTCTCAGAAAATTTATTGTGTGGGTGAGTGAAGCCCTCTGTACCAATACTATGTTCTAATTTTCTTTATGCTTGTGTTCTTTTGTTATTGGTGTACAATAAAGAATTTTGATTTGATTTGATTGCGGGCGATTTTACTGAGCAGACACCTGGTAAATTCACTAAAGACACTCTATTAGTCGAATCCCTCATCAGTTAGGGTCATGACTCTGTAGAATTTGTTTGTTAGGGTAGTTCTCTTGGGCAGATTCATCGTGGTGGGAGCACAGGTCCTTCCAGAAGCCACATGTCCTCGGATTTTGACATTCTCAAATATATCTGTTTCTTCAAAATATTTGGAACTCAACACAACTTAAAAACTAGTCATTTATGTAGGGATCGAACCGGGATGCTTCAATAAGTATTTTTTTTTTACATTTTAACTGTCACATTAAAATGACATTTGATCATTGTGTCCATAAAATTTACACAAATATATATATTCTTTTCATATTAAATCATTGTTTTTTTTAGGCTAACAGCAGTATGCGTAGAGGAGCGAATGAACGAGTTGTTGCACCTGGTGTCAGCACAACCACCGCGCATACATGATAACATGCTGCATCCACATACTAATGCACCGGGTAAGAGAAAAAAACTTTCAGAATAATAATTGATAACCTCCTTATTTTGAAGTCGGGTATATTAAATGCCATTGCCTTTATTTTTCGTTAAAGATCGCAAAGGTACAGTCGCCCGTGTGCTATTTCCATGCAAACTTTTGTATAAGACTCAAAAGCTAAAAAAGATAAACGGATTTATAACCTAAAATGTTGATATCTAAACAAAGATCTCGCCTCTAAAATACCAAAGACATAGGTTTTGTAGGTTCTAAGTTCTGAAGTCAGGCGACTGCACATTAAATATGATTGCGTACACAAAACGCTTAATAATTACTGAAATAAGTAAAGACATATTTACAAATTTTACTTTACTATGATAGTTAATGATTCAATCATCTAGACGCAAATAGCAAAAATTTAGCAAAGCAAAATATTACGTGATAATGCGACGTGGAATTGCACGCTAGAATCAAGTGCAGGCATTACAAAGTCAACAAAAATTCGATTCGTTCACACGGTGAATCTTTCACGTATAATTTTTTCTCTTTCCAGGAGATCCTAACACCCTCCAACCGGAACCGGACAAGAACTCGAACTGCACTTCAACGCAGACTTGTGACGTCACCACCCCCCTCCTGTACCCCGCGCCGCATTGCGGCCGCAACGCATGCATCGAGAGGAACACACACAGCTCGCACCAACACACACTCACACTCATACACAAGAGTCTGAAGGTGAGTGCAATGTGACGTCACCACCTGTGTGTGTGACAAGTCACAAGTGACATACTACATTATAGACCTTAGTACGATTAAAGTGTACATATAAATTATAAAATTATTATTTATTTTTTCCCAGGATATAACAGCGACTGCACCCAGCTCTGAACCTCGAGTGACAAACGAAGAGAACTGTCTCTCCGTAGCAAGAAACACTCCAAGACTCCCCATGCAAGAAAACTCTCTCAACGAAATACGTTCTTACCAACGCCCACTAGACTACGTACAGAACGATGTAAGCGCACACGAAGAACAAACAAACAGACAACCAAAACAAACCAACCTATACAACGATGTAAAAGTCGAAAAACCTAAATGGGGAATTAGAAAGTTCTTCGAAAAACTCAATAAAAAGGTTGAAACCGAAGTAAAGTTGGTGCCAGAAAATTCGCACCGAACGAAAACTTCAATAATTGAAGGTAGTTCGCAAAATCAAAGTCAAAATGGCTTCGAACGGCCGTCAAATTTAGTTCTGAATCAGGAAAGGAATTATAATTTCGAAGCGCCGTGTCTGTCGCCTCCTAATAGAACTCTGTCACCAACAATGATGGGCGAAAATGTGCTAGGTTTCAGAGAACTACCGCCAAGAGAAAACGATTCCAGACCACCAAACCAACAAATATTCGCCGTAATCGTGCCCAAAGCGAAGCCAGCAGATTACGAGCTAAAATCCAAATCTAAAGGCAGTTCGGAAAGCCTTAACAAATCTGTTCCTACCTCAATGTCTTCGCAAAGCATGTTCAAGTCCAATTCAGAATCAGAAGACTCGACTGTCAAGAAAAGACTAAGTTGTGATAATAAAATCTTGAACAGCGCTAGCTCTTCCCGAGCTAGCATTAATTTAGAGCTCCAATACATTGATAATGCAGAAAACTATAACGGATATATGAAAGATCTCGACGGAAGTCCATTTGACTTGAATTCAGATTGTTCAAGCAGCGAAGACGAACATTTGATGCTCCTATCAGAAGATGGCGGTTCAAAAATAACAATGCAAACTATACCCAAAACACCAGACGTGCTAAAAGAGAGTCAAAGCAAAACAATATGCTTTAACAAAAGCCAACCAAAATACAGCAACTTTGACAACGAGTTCAGCGACCCACACGATAAAGAAAACGTTAACAACTACGTCGACAATCCTGTATATTTGGCCGCCTTGAAAGGCGAGATCGAAACCGATATCAAATACCAAGAAATCTCTCCCAAACCGTGTCTCAAACACTTGTCTATAAAAAGACAGCATTCTCTGGAGCAGGTAAGTGAGTTGTTCAGTTCAGCTGCTGATGTGAACTTGCTGAATCCTGCTGGAAGAGTGAAGACGCCGGGTGACTTGCCAGTAGCAGTGCGGAGGGCGAGAAGGGATAGGGCGCTGCAGAAAGGGAGGGCTAATGAGAGCAACAGGTTGAGTCTGTATGATGATAGGATGATGTTTGGGAACAGCTTGTGAAGTTGGAAATCTGAACTTGAGGTTTGAAATCTGATTTAGAGGTTCGAAATCTGATAATGAAGTTTGAAATCCAATTTTGAGATTCAAAATCTGATTATGAGATTCAAAATCATGGTTACATAGATTGAAATCTCATGTTGAGATTCGATTTTATTTGAGTTATAGCGATTGTGCTTATAATTAAAGAAAAAAATCGTATGCTTGTTTTACCTACGTGTAACTGAGTTTTTAGATCAGTTTTAATGCTTTTGCTATCAATTAAGAAATCAAAAACTTTATTTTTATCGACTCCAACTTGTACAAAAAAAACCGGGTGATATGCCAGTAGCAGTGCGGAGGGCGAGATGAGATAGGGCGCTGCAGAGAGGGAGGGCCAATGAGAGCAACAGGTTGAGTCTGTATGATGATGATGTTTGGGAACAGCTTGTGAGGTTTTTTAGGTTGGGAATCTGATTTTGAGGTTTGAAATCTGATTATAATGGTCGAAATCTCATTATAAAGGTCAGATCTGATTATGATGGTCGAGATCTTATTGTGAAGGTCAAAATCTGATTATGAAGTTTAAAATTTCATTGGGAAGGACAATTTTTTTTTTTTGTTTGAAATCGCTTTGATTTTGGTGGAATTCTTGTGCTTATTATAGACTTAAACATAGACATAATATGCATTTTCGACGTTTCAAATCTTATATCAGCTATGATTTTGATTTTCCGAATCTAATTTTGCGGTTTGAAATCTACAACTGAGGTTACTGACATCTGATTTTGAGGTTCGAAATATAAAACTGAGGTTTTTGACATCTGATTTTGAGGTTCGAAATCATGGATACAAAGATTGAAATCTCATGTTGAGGTTTGAAAATAAGTCTTTTGGAAAATCATATGCTTTTTGACATTTAAAATACTTATTGAGGTTTGGAATCTGTTTTAGAAGTTTTAAATATACCAAGCTTTTAACGTATGATTGATCTAAATATTCTAAAGTCATTTGATGTTTTAAATTTTTATTTATTGAAATCAAGCTAATAATGCCATTTGTGACTTTAAAATCTAATTATGAGAATTAAATCTGTTATGGAGGTTTAAAGTTCTTTGCTAATTGATTTGTTCATGATTGTGATTATATTTTACTTCTGGAATATCCAGTCATATATTAACTATTAGAAATAAGGTTTAGAGCTTTTATCTCGTTTTGTATGGGGTTAGAATTTGGTATTGATAATTTGGTAATTAAAATCTCATTATAGAAAGTAAAATCTTCTATTGATGTTTGAATTTAATGCATTTCATGAATATTGTGATGTGTAATTGAAACTTAAAATTTAATTTTGAAGTTTAATATAGTTTTGATGTAATGCTTGATTTTACATATTTGTAAATAAGATTATTTCTTAACCATGTACCGTCTTATTACAAACTGCGATCTAAATATTAGTCTCGGTCTTTAAAATAAAAAGTCGGTTCTTGTTGTTCAAACATCACATACAAACTATCAAAATGTCAACTTCAAATTAGAACGTTGATTTATCATTGGTAACATTTTGACAGTTTGATTATTATCATAGAAGAAAGCAAATTTAGAACAACAAGAACGGACTGCATGTATTCAAAGTTCTGGACTAATAGTTAAACCACGATCTTTAATAAGACCCTACCTATTTTAAATGGATACGTTAAAATTTTATAATTCATATTGTATTTGTGCTTTTTTGCACAGTTTGCAGTATTTATTGCACGAACCTGTACCTATAATGAATCGTAAAATATACAACTAACATTTATTTAGTATTTTAAACCATTTATATTTTCTAAGTTTACAAATATGTTCGTTACCGATTCTAATGGTTCAAAACTATTAACTTTGTTTACTTAAGATTTAAAACTATTCCATGCTTTTGTTAATTAATTATGCAGTCTTATTCTCGATTCAGAAATGATTTTCTTTCTGATAATATTTAAGTTTTAAATATTTTATTTTCTTAACCCACCTTGTTTTACCTTAATCTCTTTTTAATTAACTGCCTAGCAGAAATAATATCAGCACATAAGACCGCTTAAGAAATTGCGAAAGAATCGGGTTTTATTATTATTATAGATTTAAGTTCCTATGTAAGCCATGTTGTAATTTAACATTTGTTTTTGTATTTTTGTTGTTTACGTTTTTTTACAGATTGATATGTTTTAATTTTTAATTCATTAACATACCGTAGCTCAGCTAGCGGAGGTAATCGCTTGTGATTACCAATGTTCAGCAAAGGTCGATGCGGTCAGTCCATGGATGGGTGACCAAAAAGTGTCATCCCATTTTGGGCGCTTCCGTGGGTCGGATGACACGTTAAATGATAGGTCCCGGCTGTTTGTCTTGCACGGCAGTCGTTAAGCCACGTCAGAGGCCCTTAGGGCGGCTGATGAACTCTCGACACCAGAGTTGGCCACTCTCATACGATAAAAAGATGTAAGGATACATGTTACAAGATTTTGTCGCTGCTTGTGAAATTTTATTGTACATAAGTTTCTATATTTTTAATAATAAGTATTATCTAACGTTTCTAATACTAAGTTTTATGATTTTTTTTAATAATGCAAAATTTTTTTTTATTAAAGCAAAAACAAATTGCTTCGTTATTAATAAGCGCTTTTCCAGTCTAAATGCAGATTTAAATGTTTCCATTTATATAATAATTCCTTTTATATGTACAAAATATATAAACCACAGCATTCCAACTTATATACAAGTACAAGTTCATAGTTTGTAAAATACATAAGTATTATATACTCACCTAAATGTTTGTTTTTCGTCTTAAAATATTTTATGTATTTAATCTTATTTTAGCACATAGCGAATGTATGGACTAATGACAAACAGACTCACCTTTATTTATATATATGTAATACACAATAAACTACTACCTACTATCGTAAAAACTATTAGATTACAACTTTGCTTAACATCAGGCAAGTTGTAATCAAGCGTGAGCCTATCTAATGTAAAAAAAAAACTATTTTAATTTGAACTGGATTTCGCTATATAGAATAAAACTTGCTCAATTTAAATTTTTACTAAATTTGATACTATTTTGTTCAGTCGTGAACATATGTATAACTAACTAATTTTTACACATATACCATAAGTATATACAAAAATGACTTAAAAATACAGAAAACTTATACAAAACAGATATTTACAAAAAGTTCAGCACACCGTCCATGTCGTCGCTGTGCGGCAGGGAACCCAGGATGCTGGCAGTATTTCTTCTTTGAATGCAAAGACTCAAACGTTGAGAAAAATAGAAAATTTGAAATTTGATTGAAATATATTCACATAATGCTTGATACACATAAAATACATTTTGTGGAAATTCCATAAGAAATTATTAGTAAACAAAATAAATAGCATTTTTATTTTAAAAAATGTTGTTTAATTATTATATTATACTCCTTTTTGCGTAATCGAGTAAAAAAACGATATACCTATTGCGAAATTCAGTTCAGAGATGAATCTTGTTGTGAATTAGAACAAAACATAGCAATATTATTACTGGATTGTTAAAACTAAGAATCTCTAATGGTTCAATATCTGTATAATTACCATGTAACGTATAAACTTTGCTAGATATTTTGCAATTAGCCTCTTAATAAAGTGACTTCCATTTTTGCGAATTGTAGTAAAAAAAGTTAAATATAAATTTGTAAATTTTCCGTTGAATCTGTATTTATCAAATTTTATCTGTTTTGGCATTGCTAAGTAAGATTAAATGGTTTTTAGCATACTTCGTTTATGGTTGTACCGGGTTAGTAAGAAAGAGTATGTCAAGTAGAATTGAATTCATTTAGTAATATTAATCGACTTTAAAAAAATAATAATTCTTCATTTTATTTTTTTAAGTTGTATTCCTCATGACTGAGGATGGTGACTCCCCCGCAGAATTAATTTGTTAGAGGCGTTCTCTTGTGCAGATACAATCCACAAAAGATACGTTCTCAAATCAAATAATTCCTCATTAAGTACACGATAATTATTATAAACCAAATAAACCATAACAGGAAAGTTACAAGTTATTCCTAACATAACCATGTTTCTTATTTTTATTTAGGCGTTATTTCGTAAAAAATAACTATAATTTAATTAAATATCATTTTTGGAAGGTGAAATAAAGAAAAACTTACTAACTTAGCCATAGGTACCTACTTTTTCTTATAACCCTGTAAAGGAATATGCATACAAATAATTCTTCACAATATAATATACGAGTAAATACGAACATGTACAAATCTATCGTTGTAGTTGCTATAGTATAGTTTTCACTCATCACATGGTTCGAGGGTTTAACAGACAAGAAACAATGTCTAACTATTCTAAACAAGATTGGAAATGAGCAAAAATAATCATGGCAGGATTCGAACCTGCGTCATTCGTCAGCTGTGTCTGCTGTGCTGACGTATTAATTATTAAAGAATAAAAGTCATTTATTTCGGAATTACAATACATATACAATTAAGAAGTACAGAATGTCTTGCCATCGTCATAAAAGTTACTTATAATTATCTTTTTACTAATTAAAGTATTTGTAAAAATATTGATTTGTCAAGTGATGATAATAAGTTTGTCTTAAAAAAATCGTTTGGCAAATGAATAAGTTATCAAGAAAATATTTTGTAAGGTAATAATTTATACAAACATGAATTTGTCGACGAACAAGAACCAAAAAAAAACTTTTTCCTAACATTTACCATACATACCTTTTGGTAAATGATTTACCAAGCGAATAGTGGTAAACGTCCGAAATTAATTAACAGTTCGAACTTTTACCACTGAGAGTTGGTAAATCCTAGGATTTACATACCACAGGTCGGGCCTTTACCTACATCTAGTATAATTATCACAAAATACACAATTATTATGTTGCATTCTCGTCCACTAAGGATCACATTTTAAGCTTGTGTTAATTTACTATCGATTCCCTTGTCTGTTAATTCCTGGAAAAGCAAGCTTTATTGATATATCTAAGTATGTGTATAAACAAGTACCTATCACATGGAATATAATTATGTTTTTATAACTATTTGTTTTGTTTTAATTCTATCCTATGGAGGGCTAGTAGGTATTCAGTGTTCATTTATTCATAAATATAAATATACACATCAAACGTATTATTGAAATAATAAAAGCTGCTAAAGGGTGCTTATGCTAATAAGGGTGCTAAAGTATATAGCGAGGTCTCAGTAAGGTGATTTTATCAAATTAATATCAATAAAATTACTCTATACTTTCACCAAACAAAAAGTTATATATACTATAGATAGATTAGATATACACTTTATTAAAAGCACCATTTAAAATTTACATAAAATATGATAACTTAAGCCCAGTGTCTGAACTGGCGACCACCGCTAAGAGCGATCTCTTCCAGGCAACCAATCTGGCAGGGATAAGACGCAAGAATAATGGAAGACAAGGTGTTTTGAATGTGTGTGAAATTAAAATAAAGTTACATAGTACAAACATTATTCTGTGATACTTAAGTAAAGGACTAGGTACCTACCTCTACCTTTTTCAAATTGATATATTATTTCTTCATAATATCGGTGGCTGTAGGTACATAAATTGTAAAATCTAAATCAGGGTAAAAGAAAAACAAAACATTTTCATAAAAATCCCCCTTTATTTCGCGATAACAAATAATACAAACACATATTAGCACATAACATACCTAGTACATATATTGCAAATATATTGACAATGTTTGGACATAGATTTTTTCACACACGTCTTATTAGCTTAAATAACATGATAAAAGAAGAAAGAACTTTCATTCAATCGTTTATATCAGAAGAAGAAACACTAAAAGATGTTTCGCACCATTTTACCTCCTTAGGTGATTTTTCAAAACCTATGATTTGATTAGAGCACCTACCACGATGTATTTGCCCAATAAAACTTTTCCAGTCAACTCAATACGGAGGATTCACGACTCTCAGTAATGACAATAACAACTCGAGGAGGAGGAATTGTCTGTCTAGGTCAGTGAAAACAAAGATACTAAAAGTATAATCATAACTGGAAACCGACATGTTTGAGGACCACAATATCCGAGGACATGTGTCTTCCGTGGAAGGACCTGGGCGCCCACCACGATGTATCTGCACAACAGAACTCCCCTAACGAATTAATTATGCGGGGTAGTCACGACCCTCAGTCATGAGGAAATACGACTCACACAGAGAAACATAACAAGCAGAATAATAAATATTGCAATTTATTTTCTCATACATATATAACATGATTAGGAAGGCCTTATGCTTGGTCCCGTATCTTAATAAACAATTTATACAGTCTTAAAAAACATGAAAATTTTACAATCTATCATCTAAGTAGATATACATACATTTTTTTTATTTTTTTTTGTTTAACTTGAACGGGTTTGCACTTGACCATAGTTTACCTGATAGCAAGTAAAGCTATGGCCTAAGATGGAGCGTGCTTACCCGATAAGAACCGATTCACTCTCGCTTTGAAGATCGCTGGAATATATTTAAACATATATTTAAACGAAAAACTGACAAACCTTTCATACTAATTTAAACAAGATATAAATACAAACTAAACCCCACTCGCACTGCGACTAAACGTATTTAGCAACTAAATTGTGAAGTAAAACTGGCTAAATTTGTTTAAGAACCGCGCAAGTGGAACTTAGTTTAAACTTAGTTTAGTTTTGAACTTAAGAAACAAATATAAGACGTGTGTGAAAAAAACTTGAAAGTTAATAAAGTACATCTCTGTTTTTTTTAAATTAAAACACGTTTCTTGACTTAGCCAGTAAGGTGGAATCAAATAAAAATTGTCTCACGGCGTCTTCTTCATAAATGTACTATTTTAAAACACTTCTATTCTTTTAACCGACTTCAAAAAAGAAGGTTTTTAATTCTTCTGATAAAGTTTATATTTTAGAAGAATGATTCTAACAGAGTAGTAAGTATGTATTTACAAAAGAAAAGTATATATGTATTATATCCGTATCTAGTACCCACGACACAAGCGTTTGCTTAGTGCGGGGCTAGATGGCGCTGTGTGCAATTTCCCGGAATATTTATTTATTTGTTTATTTAGTAAGAAAGCTCTTAAAATGCTAAAGCGACATTAAAAGTAAAGTCGATTTTGCTTGCAGTTTTATAAAATTGTTATTTTTCAGCTATGTATAGGTATAAGCATTATATTTATTTCCATACAAGTGCTTACTAAAAATTTAAGGTTGACATAAAACATATAAAAAACTTTCAGAAGACTTGATAACCTCTTTTTTTGAAGTCGGTTAAAAATATATTCCTCTACGGTGTTAGATATAAGTAAATAAATAAACAAATATATATTCCGTGACATTGCACACAGCGCCATCTAGCCCCACACTAAGCAAACGCTTGTGTCGTGGGTACTAGATACATATAAAACAAGTTTATTTGAGGTTTCTTCATAATCACCAAATTTAATGTTATAATACATTTATGAAAAAGGCGCTTTCACATTTAAACCTACATATCACATATAAAAAAATTACAATATATTTTATTTAACAATTAAACTACGACTTAAAACTAAAACAGAATGTGTTTAAGAACATAATAGAACCATTTCATTAAAAAATATAAAAAATAAAATAATTTGTGAATACATTTTATAGACAGTTTTTGAGATTTAAATACATTTATAATATTTTAAAATTTATAAAAATAACCGAATATAATAAAAATCTTGCCATTATAGTTTCTATTTGGACGTCATTATATTTCTTTAGTATCAATTTGAGCAAATTACTATATTAAACAAAATTTAATTTGTGATTTTTAAAATGGTGCGAGAAAGAAAAATATATCAAATAAGGATCTTCTTTATTGTACCGATCAATGTAGAAAACACAAAACAGTAGATTTTTAAAAACATAGTTATTTCTTACAATGTGACGGTTGCCTAAAAGAAATCGATTTAGTTTTAACGCCACAACTAGTATTATTTCAAGAGGTTTTCCTCTTAAAATTTAAAGTCAAGTAAAACGCGATTTCTTTCAGGCAACTAAAGGACAATAAAATTTTGAGAGCGTACGAATTTTGTAAAAACAAATACAAATCGACATAATTAAATAGCAAATCGATTATTTATCTAAAAAAATGTCTTGATATCAACTAATAAAAAAAACTTTTTAACAATAGTAGAAGTACCTAGTGTTATACATATTATAAAGGTAACAGTGAAACAATAGAGAATAGAATTAAACCTAGTTTAAACCTTAAACCCTTAAAAAGAACTTTAAACCCGCCGTTCGGGTTAAAATGCAAACTGTTTTAAACCCCTGGTAATAATTATAAACACGTTTTTAACTTTTCTTGTGACGATATAGAAATGTGTTAATTCTTTATTGAAATTGGAGATCCTATATATGCTTAGATCTTTAAAACTACACAACGGATTTTGATGCAGTTTTTTACAATGGATAGAGTGATTCAGGAGCAAGTTGTAGGCGCATGACCATAGGTTTTTTATTTAAGGTTGGTACCAAAATGTTACTATACCACCATACTATGCAAGATATTACCTTTATACATATGTACAAGCAAAAATGTTGCGTATTGGTTCTTCTTTCACACCACAATGGAGCGACGGATGAACGTTATTTTCGATATAGAGGTAGCATAAGAATCCTACATGATATTATATACTTTTTTTAGGCGATAAGGCCGCCCATATGTACTTCATCATAAATTTATCCTTTCATGTATTTCTTTCATGTTGGTGTGCAATAAAGACATATTATTATTATTATTTAACATTAGATTACTATTTAACCTCGATAAAAGTCGTGGGCATTTCTTAAGACAGACTAACAGATTTTATAAAATGTAGTTCGTTCTCAATTCGATTGAACGATTTTTATGCATATCGTCACACTAAAAGTTAAAAAAAACTGCAGTCACACAAACCCATCTGATATAACATTCATTACCTATATTATCTCATTCATCTTGGTATATTACAATGTGTAAAAACTTCGCGTAGCCGTTTTATAGGACCAAAGTATTTAATTGTAAACTCATAGATTACCATTTTGTAGATACCGCATCTAAAAAGTTCTGAACTCGATTTTTTAATTCAAGTTATAGGTATAACTAGTAAATTTTGACTATGTAAAAAGGTCAATAAAGTTTCTATTTATATCAGTTTAAATTATTTTTTACTATACCCCGACCGCGCAGGGCCAACAATTTTGAACGATACTTACGTTCACTCCGGTGCAAATATAGGTATGTTGCTTTGATTTTTGTTCCGTTAACACATGCGATTAAACGGCACTTTCACTATAAAAAATCACCAAGAAAACAATGCGCTACTCAAATAAGCCTAAAATGTATGTAAAGAACATTTTGTCCCATTTAATTGTTCGATACATTAGAATATTTTACCGGACCCGTACCAGTTTTCAAAATTCAATTGGTGCCAATTTTATGATTAAATAACTACGTAAAAAAGGAATACATTCACCATAGTATATCATGCAGTTTTGAGTGTCTTGAAGGCTTACACAAAATTCCACAGTATTAACTCTGAGAAAGTCTTTACTAATTTTAATGTGATATCTATATTGTGGTAATCTATGAGTCTACACAAGTTTGGTCACAACGTTTTTCCCGCTATAACGGAGGCTCTGCCCCGCGCTTACTATTATTGTAGTAGTCTGCTCAGTACAGTGACGATTACCTGCAAATAAAAAAACAAGTAAAGATCGAAGCCAGTGGCATATTGAGACTGAGGCCTATACTCAGCAGTGGGACGAAACCAGCTATAAATGATGATGAAATGTAATATCAGATGATAAACACGTGTAGATGGTATTGCGAACACAGTTTGCCTTTAACTCTTACTCGTTTGATTTTCGTTTGGCCAGATGTTACCGTAATGTAACCGCAGAGGCTGTAATTTTGATATCAAATACAAAATTATTTATTTGCCAAAGAAATTTTGTCACAAAATGTTTCGAATCCTCTGACCTCGTGGTAGCCGTCAGGCTGTGTTACGAAGCCAGAGTCATCTCCCAGTATGTTTCTAATCTATATAATAATATATAAAACTCAAGCTGACTGACTGATTGACTGATATAGTGATCTATCAACGCACAGCCCAAACCAATGGACGGATCGGGCTGAAATTTAGCATACACCTGTATGCCAAATATCAGCCCGATCCGTCCATTGGTTTGGGCTGTGCGTTACTCGTAGATGTTATGACGTAGGCATCGGCTAAGAAAGGATTTTTGGAAATGCCAATTTTAAAGGGGTGAAATAGGAGATGAAAGTTTTACTTTCGAATGCGAGCGAAGCCGCGAGCGCCCACTAGTTTAATTATAATTACGTCAAAGGAGCTAGGTTACACATATAACTTGATACACATGTTTAATGAACTGGTGTTTTTCTGCCGTCGACGATTTTTCACGCTGTTCCGAATATGATTCAATCGTATTTCACGGCAGCGCTCACATTATATGATCATACGTGGAAAGATCTGTACTTGCTCAAGAAAAGTTCTCCAATGAAGCTATTCTGGGGATCACACGACCCTCAGTAATGAGGAGGACGAGGAAGAAGTACTCACGCTTGCCTCTGGCGGCGAGCAGAGAGCCTGTATACCAGGAGGGGCCACAGCAGCACCAGCAGGAGGGTTGGCGCGCTCAGCTCTTGCCACGGCCAACGCCAGCCGCGAGACACTTGCTGGAAGTATACAAATAGTTAATTTAAAAAAAATATTTCAGGACATATCTCACAGCGCCATCTAGCCCCATACTAAGCTTACGCTTGTATCATGGGTACTAGATAACGGATATAATACATATATCCTTTTTTTTGTAAATACTTATTATACATAGAAACGACCAGACTCAACACAAGTAATTACAAATTTTAATATGCATAATTACTTGTGTTAAATCGGGAATCGAACCCGCACCCCTAGATTAGAAGGCAGAGCCACTACCCACTAAGCTAACAGAGCAGTTAAGTCAATAAGGTTTATCGCCAACAACCATGCCCGTCCCCTCCCAGCGAACCGATAAAGTTTGAAAGACTTCTTCTAAGGGGACAGTGAAGAGTTTTGGGGAAAGCGGGTCTCCCTGTCTGACTCCTTTCAGTATGGGGAATAGTGGTTCTGAATTATGTAGTTTAATAGCTGCTGTGTGTGTGCTGCCACTTTACTCAAAGGTGATTGACTGACTGACTGATATAGTGATCTATCAACGCACAGCCCAAACCACTAGACGGATTGGGCTGAAATTTGGAATTAAGGTAGATGTTATGACGTAGGCATCTGCTAAAAAAGGATTTTTGGAAATGCCGCTTTTAAAGGTGGGAAATAGGGGATGCAAGTTTTTCTTCTTAATGCGAGCGAAGCCGCGAGCACCCACTAGTATATACATAGTATATCAAAAAAACTTGAGTTTTGTGTCAAGTGCTACACCCGCACTATGGTTGTTTAACAGTTGTGTTTTGTTTTGTTTAAAGCAAATATTGTAGTCTATAAATTGATTATTTTGTTTTCCAAATTAAATATTTTATTTTATGTAGGCTCACTGATTATAATACGTGTATAGCAATAAGTATTTTAAAAGAGACATTACTGTTAAGAAGTGATTGCCTATGTAATTTGACTTGCCCTGTACGGCGCGATGTCGTAAGGTTAATAAACATTATGATTTATTTATGATTTAACTTAAACTTATTGGACTTATCAGCCGCTTAGTAACCCACACTTCAGAAAGTGTGGGTTTTTAATTTTTTTTTTCAAATCATGTCATATCAAAATTCATTTATTTTACAAAATCTTTAGGCTATAATAGTGACATATAATTTAATAATAAAAGATACAAGTAAGTATTATTCAATTTTCATTTCTAACAATTCAAGAATTTTATTAATAAATAGAAAATGACAAATAATTCAAGAGGAAATTGATTAAATACTAAGGCTTACTATTTACATGTTTTCATTGGACCCCAAACTAGGCAAACACCTGTATCTTGGAAGTCTGTAGAGATAGATGTTCCGTACATTTCCTTTGGAGGAAAATTAACAATATTATGATTGAGAAGTACAAGTTTTAAGTTGTTACATGATGTGTACCTGCAACATCCTGCGGTCCCCCTCCACAGCCTTCCTGAGCGCGGCCACGTCCGCCTCCAGGCGAGCCAGCGTGCCCGGCAGTTGCTCCAGCACTTTCAGGTCTGAAACACATCATTGAACCGTTATATAGGGGTATTTGTTACTAGTCATAGTCATTTATTTATATCAGATACTAGCGGACCCGACAGAATTCCTCTCTGACTGTCTGTTGACTCTTTTACTCTTTAGTTAATTAGAAAACGTTTGTAAGGGAAAAAGAAAAAACCGGTTTTTAGAGATTTTCCGGCATTTTTTCGAATTTTTCTCGCCGTAAAAACCATCCTTGAACTTTAACAAAAATTAAAAAACATGTTGTTGATGTTGATGTTTGTCAACACTAAATAACTTGAATTGAAATAACTAATTACAACCCGGTGACATTATCTCGAGACTTCGCTGGAATGGAAACCTCCCGCCCCGGTCTCCTTCCACCTCCCCGCGCTCGCCACGGCGCGTTAGTACGGTTAGCACTTTCGTTGCTAGATCCTACTAGAGGATGCTAGGATGCTAGCGGACCATATCAGAGCGCCGACGCGACGTGACGTCATCGACGCCAGGTCTCGAGTTAATGTGACCGGACTATAAGTTGATACGCACGTGTAAGCTGTGACGTGATCTGATGCGCGTGACCGTTACTGAGTCGGGGCGCGGTCTGCTGCGGGACCGGCGGGGCTGCTTCCTGGTCGCTCTGCAAATCATATATAATCACTATTACATTTTAGCTACGCCCTAATTCCTCTTTAAAACAGGGTAATTGTAAACTAATTTAAGCTAATAAAGAAATTTGAATTTATAAATGAAAAGGTGAATTTGTTGATGTTTCTTCCTGTTCCACACTACAATGGATGTTTTTTTATTAATTTTAATAAGGCACCCAAGATAGAATATGCCAGTAAATTACTATACCCATACGTATACATTTTAAACTAGTTGCGACTACGAATATATGCCAAAAAATGTGTACCTACACAATTACTTACATCTAAGTACAAAGCTTAAGACAAACTACGTATTTTATTCTTATTCTTAATAAGTATCTATTTGCTTACCATCAGGCGAAATACGATCAAGTGCAAACCCATTTCTTGTAAAAAAAAAACACATCATGATGTTCGGCATGTGGGTAGTCAGTGATTGGTCACACAAAATGTTAAATTTATGTTAGTCACAACAAATTGCAAGCAAAGAAGAACAGATATTTTACTAGAACAGAAAGACCGAATCGGAGAATTGAGTATTACAAGATGGCTACCAAGAGACTTCAAGATGGCCGCCAATACAGAAAGACAAGCCGGTTCTTATTGGGTAAGCACGATCCATCTTAGACCATAGTGATTGCTTACCATCAGGCAAACTAAGATCAAGTGTAGACCTACCCCTTTAGACAAGAGGCGTATTTTAGTGAGCGTTCTGTCGCTCGCTTATAGAACAGAAAGAACAATGTAGCATTGTATAGAATTGACATCGCGACGCGCTCAGAGAGGGGAAATTACGTCACTCCCATACATTGGTATTTCTATTCCATAAGTGAGCGTTAAAAAACAGACAAGAAAAGAAGTATAGAGACAGAGAGAAACAGAGGTAAAGAGAGGAAAGAAGAAGGCAAGCGTATACGTACTATACTAACATCGACAGTGTCTATGTACTCGTCCTCGGAGTCGTGGCGCGCGCGCGGGGGCGGGGAGGAGCCGCGGGTCGGGGAGGACGCGCCGGAGGCTGCGGACAAACAAAATATTACTTATTATATTTTAAGAGTATATTTATGTATGCGTATGTATTTATTTACGAACACTCCTATTTCCTATCTATACTTCTATATCTATACTAATATTATAAAGCTGAAGAGTTTGTTTGTTTGTTTGTTTGAACGCGCTAATCTCAGGAACTACTGGTGCGAATTGAAAAAATCTTTTTGTGTTGGATAGCCCAGTTATCAAGGAAGGCTTTAGGCTATATAACATCATGCTGCAACTAATAGGAGCGAAGAAACAATAATAAAATAAAATAAAATAAAATAAAATAGCCTTTATTTCCTGAATTCAATTATTTCATTTACATATTATAGTTACTTAGTTTATTTACAAAAAAAAAATAATTAAGTTGAGTTCTTGATTACTTATAATAATATTTTCTTGTATCAGGGCACCCAAAAGCGGGTAAAGGCCTCTTCCTTGCTGGCCCAGGCATTGCGGTCTTGGGCTAGTCTGGTCCACGTGACTCCAGCCACCTCCACGATGTCGTCTCTCTACCTCTTCTTCTGTCGGCCGCGCGTACGATTGGTGTCCCGCGGGCACCAGTGTACGATGCGCTCGCTCCATCTGCCGTCGGTAGAGCGGGCGAGGTGTCCCGCCCATTTCCACTTCAAGCGACACATCATTTTTACTGCGTCTAAGACCTTGGTTCGCTGACGTATCTCTGTGTTCCTTACTTTATCCATAAGAGTAAGGCCCAGCATGGAACGCTCTGCCGCTCTTTGGAATTTAGCGATTTTATCGACTGAGTCTTGTGTCAGCGCCCACGTTTGACACCCATATAGTAGAGAAGGAAGGATCGTATTATCCATCAACCGTTTTTTCAAGTATGTAGGCATACGACTTTTAAAGATATCCTTATTAGCCCAGTATTTCCTCCATGCTGTGGCTATTCTTTTGAAGAAACAATAGAAAATGTGAAAAAAACGGGGAAAATTATTTATCTTTGAGGGCTTCCGTTGCATGCGTTGCGAAAACGGTTCAACATATCAAAAAAATGTGTATGAAAGAATAATTTCTCTTGAAATAATCTAACAAAATGTCCGCAACAGTATATGTCTATGTTTTAAGGTTAACTCACTAGAACCGTTTTTATGGTAATAACTATTATTAATAACGCGGACGAAGTCGCGCGCATCAGCTAGTTTTCTTATATGCTGCAGAAACTTGGACACTGCAAGATGCTGAAAAGAAGAAGATAGACGCTCTAGAGATGTGGTGTTGGAGAATAATGCTCCGACTGTCATGGACAGAGTTTCGGACGAACGTCTCTATACTGCAGGAACTCGGTATAAAACCGCGTCTTACGGCTTTAGTCTTCGGCTCCCATTCTTAAGCTTTTTGGACACATCTCAAGGCGAAACAACGACTCCTTAGATCGCCTTGTTGTTCAAGGCAGAGTAGAAGGCTCTGGACCGCGTGGACGATTTCCGATGCGTTGGACCGATCAAGTGAAGGCAATGGTGGGCGGCCCTGTGCATGAGTGCACCAGACTGACCAGCAGCAGGGAGAGATGGCGGGACATCGTGAGGCGAGCTACATCTGCCACCCAGAACTATACATTAGATACTTTTAGATATAATTAAATTGGTTTAAATTTCTGTACTACTTTTGGAAAAAAAGGTGAAAAATATTTCAAGGCAACTATTTTTCAAAAAATAAAACTATCGAGCGAAGTATACGTAATCGTGTTTTAGCGTTTTTTATTGTCTTAACACTGAATCATAATTATATAAACTGAAAAAAATTTAGCTCTATCCCATTACTTCTATTTTATTTGATTTTTATGAAATGTCGATTTCACATAGCACCCCGCGTTAAGTGCCAACCCCCCACATAGTGAAATACGGTAAAGAGAAAAAATAATTATATTTTAAGTTTAGTACGACACGACATAGGGTTTATCATCAGCAGACGCGAGTGTTGCCCAGTGGGGTTAGCGTCTGCTTTACATACTGACTATTACTGACGCACTCTGGTTGGAATCCGGTCATACACCAATGACTCGTTTTACAATTTATGTGTGGATTAACACTCGCTTAGCGGTGCAGGAAAACATCGTGAGGAAACCGACATGTTTGAGGATCACAAAATCAGAGAAGATTTAAGATTCGTCTTCCGTGAAAGGTACTAGGCGCCCACCACGATGTACTTACCCAAGAAACTTCCCCAATAAGTAAAATCTGCGGGTGAGTCGCGACCCTCAGTAACGAGGAAACCGACGAGAGGACAAGAAATGAAAAGAGGGTGACAAGTTGTCTATTAATTATTTTTTTCTACTATGTGCTAATCATTAGTGCGGGTTTACTTATAAATCTATACCTTCTATTAATATTGTAAAGCTGAAGAGTTTGTTTGTTTGTTTGAACGCGCTAATCTGATATCAATTTTAGTGCAGTGAACTTGTTGTTTTATAATGAACCCCAACAGTATTACCTGGGGGTATTTCCAAAAATGCCTGATGTTAAGCAACGTAGCTAGTAATAGCTTACGCTTGACAAGGAAAAAAGTTCCTTAGAAAATTTCCAATCTACATCGCAGCCGGCCAGTTAGCATGTTTTAACGCGGTACAGCGCCATCTAGTATCAGTTTGAGGAAATTGGGTAGGGCATAGAAATTATAGCTTTTCAGTTTTAATTTGATGGTTTTTGTTACAAAATGATAATTAATGATTGAATTAGTTGTTTTTGTAATACATTATTGAATCCATAAATAAAAATATTTCGTTTCACATATTTCGCCTTATTTAGGTACATTATGATTATGTATTATAGAGCAACAGAAAAAAATAAATAAAAAATCTCATATAAAATATTGTCATGCCCATTAACATTTTTCATGATTGTTTTGCCACTTTGCCGTCATCGGTCATAAGTTAATTTTAATTATTTATCCGCTATTATTACTCGAGTTTGTAGTTAGTTTACATTTTAATTCAATTTGTCATTTTTTTATTTATAATTGTAATACGAACATATAAAACTAAAAAGAAGGAAATTAAATCCGTAAAATAATTCCATAAAAACGTAGTTAAAAAATAGTGTATGCCATACAAACCACCATAAAAGTAGTAAACCACTATACTTCTTCTTATCGAGTGAGAGTGGCCAACTCTGGTTTCGAGAGTTTTCATACCGCCCTAGGGCCTCTGACATGGCTTAACGACTGCCGTACTAGACAAAAAATAAATAAAATTTATTTTTTAATAAAATATTTTTGTCTAATAAATTAAAGTTTAGTTAAATTAAATTTATTTTATTTAAATTAATTTTTAAAATTTTACTAATTTTAAATTTATTTTTTAATTTACCACTCTACTAACATATCGTTTCTCTCTCTCTGTAACATAGGTATTGTTTTGTTTTACAATAAATTTATCTTTATCTTTACTAAATCTATACTAATACAACCGAGGCCTAACGTGTCATCAGATCTTCGTAACTTTGAAGTCGGTACTATTACTTATTCTGGTCTACGACTACCAAACTTACAACAGTTTTTTTTTCAGTATCTCTAGCTAGATGGCTACTTTCCGCACTTTTCACATTATTACATGAAGCGCCCGTAGCCCAGCTGGCGGAGGCAATCGCATGCGATTACCAATATTCCGAGATTTTATTTTACAGACAATATTTTATTTAATATAAAAATAAATATTCCGAGACATTGCACACAGCGCCATCTAGCCCCACACTAAGCAAACGCTTGTGTCGTGGGTACTAGATAACGGATATAATACTTATATACTTTTCTTTTGTGTTAGGCAAATGTCGACACGGTATGTCTTTGAATAGATGACCAAAAAAGTGACATTTCAAACTAACCGCTATAGTGATAAGGAATGTATTTGACTGGATAATTAAATAGTACCTTTCACAATACTATCTGGGCAGTTTCTATATCTACAGCTATGAATTTATATGCTGAGTTGAGGGCTGTGTTGGGGCAGATTTTATGATTGTTTGTTTATTATGTTCTTACTTATGTTTGTTTCTCTGATGAATCTGCCATAATAAATGTTTTCTTTCTTTCTTTCTTTCAATTTTACGATCGATACTTGCATGATTATTCACATTGACGCGTCGACGTGCCATTACGACGCGCATTTCGATGCATTCAAAGTTTATTTTGAAAACCTATTAACTAACGTTAATTCTCATATATTCAGCTAGATAGTTTCTAGGTACATGGTTTATATAAAAACCGCTAGGAGTATTGTGGTGCGACCTAACTCTGGCCAGAACGTCGCCGGCGACGAGCTCCTAAACTGTGTTTGGGAAACCAGAGTCGTCGTCGTCAACTGACAAGAAGAACGCCACGTCGGAACTGTATCTTAAATCTATTGTAATAAGGACTGTATTTGACTAGCAATTTTAGTAGTACCTACCTTTTTCAATACTAACTATGCTTTAGATGGTAGAAACTTACTTAATTTGTCACATTGACGCGGCGACGTCAGGTTACGACGCGCTTTTCTAAACATTTGGAGCGTCTTCTTAGGAACAGGTCTGACGTTAATTTTCATATACTAACAGCTAGACAGTTTTGAATTAGTTCACATACTAACCGCTAGGAGTATTATGGTGCGACCTAACTCTGGCTAGAACGTCGCCGGCGACGAGCTCCAAGTCTGTGTTCGGGAAACCAGAGTCGTCGTCGTCAACTGACAGGAAAGATGCCACGTCGGAACTGTACGACATTGTTTCTACAATCTGGAAAGCAGAAGGAAAATAAATTAAATTTTAAAGTAAACTTTTGTTACAGTCAGGCATTAGACCACGCGAGATCTCACAAATGTATACTAATATTATAAAGCTGAATAGTTTGTTTGAACGCGCTAATCTCAGGACCTACAGGTTTTTTTTAATTTTTTTTTTTGTTGGATAGACCATTTATCGAGAAAGGCTTTAGGCTATATAACATCACGCTGCAACTAATATGAGCGAAGAAACAACGGAAAATGTGAAAAATAAACGGGGAAAATTATTCATCTTTGAGGGCTTCCGTTGCGTGTGCTGCGAAAACGGTTCAAGATATCAAAAAAATATGTATGAAAGAAAGATTCTTCTTGAAATTATCTAGCACAATATCTGCAACAGTATATGTCTATCTCTTAAGATTATCTCACTAGAACTGTTTTTATGGTAATAACTATTCCATGCGAACGAAGTCGCTGGCACAACTAGTTCAGAATATTTTCCCTAGAGAACAAAATGCTATTCACCATCCAATCCATAGAAGTTCCAAGGGTACTAAGATTTGAATTAACAGAGTGGTCTGTAGGACTCCTATAAAATAGGCCAAGCGTATACGGGGCACAATTACTGAATAAATATTTATTTATGTTAATTGAAAATGCTTTTGTACCTTGTGCAGTTCCTCGACATACGCCCTCATCGCCTCGTCTTTCGTCATGTTGCCCAGCTTGTTCCACGCCTCCCATTTGGCTCTGAAAAAAAATTGTGACTAATTTAAATACAGCGAGAAGGTCAGCTAAGCATCGCGGCTATTCGCTTTCGTGGGCCAAATGACACTTTATTGTAGGCCGCAGATATTTGTCACATTACCGAAGCCGTGACAGAAGTCTTCAAATGAGTTTGAAAACTGTACTGGTTGGTCACTCTCATACAAGGAAGAATTGCCGATAAATTCACCATTTCATGTTCTCGACCATGCGAAAACTGCGCTGCCATGCACAGTTTTCAAACAAAGGCAAATTACACACCCAACAACTTGTGTTTTCGCTAAAAAACATTTGTGAATAAAGTGAGAATATATGCGCAAGATGGAACTGTTTCTATTCAGTCAAGCATGTTAGCTGCGAACCTGTTGACTACATCCCAGAAGCCAGGCTTGGGTTTGTCGCAGGCGCCCTCTGTGGCCTGCTTGAAGTAGCTGTAGAACCGCAGCATCAACTCGTTGCTGGGCTGGTAGGAACCTGGAAACAACATCATCATCATCGTTAGCTACATAAAGATTAGAAAAAGACGAAAAAGATATAATTAACCATTAATAAGACAATTGACCATTTTCGATCTGCAATAATTTCTGTTTTTTTATTTCTGTGTTTTATGGTGTACATTTAAGTTATATTTAATAAATAAAGTTATATTCTATTCTTTTCTAATTCAGCATCAGCAATAGCAATTTGTGTTTACAGATCGCTTCTGCAGTATTGATTTTATTCGTATACTCAATGGTATTGCCGATTTTGCCAGAGGCAAGAGGAACTTATTTTTTTTAACATAAACTAAACTTTTAGATGTCATGTGATCTAAGTTATATCGATTTAAGGCTTGCCTGAAGTTATAATCAATGTTGATAAGGCAGCCAATGTACATAATTAGTTTCTAAGTTTTTTGTGTTTTGTATTTATTTATCTATCAACAAATTTCCAAAATAAACTTATCTTAGATCGCTATTAGCGATAAGGCCGCCAATTAAAACGCAAATTTAAATTTCTATGTTTTTTTGTATGTGGTGATTTAATAAATAAATTTATCTATATATCTTATCTTAAAACCAATGTCACAGTTGATTGTTATCGAAAAAAAATCACGAAATGACATCTTTTCGTATAAGAATCAGGTAGACACGGCAAACTTATAGCACCCCTCTTTTGTGGCGAAGATTAAAAAAACATCCGTACTATATCTCTTGCCCTTTGTATTAACAACAAAGTACATAATTATGTATTTATGCGCACTCGTAACGAATATGGAACTTATATACCAATTATGTAAAAAAACTGGTTCAATTATATTTGCACTTGTAACGAACATTTGTACGTTACTATTTATAAATGGGAATCAATTAATTGATAAGCAGAAATGTGTTTAATTAATGTTAACAGGTAAAAACGTAAGGAAGTCCTTAGTTTAAAAAATATTCTGATAATTTTTTGACAAGATGACATAACAATAAGCTACAAACAATATCAAAAAGTTTCTGAATCTCACCAAATTTCATCAAAATCGGTTCAGCCGTTTGAACGTTCACACAATTTTCACCTTTTTTACAATATTATATAAGTGGACCCCCGCAGCTTCATCCGCGTTATTTTAAGTTAAAAAGTAGCCTGTTACATACACTTTATAAAGATCCGTTCAGCCGTTTTTCTGTTTTATATATATATATAAGGTTGCCTGGAAGAAATCGCCTAAGACGATAAGGCCGCCCAATGTGCAACACTTTAATTTATGTATGTTTATTTCTGTTCGTAATTTTGTGTTTTTATGGTGTACATTAAAGTTATATTCTATTCTATATTCATATGATTTCAATGGTTGCTTCTCAAATCAACAATAGATCTCCTTTTAGCTGACCAAAAAATATATTCTCTGGATTTTATTAGCCGCTCAATCCACAAATCGGCTGCCAAAAAACCAGCAACCTTTATAAATATGCAAGTTAGTATATAGCATGATACAGTTCAGGGCTAGGTATATTATGTAGGTAGTATCTATATGTATATACAGTATATAATGTAAGCCTTGCATTGTGTTCGAGTACAATTTGCACTACATTTACATACAAATTTGTATAGTTTACTTAGATTACAAAATGTTAGCAATTCTTTTTTTAATCTTTATTTATGGATCGTTGTCGAAATTCGACCAAGCCGGTCCGATTATCAATTCTTCTTGGTACTTTCTTTTACGTGGGATAGGTTTGCGTTATTTTACATAAGATAGGCTCAAGCTTGTCTACAACTTGCCTGATGTTAAGCAACGTCAAAATCTACGATCTAGCGCGCTTGCCTAGAAGAAACCGGTTTACTCTCGACTTGAAGACCGACAAATTATAGTTCAAGGGGAATAGAGATTCGGGCAAGGAGTTCCACAGTTTGGCTGTTCGCACGATGAAAGTCGAAACAAAACGCTTGGTGCGAGCTGTATAACGCTATGCAATGAAATGCAAAACATTATTACAGTTGATAAGCTATCTCGCGTTCAAAGGTCTACGGTTATATGGGTCGTCCAATATTTAGTAATGTTTGATAAACTTTGTACCGCAATATACTTGTTTACATGAATATTTATATACTTACTGTTTACTTATTGTTTCATTTGTAAACAAAGAATTATTTAGTGAGACGTTATTTTTCGCAACACTAGACATAATCGCGAATATGTAAATATACAAATATAAGATATTGAATCAGGCGTTACTTTGCAGAAATCCATTGTAAATGAAACTTTGGAGTTGTATTATAGTGTTTTTCGCTGCGACTGCTTCTTGACCGACTTCAAACAACAAACTTGGTTCAATACATTGGTAAATTTTTACTAACAAATTTATTAACATGTACCTAATGTATGTTTTGCGTAAAATAAAATTGAAAATAAAGTAGCCTTAGTACATTTATGTATGTATATTTCGGGACAGGAGGGCCGGTAGTATTAAAACTCGTCTTGTATACTGGTACATAATCGTTACTATAATGTGATTGGGCCTTATTTTACAATTTAAGTAACTCTAGCCAAATATAAAGCGATTCGTCGTGGCCGTGGTGCGCTGACACCGCTCTCTTCAAAAGAAGTCCCTTTTTAAAGATTGGTGCCCCGCTGTCATCGATACGACGCTCCGCCAGAACAACCATAGAGGTTATTCTTCGTATTAAGGTTCGTTTACTATTTTCCTCAACACGGCTGCGCCGTCATATACCAAAACCAATACCTTTTGTTTTGCGAGCTATAGATAGATAACGCATTTTGTAGATATAAAGAAAATATGCCTTTTAAGACGCTAATTTTAATTTCTATGTTTTTTGTCCTTTTTGTGTATTTGCGGTGTTTAAATAAAGTATTTATCTATCTATATATGTACATACATACATACAAACTTGAAAATTACACATATTCGCGATAATAGTTTCATATATTCGTCAAGTTTTAATTTATAATTATTTTATTACTTTTCTAATTGCTTCTATTATGTTTAATAATTTTCTTTATGCAAGTTGTGTATGTTTTGTGTATGGACTAGAAGTTCGAAATAAATGACATTCATTTATTTAAGCGTAAACGAAACCTGCATAGCCTTTTTACGATACTTCTTAACAACCCTTCAAATATCTTTCGACATATAACTTAATATGAATAAATGAATATATCGATAGGATCAAATTTGTACAACAAGCGAGCAACGCAAACAAAATGGCAGATTTCGGCTTCAAATTCACGATTATTACCTCAAATCATACGATAACTTGCAAATTAAGTAGATATGAACATCGTATAAGCACGTACCAACCGTGATACTTGCAAATTAAGTAGATATGAAAATCGTATAAGCACGTACCAACCGTGATACTTGCAAATTAAGTAGATATGAACATCGTATAAGCACGTACCAACCGTGATACTTGCAAATTAAGTAGATATGAACATCGTATAAGCACGTACCAACCGTGATAAGCTACAATTTGGTATTTGTTCGGAAAATTGATTCAAATTACGGACGACAGACGAATTTATAAACTGGAGTTTCATTTACATTTTTGCTGCTTTGGTTTGGTGGACGAATTTAGGAAGAGGGGGAAATTTAGCGCTTCCACCAGAGGGGAACGCTATATTTTACCGATTTAAAAAAAGGAGATTAACAATTCTTTTGTAAGTTATTTTTTCGTATTACAATAATGTTAAGAAATCATTTTTAAATACTAATAATACGTACTTAAGTAGTACAACATTTTATTTGCAGCTTTTATATTGTTGAGCTAGGCGATATGCACAAGAATATCATCTTAAATCAGAGATCAAACATGATATTGTTTATATTATCTAGTACCCATGATACAAGCGTAAGCTTAGTATGGGGCTAGATGGCGCTGTGTGATATGTCCTAAAAATATTTAAGTATTTTTATTTAAGTTTTTACTTTTAAACAGCTGCTCCAGTTGAGAAATGTTTTGTATTTTCCAGTGGTGCTGATGCGTATAAAATAGATACAAAAAACTTGTCAAAGCCAAGAATGTATTTGACTTTATCGGCTTCAACAATAACATATTGAAAAATATTATTTTTGACAACAAATGCTTACTTAATCATTACAATTTATTTATAATGATTAATGGCACACAAAACAGAATATGTTCTTAAATTAACTGAATATACATTTTAAGCTGGTTTCGATCCAGAGAAAATACCAAAACATATGTGCACAGATTGATCTATTTATGTGAAGATTAACCATTACAAACAGACAGACAGACAGCGGAGGCTTTAGTAATAGGGTCCCGTTTTACCTTTTAGGTACGGAACCCTAAAAATAATTATTCACCACATAAATTTATTATATAAGCCCCAAACCACCCTTACTCCGTCCCTGCACGCATCCAGAATAATGAATATCATTTGCAAACCGGTTCCGAAAGAGGTGATTAAAATAAAATTACTTATTATGTGTACATACATAGTAGCCATATTGCAACTTCGTTTCGTATTTTTTCACTGACATTGCTTTCTAACTACGTAAAGATCTTTTGCTTTTTTTAAGTGCCCGTAAATTGTAGTTACCATTGTATTCACGCAATTTGTACTTTTAATTTAAAGTAAACGTTGATTTTCTCCTCCAGGAGGAGGGTTGTGACTCTCCCCGCAGAATTATATCTTTGGGGGAGTTCTCTTGGCCAAGTACTTATGAACATCGTTGTGGGTGCCCAAATCCTTCCACAGGAGACAAAAAGATAAAGATAAAAAGATAAAGATAAAGAATCTTTATTGATAATGTAAAATTGTAACATACATAGGTATAAGTACTAATATCACAGAATATGCTACACAAATTACAATATCTCGTCAAATTGAATTTATAACATTAGGCTTTTATAAAATTTTAGAAGTTACATATGTCTAGTTTTATTAATAAATCAATGAAAAATTTTGTTATTAAAATCATGTCAAACATAATAATAGGTATGTAATCATACAATATGTCAACTTAAATAAATCATAAATGTCAGATTGTGTGGTTCTCAAGCATGCTAGTTTACTCACGATGTTTTCCATCACCGCTAAGCGAGTATAGATCCGCACATAGCATGAAAATCAAGTATAGTTAGTTGAAGTAAGTTTAAAGAAAAACTGGCACTACAAGCGTCTAAATGTGTGAATGCTACTTATTATAATTTCACGGTCACCCATCCTATAACTGACCTTAGCGTCAGTTGCTTAACATTAGCAATTGCGAATAAAAACGAGCGTAACAAAACACGTGAGCTATTATATTATATCCGTAATAGATTCTCGCACCTGATGTAAGCTCTACGCTAATCTCGAAATAATTAAACATAGATTAACATGAAAATACAGATATATTTCTTATTTTCCATTTCATTGATATCACAGTACGATTTTTTTTCAGTCGGCTATTTCCATGGCAATTATAATAATAATCTAAAACTGTCAAACTTGCAACTGTCATTGGTTTTACTTTTTAAAAGTCTCTCATTTCCAAAGAGTTTTACATTATCAGGTTTGACTCCTTTATTCATTAATAAGGTTTGCTTACACTTTGCACTGATAGATTGTATCAACAGATCTTGGTTAACACGCCTTGAATGCGTCAATGTTAGACAAACAAAAACAAACATATTCTACAGCTACACTAGTAATATCATTATCATTAGCGAGTGTGGCTCAGCGGTTCCAGTGTCCGCTTTTCATCCAGACGCACCCTGGTTCGAATCCAGCCCTACACCATTGACTTGTATTTTCAAGTTATGTGTGGATTTGCACTCGCTTAGCGATGAAGGAAAACATCGTGCGGAAACCGACATTGAGGACCACAATATCCGAGGAAATTAATTCCTTTGTGGAGTTCTCTTGAGCAGACACATCGTGGTGGGCGTCCAGGACCCAGGGCCCAGGGATTAAAAAAAAACTATACGACTACTTGAACACAAATAAATGCCAACATTTTCAATCGAATTTACGTCATTAACATATTGGTCCTGCTACTCACTTAGTAAGTAAATATAAACTTAAGTTTAGTGCTTCAAACCTTTAGGTACTTGAAATAGCCGCTCGGCCTAAAGTTTGTAACACTTCTTATACTAAACCTTTGATGCGTTCAAAGCTAGGGTTGTCAAATTTGAATACAACTCTTTTTTTTAAACTTGACATTTGTTCAATTTGGTCTTGATATTAGTTCATTTGGTCTTCTGGCTAACTGAGCGACTAATCGCACAATCACCACACGCGGGTTTGCTTGTGGGTTTGCTCCCTTTGTTTCATAATAAAATGTGGTATATGTCTCTCTCAATACTAAAATATGTACTACCACCGTTTAAAAAATCACAATAAGCTGTGGCTTCTTGCGGTATAAAAGAGAGAAAAAAAACATATTTTAAAAAAAAAACAGGGATTACCAAATACCCCGTATAAAAGAAAAAGTATGTGTTGTAACGAATAAACCTATTAAGACGATTTATGGAATTTCCTTCATACTTTCGTCAGGTAGGCAATAAATGAGTAGCAACCCTAACTAAGAGTCAATAAACGCGTTCGGCGTGGAATATTACATCACGGCGGCCGAGACACGAACAAAAAACAAACAAACCAACAACCTCTCTAATACTGCAGCTTGCTGCAACACTGGCTCGAATCCAGGTCTTTGGTAAGAAAGAAAGAAGAAAGAGTACTTTTATCTTAACATTAGTGAGTGCTCGCGGCTTCGCTCGCATTAAGAAGTAAAACTTGCATCTTCACTCTTTTAAAGTGGCATTTCCAAAATTCCTTTCTTAGCGAATGCCTACGTCATAACAGCTACCCGCATGCCAAATTTCAGCTCAATCCGTCCAGTGGTTTGGGCTGTGCATTCATAGATCACTATATTAGTCAGTCACCTTTGAGTTTTATATATATAGATACAGAAAAGCAACAATTAAAAAAAAGTAAAAATCTGGCAGGTTAAATTAAAATAAGAGCCTACTATGTGCTTAGCTAAGGCTTTTGAGGCGGTTTAAAAATTCTCGGCAGGTCAGTTTCCACTATCAAACGAACATACTATAAATTAGTAGACGCTACTCCGAATATATTAATAAACTAGTGGATGCTCGCGCCTTCGCTTGCAATAAGAAGTAAAACATGCATCCCCTATTTCACCCTTTTAAAAGTGACATTTGCAAAAATCCTTTCTTAGCGGATGCCTACGTTATAACATCTACCTGCATGCCAAATTTCAGCCCGATCCGTCCAGTGGTTTGGGCTGTGCATTGATAGATCACGCTTTTTAAGGCTTTTGACTATCAAACGAACATACTATAAATTTGTACATGCTACTCCGAATATTTTAATAAATATATGAATATTCCGGGACATTGCACACAGCGCCATCTAGCCCCACACTAAGCAAATGCTTGTGTCGTGGGTACTATATAACGGATATAATACATGTATACTTTCCATTTGTAAATACATACTTATTATACATACAAACGGCCAGACCCAACACAAGTAAATATAAATTATTGATAATTATTATTTCCACATATTTTATTTACTCCGACCAGTCAAGCATTGCACCACCATGTCTCATTATGATACATCCTTACAAGCCAGTACTATTTTTTTATTACTTTATATGTGCTTGCGTTTGACTGCACCATGTCTAAAGGGAAGCGACGGTGAATTTAACGCTTGTCCAGAAAAACTGGTCTTAGATAAAGCACGACACCTTTGGCATCGATAGGAGGAGGTCTATGATCAGCAGTTGGTCAATATGGATTGATAGTGTTTTTTTTTAACCTGATAGGCTCACGCTTGACTACAATTCGCTTGATGTTAGAAAGAAAGTAAGAATGAAAGAAATAAAGAAAGAAAACATTTATTGTGACAGATTTAACAGAAGAACACACAGGAAAAACATAAAAAACAAACATAAAATCTGGCACAACACAGCCCCAACTCAGCATAATGCTGGTTGTGTGGAAGCAACCAGCGCTGGTCTTCCGTTATTCAGCAACGCACGATGATGATTTAAATTCGCGTCTTCTATAATTACCTGCAGACTATCAAACCGCGATGCGTTTTAAAGATAATACTTTTTATACCATGTCGGGTCCATAAATAGAAAAGTGAAAGGTAGAACAGAAGAAGGCAACCAGTGGAAAAGTACCGGCGAGAAAGGTCTAAAGTGCTTCTTAAAAGTGCACTGTCGTATGTGTGTTTTGGACGTTAATATCGTGAGTAAATCTTCATGGTCTAAGGATTATGATTGTTTACAATATTTAAGACGGGGTGCTACGCGAAATCAACATTTCATAAAAATCAAATAAAATAGAAATATATATATATATATATACTTAAGATAGAGCAAAAATTTTTTCAGTTTATATAATTTTGACTCAGTGTTAAGACAATAAAAAACGCCAAAACACGATTACGTATACTTCGCTCGATAGTTTTATTTATTGAAAAATTGTTGTTTTGAAATATATTTCACCTTTTTTTCCAAAAGTAGTACAGAAATTTAAACCAATTGAATTATATCTAAAAGGTAATGTTAATATTTAGAGGAGTAGAAAACCATAAATAGAATATTCTGAATTGGTGATTTTATATGAATTTATTTCGTCAAAAACGTCTGCAAAACTGCTCAAATTGTGAAAAATTGTTTGCGTGTGGACAAGACTCGTCGGCCGGAGCTATGCGCGCAATGCTCGCCCTTGCTCTCATGTTAATACAGCGTGGAATTGCATGCGAAAAAGCAACTGTAGACATTTTTCCAAGCGCAAAGCGTTTTCGGGTGAAATATCCTGGCCTTAAGTCAACCGCAGTTCTATTTATAGAATAAAACCTGCCTGACTCTCTGTTCCCCACGCACTACAATCCAGCGAACTTCAAAGCGAGAGTGAATCGGTTCTTAGCGGGTAAGCACGCTCTATAGCCTTTGCTTACCATTAGGCAAACTATGGTAAAGTACAAACCAGTATTATTAAAAAAAATAGTTTTTAATTGTAATCACAAATTACAACTTGTTTGACATACAGTAGTATACTTACTACTAGAATATTACTAGTATACACTAGTAATATCATTATCAGCGAGTGTGACTCAGCGGTTCCAGTGTCTGCTTTTCATCCAGACGCACCCTAGTTCGAATCTGGCCCTACACCAATGACTTGTATTTTCAAGTTATGTGCGGATCACACTCGCTTAGCGGTGAAGGAAAACATCGTGAGGAAACCGACATGTTTGAGGACCACAATATCCGAGGACATGTGTCTTCCGGGGAAGGACCTGGGCGCACACCACGATGTATCTGCACAAGATAATTCCCCTAACGAGTTAATTCTGCGGGGGAGTCACGACCCTCAGTCATGAGGACATACGACTCAAGAGAGAGATACCAATTTAATTACGGTGTGTTACACACACCACTAATTAACGTTATTAACATACTTATCAACCAGTAAAGCCGTAGCCCTATTTGTTCATATCCAGTCGATGTCCGCTGCACTTTCCGCAGCATTTAGAGATACCAAGGCCTTCAACTGCAACTGGTTTGTACCTGGTGAGAGGTTCTCGTTTACAAGGTAAGGTAAGTTAAGGTCAGGGACCTGGTCATAGCATTGTAGATAAAAAAAGTAAAAAAGAAACTCTCAGAAGAATTGATATTCTCCTTTTATGAAGTCGAATAAAAAGCACCCCTCTTTTTTCCACTCTTATAAGTTTGACATATAGGTACATAGGTACGTATGTATCTTTGAAAAAAAATGAAACTCAACACTAATGTCTCAATGTGTGAAATGTCTCATACAAACCTGATTTCTTTCATTTGTACTTTTACTAGTTTACATTTTTACTACTAATTACGATTCTAGTTTTTATTATAACGGGTTTGCACTTGGCCATAGCTTGCCTGATGGCAAGCAAAGGCTATGGCCTAAGATGGAGCGTGCTTACCCGATAAGAACCCGTACACTCTCGCTTTGAAGTTCGCTGGATTATAGTGCGTGGGGAACAGGGAGTCAGGCAGGGAGTTTAACTTTGCTTTAGTACAACATTTTATAGTGAAATAAGCTCGTCTTTAAAACCAACCACCTCGATGTAACACGCTTACCTAGGAGATAATTTAGTGACCTAAAGCTTGCATAAAATTATTAGATGATGAGTTTCTACCCTCAATATCAAAGTTAATTTGATTTGTTTACATTTACATAGCTGAAAGTGTTTTATTAGAGTTGAATACTCCAAAACAACACGTAAGTAATACTAATGACGTGCTCTGTTAGGATTTCTTAGATGTACACTAGCATAGTTACCCATTGTAAATATTTTATAGTGAAATAAAGTTGTTTGAAAACTGAAACTGAAAAAAAAAAAAAATTAGTGACCCACGAAATGGAACAGAGTTTTCAACACACCTTCTTAGCTTCTTAGATTTTTTTTTAATACGAGAACATATTTTCGGTTCGTAAGAGCAAAACTGTTGTGACTATTGAAGATATTGTAACACCATTATACTGTACAGTTTGCAATAAATATACTACTTATATCATACAGCGCCATCTAGCCTCATACTAAGCCAACGCTTGTGTCAAGGGTAGACATAATTAAACAGTTATATGATAAACGAAAGCAAGTGATAAAATACGGTTCCATACAATTATGACATCGATCGCATTTAACCTTCGTTCGTAACTGTTTCATAATGCATTTCACTTTATTACTTACTTACTCCATAATAAGACTTGTTAAATCGATTCAGGGACGATGTCTTCTACTGTTTTCAACGGACTTCTGTAGTCTCGGCTGTTTGTCTAATACGGCAGTCGCTAGGCCATGTCAGAGGCCCTTAGGGCGGTTTGAAAACTCTCGACACCAGAGTTGGCCAATCTCATTCGATAAGAAGAACGGACTTGATAAACTCTCAACACCAGAGTTGGCCAATCTCATTCGATAAGAAGAAACCGACTTCGAAAATTGAGGTTATTGTAGTAACATGGAAGAAAGGAAGATGCTGTACCGACCACACATTGTGGAATAAGGTAGAAAGAAGAAGGAAATAAGGAGAAATAATCTGACTCGTGTGCAGTTTTCAAGCCGCCTAAATGGCCTCTGACATGGTAAAACAGTTAGGTATATGATACACGAAATCAAGTGAACCTTGGTTCGTTACTGTTTCGTAATCTTCTTCTCATCGAATGAGAGTTGCCAACTTTGGTGTCGAGAATTTTCAAACCACCCTAAGGGCCTCTGACATGGCTTTTCTGTTTCATAACGTATATCATTTTATAACTACTTACTTACTCCATAATAATATATTTTAGGTATATTAACAATAATATATTTAATAAGTCTTGTTAAATCGATTCAAGGACGGTGTCTTCTGTTTTTAACAGACTTTGCAAGTTAAGGTTGTTGATTCGATAGGTATTGTATGTGATATTGTCGGAATCAGATACATTTTTAGTAATTAAATACACCATATGTATCAATATAAGATGTTTTACATTTATAAGTATCTTTGAAACATCTATATACTTACTTATTATTGATACAGAATATGAAAAAAATTGGGTGTAGCATATTTAAATAGTTTAAGTTATAAATACTTACACGTGTGCCTTAATTAAGCTATGTACGTAATTTATACTAATATTATAAAGCTGAAGAGTTTGTTTGTTTGTTTGAACGCGGTAATCTCAGGAACTACTGGTGCGATTTGAAAAGAATATTTTTGTGTTGGATAGACCATTTATCGAGGAAGGCTTTAGGCTATATAACATCACGCTGCAACTAATATGAGCGAAGAAATAATGGAAAATGTGGGCAAAAAAAGGGGAAAATTATTCATCTTTAAGGGCTTCCGTTGCGTGCGCTGCGAAAACGGTTCAAAATTCCAAGAATTAATGCCCAATATAACTATTCCACGCGGACGAAGTCGCAGGCACAGCTAGTTTACAATATCTCGACAGTTTCATTAAAAAAAATGCGTCATAGTAGATGCGTACGAAAAATTGACAATAAGAAAATCTTTTAACACTATAAGAATAAAACTAACATAACTAGGTACTTATGTGTTTACCTATCTCGAATCAATGCTGGCAAAAACGCGAACATCTACTAATAAATAATATTTAAATTGACTAATTACATTGTAAACTAACAATCTCAGCTAAGTGCATGTAAATTGTGTAGCGGTAGGCACATAGCGGTTCTCTGAACGGTGCCTGGGGCATAGGCCAGGCTGTATCTAGGCAATGTATACCTACTTACATTACTTAGGTAGAATCTATGTAGATATATAATGCTATCTTTAAGCCAGACGCCGTAAGGGCGGTTTATACTCTCGAAACCAAAGTTGCACTTACTGACCGGGAGTCATATCAAATCAAAATTCATTTATTTGCACGGATATTGTCTTACATAGTTTACATAAATTTGTTGTATCAAATATTCTGCCGATAGGCGTACAAATGTTAGTTTCATGGCTAGTCGTGTATTTGTCAACGAATTAATTGCCTTAAAGGCGCCCTTTTCCAAGTCGCCCCAGCACTAGCACTTGGCTACCAGCTGCATAGCCCTTTCAAAAAAAAACCCCAGTAATGAGTAATACGACTCGAGAACCCATGAATCGTATTCCTTACCAAGATTTTTTTGTAGAACACAGTTCATTAAAAGAATAAGATAAAATAAGAAACGGTGATAATCATTACATCCTGTTCACACAATACAGGTATTTCATGTGGGTAAAGGATGGTATGATTTTCAGGTTATGGATAGATCGTGGGGGGCGCCCAGACAGGTTTGTCGGTGCCCAAGCGCACCGAATAAAATATAGCTTCTAATAAGTTGTGAGCCTACCTAAGGTGTGAGAATTCTATACCGAGGTTACCGGCACTGATGGTCAATGAAAACTCGCGTGTGAGATTAATCAATTATAGAATTTAATTCCCCAACAACTAACGCGTCCACTCAGACCACCAGTGCGCAGCAACTGGGGTGTCGCGTCATACATCACGCACACATACACAAAATGCATTCGTCATCATTCACACTTACAACTGTGTCCCTACATCACACCCCCGCAAATTTTACAAAATTTTCTTAAAATTATCTCTATTTTACTTCCCCGGATTACAAATGTCCTCGGATTTGTTCAAATATTGCTTAGTAAACACACGTGTTCAATCAAAAATCAAGTTTTATGCATGTAGGTAGGTTAAAACTGCTTGAAATGTAACAACATTTTGACCGCAGTAAAGTATATTGTGTAAACCAGCAAAGATGGTTATAATAATTATGGCGCCACCACCACGTAATACGACAGTGCTCGTTTGGCAGCAGATGTCAATGATTACTTACTTGTAGATCTCTTTCTCTTGAGTCGTATTTCCTCATGACTGAGGGTCGTGACTCCCCCGCATAATTAATTCGGTAGGGGAGATAGGAGGGTAGGGGAGTACTTGTAGATACTAATAGTTATATAAATAATGCCTAAAATTCGAGCACATTGTTGTGTCTTCCGTGGAAGGATTTGGGCGCTCATTACTATGTATCTGCCCAAGAGATAATTACATATTTTAATAACGTATTTATTTAAATACCAAAAAATTCTTGAACCACCAACATCCAAACACAAATACGCTATGAAACACACAACACATGAAATGGGTGTTCTACTTGGTGGCTTTATCGCTATAAGCAATCTCCTTTTAAGTAACTAATCTGGCAGAGAACACTAACAAATCAAGTATTTTTGTGGTCGAGTCCAAATCAAAACCCTCAGTAAAGAGGTAACTAATAAGGCTTGAAAAGGAGGAATCTAAAAGAAGTATTCTATGCCTCACATCAATTGGTAAGCATCGCACCAGATCGCTGTGCCGTAAGACAAAGACCGTTGGCCACAAATGTGATTCGTTGCCCAACTGCCCTAGAATAGGGCTAATGTATATACATTACTTTCTATGTACTTGATGTATTACATATACATACATAACATACATAACATACATTGCATGCACGCACGTCAAATTGATCAGATTTAGGCAGAAAAATTTTTCGCCACCAGAGTAGGCCACTCTCATACGATAAGAAGAAAACATGATAAATAGGCCACCTTTCGTGTCGAGTTTTCAAGTTAAGATGTAGCACGCTCGCCTAGAAGAAACCTATTTAGTCTGGATTTAAAGATCCCTGGGTTATAATTATCTGGAAACAGGGTTCCCGATAGAGAGTTCAAGTGATTGGAATCAAAAAATAAACTGGAGAAATATGTAGTGTTTTTCCGCTGCAACTGCTCTTTAAGTCCTTGAAGCCGGTTAAGGCGCAGTCGCAGCGGAAAAACACTACATATTTCTCCAGAGTTTCATTTACAATGGATTTCCGCAAAGTAACGCCTGATTCAATATCTTATGATTGGAATCAGGTTGATGCTGATGATTGAGACTAGACCAAATAGCCCCAGACAGTAGTACTTTTACTTTCAGCATTGGTGTTCCTTGGGAGAGATTTATGTCCAAAACTCGGATACAGGCTGATGATGATGATTAAGACTAGACCAACCAAAGTCTCCCAGACAGTAGTACTTTTACTTTCAGCAGTGAGCAGTAATCATTACGCGACGTTCGCCGGGCTGACCTGGTTTCAGAGCACAGGCATTGTTATATAGAGACACCTAATTAAATATTGGTATTGTTTTATTAGTGGATGCCTGTGACTTGGCTCGCATTTAGTCGGGATAAAAGTAGTCTATGTCTCCTGAAGAATCATAAACGAGCTATATAGCCATACCTACTAAAAATCAAAACGTTATTTATTTCGGTTGCAGCGTGAAAAAATATAACGAACATACCAACAAAAACACTTTTTTTTTATATAACTGTACGAGTATACAGTAAGCGACAACTCTGTAACCAGGCGAGAGGAGGTTGAGGCTAGCTTTTCATACTTGTTGACAAACTAATTGATTATATTCTTACATTTATTCAATAACAGTGGGTGCTCGCGACTTTGCTCGCATTAAGAAGTTGCACCCCTTCTTTCACCTCTTTAAAAGTGGCATTTCCAAAAATCCTTTCTTAGCGGATGCCTACATCATAACACCTACCTTCATTCCAATTTTCAGCCCAATCCGTCCAGTGGTTTGGGCTGTGCGTTGGTAGATCACTATATCAATCAGTCATTCAATCATTCAATCAGTCAGTCAGTCAATCAGTCAGTCACCTTTGAGTTTTATATATTTAGATGCATGTAGTATAAAGCTCAGATCACATTAGGCTTCCGAATCACTCAGTATTCAGATATTTACTCTGTGCTGTGTGCATTGTATTGCAAGATTTGCAAGTGATGGCGATAACCAAGTTGATATGAGTTGCTAATTTTAGTGACGTGATAGTGAGTTTCTAAAAAACGTCCCAAAGGCTAAACGGTTAACGTTCTAAAGGCTTCTGACACGTCTTAGCTAAAAATTAGCATCATGCTAAAAGCGGCTGTTGTATATAATGTGGTGTCTATTCTATATATTGTCTATGTTCAAGTATAATGCTTTAGTCTCGCAGCCCAGTCAACAGGCTCACGTGGCGACCTATACATCGTGCGAGGTAACTTCTTATCGGATGAGAGTGGCCAACTCTGGCGTCGAGAGTTATCAAGCCGCCCTAAGGGCCTCTGACATAGCTTAACGACTGCCGTACTGGACAAACAGCCGGGACCTACAATTAAAAAAAAAAATTATATTCACCAATTAACATTGTTACTAAGTAGAGAAGAAAGATATGTTGACACACCTATTTACATTTACTTTGTTTGTACATATTGTACCTAAAGAGATATTGTTATGGTTCTTATATGTAATTAAAAGTAAATTTGTTACATAGCTCACATTGTTTTAATATTTACCAACAACAACTATTTATTTAGGCATAAGTAAATATTGTCTTGTAAGACTGAATAAACTATGTATTTGAATCCAGTGTTTAGGCGCTGGATATCTGTTCACATGGACCGAAACAAAAAGTGATCGCATATGTGCATTTTATTCTATATTTATTTTTAAATTGACTCACCCCTATACAGTGTATTAATTTTAAGTAGTTTAAGTTTATGGGTGCAAGCCTGAAATAAATGACTTTTATTTTATTTATTTATTTATTTATTTATTTGAATGATACTTAATATTAAAAACTTGGCTAACATTGTGTGGCTGTGTTAAGCATAAAGTTTTTTTACTAACTTATTTATAAATAAAATAGATATTTCAGGACATATCACACAGCGCCATCTAGCCCCATTCTAAGCTAATGCTTGTATCATGAGTACTAGAGAGCGGATATAATACACATATACTTTTCTTTTGTAAATACATACTTATTGTACTTAGTTAAGACTAAAGGCAGATACTCACTTAAATTATTAATTAATGGCCCTTAGGGTGGTATGAAAAATCTGAATTGGCCACTGTCTTAGGACAATAAGAAAATTTACTCAATAATAAGAAAAAAAAAAGAAAAATTTATTAAATAAAAAAAAAAAAATATTAAAAATTTATTTTATTTTTATTCAAAACCAGTTTAAGAATGTGTATTAGGCTTATATATGAACTCATTCTGTTATGTGTACCTTTATAAATAAATAAATAAAAAAGAATTTAATGATAAGGAAGGCAAAAAGAAAAAAGGTTAAGGTGCAGTCACCCATGTGCTATTTCCATACAATCTGTTGTTTAGTTAAACTCAGAAACTAAGAAGGACAGACTGATGGTTTATAACAACTCAAATTATAATGATGCATTCCAAGCCGATTTCGGCTACGGCGGATGTATTTCTTACGGGTAAGTTACTGATGTGTCCTCACATGACTAATATACCCTATTTTAGCGGTGAATGTTCTACAACAGTTGCTACATGTGAGGATGCCATTTACATAGTTATAGGTAATTATAATAAGGGTTTGGGAGTGTGACATAACATGATTGCTAATAAATAATTTCATTTCAGCACAACATGCACAAAGCAGTGAACATCTAAGTACTATAATTGTCAGATAAAACATCACTACATACATACAACGACATTAATAATACCTAAATGGACCGGCCTTCTCAGTACTTTACCATCCAAAAATATAAGTCAACATCTGTTAGATTTACATGTTACGAAGTTCTAAGTAAACATCGTAGCATAATTGTTAAAACGAGATAGGCACTACAAAAAGTTGCAAGAGAAAATGAGAAAACAATACAAACGTTTATCAGTCAAAATCATGTCAAACTCAAGTCAAATTGGCCGAACACAGCTCGGAGGATTGTCCTTCCTCCGAGGAACACAGAATGAAGTACCAAGTGAGAGACGTCTCTCACTTTTTGTAAAAAGTACACGCTTATACTTTTTGCTCGCCTAGGCCGGTCCATTAAGTCATCAATAATAATAATAATAAATATTTCGGGACATTGCACACAGTGCCATCTAGCCCCACACTAAGCAAACGCTTGTGTCGTGGGTACTAGATAACGGATATAATACTTATATACTTTTCTTTTGTAAATACATACTTATTATACATACAAACAACCAGACTCAACACAAGAAATTATACATTTTTAAAATGCATAAATACTTGTGTCAAGCGGGAATCGAACCCGCAAACCCTAGATTAGAAGGCAGAGCCACTACCAACTAAGCTAACAGGCCAGTCTTATTAATAAGTATTATTAATGTCGTTGCATACATAGTATAAAGTAAAGTTGCTTCCTGCGTAGATCTTTAAAACTGCACAACAGATTTTGATGCAGTTTTTTTTTAAAGATTGAGTTATTCAAGGAAGGTCAATATGTTTGTATAATAATATGTGCAAAACAACAGTCAATAGCTAGTAAAATAAATAATAAAAACCCACTATAAAACACATTTAGGTATTTATTTGTTTGCTATAAAGTTCAATGTACAACCTCTTGCCCTTACTTATCAGAAGGTAACTGAACAATAGAATTGATTTTTAATTAATTAGTCATAGAGGCACATTGTAAGTCTTAATGTTTTGATAAAAGTTATACGAACATCATACAGATTACCTAGATTAAGACATTCAGATCCAGATAGAGAGGGTTAGAGATTACAGATTTTAGGTATGATATGCTATCCTATATGTAATTGATAAAAAAAAAAAGCGAGTGTGGCTCTGCGGTTTCAGTGTCTGCTTTTCATCCAGACGCACCCTGGTTCGAATCCGCCCTACACCAATGACTTGTATTTTCAAGTTATGTGTGGATTTGCACTCGCTTAACGGTGAAGGAAAACATCGTGAGGAAACCGACATGTTTGAGGACCACAATATCCGAGGACATGTGTCTTCCGTGGAAGGACCTGGGCGCCCACCACGATGTATCTGCCCAAGAAAACTCCCCTAACGAATTAATTCTGCGGGGGAGTCACGACCCTCAGTCATGAGGAAATACGACTCAAAGAGAGATGTAATTGATTGATATATTTATTTTTTTGTATGAGACAATGTATTTATTCTCCCTTTGCTTACATTGTTAGTTGTTTTTTTAGTGCTTTCCTTGCAATAATTTAGTGTTTGGTATGTTTGTTAAGGTATTTGTTATGTTGTTGTTAGTACGCCACCGACTTTTACATGTTTCTTTCCTAGCGATCTTTACTAAGGTGGCCTGGAAGAGATGGCTCTACGCGATAAGGCCACCCAATGTACCTAGGTTAAGTAATTTTACTATAAATTGTTTTTGTATTTTTGTTTTCTGGTGTACAATAAAGCTATATTGATTGATTGATTAATGTTTACAAAACCTCTCTAAGGCTTCTGACATTACTTAACTATACGTGGCGGCACGTAACTCTAGCGCTGGCCGATACGTGGAGGGGATTGCTGCGCACGTGTACTGTCGCGCACACAATACATAATATGTAACTATTATTTTGGACTCCAATATCTTTTTGTTAAACAGAATTAGGTAAGCAAAACAAATAAAAGATAAACTTTTAATCAAAAACTCAAATTTACAGTGTTGCTGTCCGAATGAGTGAGTAAAGTTTTTAAGCTTCATTAATCTCACTTTTGATTTGTTTAATAGTATCAATTATGTAAGTAATTCGTTAGATTCCTTTTTAAAAAAACAATTCACATCATAAACCATTTTCCTTGCCTGTCTTTTCAAAACAGTATTTGTTCTTCTAATCTATGTGCAGGTTCTATTCCCGCATAACACAAGTAATTATGCATATTAAAATTTGTAATTACTTGTGTTGAGTCTGGTCGTTTCTATGTATAATAAGTATGTATTTAAATAAAAAAGTATATATGTATTAGGTTTAACCGTTATCTTATCGAGTATCCATGATACAAGCGTAAGCTTAGTATGGGGCATGATGGCGCTGAGTGATATGTCTTGAAATATTTATTTTATTTGTTTTAGGCATATTTTCTTTAGTCACAAACAAACTTAAAAGTCTAAATTTAACAAACAAATTCAAACTTAACAAAAATTAACAGCAATTACAATACAATTAATAACGCGACTGTACCATGGGATGTGCGTGGGGTGGTGTATGCACGCGGGGAACGGAAAGCGACTGGAAAGCCAACCAGCGCCCCGCACACCAGCCCTTCACCCCGCTAGCCCCCGTACTTCTGCGCAATAACGGTCACCGCTAGAGATAGTTGCCGCGATTTATAACTATCTCTCTCTTGAGTCATATTCTCTTGTGCAGATACATCGTGGTGGGCGCCCAGGTCCTTCCACGGAAGACACATGTCCTTGTATATTGTAGTCCTCTAACATGTCGGTTTCCTCATGATGTTTTCCTTCACCGTTAAACAAGTGCAAATCCACACTTAACTTGAAAATAAAAGTCATTTGTGTAGGGCTGGACACAAACCAGGCTGCATCTGGATGAAAACCTGACACTCGAACCCTTAAGCCACACTCACTTTTAAGTAACTACATATAGTATAGGTATATACCTATACTTAAATGATGCTAGAATGATCCTCATTTTCCTTTTTTTTAACAAGGAATGGGTTTGCACTTTACCGTAATTCACCTAATGGTAAGCAATCATTTACTTTTAATTATCTATTACTTTTTCTAGAGGTACTTACTTAAAACAAGTATTGTATGGTTTGCATGAAAAAATGGTGAAAATTCTCACAACAACATTAAAAACAATATAAGCCAAAGACTACTAAGCTGGGCAGATTATCTGAATCTTATCTTTGCAAAGGGTACCTAATTATAATTACTTGTAATTGTAAAGTAAGATTAAGAATGTACTTAATGTATTTATCAATATCATCATTGCTATTGTTATCATAAACCAGCATTAGTTTTTGCAAACAAACATATTCAGAATTATATTTAAATGTACCTTTTGATAATATTGATAAAGCAAGGGAACATCACTGAATTAATTTACTTAAAATTAACAAAAGCAGTAAGCAGGTATTTAGTACTGTTTTTTTTAAAATTTAATAGTGGCTTTGTTGCTGAGCGACCATATCGCCTTATAAACACTATAACTAGTACAATCACATTTTTTACTTTATGGAAGAATTAGGTCTATTAAGACCTAATTCTGCCAGCTTGTACAATGTAACAGCCCTGTCCGAAGTCGGGCTAGCTAAGATATAGTTACAGAAACCAATCTGATACAATTCTTGGAACCACCATTCCCTATTATTGTTTAAGTAAGAACTTAATATCAACTCACAATACCAAAGTAATACTTACTTGTTTCATTTGAGTAAGTTGTTACTTACAATGCAAAGTTTTCAACTTGTAACATTACATAGTGCTTATTAAAAGTAAACAGTGTTATATACCTACCTACACTTCTCAAGAATTACAAGATGCTAATAAGTGAGTAGAGTAGGTGGTTATATGCATCTATAAGTGTAAGTGTAGTGTAAGTGTAGTGTGTAATGTATAAGTATATTGTGACATGATAACATGATGACGCGATAACTTAGTGACACGGTCAATTGTCGTTAATTATTCACACAATCGTTGTCTTAGACAAATGGTTCAGTTCCCAGGGCAATAGGTAAATATCCTTCAATTAATGTATGCCTACACACACTTTGTACTTGACTTGAGTTCAGTTTTACTGGAAAAATACTCACCGCTCTTGGGCAAACTCCTAATAACGTTGACGGCTGCATTGAATTTATCCTCCAGAGACATTTTTGGCACTTATATTCGATCACTACGCACGGAAAATCACAATTTTTATTCAACGCACTTTGGACTCCCGATATGTTCGCTTTTAGCACTTCACAAACGTCACCGTACAATCTCTTTGTGTTTATTCAAAACAATAAACAATGTTGACGTGATATCGACTATTAAATAAGTGGAATTAATAATTTGTCGAAAAAGAGACGAACAAAACAGCCAACGAAACGAAGTTCACACAGCGGTCGCAAATCGAGCAGACGAGAAATGACTAGTGTTGTGAAAAACAAACAAACAAGTCTTTCGATAGTTCAATAACCGTGAATCTTGAATAATGAGATCCAGCTGGTATTCTGTCACAATAAAACGAGATAACGGTGATGGAGCGGAACGTTATCATTATAGGCTAGCTAGATGTAGGTACCTATGCTTTCTCTGTAAAGGTAGTTACTAATTTGCATTTGTCCTGCTACAATCTAAAAAGTCCTGACGATATCAGATTCTCTATGTGATATTTAGTAAATGTTAGATTTAACCCATTAAAGCTCATGCATTATCTTGCAGCAACATTAACATTATACATTATTTTTGTGTACTCTCCGTGCCAAATAAGAATAGGACTGTCAAGACGCCATTTTGTTCAGCAATACGAGCTAACTTAATACCCAAAGTGTATGGTGTGCAAAAAAATAATTATATAAATTTTATTCCATTTGAATCTTTAAAGAACTTTTTTTCGTAAATCTAATACATTTTACGCTGAATCTGATGTAGATTTGGCGTAAAATGTATTAGATATTTAAAAAATCTTTTTACACTAATAATTATTAAGAAAGGATTTGATTATTTGTTTGTTTGAATTGGATAGGATCCGAAACTACAGGACTGATTTAAAAAAATATTTTATCATGTGAATCCTACATTTACCCTGACAAACATGGGGTACTTTTTATCCTGAATCAAACTTTAAATCCTGGATTAACCCGGGTGAAACTATGGAGCGCTACTAGTTAATTATAAATAAGTAGGATTTGAAAGAAAAAGCTTATATTATATTATATATGTATATATATATATATATAATTAGTATTATATGTTCATACCTGTAGAATTAATTTATCCATAATTATTCATTAATAAAATTCCAGAATAGTATTTTTAAGTGAATGTTATGATTACACAATAATTATTAATATTACCTTATTAATCTTAATCTGTACCTATCTATGAACAATAATTTATTGTACAATATGAATAATAAATTATTTTGCACTTTTTTTGCTGGCAGTACTATTTTGACAGTTATCGTGTGAAGTTGGCAGCAAACGCGATCCTATTCTTATTTGGCACGCATAGTATAAAGATTGAAAATTATCGATGTCGATAAAGTATTTTTTTCAAATGGGACATCCTTACTTGTGACATCAAGAAATTTAAGACGTTGACATATTTTTCTATTTGAGATGCAGTCATTGTCAAAAAGAACGAACTATCAATGTCAATTATATGATAATTCGTTCGCCGCCATTTCTTGTCAAATTGTGCGAGATCTCCTCGTTTGTAATATTTTGTTTTATTCAAAAATAAAAGGTAATTAATCTGAAAATAAGTCAAAAATCCTTGCTAAATACTGTCAAAAGAAACGTGCAGTGCGTATATTGGTGAAGGAATTGCATGTTCGTGGAAATATTTCGTGAAAATTCCGGCTATTTTTGTGGAATTCCTCCAGTTGCGGCTTCCGATTATTTCACTAGAAACCCAATTTTTATTGCTTGTGGTCTTGTTAAAAGATGCCTGGTGGCCCATATTACATTAGGGCAAGTGCTGGGGTGTGTGTTTTTGTGCGAGAATAGTGAATTAGAAAGAAATCTGAACCTCAACAATGTCTTTGCTATATCGGATTACCTTTTGCTCCTCAAAAGCTTTCAAACTTCATATTATGTAGAATTGAAGAACATGAGTTCCAATTCATTCCATCCTCTCTTAAAATCTCGTTTTCTGTCAATATGCAACATTGACATCAGTAAATACACCTAGAAACTGAGTCATGTGTTAAAGGGACCTATACTTTACCATTATGTTATGTATATTGATTTATTTCAAAGGTTTTAGTTGTTACATTTAAAAATTTCAGAGATTAAGTTCACTGATCTCAACCTCTAGTAAGCTAGGTACTATAAATTCAATACTTGTATCCTGTTACCTATCTGATACATATTATTTAGATAGTAATACCATCAAGGTCAATATAACCACATTTTAACCAAAGAAAGTAACTGAGGTTAAAATTGAACATTTTTTGTATTACAACTAGATTGTACCTAATTATTAAAGTAATTTTGGTTTGATTCTTATGTACTGTAGTTGATACTAAGTTATTAAAATATATAATTATTTATGCTGAACACAATAATATAATATTAAATTTTAGAACTAATTCTAATGGTTGTGTGACCCTGTTGCTTGTTTGTAGTTTAGGGCATAGCACTTTTCTTACAATATCTACCTCAAATTATATTCCTTACCTAAGTAGTTCTGCAGCATTCTCAAATCAGAAATAAATTGTTAAGGCTCCCAGGTCTTGTATTATTGTTTTCATAAATTGAGCAGAGAGAATAAAATTGAAAGTGTCACCATAGGAGAGGTTGAGAGATCATTGGGCTTTACTAATATTACTAAAGTAAGTTAGTAAGAAAGTGACCGACACTGATGTCAGTGTTTTCAAACCACCCTAAGAGTCTCAGACTCAGAGTGAATCGGTTCTTACTGGGTAAGCACGTTCCATCCTAGACAGTAATGATTGCTTACCATCAGGCGAATTACGGTCAAGTGCCAACCCATTTCATGTAAAAAAAAACATGGCAAAGTAACTGCTAAACTAGCTAATGAGAAACAGCCAGGGCTCACAACTAAACAATCATCGAATCTCTATTCCCTTTGAACTTGTGGGTCTTCAAGTCGAGAGTAATAGAGAGTTCCATTCAGTTTCTTCTAGGCAAGTGTGCTAGATCATAGATTATAATTTTGCTTAACATCAGGCAAATTGTAGACAAGCGAGTCATTCCCATAAAAAAAAATTCTATATCAATATTTTTTTTTTTGTTTCTTTACAGTAAAGTAACTATTTACATCGTAGATTATAACATTGCTTAACATCAGGCAAGTTGTAGTCAAGGGTGAGCCTATTTCTTGTAAAAATAAGTCTTATGTTTATGTGTTTCCAGGAGACTCCCTAGCCCACCATGCCGGAGCTGACTGAGCTGGACAAGGCCACCGCCTCCATGACGGAGAAGCGCAAAGAGGAGGACGCCGAGTCAGAGGACTCTGACTCCAACGACACCATCCCCGAGCTGGAGGATGCAGGTAACATACTGACATGTTGTTTTAAACTGAATTCTATTTCCTGATAAAAGGTGTTGATCAGTTCACCTTGTATGTATTATGATTATGACAGAATTAGATAAAATTTTAACATGTATTGTATCTATTCAGGCTTCTAAACATGTGCACCAAGTTTTGTGAATATGGTTGGCCATGGATTTCTCAGAAACTATGCTTGATTCATTGTTGTGAACAGCAACTGTGGTTCAGTGGTTCCAGTGTCTGCTTTTCACCCAAACATACCCTGGTTCTAATCCTACACCAATGACTTGTATGTTCAAGTTAAGTGTGGATTTGCACTCGCTTATTGGTGAAGGAAAACATCGTGAGGAAACCAACATGTTTTAGAACCACAATATTCGAGGACATGTGTCATCCGTGGAAGGACCTGGGTGCCAAAACACGATACATCTGCACAAGAGAACTCCCCTAATGAATTAATTCTGTGAATCAAAGATCTCTCTCTTTGATTCACATGCCAAATGATGCTGTGAGAAAGAACCAGAATATTTTATTTATTCAATAGTTTTCTAAAATTATCTAAAGTAAACTCAAAAGTGGGTGCACAGCATGGCCCCTAGAATCACAGTTTTTTTTAATGTAGCTGAACATAAAATAATTCTTGTGAATTAATCTCTTGTTACTGTGTATTCCAGGTGCCCCTGGCACGGGTGGTATCGCCAACCCCATCGCTGGCATCGACATCGTCTCCAAGGCAAAACAGTCACGCGGCGAAAAGAAGGCGCGAAAAATCATGAGCAAACTTGGACTGAAGCCTGTGAGTATACATATGTATTGTAATCTATTTAGAGGGCTACCTGACAACTATAATGAATTTACATCTAAATATATAAAACTCGGGACTGGGATGGGACCTTTAGAAGAATTACATGGTTTGTCATTTGGCAGACTTGCCCGTAAGCACAGAATAGCTAAGGTTAATATCTAAATTTATAAAACTGGCTGATATAGTGATCTATCAACACACAGCTCGAACCACTGGACGGATTGGGCTGAATTTTGGAGTGAAGGTAGATGTTATGACATAGGCCTCTGCTAAGAAAGGATTTTGGAAATGCCACTTTTAAAGGGGTGAAATAGGGGATGCAAGTTTTACTTCTTAATGCGAGCGAAGCCGTGAGCACCCATTAGCCACCTAAAAATAATCAGTATCCTAATTTATCATGCTGTGTTCCTTATAGCGATATTGGAAATCAAAATTAATATTGTGGAATGACTTGCAGTCATTGTACTCATGAATACACAATGACTAATTTATTTTTAAATTAGTATGCATGTTAAAATTGGGTATGGGAAATCATCGAATAGTATAGCATCTTTTTTTTTGGGTTAACAGTATACAGATGTAGCTAAATTACCTTCCTATACAATTCTCGCAACACAAGCCCATCTATGGGACTTAGCACAGGACAATGGAATACCAACTTGTATAACTACATGTAAGATTTGAACTCCTGTACATAAATCTGTACATCAATCTATCTAACTGTGTTAATTTTGGATTAGAATTAAATTTGAATTAGAATTTTGAATTTCCAGGTATCAGGTGTAAACAGAGTCACAATCCGCAAATCCAAGAACATCTTGTTTGTGATCAATTCCCCGGACGTATACAAGAACCCCCACTCTGACACTTACATTGTGTTTGGAGAGGCCAAGATTGAGGACCTGTCCCAGCAAGCCACCATGGCTGCTGCGGAGAGGTTCAAGGCTCCGGAGACCGCTGCGGCTGGCAATGACTCCACTGCTACGGGCACTGTGAGTATTTGTTGATTGAGTATTTTTTATTTAAAGCGCCATTTTGTAGGACTTTTTTTTCTTCTGGCCTCTGTGTTATTGCCGCTATTTCGCCTATGTCACGTCTCAAGATAGCCAAACATTGATTTCAATGACCGGTGAGGATGCTAAACCTGGAACTGAGCAGATATATACATACAAACCCATACTAAATTGGGCACACGTGTTTAGAAACTTCAATGGATTGTCATACACAAATTTTTACAATGTCACATAATTAGTAACCATTTTTGAAGGATATTATCTAAAAACCAACACAGAAATCACGCTATACACGACCTGCTAAGAGCCTGACGATTAAAGCAGACAAGATATATACATGAAAGATGCAGGTTCTAAAGCTAGCTGCCTATCATTATTATTCTTGCTCCTTTACAACTTAAGTTTACACAGAGAACTAAACTCAAAAATTCAATTACATTTCTAATTCTGACATACCTATTTCTCTCCTCCAGACGGTAGCGCCCATAGCAGAAGAAGAAGACGAGGAAGCAGTGGACGAGACCGGAGTAGATGAGAAGGATGTAGAGATAGTGATGTCCCAAGCAAACGTGTCTCGAGCGCGAGCGGTGCGCGCTCTCAGGAACAACCAGTCGGATATTGTCAATGCTATTATGGTGAGAAATCCTCCTATTTGAGTTGTATTTCCAAAAACTGAAAGCACAACACTCAGTAATCTCGAGGGAGTTCTTTTGGCCTGATACATTAGGTGCCTAATTTCTCCTATGGAAGATACATGTCTTCAGATATTGTGGTCCTCAAACATCCGTTTTTTTTCTCTCAAACTTCTGGCTGGACAGGGTTAAAAAAATGAGTCATTATTTTAGCTCATTACTAAACAAGTTTGTGAATAAATCCTTAAATTCGGCACTTGACAAAATTATACTAATGTTTATTTTCTCTGTTTGCAGGAACTAACTATGTAACGCTGCTGCAGCGGTCTCTAGGTATAAGGCAGGGCTGACGTGACCGGCCACCGTCCGGGAATGTATATAGGATTACTTCAATAAACTACTCGTTCACACCACTTGCACGTGTTTTATTCTGTGTTTTACCTTTTTTTACTTGGGATAGGTTTACGTTTGACTACAGCCTGCCTGATGTTAAGCATTGCTGCAGTCTAGGGTGTAACACGCTTACCTAGAAGATACCTATTAACTCTAGATTTGAAGACCCCTGGATTGTAGTAAAAATGTTTAGTACATTGATAATCTCCTTTTTTTGAAGGCTGTTAAAAGGTAGCCGATGTAGACCTAAAGTATACAAAATTGCAGCAGTTAAAAGTACCTAACCTTTTATGATAGTTGTTGGTGCACTATTCGTATTGTGTGACGTGCTGGAGAGGAGGCCTATGCTCTGCCAAAGAATACCTACTATCACCCTTTAAAAAAAAGTACTTAGCAGTGGGTCGAAACGGGCTAATAAGATGTTTACCCTGTTACTACCTAATGTAAGTTTGAGAAACCTTTATCCCTCGACTGTATTATTTTACCCTGCACGCAAGCATGGTAGGTAAACAATACAAGCTGCTCGATACACTTGTTATAGGTGAGAAGGTCCTGTGCAAGGAGAACCCTATTAATGATTAGGGTTTGTAGCCAAAGTTAACAAACCCGAATGTAATGATGGTTAATAAGAGAATGATTTAATATGTAAGTATTTCAGTTGCTATGAAAAAAAAACTGCCGTGTATCCGACATACTTGTAGTAGCCAAATTATATAGGTATTGGTTTATAATGTTATCGTATGAAGCATAAAAAGTATTTAGCTGATTGTCAATTGATTTTGCAATTGTCACTGTCATCAAAACTCAAATTGAATTTGACAGTTCGGTCATTTTGTTTTCTGTTTTGCACTTTTCCAGAAAAACAGGAGTAAAATCCTGTTTCATCCTAGATTTGTGTAGTGTTTAATTAGTGCAAAATGGCTATGTTCCCAGGAACAGTAGCCTTCGACGAGTATGGTCGTCCATTTATCATCTTGAGGGACCAGGATAGGCAAAAAAGGCTTACCGGTATCGATGCCCTGAAGGTAATATTTTCACTATTTTCAATTATAACTAGAATAGATCTAAGTAAATTAGGTTCATTTTAGGTATCCTGCTACTCGAAAACACATGTCGAATGAATATTATACCTACCCATAAAAACTGTAGATAATTCGTAACCTACAATATCCAGTCGACTTTGTTTTGGACCAAGAAATGAATAAAAACAAGGGAATTATCACTAAAACTTTGTTTAATATTACTTATTAACCGATACTAATTATCTGTATACTCTAAAACAACAGCTAAAATAGCAAACATCTGAAATACAAAGAGTTTTGTAAACAGGTGTCAAAATGAGTCACATGATTTTTTTTTTTAGTTTAACTTTTAGACCTTTTATAGTTTTCGTATTCCTTTTTTATTTATTCGTTATCGCCACATCTAAAATTTGTATTCTTAGTAACATTTAATTTAAATTAACAAAAGTACTAAAAATACATTAAATACATTGTTTTGTTACACTATTTTCAACTCTAACACACACATTGTTTTAAAGACTAAAACAGTTTAGCTAAAAAAATTTGCTAAGAGCTTATGTACTTTCTTTATTTTTATATTCCTGAAACATAATACTACGTACAAAACCTTAATGCCTTAAGCCAGAAGTAATAAATTATTATGCATCTAATAAGTTTAAACTACTAAGTACATTATTACTTATCATTACCTAACTAGCCTGTATCTAGGCAATCTCAACTTAAAAGTATGTTGTTATGGACGCAAAATTAAAATAACATAGTGCTAATATAACAATAATTGGCAAATCTTCAGTTGCATCAACAAAACATGTTAAATTAAAATAATGCTTACATAGTAAACAATTGATTGCAAGCTTCAGAATCAACATAAATTAGTAGGTTTAAGTAGTGGCTCAGCGCTATAAAGACTTCAATTGTTTTAAGTCTTCTTTTTTTTTTAAAGATATCTTATTTTATTACGAACCTATATACAAAATCTTATTTTTAGGAAACTTTTACTTTTAGAGATATAATTATTTAAAAATCAGGAAAAAAACATGAAAAAATTGACACCTTGCTGTCATTTTGGCGGCCATTCGCATTTTGTTTTACGAATTACTACATGTATTGCTATTTAATAATTATAAAATATACATAATATTATCTGTTTTGGTATTTTATAAGAACAAAGTGGCTTATATCAAAATTTAAAAAAAAACACGCATTCTATTTTTTTTTTACACATACCGAAACTTGTTAATCGGAACGTACATTGATGCCATTTTGTTTTGGTGGTTAATTTTTGTTTTTGATTCAGTCAATAGTCATTGTCTGTGTGCCTTGTGGTTGAGATTGTTTACGTACTCCTGTCTGTGCTACCTTTCGTGTGACTACCATGGCGTCATCTTAGCCCTGTGCTTTGGCTGCCGCCGTGCCTACATCTGAATTAAGTGATATAGATATTTTTACAATTTCATGTATTTAAAGTCAAAGTCAAAGATATTTATTGCGAAATATAGGTACAATTGATGGTAGTGAGATTACATAGGAACTCTATACTTCCACCCATAAGGCGTGCAAATTACAATTAAAATAATATACAACATTGAAAAATTAAATTTAAATATACTTATGTCACTATAAATATTGTATACCTAATGTCAATATATCTGTAAAGTAAAAACTTTATTTATGATAATAAAATATAAAAACAAGGGAAGAAAAACTAAACATACTACTTCTAACTACTACAAAAAGTAGCACTTAGAAAATCTTTAGAAAAGCCTAAAGATAATCTAAGTGCTCCAGGCCACTACCAGAGGGCAGCGTGGCCAGCATACTGGCCGCATTACCACGCTGGATGGCAATAAATGTATGATACTTGTCCTAAAAACTATATGTAACCAAGCAATAATCTAAAGTTTCCTCCAATTCATCAATAAAAACAAGGTCTGAATTAACTAATTAGGTCAACTATATTGGTCGCATAAAATCATAGAAAGATAAAAGTAAACACTTATAAGACCTTAGTTTTTCATTTATGAATCTTCAATCACCATTTTAGTCGCACATCCAAGCAGCGCGTCAGATCGCCGGCATCCTCCGCACATCCCTCGGCCCTCGTGGGCTGGACAAGCTCATGGTGTCACCCGACGGAGATGTGACAGTCACCAACGATGGAGCCACCATCCTGAAAATGATGGACGTGGAGCACCAGATTGGCAAGCTGCTGGTGCAGTTAGCGCAGAGTCAGGACGATGAGATTGGTGATGGAACTACTGGGGTGGTGGTGCTGGCTGGTGAGTGATATGTCTTCTGTATGTGACTCACCTGATGATAGAGATCTAAATGCTCTGAAACATGCGTAATGTTAACAGACTTGATAAATGATAAATTTTAGTAACACAATCATCATCTCCTGAAACCCTATCAAATAACATACGTAAACAATTGGTGAGAATTAAGAGAAGTTCTTAGTTCTATATTGTAAAAGTTCCAAGTAATACCATCATTTTGGCTTGCGATGAAGATGTTCACAATATTAGTACCTACATATTACATTTATATTTTTTTCCCCTATTCTCATATGTGGCATATTATAATTATAATATACTTTGCCTCTTATTAAGCGTCCTTCACTGGGATCCCTCCTAATCGTCTTAAAAGGCTTTACTGTACTTTTAACCATAATAATTCTGTCTGTTGTTCTTCAGGCTTCATTATCAAATATCATGAAAACATTCTTGCTGTGATATCTAAATTATTAAATAAACTTTTTATCGTTTTTTCCAGGCGCTCTCCTGGAACAGGCCTCCATCCTGATCGACAAGGGCATCCACCCCATCCGCATTGCTGACGGCTTCGAGATGGCTGCAGCAACCGCCCTCGCGCACCTGGACAGCATCAGCGAGGCCTTCCCCGTCAACAAGAACACCCGGGAGAACCTCATCAAGGTGGCCATGACCACCCTCGGCAGCAAGGTGGTGGTCAAGTGTCACCGGCTCATGGCTGAGATTGCAGTCGATGTGAGTACCTACATAATTATTTTAAACAAAAGCAAAAACCGACTTCTACTCTATTGTAACGTTACTGAACAAATCTAAGCCTATCAAAAAAAAACTACAACATAAATTCATTTGCCAAACAAATCCTTCAGAGAAAACCGCATCAAAATCGGGCTGATAATTCAGAAGATATAGTGTATACAGCAACGCCCCCTGGTGAGTTGTCATCGTAATACATAGTTAAAAAGATGCACCCGTTAAACCTCAACATATCACAGAAAACTGTATCAAAATCCGACTAATAGTTTTGGAAATATGGGTAAAATTTGCTAACATAAACTTTATCAATTTGTTGGTTTATTGGTTTTTTTCTCAAAAAGTACTGAATCGAATGAAAAACATGATTTTTAGAGATTGATTTGAGATTTTTATGGGACCATATTGGAAACTATCCTCATCGAATAAAAAAAGAATATTTGAAATCGGTTGATAAACAACAGAGTAATGACATAACATATCCACAAAAAAAAACTTTCAGAAGACTTGATAACCTCCTTTTTTTTGAAGTCGGTTAATAATAGCACTAAGTACATGTATATGTAGTGCTATGCAATGCTATATATAATTTTACTTGGCTTAGTTAAATGTGCAAAAAACGAAATACATAAGTCTGTATGGGAGTGGCCAACTTTTTTAACCACTGAGGCATCTGACATAAATAAAACTCTCCAATAAACTTATAACATCTGATAATAATGATACCAAATTAGCACTTTATGGACAATGATGATCAACAATTTTGTAGCATTGATTTTTCAGTGAAATCTACCTTGGCTGTGTCTGAAATGTCCATATAGATGAAACCTAAATCTTCTATATATCATAAAGTATAGATTATGATTATTATATTTTAAATATGAAATGGTACCTATCTTTTAAATAAAAAAATATCATCTATATCTGTAACTATATATCTATGTAAATAGTAAGTATATATTAGTTTTTAAGGTTTTATATCATACTTTCAGTGAATTAATAATTTTGTATTGTATTGTATTTTTTGTACATATATGTATAATAATATTTTTTTTAAGATAATGATTATTTTCTAAATATGTAATGTGACCTATGTTATTAATTTAAGAAAAAAAAATCTCCTAACAGGCAGTCCTATCAGTGGCCGACCTGGAGAAGCGCGACGTGAACTTCGAGCTGATCAAGGTGGAGGGCAAGGTGGGGGGGCGCATGGAGGACTCCATGCTGGTGCGGGGCGTCGTCATCGACAAGACCATGAGCCACCCGCAGATGCCCAAACAACTCAAGGTGAGAGCCGACGAGTAATGATAATATAGAATAGTAACAATGCTTAATATGAGGCAGGCTATTAGTAGTCAAACATAAAACCTTTCCAAAGAAAAAAAAAACTTAAAAAATTTCGCGTCTAATATGCTTCCATATTTGGTTAAAATTTGTCTACTTGGCTACGTAAATGACGTGAGTCTATAAACGTCTGATTGTCTACAAATTTATCTAAAACTTCAATTCGTATTAGTCACTAATTTTTGCCCGCGGCTTCTTACGCGTTATTATACATAATCAATATCGGTTGTATAGTTTTAAAGAAATAAACAACATACAAGCGTACATATTATTACAGACAGATGAGGGAAGCAACTTTGCTTTATACTACCTAGTCAGGTCATAAGTATTGTCACACAGTAAAAACTTTTCTTTTAGAATGCTGGCCACAAAAAAGGTTATTGAATTCGAATTTCGAATTGTTCATGAAAATAAAAATGTATACTTTTTAGAATTTTACTCATTTTTAAATATGGAGTGGACGCTTAAAGAAGACCGTGTTGCAGTTATTGCATTGCATCGTTGCGGTTACGCGCCAATTAAAATTTTTGACATACTGAAAAATTTGAATATGACCAAAAGATTCGTTTATCGTACCATCAAACGATACAATGAAGACTCTAGTGTAGATGACAGGTCAAGAAGTGGTCGCCCTCGGTCTGTTAGGACTCCAGCAGTGATAAAAGCTGTGAAGGCGCGAATTCAAAGAAATCCCAAACGTAAGCAGAAACTGTTGGCCCTTCAGATGGGGTTAAGCAGAACCACGGTGAAAAGGGTGTTAAATGAAGACTTAGGGCTTCGGGCATATCGAAGAAAAAAAGGACATCGTTTGAATGCTCGTCTAATGGACCTGAGACTGAAGAGATGCCGCGCTTTGTTGAAGCGGTACGCGGGAAAAAAATATCGGGAAATTCTTTTTTCGGATGAAAAATTTTTTACCGTAGAAATGAGCTATAACAAACAAAATGATAAGGTGTACGCACACAGTAGTGAAGAAGCGAGCAAACGTATTCCGCGTGTCCAACGAGGTCATTTTCCATCCTCGCTCATGGTATGGTTGGGAGTTTCTTATTGGGGCTTAACAGAGGTACATTTTTGTGAGAAAGGTGTAAAAACGAATGCAGTTGTGTATCAAAATACAGTCCTGACGACCCTTGTGGAACCCATTTCTCATATCATGTTCAATAACAAGCACTGGGTATTCCAACAAGATTCGGCGCCAGCTCATAGAGCGAAGAGCACACAAGACTGGATGGCGGCGCGTGAAATCGACTTCATCCGGCACGAAGACTGGCCCTCCTCCAGTCCAGATTTGAATCCGTTAGATTACAAGATATGGCAACACTTGGAGGAAAAGGCGTGCTCAAAGCCTCATCCCAATTTGGAGTCACTCAAGACATCCTTGATTAAGGCAGCCGCCGATATTGACATGGACCTCGTTCGTGCAGCGATAGACGACTGGCCGCGCAGATTGAAGGCCTGTATTCAAAATCACGGAGGTCATTTTGAATAAACTTTATTGTCATAAGAATCTATGTTTTGTTAAGTTCATTTTGGTATATAAATGGTTACATAAAGAATAAAGTTGTTTCAATTATTTTATATTAAACATGTGACAGAATTTATGACCTGACTAGGTATATAGATTATTTTTTATCAAGACCCATACCGATCTAATAACAAGGTGTAATATAAATTTAGTTGTAATAACCGGCTAGCACTTACGTCAATAATTATGTCGATAATTAGCTCGACAAGTTTCGGAAAACTGTGGTTTCCATCATTAGGAGGACGAGTCAGCACGGGCGTCCAGGCTGGCCGCCTCGTCCAGACTGGATCGCCGACCCGCTGCCGGTTATTACAACTAAATTTAATCATTTCCTACGGGAACTTTAATACAGGTGTAATATAAACTAATCTCCCCGTCCCCAGGACGTGAAGCTAGCCATCCTGACCTGTGCGTTCGAGCCCCCGAAGCCCAAGACCAAGCACAAGCTGCAGGTGGGCAGCGCGGACGAGTACAGAGACCTGCGCGCCTACGAACACGACAAGTTCCTCCAGATGGTCAAACAGGTCAAGGTGAGATGTAACTCTTTCTCTTTGTAATTTTCTTTAAAATTATATTTTTAAAATTTCTTTTCAATGTATCATATCATAGCTATATTTAAATAATTTGTTTGTATTTTTAATTATAACAATGTCTGTAAGGCTATACGGGCAGCGGCCAGCGTACCATCCTGCGTTATAATGTCTAGCCCCTAGATTATGTTATAAGTTTTTATGGCCACCTGTTAAACCTAGTTGCCTGACAATGAATTTCATTTCATGTTTGATTAATGGGCGAGCAGCAAATTTAGCGAGATTAAATTTCTAAGAGTAAGTCGCGTCTAAACTTAGTTAAAGTTAAGCTAGATTAATTTAAAGTCTAATTTTTTTTATTATGTTCTCCAACTGAAAAATAAAATATAAATAAATAATATAAAAACAATGAACACAATGAATAACAGATAAAAACTGATAAATAAAACCAAAGCAGTTTGCGGTAATAACAAGACTGATTTATTTATTTGACCTTCCGTCCTGTTTATAGTGAAAGTATTTTACAAAAACCCTTAATAACTTGATATTTAAATACATACACGACAAAATTTATGTTGATTACCTAAATCTTTGTTTCCTAGGACGCCGGCGCGACCCTGGCCATCTGCCAGTGGGGCTTCGACGACGAGGCGAACCACCTCCTCCTGTCTCATGGGCTGCCCGCCGTGCGCTGGGTGGGCGGGCCCGAGATGGAGCTCATTGCCATCGCCACCGGGGGCAGGATCGTGCCTCGGTTTGAGGAGCTCACTCCGGAAAAGCTGGGCTCGGCTGGACTGGTCCGGGAACTCAGTGAGTAACATTAGGACACATAATCTCTACCTCTATCTCTTTAAGTCGTAATCCTCAATACCGAGGGTTGTGGCTTCCCTAAAGAAATTCACTGTTTTTGTTTTTGGGCATGTAGATAGATAGATAGATAGATAGATAAATACTTTATTAAAACACCACAAATGAAACAATACACAAAAAAACATACAAATTAGAGTCAGCGTCTTAATTGGCGGCTTTATCGCTAAGAGCGATCTCTTCCAGGCAACCAATATGGCAGGGATATATTCTTCAAACGAAACGAGTAGGACGATGTGTTTCAGATATTAAATAAAATAATGAAAAATAGTACAAATGTTTATACTACTTATGAATAAACATAAACAAATATAACAATAATATATACATACATACATACAAACATACATACATACATACATAATAGCATAATACAAGAGCCAGAAAAATAATAACAAATATAGCAACTTATGTCAGAACCAAAGAAGATAAATACAATTTCTTTACATTGTGTTTGAAGGCATCTAGTGATGGTGCTTTCCTAATATCTAGCGGCAAAGCTTTCCATAGTTTCACGGCGTGCGCAGAGAAAGAACTACCATACGAAACTTTTTTGTGTGTCGGAGTCGCGAGTTTAAGGTTTACTGATGACCGCAAGTTGAGGGAGTGACAACCGTGAGCGTAGCAAAATCGCTCTTTTAGGTAGCGCGGAGAGGAGGGATTAAAGAGTATATTATAGAGCAAAGAGAGTATATGAGCATTCCGACGAAGGCGAATAGGCATGTACATAATGATAGGCACTCAGATCCACCCACGGAAGACACAGTTATCTGGAAAAGAAATATAATACACTGTTGCTGTTTAAATTCCTCTTTCACGACTTAAAAATACAACAGGATATCAAAATAATTAGAAGACCAAGACATACGGAAGTATGGTGTCCGAGTCCGGAAACTACTTTTAGTCTCATTTGTTTTTAAACAGATCAATGTAAACAAAAACTCATCATCGGTCATGACCAGCTTTATCCCTGGACTTGCTTCTCTCCTGATATGCCAGACTAAAAATAACTATAATATTTCTTCTTACAGCCTTCGGCACAGCAAAGGAGGAGATGCTTGTGATCGAGGAGTGCTCCAACTCGCGCGCCGTGACGGTGCTGATGCGCGGCGGCAACCGCATGATCGTGGAGGAGGCCAAGCGCTCCGTGCACGACGCGCTCTGCATAGTGCGCAGTCTAGTGCAGGTGAGTTGTAGCTCCTCATGGCTGAGGGTCTTGCTCCCCCGCAGAATTAGTTCGTTGGGGGAGTTCTTTTGGGCAGATACATCGTGGTGAGCGCCCAGGTCCATCCACGGAAGACACATGTCCTCGGATATTGTGGTCCTCAAACATGTCGGTTTCCTCACGATGGTTTCCTTCACCGCTAAGCGAGCTATTAATTAAATTTAAACGCCTTGACCCCACGACACAGGCTATCCTAGTGTGGGGATAATCAAAATTCAAATTCAAAAATTCAACTATCATTTAAATCATAAATATGTTTTAAAATGTTAAAAAGCATAATACCTATAACTTATTTGTTGGGGCAATGAAAATCATTAATAATTAACTAGTTAAAAGTAGCCTAAGACCTCATACTATCTACAAACCAAAAATCACGATGATCCGTTCCACCGATTTCGTGTGAATCACACACAAATAAACAGACAAAAAAATAAACTTGTTTTTTTGTTCCCTCCGCAGGACTCCCGCGTGGTGTACGGGGGCGGCGCCGCCGAGATCTCGTGCTCGCTGGCCGTGGCGCGCGACGCCGAGAAGACAGCCTCTCTCGACCAGTACTCCTTCAGGGCCTTCGCGGACGCACTCGAGGCCGTGCCCATCGCGCTGGCCGAGAACAGGTATACTCTATTCATTCATGTATCATACTAGTGGGTGCACGCGGCTTCGCTCGCATTAAGGAGTAATACTTGCATCCCCTATTTCACCCCTTTAAAAGTGGCATTTCCAAAAATCCTTTCTTAGCGGATGCCTACGTCATAACATCTACCTTCATTCCAAATTTCAGCCCAATCCGTCCAGTGGTTTGGGCTGTGCGTTGATAGATCACTATATCGGTCAGTCACCTTTGAGTTTTATATATTTAGATAAAAAGTCTTTAAGAATCAACTCAACTGCAATGTATTTTCCTGCTTAACATCAGGCTGGCTGTAGTCAAACGTAAACGTGCCACACGTTAAAAAAACGATTTTAAAAGTTTTTTATCACAATTATCAGAGTTTATAATTAGTATTAGCTAATCATTTCTTTGTTATTTAAATCTCCAGCGGCCTGTCCCCCATCGACGCGCTGTCGGAGGTGAAGGCGCGCCAGGCGGCCGAGAACAACCCCAACCTCGGCATCGACTGCATGGGCAAGGGTGAGCAACTTTACGACTCATATGAAATAATACTAAATAATGTTCCTACTCAACACAACAGCCTTTAACATTGATACCATATTATCTGCAATAGTTATTTTATTTACCTAACATCCACTCCTAACTACAAAATAAAGTTTATTATTTCTAAACTTGATAGTGATTGTAAATTTTGTACTTACTGTAAAATCTTTAATGAAATTAAGTCCAACCAACATATCTGCAGTCCTGCAACACAGGGTCCTTGGGATATGTAGTCCAGAGCTCAGTCTTTTTCTTATAGAATGAGAGTGGCCAACTCTGGTGTCGAGAGTTTATCAAGCTCTGAAGGCCTCTGACATGGCTTAACGACTGCTGTACTAGACAAAGAACCGGGACCTACAAGTTAACGTGTTGTTTTGTTATTTTTCTTTTTTCCTGATCTCCCGACGTTGTCGACCCACTGCTGGGTATAGGCCTCCACATGCCACAAGTAAGTAATATTGAAGTCGATAATCTAATTGACCTCTCTCCCCCAGATTCCAACGACATGAAAGCAATGAACGTGATCGAGTCGCTGCACTCCAAGAAGCAGCAGATCGCGCTCGCCACGCAGCTCGTCAAAATGATCTTGAAGATCGACGACGTGCGCTCGCCGGCCGACTCCATCGACTAAACTAAAATTAGTCCAACTTTAGTTTTGTAACTCGTGGTTTTCTTTGTCTAACTAAAGGTCTGATTGCAAAATGTGTTTTTTTTGTAAGAATTTGTAATTTTCTTCTTCTTCGTATGAGAGTAGTCAACTCTGGTGTCGAGAGTCTTCAAAGGCTTTTTAAAAGAAATTGTATTTTTTCAGAGTGGCCAACTCTGGTGTTGAGAGTTTTAAAAGGCCTCTGACGTTGCGTAACGACTGCCAAACTATGACTAACAGCCGGGATACAATTGCGTGTACTCGTATGAAATAAATAAAAAAACACTTGTTTTTCAATCAGATTTTTTGAAATGAAAGCTTGAGAAGAAATATTTGTAACTGCTAGGTATTTTATATTATTATAAACTATACAATAGGCATTGTAGTTGTCGATTCTAGCTTCTATTCTATATAATTCTTTATCTACACTAATGTTGTAACATTCTACTTATGTTTCCAATACTTGACTTATAATTACTACTGTTATAGCGCAGACAACAAAACACTCAATTTAAGCAATTTCACATGATGTTATAATATCCACATCGATATCGTAATAGCTCATTATAACATCAGTAAAGCGTGACCAACCTGATTGCAGGGCCAATCAGGTAGGTCGCGCTTTATTTGTGCGCGCAGCTGCGCTCTCGTTTAGATTTTAATGGCGGCAAAATCACTGTGACAATACACGTACGCGTGAATTTAATGTTTCGCAATGTGTTTTGTTTTTAAAATACAAATTAAAAGTTAAAAATGGATAGCGACGATGATATTTGTACGCCTCCGGATATTCTAGAATTGGCAACAAAAGTAACTCACAATCTTTTGCCAGAAAAACCTAGAAAATTATATGAAAAATTAACTATTGTCAGCTTTTACTTTTGTTGTTTGATTAATTGCATTAGTGAAGATAAAGTAGTGTATGCAACTGCATATAACACGGGTATTAAAACACGAGTGTGAGTTTATGAAACGAGCGCAGCGAGTTTCATAATAGTAACGAGTTCAGAATAGTAACTTCATTATATGACAGTTGCATAAACTACTATAATGTCACTATCGAGAAAATTAATACTATCTCTGTACTAGAAATCACGATGATCTGTCGCTCTGTTGCGGCGTGAAAGAAGGCAAACATACATACTCACAAACTCTCGCCTTTATAATATTGGTGTGATGTTAGTATGTGGTGAATTTTTTGCTGTTTTTTTGTCAACTCAGGAAAGAATAGTATCAAATTGAAACTAAAATTCGTACTAGAATATTGTGATCTTTATTATCTGCTCTCTTTTATAAAAGAGTAATATTAAATATTACCTAAATATTAATTGCTAGCTGGTGCGCGCGACTTCGTCCGCATGGAATAGTTATTACCATAAAAACGGTTGTAGTGAGTTAATCTTAAAAGATAGACATATACTGTTGCGGACATTTTGTTAGATCATTTCAAGAGGAATAATTCTTCCATACATCGTTTTTTGACGTCTTGAACCGTTGCAGCGCACGCAACAGAAGCTCTCAAATATGAATAATTTTCCCCGTTTTTTCCCACATTTTCCATTGTTTCTTCGCTCCTATTAGTTGCAGCGTGATGTTATATAGCCTAAAGCCTTCCTCGATAAATGGTCTATTCAACACAAGAATATTTTTTCAATTCGCACCAGTAGTTCCTGAGATTAGCGCGTTCAAACAAACAAACAAACTCTTCAGCTTTATAATATTAGTATAGATGTTCTTGCAGAATCGACAGCTATGCATTTTAACATACAGTATTTTATATTGATTCTCTATCACAATGTCTAAATGCATTTACATAAAAAACTGCATCAAAATCAGTCCATATTTTAAATGGTAAAAAATATACTATAAAATCAGTTGCGCTTATTCTGATTTGATTTTCTTGATATTTTTTTTTATTTAAAAGTAATGAAAAATTGAGAAATCCAATATTTTTAGGCCAGTGATTATAAAAATATGAATTTCTTTACAAATTTGAAATTATTGTATTATGATGGTTCGATTCACAAATGTTAATTTTAGTTGTTGCACTGAAGTGTATTTAGTTTAGTTTCTGCTAGGTTGGGAGTACTTGTGATGCCTTACTGCACTAATAAATTAATAAGCTAATTTAACATATTTGATTGTTTTATTTTATTTAGTTTTTCCTATAGCGGAGTGAAGTATGTATAGAACTGGCATAATTTGTATTGGGACAGTTGTCGACGAAAATTAGATAGACACAAAATGATTTTGAACTAGTGGTCGCCCGCGGCTGCGCCTACATTATTTCAGGATAAATAGTAGCCTATGACACTCCTAAGACCTCATACTACCTACACACCGAAAATCATGATGATCCGTTCAGCCGTTCTTGTGTTATGGGCGTTTAAATAAACTGACAAAAATTACAAAAACTCTTGAAACGTGTTTTATTATCGATCTTCTATGTTCAGATTCTTGACGCTCTTCAGCTTTGTTCTCTCTTTTAGTCGTATTTCCTCATGACTGAGGGTCGTGACTCCCCCGCAGAATTAATTCGTTAGGGGAGTTTTCTTGGGCAGATACATCGTGGTGGGCGCCCAGGTCCTTCCACGGAAGACGCATGTCCTCGGATATTGTGGTCCTCAAACATGTCGGTTTCCTCACGATGTTTTCCTTCACCGTTAAGCGAGTGCAAATCCACACATAACTTGAAAATACAAGTCATTGGTGTAGGGCGGATTCGAACCAGGGTGCGTCTGGATGAAAAGCAGACACTGGAACCGCTGAGCCACACTCGCTTTTATATGCATAGATTATTTACCTTATTAACTATTTTGCTATAATGCTTTAGTCCGCAGGTTCGCACGCATTATTATACATTTAAACAATTCTCTTGAATCACTATTAAAAAAAATCTGCATCTAAATCCGTTGAATAGTTTTTAAGATCTAAGCATAAGTACATACAGACGCAGGAACCGACTTTGCTTTTTTACTATGTAGTGATGACTAAGTTTAGTTTTTTCTAAACCCACTATAATTATAGTGAATGTATCTTTTTATATTGAAGTTCTTTAATGAAATTAAGTCCAACCAACATAGGTATCTTCCTCCTACGTACGAAGGTGGAAGACGTCGGGTCTCGTATTACGAAACTCAAGTGGCGATGGGCTGGACACTTGGCGAGGCGTACTGACGGCAGATGGAGAAGCAATAACTGAATGGTACCCACGGCTAGGTAAGCGAAGTGTAGGAAGACCTGTGCAACGGTGGCTGGATGATATTAGAAAGTTAGAAGGAAACATCTGGGCAAGAACAGCGCAAGACAGAGTATTGGCATGAGAGGGAGCAGGCCTATATCCTGCAGTGGGTCCCATTAGGCTGATGATGATGAAGAAGTTGACCATATCCTCGGCACTTGCAATGTCCTCTAGTTTACCTATATCTTTTTTCTATGGATTATTCAATTAAATTAAAAACTTATTCACAAATACCAATTAATTTATTCAGCATTTAGTTTTCCAGCCCGGCGGCTTAGCGTGATTATATATCACAAGCAGAGTGTTAAACACGCCGGCGGCGCACAACACTAACGTTGTAGTATAAAGTAGTCTATCTTTAAACCCAGATTTCAGGAATATAGGCCGGCCATCTTCGCACTGATAATCTCCCTGCAACTTTCTCAAATGTACCAGTTTTCTCGGAGAATTCAATTTCGGTGTGGAATGAAACTTGGCAACTCGGTATCTCGGGTGACCGGGCTTGTAATACTTTTTCACGTTCTTCAACATCAACCGTGGGACTTTCAGCATTATTCTTTCTTGTAGATAAAGGTAAAAAATGATTTTGAGATTTTGGCTTCGGATTTTGGTGAAAATTTGATTTGTTATGCCTGAAAAATGTGTCAAATTGACATTTTATTTTTGCTCTATGGACAGTTATATGGCCAGTGTTAAAGTTTTTTAATGTGAGAATAGTTTTTATACATTGGCACAAATAGATGGTAGCCCGAACGCTAACCGGACAGTTAAAAAAACTTTATACAGTATTTATATATTTACATCTATTTTATCTTTAAACTAATATGCCTACAATTTATATTTATATTACAATCATTCTATTCATATTACAATCATTATATTTTGATCTCATTTGCAAAATTCTCAACACCAGAGTTGGCCACTCTCATTCGATAAGAAGAAGAATTTTTATTCAGCAAAAATATATCAAACTTTGAGTACAATACATTAATTATTTTTTGCCGAGATATTACTTGATTTCAGTATTTCACAAATTGATTACTATACATATAACATAATAAAATACATAACAGTAAATATCCATACAGTACCTATAATGTCACTAATATAGTTACACTTATTGGACTGCAGAGAGAGAGATGATTATTGTGTGTAATACCTGTGCTACGAATCATTGAGACCATAGAAGCATCATCATCAGCCCGTTATCGCCCACTACTGAGCGTAGGCCTCTCTTCTTGTACGCCACTCGTCCTGGTCCTGCGCAAATTGAATCCAGGTGCTCCCTGCGGTTATTCTAATGTCGTCAACCCACCGCATTGGTGGCGACCTCTGTTTCTATAGCCAGTCATGGATGGGTCTCCAGTGTTATATAGGTAGAAGCATACCAATATAAAAAAGTACTCTGTGAAGCATACTGAGCCAAAAAAATCATTGAAAAAGATGTGTGTGCGGTCAACCGCCGCTGCCGCGTTTGAGTTGGTGGGCGGGGCTTTATAACCTTTAGAGACCAATAGCGACCATATAATTTCTACATCGTAACGAATTACGAACAAGCTTTGTGTGAAAGCGGTGAGTGGGAGAGAGATGAAACGTGGACACATTTTTGACGCGACATTTGTAAGAGACCAAACTAAACTAGTATGTATTCTAGTATTCATTTGTTTTGCCAAACAAAAAGGTAAATACTGGAATTACAATTCTATGCTATCAATTATTCACAATATCTACTAATACTTATGTCTAAAAATGTCAGTCTTTTACCGAGCAAGAGCCTCTCAAACGGGAGATTTTCTCGCTCGCTTCCTCCGTTATACATCGAACCGCTCGAACGCCAACGCCTTCCCTTCTTCTTCATACTCCTCTTTAGTCATACAGAAGGAAAAGAACTCTGGATCTCGAAAAATAGCTTTTCCACCTTCCCAAGCATATGTTAACGGATTTTCTGGCAACATGACATTCACATCAAAATGGTCCAACGCTAATGCTCGCACCTCATTGTAAACTCTATCACGAAATCCGGGGAAAAGAGTGTTGCCACCATACAAAACTATATTCTCTAACAAACTCTCCATGTGTTCTTCCGGGCAGTTCGATATGGAGTTCATGATTGCTTCCGGTATTCCCATCTGTGTGATCCCAACGTCGGATGGATGGAAGAGCAGTTCTGGGATGGCGAAGCGCTCGTTGTTGAGCCGGAGGGACTGTTGCTCGAGATCCTCGTCTGGCTTGATGACGTCACGGAGGAAGCCGCGACGGATTGTCGTGTAGTCGGGCAGGATGTAGTCTTTCACTATTGTGTTTTCTGGGCCTGGAAAAAATATAAATAAATAAATATTTCAGTACATATCACACAGCGCCATCTAGCCCCATACTAAACTTACGCTTGTATCATGGGTACTAGATAACGGATATAATACATAAATACTTTTTTTTTAATATGTACTTATTATACATAGAAACAACCAGACTCAACACAAATAATTACAAAGATAAGGATAATACAATATAGATAAGGCAATGTAAAAACCCTTTGTGCTGTAAATAATTTCGCGTCTAATTAAAACTTAAAACGCTTTGAGCCATATTTAATTTCGCGTATAACACCATTGGTTCAGCATCAGATCATGCGAAGGAACAAACTTTGAGTACAATATACAAATTATTCCAAATTCAGGAGAAGTATTAATATGGGAATCAACTATTAACAATGTTATTTTAGGGTATATTAAGTCACATCAAAGTTTTATTTGGCCATAAATTTTGATGGTTTTTTTTACAAAACAATTTAATGTTTTCTCTTCTCACAAATTCCTAAATGTCTAGGACAGTAGTAGTAAGATATTAGCCATCTAGTCCTGCAAGCCTGTATACCATACAGGAAAGAACTGAAACTGACTAGCAATTTTAATAGCCTATAATTTAAATTATTTTTTATTTAGTAAGGTTGTACCAGATATAAATTATTTTGTATAGTTAGAGATTTATATAAAGACACATATATATATACTAATATGTTTCAGCTGAAGATTTTGTTTGTTTGTTTGAACGCGGTAATCTCAGGAACTACTGGTGCGAATTGAAAAATTATTTTTTTGTTGAATAGACCATTTTTCGAGGAAGGCTTTAGGCTATATAAAATCACGCTGCAACTACTAGGTGCAAAGAAAAAATTGAAAATGTGGAAAAAAATGGGGAAAATTATTCATCTTTGAGGGTTTCTGTCGTGTGTGCTGCAAAAACGGTTCAAGATATCAAAAAAATATGCAGGAAATAATTATTCCTCTTGAAATGATCTAACAAAATGTCCGCAACAGTATATGTCTATCTTTTAAGATTAACTCACTAGAACCGTTTTTATGATAATAACTATTCCATGCGGACGAAGTCGCTGGCACAGCTAGTATCAAATAAGAGAAAGAGTTTATTGCTGTTTGTTCCTCTTTGATGCCTCAACAGAGCAAACAATCATAGTATTATTTGACATAGTGGTACTAAGAGTATTATAGCCTGCTTTGTAACCTGAAAGAATATGTTTAATGCCTCAGGCAAATACAAGTAAAGAATAAAGATTCTTTGTATTTTCTTAAACTACCCTAAAATACATTTATCTCACCTTTCTTCCGAGCAATTTCCATATCCGCCATAAAGTGTTGTGAAACAAAACATGAATCTTCCTTCACTTGATTTATTACATATGTTTCATCCATCACATTCAACTGCCGATAGGATAAAACCTCTTTCAGATGGTTAGTTAAAACCTTCCCACCCACATCTATTCTTTTTATACCTTCTTTGTGCTTCTTACCATTTATATAAGGTACTATATATGTATAACTGTAACCTGAATCTACTACAACAGTGCAATCATTCTTGTGAGAGCTTCTGTAGTTGTATTCTGCTAAATCTGTAGCGTTTATACGTAACAAAGACTGACACTCATATTCTTCGAAGAAGATTTCAGTCATGGCCTCCTGGATTGAAGCAAAGTTAAAAAGAGGTTCTGTTACTATTAGTGGAGTGTCGTTAAAGTTGACTGGACAGCAATCTTTGCTGAATAAGTAGTCCCAGATAGTTTTTTGAGTGTCCCAGTTGATTAAAAAACCTTTTTGGAATGGGAGAATGTAGAATAAGCCAGAAGCGTCGCGACATTCGTCGATTTGGGAGCCGATGAAAGGACGGCGTCGTTCGGACTTCGCTTTCATGATACAGTTGGGTACGACCTTCGGGTCTGCTGTAGAGAATCCCAGCTTGGCTGTATTTGCTCCATTGTCGAGGATAAAGCAGGATGTCTCAGACATTTCAGCGTATTAAGTTTGAGGTTACCGGCGCTACGAATATTGCTTGCTGCAGCCACCACACCACGCAGATAATTAAACTTCACTACGGACTAATAAGAACTGTATGTTATATTGAAATGTTTCAGTTTGAGGGGTTGTTTGCGCTTTATTCTTTAGAAAATAGCATTATTGAAATATTACAATGCAATGATCAGCGATCAACTGTGATCAACACAACATTGCAATTGTTTTCTATGTCAACGTCAAATAGAGATAGGTACTGTCAAAGTTACTTTTTAATCTTGGCTTGATGCGAGATATATATTTAGCAACTGTGATAACGAATCATCATCATCCTTCACCAGATTTATTTTTTTCTAGAAACGAATGTGCAGAAAACATTGCTTCGTAGTTTGTAAATTAAAAATACGTAGGCGATAATATTACACTCTTGTACAAGTATTATTTACTATGTATGCTTGATAGTTGCATTAGGGAATACTTATACTGAACCTAGTACATTATTGTCTATTCTGTGCTATAATTGATATCGAGTATCGATCTCTCGAGTCTGTATGTCTCAACTGTAATGACTAATATTAGACCTCTTCCGTGTAAATCTGTGACTTCATTGATTCTAATAATCACCGTATAAGATAAGCTATGATATGTCTCTAATGCACACCAAAGAAATTACATAATAAAAAAGAAATATAAAAACTAATTTAATGCACATTGGGCGGCCTTATCGCCTTAGGCGATTTCTTCCAGGCAACCTTTGGATTGACAAGATTTAGAATCTTAAATAGGCGGTGTACAAGAATACGAAAAAAAATTAATAAGTGAAAGAACACAATACAAACTCAGATATTACACAAATAATAATAAACAATACAATACATAATACTATATGGATGATAAATAATGATGATACACTAGCTTTTGGAAAATGCTTATAGACTTAGCTTGCCTAACAGGCAATGGCAACATGTTTCACAACTGGATGGCTTGGATGGTGAAGGAATGATTGTACATTAAGTTGGAGTACGATGAGGTAGAAGGAATCTCGAGAAGGGACCGGGACGAGCACAGGGAGCTGGAGTGGGAGGCGGTATAAAAGGGGCTTTCTAAAAATGTGGTGGTTCAGTAAAATAAATAACAATAATGGTTCTAAAACATCACGTTTATTAAACCATAAATTAATTAATACATTGTACTAGCTTACACCTAATAACGTTGATCTCACAGATGGAATCTTTCATTGAAGCAAATTACCTGAAAATGAAAAAAATTATTATTGCAATTTTATTATAGGTAAGTACCTACACCAGAAAAAAACATACAAAATAAGTTACATTAATACATATAATGTAACTATATTGGGCAGCCTTATCACACAGAGTTATTTTCTTTTAGACATAGGTAATACACAGTGTTTTAATGAGAAATTGATGCATTGAAAAATCCATAAATTAAACATAGTAAACCGGTCCAGAAGTTATTGAGTTATGCGCTTACCAACACATTTTGCGATTATTTTTTATATATAAGATAATGTATACATAAACTTTGGCCTTTATCTATTTAACATGCACTGTGTGCAATTAGGTTAAGTATAGCAAATAATTAGCATTATTTATGATTAGATCAAATTAAGCACCAAATGATATGCATTTGGTGCTTAATCTACACTAAACCACAGAATAAATAATACAAACTAAACACTAGGCAATAGGTAATAAATAGCATTTATACTTTACTAGTGGATGTTCACGGCTTCTCTCACATAAGAAGTAAAACTTACATCCCCTATGTCACCCCTTTAAAAGTAGCATATCCAAAAATCCTTTCTAAGTGGATGCCTATGTCATAACATCTACCTTCACTCCAAATTTCAGCTCAATTCATACAGTAGTTTGGGCTATGTGTTGATAGATTATATCAGTCAGTCAGTCAGTCACCTTTTGAGTTTTATATATTCAGATTTTTAGTAGTGGGTTAAACCTAGTTTTGTATAATGAATGTACAAAACACCTTGTCCATTATTAACCATGCTTAGGTAGGACTAATCACACTCACTCAAAATAAAACTAAGAGACCCAAAAACACTACTTTTTTCTCCAGAGCTTCATACAAACATCTTAGATTACAGTGGCTAAACATCATGCAGGCTGTAGTCAAACATTGGCCTATTACATATTGGCCTATACACATAAACAACACATATGTAAGTACATCAATCTACTTCTGACTTGTAACTATGGAGTTATGAATAAATTATTTGTATTTGTATTCCATGTTAAAAAAAAGAATATCAAACCCAGTGACTCCTTACTTCTTAAGCAGCTGGTGGCGGGTGATGAGGTAGGGAGCCGAGAGTCCGGAGCCAGCATACAGGATGAAGTACAGAGTCAGCTTGTAGCGGTTGGTCAGGCCGAAGGGCAGGTTCTGAAACATTAAGGCAAAATCATGTAGTGTGGAGAATTTATGGTGATTTGGTAATATATAAAACACAATGGTGACTGACTGACTGATATAGTGATCTATCAAAGCGCAAAACAAACCATGAGCAGAACATGAAAGAATATGATAATTACGTTATATTTACGATGTGAGACATAAATTTTATGATTATAGGCGAAAAATTCTATGACAAAGTTTAGTTCAGAGATCACCTACTGCAAGAACTTAACCTACAAGATTTTTATAGCAATTACTAAATGATTGAAACAATATTACAACGTCTTGTTAGCCAATGTAATAAATTAACTTTTGATAAACAATATAATATAGCAAAAATTAACAAAAACAATAGAAAAACGCAGCGATTATGTAATGATAGATAATTTTGTAATTAGAACTTACCTCGCCAGGGATTCCTCCGTTTGAGTGGCTGTTCCTGACGATGTTGTTCATCACATTCCTGCCAAGCTGGTTGGAAATACGAGCAATAGGAGCAAGCATCTTGATAAATTCACGAGTTTCTTATGAGAAATTATGCGAAAAACAGGAAAATTCGATTTCCTCTCCCGAAAAGTTTTTTTTTTTTCATAAAAACTACTACTGCGTTCAAAATAATTAAAGTTAGTAGATTTTCGGCATGAACGCATCCCTAAGTTTTCGTGAAATAAAAGATTTTATTCTTTTATAAAGCTTTAATCGAGATTATTTACTACAAAATTGAAATGGAATAACTAAAAATAACATACTGCTTCACAGGATACGGGAACACCTGAAAAGAAAAGACAAAAGATCTATAAGTAAAATAGTCCAAGTGCTAAAATCCTCGAGCACATGACGGTTCTTCTTAGGTTTCAGTGAAATATTAATTTACCTAACACACGCCATATAAAAATAAATAACATAAGCATAAGACTGTGCGTGTGGCACACGGCTTTTCTTTCCCCTTGATTACCGTTTACATTTTTTTTTCAAATTACTTGTTTGCCTTTTAAAAATAATACCTACATGGTAATTGTTCAGTCTCGCCAAAAAAGTGTTAAAAATAAAGAAGTATCGTGAGTTTGGCTAATTGCGCTAAAGATAATAAAAAAAAATATCCTGGACAATTCACACAGCGCCATCTAGCTTTTATAACAATGAAGCTCTGTAAGAAAAGTTTAAAAGTCCTTACCAAGTCTATTTATGTGCTGTTCTTCCTCATCTGGTGCCACAGGACAAGGAAGGGAGCTCCGAAGCCAGTCCCGAAGAACCAGAAGAAGTGGAACGTCAGGCGCGCCTTGTTGTGCACGTCGAATGGTAGGTTCTGGAATGAAATAATTTTTGGATTGAAATAGGTTTACCTATCAAAGCTTCTAATGTTGTTTCTTACCATCCTATTCTGTCATTACATTGATATTATGAAGGTAAAAAATTGTGTGTTAGCTATTTTATCACGCTCAAAAAGCTGAACCAAATTGGTTGAAATTTGTCATGGAGGTAAATAAGACTTAGTTTACACAGACTATTTTTATCTAGAAGTAGGTAACATGTATTTACTAAAACGTATTAAAATACAAACTAATTCACCTACTCCACGGAGCTTAAAAGTCTTCTCCTTCTATTTTAAAGTTACGCTGCGTGTCATGAAGTATATATACCTACCTATGAAAGCGCCTAAACTAATTATCGGATGGCATTTTTTTTAAATCTCTACTTCATAAATTTAATGTTTTTAAATACGCAATCTCATCTACAGTTAAGGTTTTAAAATTAAAGGTTTTAAATTTAATTTAGCGCCTAAACCTCATCGCGAAAGACTCACTCTGTAGCTCAAAATTACAAAGCCGTGAGCACCGCCGTAAGGTGGCCAGTCTTTCGGTTTTTTACAGGTTGCATTTCGGAGAGTGTGCGGAGGAATTGCATAATTTAATTCCTGCAGCCCCATTTCACCATCGCACGAGTAGAGGCACGGCAAGGAGGCACCGATATACAGTTGAGGTTCCAAAGACTCGCACCAAGCGTTTTGCTTCGACTTTCATCGTGCGAACAGCCAAACTGTGGAACTCCTTGCCCGAATCTCTATTCCCCTTGAACTATAATTTGTCGGTCTTCAAGTCGAGAGTAAACCGGTTTCTTCTAGGCAAGCGCGCTACATCGTAGACTATAACGTTGCTTAACATCAGGCAAGTTGTAGTCAAGCGTAAGCCTATTTCAGGTTAAAAAAAAAAAAAACTTAATTGATATTTGATTTCGATCATACATAACTTTCGGATAACTCAAGTACCTAGCTAAACTAGGTACAGAATGCTTATTTCCAGCGCTATAAAAAACGAATTTCATTTACACGTTCATTCTCTTACGTCCTTCCTTGCGCCCTTGGTTTTATTAAAACAAATTAAATTATGTATACCCTTGTCTGAAGGTCACTAAATAGAATCAAGCAACACGTCTGATGTGTTTTTAGATCTCAGATTAAAACTAAAACTGTTTATATTTTAATTTTAGAATATCACAAAACGGTTCTCTCAACTTCCTGACATGTTAAACGTAGCTCAATCTGGCGCCCCAGGGATAAAAAGTAGCCTATATATTAAACCAATGTTTAATATGGCCTATAATGGTTTGCAATTACGAATTAAATATTTAATTGTTTGTTGTTAAAATCGTTGACACAATCTAAATATATAAAACTCGAAGGTGACTGACTGACATAGTGATCTATCAACGCACAGCCCAAACCACTGGACGGATTGGGCTGAAATTTGGCATGCAGGTAGATGTTATGACGTAGGCATCCGCTAAGAAAGGTTTTTGGGAAATGCCACTTTTGAAGTGGTGAAATAGGGGATGCCAGTTTTACTCCCCAATGCGAGCGAAGCCGCGAGTACCTACCCACTAGTATAAAATATGTTGCTTGACCTAAAATTATTTCTTAGCTCGTAATATCAAACGATCAGTAAAGTGAGATTTTTATTATCCCGTCGGTCGCTCGACCATTCGTATGGATGTTTATTGTTTACAACCATAGACAATACAATTCAGAGACACCTAAATATCTATCACACTAAAATCCGTACAACATAACTTTGCGCGCGTCTGGCGGCAGCATTTATGCCAAGAATTGGCCTCTTACCAAATTGTAATCAGAACATTTTAGTTCCAATTTTATCCGCGCGCAGAATTATCTTGATTGAACTTTAGCATTCTAAAGTTTGTAGTGTGAATCTGTTTGAGTATTTTTTTTTCTTTTTTTTCAAGCTGCAGAAACGATTCGGAAGCATTTTGATGTCGTTGTAGTACATTACACTCGAAAATTATTCACGTATACTATCTTTAACGAATGAAAGAACACAGAAGTTACTTTTAAAGAGCCGCTTTAATACCTCAAAAGCAACATATCGAAATTCGTGTTTAATTATTTTTTGAGTCGATGTGCTAAAAGCTAAGGTCCATAGCTAAGAAAATTTGCTCTCCATACATTTTTGTCAGGAAGCGATGTGATTTTTATATGGAACAGCTGATATTTTTTCATCTATCATCAAAATATAACAACTGAGGAACTCCTTGCCCGAATCTCTATTCCCCTTGAACTATAATTTGTCGGTCTTCAAGTCGAGAGTAAACCGGTTTCTTCTAGGCAAGCGCACTACATCGTAGACTATAACGTTGCTTAACATCAGGCAAGTTGTAGTCATGCGTGAGGCTATCTCATGTAAAAAAATCAGCAGTTCCGTAATAATTATGTGCAACTTCAAAGCGAGAGTGAATCGGTTCTTATCGGGTAAGCACGCTCCATCTTAGACCATAGCCTTTGTTTACTAATAGGCAAACTATGGCCAAGAGCAAACCCGTTCTAGTTTAAAAAATTATGTAGAATGTGGTGTCTATTAGATAAGTTATCGTTGCTTACAGTATTCGTTCGTAACAGGGAGTGTGCGAATAACAATGGGCACTTCATTATACTTGTATAACTTCGTTATTTTCACATAAATACATACATACGTAACATAGTAGGTGCATTATGATTTCTTGTGGTACCTATGTGATATAGGATAATAAAATAATAAATAAATATTCCGGGACACACGCCATCTAGGATATGCAATTATGCAGATATTTTTGTAAGTAGTATGTACTATCTTACAAAATATAAAAAAAAATCACAAAAAATAAACAATATCAAAAAAAATAAGTAGGTATAGTAAATAGTAAAACTAAAAATAATAGCACACGCCCTATTTCCTCTATTTACAGAGTACCTACTGATAATGTACATTGTACTAACGTAAGTAAGTTCCTAGAAGTGATGATCTCAACTCTGGTGTCAAGAGTTTTCAAACCACTATGACTGACTGTTATTATACTTTTATCGCCGTTCTAGTACTTAACAAGTTTATACTTTCAACACCAACAACATATATTACGGATTTCAGTAAGACTACTTACATAAGACTGTAAGCTTCAATAATTTGATAGATTTTTACTTCAGACTCTAAATTATGAAGTCGCATAAATGAAAATAAAATATTTCTTGGATTTTTATGAGATATTTTTTTTACATAGGTATTGCAGACGCATCGTTTTCAACGAACACTAGAAAATGAAAAAAAAATCCACGCAGAACATTTAAAATAGTACTTCCGGAACCAATACTAGAAATATACAAGAAAGGGCCATCCTACATGTCTATACGGATATACAATAAACTACCAAACTTCATAAAAAAAGAACAAAATATTAAAACTTTCCAAACCAAACTAAAACTATATTTTATACAGAAATGCTACTACACAATAGAAGACTATTTTAATGACGAAAATAAGGAATAGGATATAATAATAATGATCTCAATGTAAAGTAGATTAATAATAGATAGTATAAGAAAATATTGTACACATACATACTAGTTTAAGTTTCAGATTTGAAATATTATATTAAGTTTTTGATTTTAGAATATTTACTTTTAATCTTAGCAACGCCCTAATTCCCCTCTGAACAGGGTAAATGTAAATAGGTACATTTAATGCTAATAAAGAAATTGAAAATTGAAATTGAAAATGAAGTGAAATTATTCGTACCTACATTAAGTACCTATATTTGATGCTCGTTTTAGAAAAATGTTGATCAATCACATTTCAAAGATAACCTAGCTTAAAGAATTATCTTTAAAGACCAAAAATCAGAAAAATGTTTTTTCTATGAAAAAACCTAGACGACCACGACGACCTCTGTCAAACAAAAATAATATAATTATTGAATCGAACCTATCAATTAGTTTTTCTATGCGGGTTCAAGACAGTTTTACCAGGAGAAAGAGGACCAAAATCGAATGCATACCTTCCAAACTGAATAGTTACGTAATAAATCTAATCTTTGAATTAAAAATAATAACTTACCTCTCCAATAACTCCCCCATGCGATCCATTTCTCACACTATTAAGAACTACGTTCCTCCCAAATTGCCGGGAAATCCTTGCCACGGGTCCTAGCATTTTGATTTTCTATTCAAAACTACGTATTTTAGTATTTCTGTTACAAATGGAGAGCTCAGGTAGATTAGATAAGGGTTCGATTTATTGGTTTACTTAGGTGTCGATACCTGCGGCTGATAAGAATACGGCCTAGCGAATGGCGAACGGTCAGTGTGATAAAGAATAATTATTGTACGCGATTTCAATTCGCTGTGGTAAAAGTAAGAACTACTAGAATTTCGAAAAATTGTTTTAGAATACGACAGTGGCGCTCTCGGTTATTAAAAAGCAATTTTTAGGATAAATGAAATGTATTTTAGTTAGTAATTTATTTATTTCTTCTATTCTTAACATAGCTGAAATAATGATGAATGAACTTTTAGTTACATATTGGCCAAAAAGTGTCTTTCTCTCTCCACATTTAGGATCTGCTTGTTTAGTTGTCAATTAATTATCTACTTACACGATTATTGATACTGGAAGACCACGAAAATAAAATGTAATCTACACTCTAGATTGTTAAATTTTGTATGATTTACTTAAGCTTTACTATAAATATTGACAACATACCTAACTATTTCAAGTCTAGTTAGATATCTAATATTTACAATGATGATTTTTCCATGTTATGGTAGATTTTATATTTTAGATATGGTAGCCGGCTGAATGACTTAACAAAAATGGCAACATTTGAGCTGCCATTTTAAAAAAAAGAAACAGTCGGCCACGCTTGCTAGAAATCGTTTCACTTTTTGGGGGCCTATTTTCCCCCTTTTTATTTCATTCAAATATTGCTGTAAATATTCCAACCGGTGCATAAAATACTACAGTTTATTTATCAAAATTGAAAATGGCAGATTTGGACGATTTCTTCGCGAAGAAAGATCGCAAAAAGTCGAAGGCGGTGAAGAAATTTGCAACTGCTGATGAATTAGCAAAGAAATTAGACGAACCTAAACAGAAATCAGATGTGCGGCCGAAGAAGGAGCGGACCGTTCAAGAGGGAGACGAGCCCGGCAGAGCAGGGGTGAGTTTCTCAAGAGAATGTGTGGAATTCATTCATTTTGTGGGTGCATCGCCTGAGCTGTCAAATTGTGGTTTGGTCCAGTTATTCTTTACGCAGTTTTTGCTTTGTGTTACGCGAAACACCACGTTCGAACGCCTGTGACCTACATCACACGGCTAAGTATCGAGCCCCCAATAATTACCAACGAAAATTTCACTTGTGTCTTTGTCGTGTTCAAATCATCTTTTGTCACGTTTCGTCATTTCAAAGTGTGAGTAAGACGCGAAAGATACATTATGTTTGAACTCTGGAAGGTTAATTATTGTTCATTAGTGGTTTTGGGTCAAGTTCTACAGCCATTTCGCCTAAGTACCTAGTGCTGAGAAAGTGATTTTCTGAGTCACTTAGTCTGGGTATTTTGTTTGTACATCTATTTATCTTAATGATAAGCTGATTTGTTGGGAGTCAAAGACCTATTGATTGCTGGAATTATGATGAATTGACAGTGTCTGGAATGCAGAATGTAATCATATTTCCTTATGTGTCATGATTGTCTAAACAAATTGTGTATTCTATGTTTTAAACAAAGAAAATCATTATTTATATAGTTACATACATATTTGACTATTGTAGTTCGTTATTTATTTTATTAAATTACATTTATTAAGTAAACAGTTGCATTTACTGAACTAAGCTTTGAGCAAAAATGTTGTTGAACCTAGCTAACCTAATATTGATTCTCAAGTAACCAAAAAATCATTTTTTGGTGTATAAGTGCCCATTTGTATTCATCAAAGATGTTTCCATATTGTTTGATGTCCCATAATATTTGTACTAAAGTGGAATATATACAAATATTGTGTGAATTCATCTTCTCTCATTATTTTGTTCCATTTAACTATTATCAAAGAGACAGAAGATTTATTAATAATGTAACATTAAGTCAGGGCTACCTGAAAACACCAACAATTTCAGCATTACACAATTAGGTAGCTAACATATTTTTTTTCACTAGATAGGATCACACTTGTCTACACAACTCACATGATGTTAAGCAACATTATAATCTACAATCTATACAACTTTTGTGTATGATGCATGTTAAGTTGTTGGTTTTTCTAGTGTAAACCTGTGTAAAATATTTTTTAAATTCTTCATTTGTTCATGTTTTTAATCCCTGAAATAAGTCAGTGAGAGTAGCCAGCTCTGGTGTTAGATAGATAGATTAATACTTCACTGGACATATAAATAAAACATGATAGATAACAAGAGAAATACATTTTAAATCTAGGTGTTGAGTGTTTTCTAACCACCCCAAGGGCCCTTAAAATCTTGTCTAAATATATCTGTTTCAGGTCATTGCCACTTGATTTGTTACTCAGCATGGCCTTGGTTCATTGTTTAATTGTAATTTGTTTGTAAATTATTCACTTAGCTTTGAAGGAATTATAAATAAATAAAAATAATTTGTTTATTGTGCATAAAATACAGTGTTGTAGGTACAGCTTTGAGTAATAAAAATTTACATAAATTACGTCGGTGTCATACGTTGGTATGGTTAACTGAGTCTTGTACAAGGTACCTCAAGGGTCCTGAATTGCAAGACTGCAGTACCTCCCGCCGCAGCAGGTTTCTTTGCCTATATTTACACTGATTTTACGATTTTATAACATAATTATACTGTCCTAAATATAAATAAAAAGATTACAAAAATATGTATGTATTGCTAATTATTAACTAATTGTAAACAAACTTTTGGTCAGTGATACCAGCATTGAGGTAACAAATCCGTAGAATGTACATGGATTATCTGATTTACTGACCGTCAGTGTAAATTTTAAAAACTAAGCAAATTTTCAGCCTATTGCTAGATACTAGCATATTTAATGCGGCTGAGAACACGGTACTATGTGGTGTGTGTGTGTTAAAAGTTGTGATCTGATTGTGGGTGAGTAGGTATTGTGTGTAGTTCATATGTTTGCCTTGATGAGTGTTTGATGATTGTGTGATTTTTAATATTGTGTGTGTGTGTGTGTGTGTGAGTGTGTGTGTGCATTTAGTTTCATTAACCGATTCCTTTGTACCTGTAGTTGAGCTGTGTAAGCTGAGTGTACGTAATAACATCATAAGTAGATGGATACTCCATCTACGTCCATTTAGGTACGCAAACTTATATCCAACTTTGTTAAGAAACTACATACTACAGTATATATATTATAAGACATTGTCAAAAAAGGAAATAAAAAAAACTTACTATTCATTAATTTGATCTAGGTATCACTTGTTAGTGGGTAATTTCATTTTATTACATTCAGTAGCTCTTCTGTTTTGTTGTAGTTCAGAGTAAGTAGGTATTCTACGGTTTTTCTTGTGCATTCGTGAGTTGACAGAGCTGCCAAATTGCCTATGTCTTTGCACAATTTATTGTATAGGTCTGGGCCTAATTTGCTAGCACATAGTCTACCAAAGTTTGTTCTTGTCGATTCAATCGCCATGACTTTGTCCTTTCTTCTCTTTTTCTGGACTATTTCCCGGCGTTCGTTGTCTATCAGGAGATGCTGCCTAGTGATGACGGCTTTTATAAACAGTTGTCGTACTGTCAGTAAGGCACATTCTTGATACAGTGAGGTCGTGGAGAATCTTTTTCGTTTAAAAGTCATAACTTTTAGTAAAGCGCGTTGTGAAATTTCGACTTTTTCCAAATGTGTTTTGGCAGCAGCTCCCCAAGCAGTAATACAGTACGTGAGTATGGACTGTGCGAGGGCATAATATATCTTTTTGAGTGCAGTGTATTCCATAATATGACGTAGTTGTATGAAAACACTGATTAGTTTTTTGATGCGTGCTGATAGTTTCTTTATTTGAGCTGTCCATTTAAGATTACTGTCTAGTGTAATACCCAAGTATCTGATATCATGTGTCTGTATGAGTTTTTCACAATTACACTCAATGTCGACGTTACATGTTGATTTATGTATCTTAATTGATAGTTCTCGCTTTGGTTGGGTTGACGCATTTATAGTGAAACACATGTATTTTGTTTTGGATATATTGATAGAAAGAAGATTTAGTCTTAACCATTTCCAAACCTTCAGAAGTCCTTTGTTTGCAAATTCTTCGGCTTCTTGCCAGTTTTTTGAGTCAAACAGTAAGACGGTATCGTCTGCATAGGTCACTATTCTTCCCCGTTCTAAGGTCATATCACATAGATTGTTTATATACAGAAGAAACAGTGTAGGTCCTAGTATGCTTCCCTGTGGGACTCCGAATTTGATAACTTCTTCATTACTTAAAGTGTCATTTATCCTAACTGATTGAGTTCTGTCATTTAAATAGCTTCGGAACCATTCTAATGCTGTTCCACGGACTCCAGCAGCTTCTAATTTTACCAGGAGAATGGGAATGGAGACCGTATCGAAGGCCTTTGCTAAGTCTAAGAAAATACCCACAATTTTTTTCCGATTGTCTAGGCAGTTTTTTATATGTTCAACGACGTTTAAAACCGCATTTTCAGTGCTCCGTCCTCTCCGAAACCCATATTGGTTATTAGAAAGTAATCCTTTAATCTCCAGGTATTTTTTGAGCCTGCCATTCATCACTTTTTCCAAGATTTTGGAAAAGGTGGGTAGCAGGGAAATTGGCCTATAGTTTGTTACAGTATCTTCGTCCCCTCCTTTATGAATAGGGCAGACAATCGACTTTTTAAAAGCTGCAGGAAATATTCCGCTACTAAAGCTCTCTTGACAAATTTTTGTTAATGGCGCTAGTATGTGAGGTAAGATTATTTTGATTAACTTAGAGTTTAATTTGTCCCACCCAGGGGCCGAGTCATTTTTAAGAGCGTTTACAGTGTAAAAAATTTCTGTTTCGTCTACAGGTAAAAGCCCAAACGATGAGGGCTGATTTCCAACTCCTGACTGCATTGATGCTAGATTTTTTTCTGTCAGATTCATAGCGTTTAATGTTTCGTTTGCCAGATCTGATCCAACGTTAACAAAATAACTGTTCACCATATTATGTGAGTCTGTGTTTGTTTCTTTAATATCTAGAAGTTGTTCTGCTGTATTTTTATTTGTGGGGAAGCTGCAAACAGACTTAATAATTTGCCACGTTTTTTTGCTGTCGTTTGTGTGTTTCAGTAGTTCCGTTTTTTCAAAATTTCTTCTAACTTTTTTTAATATTTTGGTGCATACATTTCTGTACTGGATATATTGTGTCCTCAGTTCTATATTATCGGGATCTTTTCTGCTCTTCTTATGTAGGCCGTCCCGTCGTCGCATACACTTTATCAAGCCGGGAGTTATCCAGGGTTTGATGTTAGTTTTTCTTCTGGGTATGAGTTTTATTACTGTAGACTGTTCTAGTGTATGCGATATGGTGGTCATAAAAAGTTCAGTAGATTTTTCAAGGTCTGTGAAATCTAATAGGGATTCCCAGTCTATTTTTGAAATGGCCTCTTGTATCCCGGCGTAGTCTATTTTTGTCTTCCTCTGTGTGTTTTGCTTACAAATAACTTGTGTTGTCCGTATTTGTGTAATAATCGGAGAGTGGTCAGTAGTAGATGCTGGTAAGACCAGGGTTGTTGCAGGGTTCTTGGTTTTTATAAAACAGTGGTCGATGCAATTTTTTTCCCGAGTTGGGAAAGTGTGAGCGGGCATCGCCCCATGAGAAGCTAACCTCAGAAGATAATCCTCTGCACTCTTGTAGTGTTTGTCACCAAAATCCCTATTTGGGTCTATATTCATGTTCATGTCTCCTATTACAACTATATTTGAGAACGATTTAATTTTACTCATATTATGATTCAGTGAATCGATGAAATTTTTTGGATTTGTATAACAAGGTGGACGGTACAGAGCAACAACACAAAGTGCTTTGGCTATTTTCACTGTTATACAGTTTCCGTCTTTGATAGACTCTTCACGAACTTTAACCTTTTTGAGATTATTTTTAACGTAAACAACTACGCCATCATTTTGGTTTAGATATTTTGTGGTGTATGTTAAATTATATCCGTCTATCTGTTGTGGTACATAGTTATCGTTAAGCCAGCACTCTGAGAAAACAATAATGTCTATTTTGACACTAAGACGCTTAAGGAAGACTAAAAAGTCATTAAAATTTTTGTTAATACTTCTTATATTAATGGATAAAATTGATACTATTTTTTCGCTATTGTTATGTAAATATAGATGGCATTCCTCAGGCTCACTCAAATAGAATGATTTTGAAACATTGAAATTATCAATGTCTGTAATCAACTTGTCTATTCCTACCATGATGAATTATAAAAATTCAAACTTATCAAACTTATATAATCAAATTATCCTTTGATATGTACATAAATAACACAAATAAGTAATGTAGTAAAGAACATTCATGTCTCTTTTATTCAAAGAATACTTAACATGTTATCTATACATATAATGAAGCCAAAGAGGGTTGAAAGTCTAACTTTCAACATTGAAATTCATTGTAATAATACTTTCAACAATGTACATTGAAGTTATTTAAAAAACTATTGTTTTGAGATATTTTAAATTGATAGTACAAAATGGTCCAACAATTTTAGAATTTTTGTCTGTTTGTTAAATGTGTATCACGCTAAAATGGCTGAAAGGATCTTCATGATTTTTGGCATGTAGGTAGTATGTCCTAGTAGTGACATAGGCTACATTTTATTTTGAAATAATGTCACTAGTTATTTATAAAAATAACTGATTCCAACCCAGTCATCTCTGCTCAATAGTTGATTCTCTTATTATGGAAAATTACAAGTTTCACCAAATTTTAAATATTTTTTAACATATGAGTTATAGGAGACAAGGCAGGGATTTTTATTCTTCATTAAATTGCTACTCAAAAGTGTTTTTTAATAGAATATGAACTAAAATGTCTCCGCTGCGGAAGTTCTAGCAAATGTATGCAAACCTTGACATTTAAAAATCAAATGCAAATATGTATTTACACACATGTGTATCAAATTTTACTTAAATCAGATTCAGAAATATACTCAGGATTAACATTTCATAAAATGTTATTAGAAATTCACCTTCACCGTCTTCATCAGTCTGTATCTGTCCACATCTGGACATAGGCCACTCCCAAGGAATATCACTTGGCCAATTTGATAATGATTTATTATTATATTAAACAAAAGTCTAAATGCAGTCAATGATTTTTTTATTTACCTTAAAATATTACATTAAAATATTTAATACCTGATTCATTATTTCAAATAGCATGAAAGTAATTTGAATAAGAAATAATTGTAAAGTCCATTACTTGGTTATACTATAATGATTTAACACTTATTTGTTCATCTATACAATATTAAATAAATAAATAATAACATATCCATTCTATAATCTTTTATCAGAGCTGAGTACATAAATTTTGGAATTTGTTCTAGATCAAAACCAGTAAGAACACATTCTGTTTTGTGGGCCTTTATAAAATAAATAAATAAATATCACTATCACACAGTGCCATCTAGCCCCACACTAAGCAAACACTTGTGTCGTGGGTACTAGATAACAGATATAATACTTATATACTTTTATTTTGTAAATACATACTTATTATACATACAAACGACCAGACTCTACACAGTTAATTACATTTTTTTAAATTCATAAATACTTGTGTCATGTGGGAATGGAACCCGCACCCCTAGATTGTTAGGAGCTACTACCAACTAAGCTAACAGGGCAGTCATATTATTTGTTTGCAAGGTTATTTGTTTATTTTATTTATAGGCGAGCAACAATATGCTGATGTGCCTTTATTAATTACATTGTGCCTAAATTGTTTTAGATAATTAAAATTAGATACAAAGTTCAAAGTTAGCTAGTTTTTGTATTGGTTTTCTGTAACCAGCCAGTTCTTTAAGATGTTTACAGATGTAGCACACTTCTTTCTTCTTCTTCTTGAGTTGTATTTCCTCATGACTGAGGGTCGTGACTCCCCCGCAAATATACAAGTCATTAGTGTAGGGTCGGATTCGAACCAGGGTGTGGCTGGATGAAAAGCAGACACTGGAACCGCTGAGCCACACTCACTTCTTTCATGAACCATCAATTATTTATTTATTTGATTAATGGGCGAGCAGCAAATTGCTGATGTGCCCATAATATTACCATGATTCTTACTTAGTTTATCTATTCAATATTAATATGCCATTTTCTCCCTTAGGAGGAGGAAGAATGGAAGGAGTACTCAGAGCCGGTGAAGGACTACACGGGGCTGAAGCTGCAGGTGCTGCAGGGCGGCGGCGCGCAGGCAGACTCGGGTCGCGACTCGGCCGCCGAGGACCAGGCGCCCGACCATGGCAAGGTCAAGGGGCCGTGGAACAAACCTGTATGTACTAACTTTAATCAAACTAACTTTTTTTAAATTGCAATCTGATCTGCCCCCTTAGACAAGAGCCGTATTTTAGTGAGCGTTATCTAGTACCCACGACACAAGCGTTGGCTTAGTGTGGGGCTAGATGACGCTGTGTGTAATGTCCCGGAATATTTACTTATTATTATTTTTCGGTCGTTCGCAGGCGGAGGCGGAAGCGGCGGCGCCCCCGCCGGCCCCGGAGCCGGCCCCGCGCGAGGCGTCCTCCAAGCCCGCGGTGTACGTGCCGCCCGTCAGCCGCCTGCGCAGCCAGCCCGAGCCCACGCGCCGCCCGCAGCCCGTACGTATATCTCTTTGAGTCCTCATGACTGAGGGTCGTGACTCCCCCGCAGAATTAAATTCGTGACTCCCGCAGAATTAATTCTTTAGGGGAGTTTTCTTGGGCAGATGTCCTCAGATATTATAGTCCTCAAAGAAGTCGGTTTCCTTCACCTTGTTTTCAATTTTTTTGTTTTAGAACCAGAGCCAAGCAATTAACTTCGCACCTTCAGTCTCACTAATTCTAAAGTACAACCATCTGTATTGCAGAAGCACCTGCCTGACATCCACAACGACGACTACTTCCCGGTGCTGGGTGCAGGCGCCAAGCGCGGCGGCGGCTGGAGCACCGCCGGGGGCGGAGCGCCCGCGCCGCGCGCGCAGCACCGCGCGCCGCTCGCGCTCGGGAACCGCTTCACCACGCTGCAGGATGACAGCTAGCCAGGTAGCCTACTCGATAATGTGCCACTCTAACCACGGAAGTCCTCATTTCTAAATAACACTTTTTACATGGTTCTCATTATATATTTATTTATTTATACTTGCACACATACAATTTTCCAAAAAAAATTACATTTGCCCCGAGGTATTGGGGCGTAGCAAGAGACTAAGAATATATAGAATATTTAAGTATTATATTCGTTATCTAGTACTCACGACACAAGCGTTTGCTTAGTGTGGGGCTAGATGGCACTGTGTGCAATGTCCCGGAATATTTATTTATTTTATTATCCAAGAATTAATCTAAAAGATTATATACCAACCGTACTACACCAAATTCACAGTTTCTTATGTGAACATCATTATTTCGTTTTGATTTGTAATACTCATAGTTATTTATACATAGGACATCAAATTACGCCTGTAGTTTTTCAGAATTCTTGGGACATAGCATGCATATAATATAAACAATAATGATATTGATATATTATTATAAATGTATAACAAATCCATTTCTGATAATAACGCGTGTAAATGTCACCGAAAAATAACAAGATCCGTACGTTTATAAATTTCCTAGGAAATTTATAAACCTTCGTAAGATTCTATACGAGAGATAAATGGTATTATTTTACGTCCACATTTTCGCTAATTTATGAATTTACGACATCTCGTAGTAGATTTATAAACTAACGGATATCCATCCGTAAATTCTAAACGGTTCGACCAATCACAAAAGAGCTTTTAATTTTACGCTTCTTTAGAATTCGACAAATAACGCACGGCTCTCTGAGTGGCCGATGCCGACAGTGACAATGTTTAGTCCATAAACTTAGGTGGAAGGAGAAGAAACACGTGACTTATTCAACCAGTCAGAGCTTACATGGTGGTTGGTTATTCTTTACTTATTATTTTACGCTTGAGTTCGGTAAGTTTATCAATTAGCGAAAATGCGTAAAATATTACAATTGATCTCACGTATAGAATCTTACGAAGGTTTATAAGTTTCCTGGGAAATTTATAATCGTACGGATCTTATTATTTTTCGGTGACATATATAGATTGAATTTGACCATTCCTTTATTCGAAAGAAGTCTGTTAAAAATGGTCTTAATTAATTTGCAGGTACTCGGAAGCAGTAGCACAGGATTACGAAGTGAAGTGTGGAAACGAAACAAACAGGACTATCAGTGCTAATACATGCGCCTCTATCCATACATATACACAGCAGACGGACACGGTGACAGACAAACATTATTTGAATAACCACCATTAGTTTAATTAAAAAAAACAGAATATATTACACAGCGCCATCTAGCCCCATACTAAGCTTACGCTTGTGCTGTGGGTACTAGGTAACAATGAATTGTAGAATGAACCGGTTCTTATCGGGTAAGCACGCTCCATCTAAAGTCATAGCCTATGCTTACCATCAGACAAACTATGGACAAGTGCAAACCTGTTCCAGTTAAAAAAAGCTTAATTTAATTTTACTCGGAAAATTCAGCATAAAGCGCTCATAAAGTTATTGATATTGAAATAGTTTATATTCTCTTATTATTGACTACCGTGGCGCTTAACATCAGACAAAACGTGGCATTGTGTATTCCTCATCACTGAGGGTCGTGACTCCCCCGCGGAATCTTTGACTATCAATTGGGAGCCAATAAAACCGGTATTCGAATAAATCAAATAAATCGGTTGCCAGCCACAACAATTGGAAATTAGAGCAAGGAACAAAAAAATAACTTATGTTACAATGATAGTTTATTAAAACTAAAAGTGTCATTTACAATCAAACGGATATGCTCCATCTTAGGCCACAGTGTCGCATGTCGCTTGTGCGGGCGTCGCTTCATGTGATTTGTAAAAAAATATTACAGTAGACGGCGCTCGCATCGCCTCAGTCGTCAAGCCATGTCAGAGACCCCTAGGATGGCTTGATAAACTCTTAACACCAGAGTTGGCTACTCTCATACGATAAGAAGAAGATCGCCTCAGTCGTCAAACCATGTCAGAAGCCTCTAGGGCCGCTTGATAAACCAACACTAAAGTTGGCCACTCTCATTCGTTAAGAAAAAGATCGCAGATTTTCTTCCAATATACATTATATCAAATTTAGTTATTATCATATATCTTTTTGTTCTTCTTCTTATCGAATGAGAGTGGCCAACTCTGGTGTCGAGGGTTAATCAAGCCGCCCGAAGGGCCTCTGACTTGGCTTACTTATATATCTTCTGTTGTTATATGTATGGATACAATGGTGGCGTAAAACAGCCATTCTAAACCGCTACGACTTAGCGGCGTGGGCAGTTGCTGATTCCAATACATTTACTTATTTTACTGAAACTGTACCTTAATGTATATAAACTTAAAAAAAAACACTAGCAAAAATTTACATTATAATAATGAAATTGTGACAGCGAAAAACATTCGTCAAAATACAAGAACAAATTGGACCAATCAGAGACGGCCGAAATGATGTCATTGGATCAATAAAATCATTTTGAGCTTACATGATTGGTGGATTCATTTCTTCGCGGTTTTCACCGAATCGACACGACGCAAGTTCGAATCCCACTGTGTATATTTTTGCTAGTTTTGTTAAGTTTATATGAGTGAGGAAATAATGTTTTATTCATATGACATAAGTCTGATTAGTATTTTTTTTTATTATTATGACCATGTTTCGTTTGAGTAATGTAATACAATTATAATAGAGAACCTCCTCCATTCTTAAAGTCGGTTAATGAAGGTTATTATCTCATGACCTTGAAGTTGGTTAAAGTTTAAACAACTTAATACAACCATGTTTTTTTCATTAAAATGTACTAGCAAACCAGGCGAACTCCGTTTTGCCAGTTTGTAGTACATGCTATGTATCAGAGATGGCGCTGTCTGTGAAAAATGATTCTCCCTGTTTGCCCGCTTTCTGTTAAATTTTTCCTGAATTTTCTTGCTATAAATTGCCTCACCGAGCCCGAGAAGAACCTTTCCAAGGAATGCAAAACCGTGGAAATCGGTTCGTGCGTTCTGTAGTTATAGCGTCAGGAAGGAAAACCAGACTTATTTTTATTATAATGTATTACATTGCTAAAAATCAATTACCAAGGCGAATTATAAACTTTAATAAATCTTAACATCTCGTTGTTTGAACCAGAAGTAAAACGTCTACCGTGAACCTTACGACAATAAAAGAGTGCTATGCTTTTACAATTTTTTTCTACAACATATTTCGAGTACGCATTTTTTCCCGACTCAATGTATTTAAAACAAACGAAGAAAGGAACGCAACTGTCTTTGTGTAAAAAAAAGTGTAAAAAGAATGGATGTGTGGATAAAAAAACAGTTAATTTTGATGTTTATATAATTATTGAATATGAATAAACTATTTTGAAATGTCTAAACGTCTTAAAGGTGTGATGCGCGGATGAACGATATAGATAATTTCAATGAACATTATTATTATTATTTATATTCATTTTATAAACAGTTGAAAAAAACAGCATACTTGTATAAAATCTACTCTGTATAAAACTGTATGCAAGAGCGAGATGCAAAGAAAAATGGCGGCTGTTAAAACTGAAAAAGGTTTTTGTACTAGAGTTATTGACCACAATTCAAAAGTAATTTAGCATAATTACATATCTAAAATTATTGATTATGCTATTTTTAATTATGAAAATTATTTGAGAACCGGCAATTTTGTCTAGTTCTGGTTTATAAAAAAAAAATCTAAACAATTTGAAATAATATCTCGTATTAGAGTGGTCAGGTGCAAACTTCGTAGTATTAAAAAAAACCTTTTTTACAGCCCCATACATGACGATTAATTAATTTACTGAACAAGCGTGGTGATTCTAATAAACGTGTAAAATAATTAAAAATTTGTTAAAAGTACGCGAGTACGGTTGAAAATTTGTATTTCTTTGGTTACCCTAAGGTTATGAGTTACGTTTGAAAAAAAATTAAAACTGTTGGTGAACTATCAAACACTGTACCATAGTAATAAATTATGTATTTAAACCTATTTGTGTGTATCATTTATTCGTTTTAGGTGATATTCAAAAGTAATCCCATGAATTAACTTTAGTTGGTAAGTAGTTTTATCCCGAATTAACGCAGGTAGGTAATAATTCGCGGAGCGTTGCTATCACATATTTTAGCGAACCGGGTACACAGACCATAAAAAATACCAAGTACCATATAAATAAGCAGGTAGAAACCATATAAATTAAATACCAAGTACCAATAATAATTTAACCGACAAAACATCACCGAGTAAGTATATACATTGTAGGCAAAGAAAGTTTTTCAATCAGTCCCATCTGATTTCGTTTATTCCTTGACAACAGCTAGCTCGGTGTTCACGAGCTGTGACCGTTGATCACTAGATGGCGTATTAAACTACTTAGGCGTCAAACGCTCAAGGTCATTGACATGACAATAGGTAGACTCAAAAATTAAAGAACAAATGGAGTGATTGGGAAATTAAAATATTCAAAACTTATGCGGTCAACAAAATGTTTTTATTTTATTTACAAAAAAATAACGCACAGAGTGGGACTGCTAACTTCAATCTAACATTTAACTTGAATATTAATATATGTAAGTACTTACTGAATAAATTTTTTGACAGCCAATAATTAAATTTATTTATGGCTTTTCATTCATATCTTTGGTAAAATTTGTTTTATTTACAGGTATAATGTATAATAGGACTGGTGTCACATAAATTCATACGTTTTCAAAAGTAGGCACTAGTTTCTTTCAAATTCGAAATATGAATATGCTTTTAACATCGTCTAATTAGCTTAGGTAAGGTATTTTACAAAACTATGAAAAATAATGTACCATCGTTATATTTTTACGAGTGCTTATATGCTAAAGTTTTCCTCAAGTCTCCTCAAATGGTCCACGTTACTTTCTTGCGGAGGACTGCTGTGGCTCAAAATGTTATTTTTATAAACATCCAAACCTCTTTGCGCTGTCGCCATGTTGTGATAAACTTCGCGGGGCAACATTCGATTTTGCGCGGGAATTTTGACACCGGCCGCCATGTTGTTTGCTAAAAAACTTCTTTCAATGTAAGGAGGTGGTGTCAAAAAAGGCGGGATGTCGGGTTTTGGTATCGAGCGGAATATTTGGCTTTGTGGTGTGATTTGGTTGTTGGATTTTAGCCATTGTTGTGGCTGTGGGAGTCGGTTCGGGTAGTTGAAGATCCAGAGGCGGTCTCCGACGAACATAGGTCGCGGTGCTACGATGCCGAGGCTGCTGTAGTATTGCTGAGCAAGGAGTTCCACGTCGTTCGTGTATTTCCTCTTCCACTTGGTTCGTCGGTTTTGGAACCATATCTTGATCTGTAAAGAAATTAAAAGTTTATTCTTAATTTAAAAAAATACAGATTATAGCTAAGGCTCGCGCTGCGCTGCTAAAAAGTAGGTACCTACTTATCTAAGTAATGTATATATGTATATAGGTGTCACTCTGGTATGTAATCACTTTTTGTGTCGACCAAGGAGTCTGAGAATTATCGTTAAGTCACCGTTTTGTGACATTTTTGTCTAAAAAGTATCTAACACATGAATGAGACCTCTTTCAATGATAAAACCGCTATAACCAAAAGTTTAAGACACATTTTCATGTCTATTTTAGTAATACCTGTGTCTCAGTAAGCCGCAGCTGCCTGGCCAGCCTGCCTCGCGCCGCCACTGACAGGTACCGGTTTTTCTCGAACTCTGCCTCGAGGCTCTTGATCTGCTGCGCGCTGAACGCCGTGCGAGCTCGCTTGCCGCGCGATAGAGATGATCCTGAAAAGAGGGTAGTTTGTTAACTTTTACTTAGAAAAGCGTGTAACATCTTAGACTTTAGCGGTGAAAGATCATAGCATTTGTTGCATTTTAGATAGAGGAACATAGTGAGTGTGGCTCGCCGGTTTCAGCGTCTGCTTTTCATCCTGACGCAACCTGGTTCGAATCCAGCCTCACACCAATGACTTCCATTTTCAAGTTATGTGTGGATTTGCACGCGCTTAACGGTGAAGGATAACGTCGTGAGGAAACCGACATGTTTGAGGACCACAATATCCGAGGACATGTGTCTTCCGTGGAAGTCAACTACTAATCATTCAAAAAAACTTATAAGAATAATAGTTAACATCAGACCCAGAGAAACTTGCAGACCTCACTTCATCCGCCTGAAAATACTCACACTTCCATCCATTTACATATTAGAAGCCGCGCTATTCACCCGAAAACATAGAAATCTTTTTACTTCCGAATACTTCCGATAGCAACCCCCGAAGACCAAACAAATTACTGCTACCCGTACCCAGGTTAGAATTATTCAGAAAAGGCCCAGAATACATGACTATTATAATACACAATAAACTCCCACATGAAATCCGTAATGAACCCTCAGAAAGAACATTCAAAGCCAAATTAAAAAAGCTCCTAATAAAAAAAAGTTACTACTCAATAGATGAATTTCTACAAGACGATTCCATTTAAAGATCCTAATAATGTAAGTAACTGATCTCATAGAGAATAATTACAATGTAAGTACTATGCAACAAAACTATATAGGTACCTATAATGTATGTAAGAATATCGCAATATATGTCACAGATCTCATACATATTTATGTTTATCATAGAACTATGTACATAAGGTTTAAAATGTTTAAAGGATATTATTAAGTACTTAGGCATGTAAGTAACTACATTATTATTAAGTAAAATAGTGTTTAAGTTAATATTGTAAAGTGCAATGCCCTAAACTAAACAAGCAACAGGGTCACACAATCCAATTTTTTAGAATAAGGTCTAAAATGTAATTTTGTATTGTGTACAGCATATATAAATAAATAAATAAAAACTTGGGTGCCCACCACGATGTACCTATCGTTCCAAAAAAAACTCCCCTAACGAATTTATTCTGCGGGGGAGTCACGACCCTCAGTCATTCAGAAATACGACTCAAAGAGAGATAGAGGAAACAACGGAGTATGTAAAAAAATCATGCACAACCTCTCATCATAATAACTAGATTATATGTACTTATTAAAAGGATTTAATACGTAGTTGAGTAAGCATTCATTCATTACGAAAATTAAAATGGAAGGAAGTTTTACTCACTGAGTGAGCAACCGAGATTTGTACAATGCTGATTTATCGCAGCAAAATATGCTTGTATTTTTGTACTACTGTATCCTTCTATAGAAATATACTTAATTAACCCCTTTGGCTTTAGGATAGATCACCCGATTGTTACTTTTAAAGAACTATTATTTAGTTTTAAATTTCACTTTACTACATATATTATTGGGTATTATACTACATATATTATTAGGTACATATTATATGTAAATAAATAAACTTAAAGGTGACTGAATGAATGACTGACTTATATAATGATCTATCAACGCACAGCCCAAACCAATGGACGGATTGGGCTGAAATTTGGATGCAGGTAGATGTTATGACGTAGGCATCCGCTAAGAAAGGATTTTTGGAAATGCCACTTTTAAAGGGGTGAAATAGGGGGTGCAAGTTTTACATCCTTATGCGAGCGAAGCCGCGAGCATCTACTAGTAAATAATAAAAGGCGTTCATTCATAATGTCTTTAATTATTACAAACTTATAAATAATACTTAATTGTACAAAAAATATACAGAAATTTTAAATTTACTATGAAGATATATAATAAATGCATTTTGTAACGTTTACAGTGCCCTAAATTACGTATTAAGCAGGTATGTTTTGAATCGAGTTATAAAAACATTAAATCTATAAATAATAAATAGAGATACTAAAATGTTAAACGATAAATAAATAACATTAAGTTCGTGTCGTATTTTTGGTGTATAAAATGCTGAGATAGATATTCACACTTATTCTTATTAATTTAGCACAATTATCACCTTATTAGGTACTATTAAAGCGACACAAGCGTTTGCTTAGTACGGGGCTAGATGGCGCTGTGTGCAATGTCCCGGAATATTTATTTATTTATTATTTTCTACCATAATGTCCTTTAAACTTCATCCAATTTTCCGGTCCTTCACAAGAAAATTTCCACAAATCCATCTTCAACCACTGAAGTTGCTTTATAACTGCTGTCAATTCGGAATACGAAGCGTATTTATTTGCGAACAATTTAGTAAAACATTTATTCGACTTACTTATTAAATCCAATTTACAGTGCTTTGCTAAAAAGTAGCCTTTTTTCATATTGCTATTAAACACTATATATTTGTTTTTAAATTGTGTACCGTCTGGGCAGTTGCATTTAGCATTTACTGCTGATTTAAAATCTTCTTTGGTTTTAACGGGAATGAATGGTACGACCTCTTTTCTTTGACCTCCATAGAAGATTTTTAAAATAGGACTTTTGATACCATCACAATCACAAGATGGCCGCTGATCTCTTGATATGTGTTTCCAAAGGGGACACATAGCTTCTTTGTAATTGAATGTTGCAGCTTCAATCCAACTTCCGGTCTTGGCGATAACGTCGGTGACATTTGAATTGGGACCGTAATTCGGAGTAATAAAGAGTGCCCACGAAGCGAGAGCCAAAAAAGCCATTTTCTTCTCAATAAAAAAAAAAAATTATTAATGTAATCGCAAAAGTTAAAAACTTTTATAGTAAGTATTATTAATAAAATAAATTAACAACAAATTACCACCGAGTTTTATTCCGGTATGCTGGTAAAATTTCCCACATACTATATATATTCATCCCTTTCCGGAAAGTTTGGGTTTAGGAATTTATTACTTAGGTGACTATTTCTTGCGTCACTATTATTTTATTTTTGTATCTATAACATAATACATTTTAATATGACGTAAGTAGATAGTAGGTAATAGGTACTTAAAATACTTACAGGAAAATCATTGGTTTTGAACGTAATTAAATTCCTTATATTCCTACATACGTATTATGTGTTAAGTGCATTTCTCATTAGGTACCTACTGAGACTCATGCGCCCCAGCAGAATCATTAATTCACACCAGCCCCAACGGAAGACCAGCGCTGGTTGCTTCCACACAACCAGCATTATGCTGAGTTGGGGCTGTGTTGTGCCAGATATTATGTTTGTTTATTATGTTTTTACTTCTGTGTGTTCTTCTTTCATTGGAGTTTCTTAGTGCTGATAATATATTTTTTCCTTGGATTTTGGGGTTCACAAATATAATTTGAACAACTAGCAAAGCCCCGCGGTGCTACTCTCGGTTATCCGTAACAAAAAGTAGCCTGTTATATTCCAAGATCTAATTAACCTCCATATCAAATTTTATCCAGATCCGTTCAGCCTTGTGAGCACGAAGAAGTAATAAACACACACATATAGACTTACGCCAATATTATACCTATTAGTAAAATGTACAATTGTACAAACTAGGCCTCAAAAATACCTACTTACTTAATATAATGCGCAATGTACCTATATCTTAGATCATAGCTATTGCCTACCATCAAGCATGCTATGGTCAAGTGCAAACCTGTACAAGTTGAACAGTATGTCAAGAAACGAAAGTAGGTACAATACATTTTCTTTTCTTACATTTCTACACTTTAAGCTCAACTACGTATCAACCAATTTATTCGTGGCGTTACAACAGCAGAAGAAACATTAAACCATACCTCATCATAGTGTAACATCAAATTCATATTGTTCAAGCTGTGTACACTCACCTGAGGAATTTGTTCTGGTTCAAAACCAGTTTTGAATGTGTATTTGGCTTATATATGAACTCATTCTGTTATGTGTACCGTTATAAATAAATAAATAAATAAATAAATAAATACTCGTACTTATGTAAAAATCCCAGTTATATATAAACATTAGTGAAAAATTAAGTCACCACATAGCAGTACCTATAAGGAAGACGCTTTCCGCATCTGTCTGTGTCTATCTGTTTGTATGTAGGTATGCTTAGATCTTTAAAAACACAACAGGTATTGATGCAGTTCTTTTTAATATATAGAGTGATTCGAGAGAAAGGTTTATATGTATAATTGGGCGTGCGAAGCCGCGGACAAAGCTAGTAATTTATATAATTAACCTTCAAGCAAGTACCTATGTATGACTAAATGTTCATTATATGGATGGATAAAAAAAAAAGTTAAATGTATTGTAGTGGTTTTAGAGTGGCTCTATCAAATCTAGTGTGGAGAGTGCAAATTGACTAACTAAACACAAATGATGACACATATGTACCTAAGTACAATCAGATCCAACACGGAATGCCATATTTTTCCGTAAAAAAGTTAAAAGATCAAATTGTCAAACCAATAAATCTCTGAAAGCGGAGCCAAGAAATATGATTCGTTCAAAAAGTTAAAAAACTTCCTTCGCGCCTTTCCGCGCTATTTGACACTTTAGTTATTTTTGGCGCCAATTAACTAATATGCTATTTGAAACGCCTTATTATGACTAATTCGTTGGTAACATTTCTTATTTATTTGTGTTTAAGTATTATAAGAGAGCTGTTTTTTTATGTCATAGGTTTATATTTACCAATATTATGGAGCCTATCCTATATGGAAATTCTGGTGACGCAAATATAATGCCTATTAAACTATATATCTATTAAACATTATAATGTTTATGAAACTCATTGATTAGTTTGAACAATTACAAAGGTAGTGAAAATATGATTAATAATATAAGTATTTGTATAACTGTTAAAATTTTATGTAGGTAAGTATATAAGTATATTATGCTCTCTCTTAATTTATACAACTGTACCTTTGGACGAAGAAAAGAAACCTAGTAAGTAGGTAACCAGCATAAATATGTAGGTATGTGTGAAAGTAATTTGGCATAATAAATAACCATTAAAGACTTATTTCTAAGTATCTTTTACTTATTTGATAAATTACACCTAATAAAACGTCTGCATTTTAAAATAAATGGCATTTTTGTGAAACATGCAAGAGAATCAAAGTATTTTCGAGCAATAATTTGCTTTTACGAGTCGTTCCGTGGAGCATCGTTTTAATTTATTTACGAGCTGCCAAAAACATGGCGTCTCAAACGGCATAATGTGGCTATCGAAACATTCGAAACTCAAATTAGCCATCCCAATTGGTTTCCTGGCGTTCCTTGCACACAAATAAACCAATTCAAACTTCGAACACGCACACACGCTCGCGACTGATGTCTCATTTTCTAAATTTGTTACGAAAAGATAAATCTCCTCGCGTCCCGAGTCTCGTTAGCTAAATCTTTCTGCCCAGTAATTATTCACCGCTTAGAAAAAAAAGGAAATAAACATGAAAAGAAGTGTCGCCTCTCGAAATTTAGTAAGTAGCTTGGGCTCATTAAAAAGCTGTAAAATTCTATTACCAGAGAGCGGATGAGAGAATCCCGAGCGTTTGAGTCTGTCAACGCTGGAAGCAAATTTACTTTTACAGTTAGGGAAGTCAACGGTCAATCGATATTGTACTTTATTGTTATACTAATAAGACGTTTATAGTTTTTTTTATAGCTGGCAATTGTTGGCAGTAGACAATGGCGCGAAACAAAGATGTCGTCGTTGACAAGTGAGGATAAATTGACATTAATTGCCTTACCGCTGTCAAAGTGGCTTGAATGTATGTTTTGTCACTCGTTTTCTTCTGAACCGGATTAGGGGATTATTTTGGACGCTAATCAATTTATTTTCTACATAATTGCGTTTGATTTGATTTAGTAAGCGTCGGAACGACTGCTTAGGAACTATAGAATGTAAGAAGAACAGTGTAAGAGTCGCTATTACAGTCATTGGTAATATATTATACAGAGTTACTGATAACTAAAGCATAAGCTTCTTGAGGTTGCTCAAGTAAACCCCAGTGCATTAAATGTAGGTTTTACGTATAAATTATTTTGGGTGCCATCTATAAAAGTACCTTATCTTTAATATACCGGGTTCTAGTACCTATAGTGCCTACATGATAAGTAGGTACCTACCTACCTATTTTAGCAAAAAAACAGATGTTCGTTAAAAAAAGTTTATCGCTTCCAGACAAAATGTAGGGAAGCCATTTTCGACCACAAATCCATCATGACACGGATCATCACTGTCATCACGGTCATCACTGGAAAGACCAGGGCGCCCACCACGATGTATCTGCCTAAAACAACTCGTTATCAATCAACTATGCGCGGAGTCACAACCTCAATAATGAAAAATTCCACTCGCGGAGGAGAAAAATAAAAACTAAACAACCAATTTGGCCGAAGCTGTGACAAATAAAACCATCATAATGCATAAACAAGCTTATTTGACAGTAAATGTGCAGGCAATTTATTATCGTTAAAGAAATTAAGAGGCTTGTATCTCATTTTAATGATTTAAGAGAGCACATTCGGCGCGCGGTTGTTCTTTACATTTATTCTGTCCGTCTCAGTTCATGCAAAAACCAAAACTTTTTTCAAATAAACTTATTCGTAGCGAATGAGAGTGGTCAAGTCTGGTGTTCAGAGTTTATCAATCCGCCTTTAGGGCGTCTGACATAGCTTAATGACTGCCTTACAATGACAACTTTTGAGAATTCAAAGTTCACAGTCGTTCAAATCATGCAGTCAAAGTTTTTTTGACCATGATTTATTCAAGGTTTTTAAATTAGTATAAAATAATTGTATTGAACATGATTAGGTATGTTGCTTCACTCACAGCATGCTAAGGTTTAGCGAATGAGATCGCATCGAATGACTTTCCTAAAAAAACAGTGATGGGATAAAAAATCGATATCCGGTAATCTGTCACTAGTCTTTTTCAATATTTTGACTTTGCGACTTTAAATCTAAATTCGTTATGATCATTTATACGACCCAGCCTAGGTAGGTAAATAGTCATTAGAAAGAAAGAAAAAGTTTTTTTTCCGAGTAAGTCCCCTTCTTTAGTATGTTTCGTTTTTCCCTTGTTTTTCTGTAGGTATTGTGAATGTATATAGATAAGTAAAAATAAATGTTACTTTCGGTTGGTACCAACCAATTCATACAAAATCACAATGATCCGGCGCGTCGCCGTCTCTCTGTAGCGGTGTAAACAGACCATCAAACATAGTTCCTCTTTTAATAATATGATTTTGATAACCTCTTTAAGCATACTTTTATCTCAGAAGAAATGTACATATGCAATAAATGTGGATCATTCCCACTAGATGGAGTAATGGATCTACTGGGTCAAAACATAATATGTTATTCCCACTAGATCCATAGCGGCGATCAATGGCTGGTGGGAACGTTTTGTCCTGGTAGATCCATTATGGATCTGTGCAAATTAACTTTTCTGACACAGTAGATCAGACCTTAGCAGGCCATGTAAAAGCCTCTAAAAGTGTTTACGAACGGGTAACAGAGGTATGAGTAAACTAGATCACGTATTTCTATTCTATAGAGTCATATAGAGCTGTTGAAAATAAAGCGCTACTTGTGGTATTAGTTAAATTCTATTTTAAGATATTTTGAACTTTTTTTTAGAAAAAAAAAGAAAAAGGTCAAAATTGCCATCCAGCGTAGTAATGCGGCCAGTATGCTGGGCCCGCTGCCCTCTGGTAGTGGGCTGGAGCACTTAGTTTTTCTAAATATTTACTAAGTGTCCCTTTTTATGTAGTAGTTAGAAGTAGTATGTTTAGTTTGTCTTCCCTTTTTTTTAATTTTTTTATTATTGTAGGTAATTAAAGTTTATTTTTTTACCTAAGTATATTCATTTATGTAAATATTCTATGCCGTTTTGGTTACTAGTGTAAGAAAGCTATAGAATGAGCAATTATATTCAGATAGTGATAATAACAATATGGAAACGTATAAGTATGTGGTATAAACCCGGAATCTCTAGAGGAGAAAAAAAACGGATTTTAATATTTACTGCGATATAATTTTAATTAAATTTTATTATTGTAAATAAAGGTTAAAATTATCAAATTGATTATTAGAAACTAATAAAACAATGAAGAATACCTGTGTACAAAATTTTGGCTAAACACACACTCACACACACCCAATAACTTACTAAAAAACTAATACACAATTTACATATTCAAGGAATAGTTTGATTAATTACTTATAATGATATTATACTAGGTAGGAATTTGGGTGTGTCTCGTACAGAAAATTTTACAAATAAGTTCTTATTATGTTTCCCGAAGAGTTGTATTGGCCGTATGGGGAAACTTTGATGTTAAAGATTTTACATATTTTTTTCTCGCAATCTCTTGAGTGCAAACTATTTTCCAATGAGAATAAATGTCACTTGCCTTTTCTATCACTTTTTTCAATTCATTTTTAGAAGGTAACTTTTCCGTAAATACATTAGGAAGGCATTGCAGGGCTGCTTTCGTATTAACCTCTTCAATCCAACAAAATACGGCCAGAATAAAACCTTTTTGTATTTCCCATAGCGCGACTCTTTGGTTTTTATCACTCGTACAATATGAGGTTACAGCTATTTCAATATCTTTTTCGTTCTTCGCTATTATCGATGGGAATTCAAATGTTTCATTTGCAATTGAAACTTTGATAATCTGTGAATGTATTCTTTTCATATCTTTTGTGAAACAAAAGTTTTCTTCTTTCTCTTTGGCCTTCTTAGTTGCGTTGTATAAAATACATTGAGGTCCTTCGTAATTTTCTGATGACGCCACCAAAATCAAGCTTGTAAATTTAAGAACTCCTTGCTTGAAACAATTGACAACAGATATTAAAAATAACAAAGCGACGATTCGTTTAATCATTTTTTCTGGTTATTTTTAATCGTATTTCATTTATTTTTCTTAGGTAGGTACAGAATTTTTGTGACAATATTATTAACTTGTGGGAAAATTAATTAACTGAATTTGTTTCCTCGACGTCCCTACTGCAAAATATTCCAAACACTTATGTATATTATTTGTATTTACAATTTCCTCTAGATATTTTTGTAATAAATTATTATTAATTATTGTTGACATCCCTAAGGAACCATTCTGCCAAAAACTTTGGGATGCTCCATTGGTACAGAAGCAATTTAACTCTTTAAAACAAAATTTAATAGGTGACAACGATCGCGCAAGGCTTCAAGCAGTGTCTCAACACGAATCTGGCCAATGGCTACATGCCCTCCTTTCTGCCAACCTCGGTACACTTTTCGACAATGGCAGTTTCAGAATCGCTATCGGCTTGCGAATTGGAACTGCTATTGTCGAACAACACAGTTGCACATGTGGTAGCGATGTCGATAGGAAGGGCCTCCACGGACTTTCATGCCTTCGCAGTGCAGGCAGATTCTCCCGCCACGGCTCGCTGAATGATATAGTGAGACGGGCACTTGCCACTGTCAACGTACCATCGGTTCTTGAACCGATTGGCATGGTCCGTGACGATGGTAAGCGCCCCGATGGCCTCACACTGATTCCCTGGGAGCGGGGAAAAGCTCTTGTATGGGACGCAACTTGCGTCGATACACTAGCTCCTTCTCGCCTCAGTGGAACAGTACAAGCAGCAGGAGCCGCGGCGGACGCAGCAGAAGAAGCCAAGCGGCGAAAATATACATCATTATCGACTGATTATATTTTCGTACCGCTTGGCTTCGAAACTTTTGGTCCATGGGGTAAAAGCACTAAGTCTATTATAAAAACATTAAATAAAATGTTGATTGACATCACTAGAGACAAGAACGCTGGCTGGTTCCTTGCGCAAAGGATTTCTATAGCAATCCAGCGTGGGAATGCAGCCAGCGTTACTGGTTCCATACCACATGTAGATTGTTTAAATTTAGTTTAGATGTAAATACTCTTTTTTAGTTCTATTAGTGTTAATATGTGTAAATATTGTTTCTTATTATTGAATAAATATAACTTATTTATTCTTGTAATATAGCGCCAATTCTGCGTTTACTAGACCTACTACTTCCAATAGAACAGATTTTGAATAAACTTTAGTTTGAACATCAACAACATTTTATGGAACACATCCAAATCGGCCATAATTTTTGAGAAATCCGGATATAATAAAATTACAAACTTTGGCAATTCCTGTAGAAATGCTACAAACTGAAAGTGCTGGAAGTCAAGTTGGCGCTTAGTCTACGTTTACTGCTTGATTTTATTTTATTTATTTATTTACTTGAAACAAATGTAACTTACAGGTTAACCTAAACACTTTACTGTTATACCTACTACACTAATGAGTACCCGCGGCTATGCCCGCATAATTGCCGGATAAAAAGAATCTTAAGATACCTCCTGGACATCATACTACCTACATAGCAAAAATTATGGAGATCCGTTCAGCCGTTTTTGCGGGAAGAGCATTTAAATAAACAGAGACACAGATAAACAGACGAAGATTCTGCAAATTTTTGGAACGTGTTCTGCTATCAATTCGTAGCATCTCCAAACATTTTTTTTAAATTATCTTATTTATATTTTATAACATTTTTTTCGAATGTCTTCAATGTACAAAGTAAAGAAACGATGGTAAAGCTCGCTTCGCTTGCTCTGTCATTAAAATGAGCTCATTTACTCAACAGGAAAAATGACAATTTATTACCTTATTTTATATACATATGTATAGAAATATTTCCTTAAATAATACATAAGTATATATTTATGTAGATAGTGGCCGTTCGAACACGAAGAAGTAACAGACTTACACACAACACAAACTTTTGTTTTTACCACATCAGGGCAATATATAAAAAAAAAGTTTCACCACCTTTAAGAAAATGCTTATGTTTTAACTAGTGCTGGTGCTCGCGGCTTCGCTCGCATTAAGAAGTAAAACTTGCATCCCCTATTTCACCCCTTTAAAAGTGGCGTTTCCAAAAATTCTTTCTTAGCGGATGCCTACGTAATAACATCTACCTGCACGCCAAATTTCAGCCCGATCCGTCCAGTGGTTTGGGCTGTGCGTTGATAGAGCACTATATCAGTCAGTCAGGCAATCAGTCAGTCAGTCACCTTTGAGTTTTATATATTTATGATGGAGTCACGTCCCTCAGTCACGAGGAAATACGACTAAAGAGAGAGTTTGAATTCGTTATTGTTTTATAATTTACCAAGTAGCTACAATAACGTTAGTAATATAAGCCCAGGGTTTTCTTCTATCTCCGGACGCTATCTCTCTGTGAGTCGTATTTCCTCATGTCTGAGAGTTGTGACTCCCTTCCCCGCAGAATTAATTTGTTGGGGGAGTTCTCTTGTGCAGATACATCGTGGTGGGCGTCCAGGACCTTCCACGGAAGACACGTGTCTTCGGATATTGTGGTCCTCAAGCATGTCGGTTTCCTCGCGATATTTTCTCCTTCATCGTTAAGTGAGTGCAAATCCACACATAACTTGGAAATACAAGTCATTGGTGTTGCTGGTTTCGAACCAGGGTGCATCTGGATGAAAAGCAGACACTAGTACCGCTGAGCCACGCTCGCTTCGGACGCTATACTATTAATTACCGTACAAAAAATATCACGGTAATTCGACCCAGTCTGGAGAATAAGGTATCTAATTTTTCAGATGTAGCTTTTATCACGAGCTTAGGGTGAAACGAAGCTTTCTATCTACCACGCTTTTTGCTCGACTCAATATAATTAAAGTAATATTAAAAGACTTGGATTGGAAGTACATAACTATGGTAGGCACATTGTCACAGGAAAATAGGTAGTATGTGGCATAAATGATTTGGTAGGCCAAATAAGGTTTTTGGTCAGCATTAAAAACTGGTTAAAATAATAATGTTAATCGGTTTCTTGTAGGCAAGCGCGCTAGATCGTAGGCGTGAGCCTATCTAGTTTAAAAAAATATTTATTGAAATCGGTTCATAAATAATGGAGTAATCGCGTAACATACCCACAAAAAAATCAGAAGACTTGATAACCTCTTTCTTTAAGTAGGTTAGAAATAAATAATAATTAACGTGTGAAAATGGCGATTCGGGCGTTGTTTATCCATTGCAATTAATTTGGAATATTGTGACATAAGTATGTGGCAGCAGTTTCATACTTATACAACGCGCTAAACGTACGACGCGTTCCTCGCCGCGCGCCGCCGGAATGAAAAACTAAAGGATACTATTTAATTTACTTTACTTACTTACTTTAGCTGGCGCTGCGACCCAACTGGATCCTGGCCTCCGATACTAAATGGCGCCACTGTCCGCGATCTTGAGCAAGACCCTCCCACTGGGTCACTTGCAGCTTGCGGAGGTCCGCAATTTATTTGCATACTTTTTATTTTTAACTATGAACTTATTTTGTTTATTAAAACTATTATTAACTAATATAAATCGTATCAATTTACGAGAAATTAATACGGCTAAATTACATGCTCTCCACTTAATTATTAAATTACGAGTTAGTCTTATTAGAATCAAGTTGGATTACAATAGGTATTTTATGTTTTTTCAGGTTTGCGATATTGAAAACCGAGTTATTGAGAGTTTCGAAGCTGTCCAAGACATCTTCATGCTTGCATTAATGGTATAATTATATAAGATGCTTGTGTAGTAATTAGATGAAGAAATAAAAACTGATAACGTATGATTTCACTAATGAATGTCCATAGCTTCAACTGCGTTGTCTCGGAAATATAAGTAAGATGACTTCACAGTAGGTACTTCCAGTTCACAGTAACAGCACGTAACAGTGACTTCCAGATTACTATACTATACTTAGCCAAAAATCACGGCAATCAATCCATTGCTTGATTGTGGCATGAAAAAGTAACCAATAAATCACATTCACATTGATTGATTTTTTTCTTTTAGTTACTTTTGTAATGGTAAAATGGCATTAAATTTTACCAAATACTTTGATACCGACTAAAATGATTTGCAATAAGATGGATAAATTACCTGCTTGTGAATAATCATTTTTCACCGCCGCAAAATCTTGCCCGTCGGCCACAGTAGCGCTCTCCACATCAACCTGTTCTGAACTGTTACTTCCAGCATCATCATCATCATCTAATGCACATTGGAACCTCTCATTCGTATTAAATGCAAAGACCGTATCACTTGATCTTCCACTAAAACCTTCAGCTTCTTCAGTATTTCTTGGCTGTCTTCCGCTGAATGTATCTGGGGTACTATCTTTCTTTGCTAGTAAGTTTTCTATAGAAAAGGCTAGTTTTGCTTCAGGTTTTTCTGGAAGACTGCTCTGGGTTTCTTCTATGTCCATGGTGTTTGTTGAAGACATTTTGTTTGTTTTACAGCTTTGCTTCTTTTCAATGTCTTTTGATATTTAAACGCACATATCTATGTTTTTTTAATTTCAGGAACTTTGGGTTAATTTAGTTTTAAATTTTTTTTTGATAGGACCTTTCTATGCTTTGTAATTACGAGAGTTTTATCGTTTAGATTTTATTTATTACCTAATCATCTATCATTTACTCACTTCAGGACTTATCACGTTTACACATTATTTCACTTTTAAAAGATCAATTTTTGTCGACGGATCCTTTTGAATGTCTCTATTTCAAAACACATAAGATAGTATCTACACAAAAATTCACATTTTAATTCCCCAAAAACCAAAAAAAAAAGTTTTACAGACTACAACAGTCTTTGCAAAGTCCCCAAACCAACTGCACCCGTGTTAAAACCGATTCCAACTAATTTGAACCTTTACCGATGCGTTTTTGTCAATTGGCCCGCTGAAACGTCCCGACCAGAATGTTAACTGCCTCTTCTGAAAAACATATTATCGACTCCAACCGAAATTGTATTAAACACCTCTATGTCTTTGACAGTAGAGTCGACAATCGCTTACTAATTAGTCCTGAAACATGTGCCAGAATCACGTCCGTTCGAAATGAAGACGGAGTATCTTTGCTAATGGGCGTCTTTCGGGATGACAATTTTATCAGACAAACCCCATCCTATTTTATCCCTTAAGCTAATTGAGATAAGGTTCAAGTCGTGTGTCAGTTATTTTAAACGATGCAAATAGCTGAGGATAATGCTATAATTAGAGGACGGCCAATGAGAAGTTGGTAGGCGTGTCTGTACCACAAATGCCTGGTGCAAGAATACGAGACAGTTAGTATGGAACAGTTTATCAAGTGAGGCTATTTAAAGGGAGCCGAGGCAGAGATGAATGGGCTTGAGAGTAATTGAGATGATTATTAGGGGTCTGAATAAATTGGGTAGCTAATATAACGTAACGGCAACCAATTTCTGGCATAAATACATTTGAAAGATGTTTCCTCAGGATCAAATAAAACGTAACAGAAATTAGGATAAGGAGTTGACAGAAACTATGAACTAGTGTTATAGGTGTTTTTATAGACTATTAGTCAGTAACATGCTAGTATAGCTAATATCATATACTTATTCAAAAACTGAAATATTCTTCTTTGGATAATGACACTTACCAAGCACTTGTAACTATTATCTTATTGCCCAAGTATTTTATTTGCTGCTCACATATTTTATCTGCTCTTCTGATCTGCCCCATAAAGCTATCCTTTTTAGTAAGAAGGGGTATCAGAGCTGAATAGGAGTCGACTCATTGTCACCTAATTTGTTAGGGATATTTTGAAAGCGGGTGAATATTCAATCAATCAATCAGTTCTTTATTGACAAAAATATACACAAGACACAAAATGTTTCAAGTCTCTGGCTTCCGAACTAGAAAATTATCTGTGTCTCGAACTAGAAAATTATATTACTATTTACATATCTGGTTTTTCTAAATTCAGAAATATCAGAACTTTCTCATTGAAATGGTCTAACAAGCCTATCCCTGTAAACCGTTTAAACCTTATTATGTTTGCTGACCAATTATTTTATCTAATGCCCATATATTTATTCTGCTGTCCAATAATTAACTTCATTTAGTGGGAAGTGGTAATTGGTCTCAGAACTTGATTGGAGTCGACTGATTGTCAACTAAATTAGTTGGGGAGTTTATATGTTTATATTTTTGTGGGTGACTTTTTAATGAGCCTATAATTGTGGCTCCGTTGATTTGTAGTGACAAGTGCTGCTTTGTTGTCGATAATAATGATGATTAATGAGTTTTTAAAGTTTTGAAATTATATTTTGTTGGCTAGTTTAGCGTTATTGTTTTGTTAATAATTATCGTAGGTAGATCAATACATATGTATGCGGCCAGTACCTACCTACCTATGCTGGGCACGCTGGCTTTTGGCAGTGGCTTGGAGCATTTAGGCTTTTCTAAGCGTTTTTTTTTATTTTATTTTATAGAAGTTAGAATGTTTAGTTTTTTCCCTATACATATTTAAATAATTATATAAATATTCCGGGACATTGCACACAGCGCCATCTAGACCCACACTAAGCAAACGCTTGTGTCGTGGGTACTAGATAACGGAATTAAGTAATAATTAATTAAGTTACTGCAACTATATTACTAATCAATTTTTTAGGGAATGGGTTTGCACTTGGTTATAATTCACCTGGTGGTAAGCGCTCGTTATGGTCTAAGAGGAAACCCTGTACTTGCCTAATATGAAGTGGTTCACTCCACGACTTTTGGAAATCCGCGTAAAAAAAAACAACTGTACCAGGAAAAAACTTCATCAACCACTGACAAAATGTATGGAGCAAAAAAATCTCAACATCAATTTTCAAATGGTAAAACAGACGTTGTTGCTTTTGAGTTTGGCGCACTAAAGCCACCCTTAACAGGTTAATGCGTTTATTTTTGTTTGTTATTTTCTAGTAACCCTGTATATATTATACGGTCATAGATGTTAATATTATTTCCACCTTTTTTGCATAGTTGAGTAAGACAGATAATGAGGCTGCAAAAAAATTAACTAAGCGGTTAGGCTAAGTACTGCTACTGAGTAACGTTTTAACTAAGGTAGACTACTCTGTCTTATTCCTTTTAAAATACTGTTACATCTACGTCGGGCGTGCGAATCAAACACCAGTTAGCGTTGAACTCATTTATTGTATCGCCCGAGCGGCGATCACAGCGCAACTTACAACTACCCTACAAAACATATAATTGCGCATACGTAACAAATACTAAATTAAAAAAACATGCACACCGAAAGATATCACCGTCTTTTGGGTCAAACTTATAACACCCATCCGTTTTGTCGGTGGTTAAAAAATAATGGTTCAAGTCAAAACATTTCCATAACATATTCTAATACTAAATTAAATCATCCGTAACCGACAAAAGCAATAAATAACCACAAAAACTTGAACGCTGTCCTTTGGCATACCCGACATATTTTGTCATAATTAACTGAGGTGGCGCTAGATGTCGTTTTTATGAAGCTTTTTTACAAGACCTACTTTTATAATATTACTTTTTTTTACTTTTGACGAATGTTAGTCGTAAAGTCTAAAATGCCGTTATAAGAAACTAATGCCTGCTAGTGGTTTCGCCCGTGTTGTTTTGGAATAAAATGCAGGCTGTGAATAGCATTCAAGTAATGAAATACTTATATAGAAATTAAACCAACTTATTTATTTTTCACTCTCATAATAATAACAAATGTGTTTTCATTTATTTTTAATACAAATCATTGTTATAACAACAACAGCTGCTTTTCAATAAGTGCCTCATTCATTTTTATGTTGGTCAAAAAGTAGTCTGTGTGTTATCATTTCTAATATACCTACGTTCATATAGAATTTCATCAAAATCGATTCAATACGTCAATACTTAGAAGGTGCAATATAATAAAAATGTTTAGTTATTTGTATATCCCCCGGGAACCTAAAAAATAACCTATGTGTCAATCCAGGCTCTAATTTATCTCCACGCAAAATTTCATCAAAATCGGTTCAGCCGCGTCGGGCCGTGAAGCAGTAGCATACATACCTACTTACACACACGCACAAACTCTCACAATTTTATTTTTTATTGAGACTATGGAACTCTCTACCTGGAGCCCTGTTCCCAGAAAATGATAACCCAGGGGTCTTCAAATCTAGAGTAAATAGGTTTCTTCTAGGCATGCGTGCTACATCTTAGACTAAAAAAAAAACATCAGGCAGGCTGTAGTCAAACGTAAGCCTATTTAATGTAAAAAAATATATCTTATGTTTCAATTATTATATGACATTAATATTCATGACTCTCTCTCTCTCTTTCTTGAGTAGTATTTCCTCATGACTGAGGGTCATGACACCCCCGCAGAATTGATTCGTTAGGGGAGTTCTCTTGGGCATTCATGACTAAGGATCCCCAAACATAGCAAGTTCTTATGTCAAATTTTTGTACGATTTCCGGATATTTGAGTTTGGAATGCAGAACATTCGTAATGGGTTTCAAATAGTTTCGGTATGTGACGTTGAGGCGCCACTGGTGCTAAAAGTCGTAGTAAATTACACGTGTAGGGGCGGATGAGTGTTTGCTTAATTAGGGATGGGAAAAAATGGGGACCTCTAAATGAGGAACTGTTGGCAATGAATGATATTCTTCTGTGTATTAGTTATAAAATTTAATTAAGGATATACTGAAGATTATTTCATCCATCTCTTTGGACAGATATTATACGTTAGTAAATTAGTAGGTAATTTCTAACAGGTACGACATTACATATAAGTTTTAGCAAAACACAGATATTCAACAAGTGATGCATTTTTATCATTTGTTTTGAATAATAAATTGTACTCAATATGATATAAATATTTATGCAAAATGTCCAAATAATTCTCATCTGGGAAGGACTAGGTAGGTACAACATACAATCTAACGCCAAGTTCGGTACACAGGGATACAAAGTTGAGTTATAAACAATATGAAACCTCTTTTTCACAAATATTTTTTTTTGTTGGAGAATTTGCATATTTTTTCTATCTGATCGAGGTACAAAATTATTATTAGAGTTTAAAATACATGCATTTATTATAAGCCTGCTTTAGTGCATCAACAAATTACAATGCTCTACAGTCGGAAACAAAAATTTAGCAATAAAACCACAAGATGGAAAGTTATTTTTTAATAACCGCGCGCATTATTGTTTTTTGCAATGGCTACTCGTACATTCAATTTTGTGATACGGTAACATTGTAAGGTAATGCCATATGTCACAATTGCTCCTATTGTCTATATGTCAATGTCAGATCACACTCTTAGTGATGTAGATCAAAATGATTTTAATCGATTATATTTATTTATATATTAATTATTTATGGGAAATGAATTTGATGTGATATCGATGATATATTTATCGATTATATTTATTTATATACCTTCCGTAGGTCGGATGACACGTTAAATTGTAGATCCCGGCTGTTTGTCTACTACGGCAGTTGCTAAGCCATGTCAGAGGCCCTTAGGGTGGTTTGATAAACTTTTGACACCAGAGTTGGCCACTCTCATTCGATAAGAAGAAGATTTATTTATGTACGACACAGGTGGTTTTGCTATTGACTCGAATAAAATTAATTCAGGCACGATTGCTTTTCCAAAGATTTTCAGTTGTAAAGCTTAGTTTTATGATATATTTGATACATAGGCATAAAGCAGAATGATTTACAGGTAGTTAAAAACATGTGGCCCAATCATTTACTGTTATATTTACAGTTTTTTTTGACATACTATGGTCGATTTGTAAAATATTTTTCTGTATGCTATAATATGGTCGAATTGTAGTAATTTAGTGCATTCATTTAATTTCTCATCGTAATCAACTAATGTGGTTTCACACATCACTAAACGTCAGTCATTTGTTTGACGTGTCTGAGTTCGTCGGTGTTTATTGTGATTTTTCACTGAAATTCACGAATTTATAATTAAAAATACCGTCTCCGTTTAATTAAAAGCTGCCGAGTAGCTATAATTAATTAATACGATATCAGTTTAACTCTTTTTCATTGATTAATTCCAGTTTCAGACTGCAAATAGCAGACATAAGCAGCCTTTTTCAAAGAGTTAAAGTAAAACGATGTTTACAGTTTATTTTAATGTGAATATGTCTGACGTGGTTCGTTTAGGTGTACCATGAACGCTGCACATTGCATACAAGTGATTTACAGCCTGTAATATTTCAAGAAACTCGAGTAATACGTTAGCAAAAATGCGTGTGAACTTGAAGAAAATTTTCCTAGGCTGTGGACTTGTAGTCTGCATTTTTATTTTATTCTATTACAATTCTCAAGAAGAGCCGGTGCAGCCGAAGAGTGAGAATCGTGTAGTCGAGTTAGAGGCAAAATTAAATAAATTAGAGAAACAAATGCACAAGCAACTTTCTGATAGTGAAAGTTTGTTGTTGAAGATTAAAAACAAGAAGCAGAATATTGAACTTGGTGCTCAAGGGAAAGAAGAAGAAGTTCAGAAAGAGCAGGTTAATGCAGGTATGTTTGTTTTAAATATTATGAAGACATATCATAATTCATACCATAAGAAATTAGAAGTAATAAGCTATATGTATACTTCTCTCAAGAAAAGACATTCAAATTCTAAACATTCATTATTTTTATTCTTAACTATGTTGCATAAAATTTGCATACCAGACGAGATTTGCTTGTGTTTAAAAACTTTTCTGCTAACATCTGTATGTATTTCTGAGTTTCATAATATTAAACTTTACTTCCTTACCGTCTAATCAAAACTATTATATACATTATGTTTGATTTGGCTAAAGTATTCTCGATTTGGCTAAAATGGCTAAAGGTCAAATATTTTGATTTAATTTGGATAACTAAGTTCTTTTACTACATATGTGTCAGGTTTAGGGTTTGTAACACACAACATGTGTGTTATATTTCTTTTGTGCCTCTATTAATGTTATTTATTATTATTATTTAGTACCTACCCATGATACAAGTGTAAGCTTAGTATGGGGCTAGATGGCGCTGTGTGATATGTCCTGAGATGTTTATTATTTATTTATTCTTTTAAAAGGATTATCACAGAGTACAGACCAATCCAGTGTTTAATCTATATTACTATGTACTACTTAATAATGCCTCCAATTTTCCAATACTTGCTAACTGAAGATAAAATTTGTGCTGCTCGGAACTTGGAAAATACTTTTTATTTAACATAACAATTCATAGATAAGATTTTGATCCAGAAACATATTTTATTTAAATAACAATTAAATTACTTTAGTTTAAGTATATTTCATATATTTTAAAACTGCATTTAGTAAGTAAGTACTTACTAACCAAAAAAATCAAACTTCTTACAAGAAATAACTTAAAGTTTTTTAATACTAAACCAGAATAAAACAAAACTTTATTATCATACTTACTCACTTAAAATAATCTTTCGTAACTTAGCATATATATATATAAATTACATAACTTATATCTTGGGTCAAAAACCTTGGCTTGATAAATGTACCCAGTACATGATAAAATGCACTGAATGTATCTTCCTAAGATTTATATAGGTATATAGATATATAAACTTTTCTTCTTTCCTTGACTCAATACAAATTCTACCTTTGGTGGCGGCAATCACATTGCGATTGAAGTATCTTCTGCATGCAATACAGTTTAAAGTATATCATCCAGGCAACCGGGTCTTTGCTAAAAAAACTGGGTTTTCTGTCGGTTTTAATGTAGGTATCTTTGCATTAAAATATTATATCACACAAATATTGTAAGTGTTTGTGTGTGTATGTTTGTTAATCAATCTGTTGAACCGATTTGGATGAAATTTGGCAAGTAGATTAAATCTTGAATTTGCTCATACTTTAGCTACTTATGCCAGATTAATGTGGGTATACCTGTAGACTGGCTGCTTGTAATATTTTAATGTGTATAGGTACCTTTGGGGTAGCTAGATAAACTCTCGACATCAGAGTAAACCTCTCTCTTTTGATAAAAAGTATAACAAATTATTAATTAATTATTGATTAATTTTATACTGATTAATTTTTTTTTTATCTTTGTGTGGACTATATAAAACAATTTTGACACAGTGTGATATGGGCACATCAGCAATTTGCTGCTCGCCCATTATTCTAATAAATAAATAAATAAATAATAATATGTACATACCTAATTTTTTATGTAGTATCCATTTGTATTCAGAAACCTAGCTAAATACATTACTAAGTACCTAAATAATGAATTAATATATTAGCTATTTCCTACTAGGTAAATCCTCTGCTCTATATTACAATTTCATGAGCAGTTACAGTTAAATTGAACTTATTTGACCTCATAATAATTGTGTGCCGCACCACTTCACAAATAGCCACTAATGAGCCAAATAACTGTGTATTTGTCACAATTTTGTATTAATAATACGTGCAATAACTATCTGTGAGAGTGGCTAGCTCTAGGTGTTGAGAGTTTTTAAAATGCCTATGGGGTCTTTGGGTTAAAATGGGCTGAAAAAGACATTTGGTCACTGTGAACTGACCATGAAAGCAGTTACTTATGCCACTTGCATTACAACTCGTTTAGACATTTTTTACTAGGCCAATTTGCCCCTTATATGTGTTTAAAAACCATTTCGCAAATGTGGTTAGCGTTTGCTAAATTATGATTCCTATGTTTTGATTCAATACCTACTTAAATCTTGCCATTTTTTTATAAACCTCACAGAGCCCGAGACCTTTCCAACATATTGAAAACCGTGGAAATCAGTTCGTGCGAGGAAAACCTGACTTATTTTTATATAGTATATACATTTCCAAGTTTTCCAAGTGTAATTTTGTATCTTTACTGCATAGATTTTATTTATTTATTATTTATTTAATTATTTACTTAATTAAAACGGTAACAACCAATTACATTAATTAAGACATGTTTTTTATTATTATTTTATGTTTTTGAGTACACAATCATAAACTTATTGTATGACTGCTCAGACTAGCTGTTGTTGCCATGTAATTATTCAAGTAATAGCACATATCTACAGCTGACAATAGGTAACTATCCTTATCTCTGCCACGGTAATAAGTTAGGTATCGGAATTTTTAATTCAGTCTTGTTTTCTTTCTTTGAAAACTAGTTTCTTATATCAGCTGTGGTATTTCCACTAGGTGCTATTTAAATTATTATGTATTTTATAAATTTTAGTCTACTTGTTTTGATGAAATATGGTTTCCCAATAGGTAAATACTTATAACTATGTAAATGGCATCCTCACATGTAGCATCTGTTCTAGAACATTCACCGCTAAAATAGGGTATATTAGTCATGTGAGGACTTATCAGTAACTTACCCGTAGGAATATCGCCGTAGCCGATATCCACTTGGAATGCATCATCTCCATATAAATACATATGTACATAAAAGTATCAATATTACGATTGGAGTTACATATTTAAGCAATGTTAATTTTATTCTTCTTTCAATCCTTCACAGTTTGCTTGTTACACCTATATACACATTCAACAATAAAGTAAACACTATGTTAATTTAGTTGTAATTTAGTTGTATTAACCGGCTAGCACTTACGTCAAAAATTACGTCGAAAAATTAGCTCGACCAGTTTCGGAAATCTGAGGTTTCCATCATCAGGAGGACGAGTCAGCACGCGCGTCCAAACACTATATTTACTGCAATGACAAGGAGTTTTGCTATAAGTAGGTACTTAAATATTCATTTTAGTGTTAACTATTTTCATTCTTTTGAAATGCTATTTATTTACCAAGTAAAGTTTAAAAAGAAGGAGGTTCTCAATGTGATTGTTTTTTGTGTGTAAGTTACTTGATTTTTTACTACCTGTCCTAATATTGTTTTTTATGGTATAGGTTCACATTTGACACGCCTGCCTGATGTTTAGCATTGCTGCGATCTAGGGTGTAGCACACTTACCTAGAAGATACATATTAACTCTAGATTTGGAGACCCCTGGATTGTACTATTTACTTTAATTCCTTAACTACTTTTCTGTTACCATCTGGTACATTAAATCATAGCTGTTATCAATAATGTCCAATGATTTATTTACCAGATGTTTTGAGTGTCAAATTACTGTAAGTACATCTGTTTTATAATGCTTTTCTAATTAACTAGTTCTGTCTGTATCTGTATATTTACTTATTGATTAATAATCTAGTTAAAGGTGTTGCAAGTTATGAATAAATCACACACCAGAGTTGGCCACTCTCATTCTATAAGAAGAAGGTTAAACGAGTTGGCCTCTCTCAATCGATGAGAAGAAGTGTTTAGTTCGGCCGGTTCAAAAGTTCGTGTTACAATATATTTCTAATCTAATGAATTAATTGCAGAAGATAGCAACTCGGTGCCGAACTTTGCCTTTATGGATCTGTACGACATTGATGATCCTAGGCTCTTGGATATGTTACAAGGGCCTATATATCCACGCAGGCGCACTCGAAGGTCTACCTCTACTGCAATTGATGCTAGAGCGAATAATAAAATGAGATTGTTCTCCTGAAGGAGTTTTATTTAATTTCACATTTTTACATTTATAACTTTAACACTTACTTAACAAATTAAACAGTACAACACAGTATACATTTATTGTAAACCAGAGTGTTTATAAGAAATTATTACAAACATGAAATATACCACATAGAACCTCAGCGAGGAGCCAAACTCGTATAGTTAAAATGTTAAAGAAGTAAACAGTTGTGGAATGTACTGTAACTCAGCAATACAGGATCGTGTGATACCTAGTGCGGGGCTCAGTAACACTCAACGTTCTTATACATAATAGTTGATGATGTTGATGTTCTTCTGAAGGAGTTTTATTCAATTTCACTATATATTATTGAGTATATTCAGTAGGTAATTAACTGAATCGGCATTTAAAAAGTGTTTTAGTAACTTCTTACAGCACAGATATCTATAAAAACTCCTCCTTGCGTCGTATTCCTCATATCTGAGGGTCGTGACTACCACCATCTATCTATCACCATCATATCTATAAACTAGCTGGTTTCCGCGACTTCGTCCGCGTGGAATAGTTATTAGATACCATAAAAACGGGTCTATTAAGTTAACCTTAAAACATAGACATATACTGTTGCAGACATTTTGTTACATCATTTCAAGAGAAATAATTCTTTAATACATATTTTTTTGATAATTTGAACCGTTTTCGCAGCGCACGCAACGGAAGCCCTCAAAGATGAATAATTTTCCCCGTTTTTTCCACATTTTCCATTATTTCTTCGCTCTTATTAGTTGCAGCGTGATGTTATATAGCCTAAAGCCTTCCTCGATAAATGGTCTATTGAACACAAAAATATTTTTTCAATTCGCACCCGAAGTTCCTGAGATTAGCGCGTTCAAACAAACAAACACTTCAGCTTTATATATTAGTATATATATAGATAAATAAGTTAATAGAAGTGGCAGTACATTAATTTATTTGTGTGTAAATTTAATAGCGTTATAAAACGTCGATACTGAAACTGTATATAGCAATATACATAGATAGATCGATAAAACTCTTTATAGTAACACACATTGTGAAAAGACAAACATAAATAATGATTCCTTCTTTATTTCTGTTTTTTTTTTTATTTATTATATTAGTTTTATGTTTTGTTTATATGCGTACATTTAAACCAGTTATTCTGTATTTTTTTTTCTTTTCTGTGTTCTTATTTTAGTTCTTAGTGGTCTTGTAAGATCCCTCGCCCAAATTTGAAACTCGCAGTAACAAATAGCAAATAAACCCACACAGACCTTGAGTCATTGTATGGTAGATAACAATTTGATTACGCCAATTTGATAAGCGGATCGGGCTATCTCACAAACTGTTTAGCTAATATTTCACACACTCGTTTTGTTTCTACATCATCATGTTTCTATGTATTCACACATACACAATTTTTTGTATCCACCTATTTATCTAATATGAATATAAAACTTAAAGGTGACTGACCGAACTTTTGTGCTTTCCCAGCAATAATTTAGTGTTTGGTACCTATGTTTGTTTGTTAAGGTATCTGTTATGTTGTTGTTTGTACGCCACCGACTTTTACATGTTTCTTTCCTAGCGATCTTTACTAAGGTTGCCTGGAAGAGATCGCTCTACGCGTTAAGGCCGCCCAATGTACGTTAATATGGCTGAGTAATTTTACTGTGAATTGTTTTTGTATTTTGTGTTCTGGTGTACAATAAAGCTATATTGATTGATTGACCGACTGACTGACATAGTAATCTATCAACGCACAGCCCAAACCACTGGACGGATCGGGCTGAAATTTGGCATGCAGATAGATGTTATGAGTTATGACGTAGGCATCCGCTAAGAAAGGATTTTTGAAAATGCCACTTCAAAGGGGTGAAACAGGGGATGCAAATTTTACTTCTTAATGCGAGCGAAGCCGCGAACACCCACTAGTTTATTTATATTGTTACACATAACAATCAAATTTTATCTTAAGAACTTACAATACAGTTGAAGAGGTCCGAAAGTAAAGATATATAATATTAAACTGTACATAGTGTACATACTGTTTGTCTAGTACGGCAGTCTTTAAGCCATGTCGAGGCCCTCAGGGCGGCTTGATAAACTCTCAACACCAGAGATGGCCAATCTCATTCGGTAAGAATAAGTGTAAGTACACACACATATCCAAAGACATGTCTTCCGTGGAAGGAAAGAACTCCCCTAACGAAATTATTTTGCGGCGGATTCACGATCCTCGGCCATGAGGAAATACAAGGAAGATTATAGTTAAGTTAAATTATTATGTGTACAGTACATTTGTACTGAGAATTGACTGATAAATGTAGGTAATACACTAAACATAGACATGTTTAGTGAATTTAACATTATAGGTAAATCATAATTTAATATTGATTTATTAACCCCAACAGTATTACCTGGGGGTATTTCCAAAAATGCCTGATGTTAAGCAACGTAGCTAGTTAATAGCTTACGCTTGACAAGGAATAAAGTCCCTTAGAAATTTTCCAATCTACATCGCAGCCAGCCAGTTTGCGTGTTTTAACGCGGTACAGCGCCATCTAGTATCAGTTTGAGGAAACTGGGTAGAGCATTGGAATTATAGCTTTTCAGTTTTAATTTGATGGTTTTTGTTATAAAATGATAATAAAATTAATGAATGAATTAATAAATTAAATGTTATTGTAATACATTATTGAAGCCAAAAATACATTTGGTTTTACATATTTCGCTTAGAATTTTTGTCTGTTTATTTAAACGCTCATCACGAAAAAACGGCTGATGGGATCATCATGATTTTTGGTATGCAGGTAGTATGAGGTCTCAGTAATGTCATAGGCTACTTTATATCCTGAAATAATGCGAGCAAAGCCGCGGGCTACCACTAGTAATATATAGTACCATAATAATATGTAGTAAAACTAGTGGAGGCAAATGCATACAATTACCAATGCTAAAGTCACTGTCGACGCGGCCAGTATTTGGATGGGTGGTCATAAAGTGGTATTCCGTTTGGATTGTAGATCCCAGTGTTGGCCACTCTCATGCGATCTTTCCTAATTTTTACAAGGTACCTACTTAATTAATATGTGTGTATGTATGTTATATTCTTATTCATTTCTCTCCATCCAATGGTTGCCTGGAAGAAATCGCTTTTATGTATAAGCTATGTTTAATATGTTACTTTGAATTTATTTTTATTTCGTGTGTTACAGTAAAGAATATTCTATCTATCTATCTAAAGTGTTTGGATTTGGATAAATAAAGTTATCATAAAGAAAAAAAAAACCGTTTGTTTGTTATCCATATTATTTGTTTTTATAAGAAATGATAGGATTCCTTCAAACCACTACCTTTCTCTCATTTCAATCTTGATCCTGGAACCCCACTGAGAGCTACACTTTATCGCTTACCGATTTAATTAATTATGTGATATTTAATTTTGTAATATTTTTTTTACACTCACGGTTATTTTGATACAATATTTAATTGTAATTTAATATTTTCTTATAGTACTAAATCTAAATCTAAATATATATATATAACTCAAAGGTGACTGACTGATTGACTGACTGACTGATATAGTGATCTATCAACGCACAGCCCAAACCACTGGACGGATTGGGCTGAAATTTGGAATGGAGGTAGATGTTATGACGTAGGCATCCGCTAAGAAAGGATTTTTGGAAATGCCACTTTTAAAGGGATGAAATAGGGGATGCAAGTTTTGCTTCTTAATGCGAGCGAAGTCGCGAGCACCCACTAGTGTATAATATATCGAAATTGTGGGCAAGTGTAAAGTAAACCCATTAAACTAAATAAAAAGTACACTTATACCGTTATTTTCACAAAAATACAATCACGATTTTTCACTAAACTTTGCTTTGCGATAAACTATCGTAAACCTATAAAATTGATGCATTATTACAAAACCGACGTAAACATAAAAGGCAGTACTGAATGCGTTTCTATTATGCATTGTGATTATATTGTAATGCGTTTGAAATGAATTGGAACACTCATGGGTTGGCATGGAAGAGATCGCTTTATTTATAAAAAATCAAAAACCGACTTCAAGTGTCACTAAAAAGTTAATAAATAATTTATTTTCAATTTTGCGACTTCAATTTCAGAATTGGAAGTAAAGAATCTATCAAATTATTGAAACTTACAATCCTTTAAGTATTCTCATTTCATTTCAGGACATATCACACAGCGCCATCTAGCCCCATACTAAGCTTAGGCTTGTATCATGGGTACTAGATAACGGATACAATACTTAGAAACAAAGTAATTGTTCTGTTCTGAAATTTCTAACGTTTTGTTTTTCCATTCTTTCCAGACAGATCCAACCTAGTGCTGCCGGTGCTGGTGATAGCGTGCGACAGGATTACCGTGAAACGATGCATCAACAACCTCATCAAGTTCAGGCCGGACAAGGACACCTTCCCTATCATTATCAGTCAGGTAAAGAAAATCTTAATCTCTACTCTAGAAAATACAACGCTAAAGTAGGGTAGGTTAGTATGACCAGCGATCTCGGAGCCGCGATCAGCGACGCAGAGGAGGAACACCCCAAGTTTTTTAGTGGGTATGCTTAGGGCTGGTTAGGAGAATGCGACTCCCACATAACCACCGTAAATCCTCCCCGGGATTGGGTGGTACCTGTAATAGGTTTTTCCTGGGAATCAAAAAAAAGGTATATTAGTCATGTGAGGACGCATCAGTAACTTACCCGTAGGAAATACGTTCGTCGTAGCCGAAATCGGCTTGGAATGCATCATCCATCATTAGTCAGGTAAAGAAAATCTTTTTTTTGTTATTATTTTCTACAATCAGTATTACTATAAGCAGATGTGGTCTGTGCAATTGTTCTTGTAAAGTGTGCACTCCATTAAATGCATCTCCTTATATTACATTGTATGGTGGAGCCCAGTGTCAGTCGCTGGCTACCACGACCTTCCTCTTTAGCCTTGGTTCGTATCTTCGAGTCCTTAGGTTCTGGGCGAGTTAATAAAATAAATAATATCTATACGTATAATAAAGCTGAAGAGGGTCGAAAGTCTGAACATTGAAGATATACAATAAAAAAGGTTTGGATATATTTAGAAGTTATAACAGAACACGTTCAAACAATTTATAGATTTTTGTCTGTTTAACTGTTTATCTGTGTCTCTGTTTGTATGTTTTTTTAAACGTCCATAACGTGAAAACGGCTGAACGGATTATCATGTTTTTTGGTATGTAGGTAGTATGAAGTCTTAGAAGTCTCATAGGCTACTTTTTAATCTCAAAATAATACGAGCAAAAATTAATTAATTTGCCAAAAAATAACTGAAAGCCTTACAGAAAGTTCATTGCTCCAGAACACAAATATTTTATGGCAAATTTAATTAAAAAAATTCGAATATCGTGTTTGTACAGACTTTCGATCCTTTTAAATATAAAAGATAGATCGTAAGTATGATATGTTTTACTGCCTATCATCATAAGTCAATCATATATAATTTTTTTTACATTGCTTACGCTTGTCTACAACTAGCCTGATGTTAAGCAACGTTATAATCTACGATGTAGCGCGCTTGCCTAGAAGAAACCGGTTTACTCTCGACTTGAAGACCGACAAATTATAGTTAAGGGGAATAGAGATTCGGGCAAGGAGTTCCACAGTTTGGCTGTTCGGCTGGGGGCCGGAGTCAAAGTGACACCTGATTATTATCATAATTATATTGTTTTGATAAATGATAATCATATCCTCTTCAGTCTAATCTAATATCCTTTTACGTAGATTTATCAAACCGGACCTTTAGATACCGCAAATACGAGTACATATAGTTCCCCTTGAACTATAATTTGTCGGTCTTTAAGTCGAGAGTAAACCGGTTTCTTCTAGGCAAGCGCGCTACATCGTAGACTATAACATTGCTTACCATCAGGCAAGTTGTAGTCAAGCGTAAGCCTATACTTATCATGTAAAAAAAAAAAACATATGGGTAAATTAAGATATTAAGTATATATACTAATATTATAAAGCTGAAGAGTTTGTTTGTTTGAACGCTCAGGAACAACTGGTGCGAATTGAAAAAATATTTTTGTGTTGAATAGACCATTGATCGAGGAAGGCTTTAGGCTATATAACATCATGCTGCAACTAATATGAGCGAAGAAACAATAGAAAATCTGGCAAAAACGGGGAAAATTATTCATCTCTGAGGGCTTCCGTTGCGTGCGCTGCGAAAACGGTTCAAGTCCTGGGCAACAGCTGTGAAATAACTTTTCCACGCGAAGGAAGTCGCAGGCACAGCTAGTCTTTACTAAACAGATCCACATCTGGACAAAAAGCGATTTAACTAATAGTCCAGAACTTTGAAAGTATGCAGTCCGTTCTTGTTGTTCGAAATTTTGTTTTTTTTTTCTGTCATAATAATCAATTTTTCAACATTTTACATTGATAAACAACAATCTAATTTGAAGTTGATATTTTCATAGTTTGTATGTGATGTTTAGTGTTTGAACAACAAGAACCGACTTTATATTTTCAAAGTCATCATCATCATCACAAATTTAAAGGCAGGGCCCTTGTCTGTGGAGGCGCCATCCTTCCCATTCTTCTGTCACAATTCCTTGACCTCCTTATACGACATGACACCCGCCTTTTCTTTTACTCGGTCCATGTATGACTGGCCTGTTAGCTTAGTTGGTAGTAGCTCTGCCTTCTAATCCAGGGGTTGCGGGTTCGATTCCCGCGTGACACAAGTATTTATGCATTATAAAAATGTACAATTACTTGTGTTGAGTCTGGTCGTTTGTATGTATAATAAGTATGTATTTACAAAAGAAAAGTATATAAGTATTATATCCGTTATCTAGTACCCACGACACAAGCGTTTGCTTAGTGTGGGGCTAGATGGCGCTGTGTGCATTGTCCCGGAATATTTATTTATTATTATGTATGACCTTCTCGGCCTTCCTCTTCCTATTCGGGCTTCCAATTTTCCTTCAATGATGTTTTTCATAAATTCTTAATTCATGTAGTAGACTAATATTTAAACCGCGTTTTGTGATGAGAAGGTCAGGTACTTAGTAGGTCAATAAGTAGATATTCATCACACTATAATATAACAAGAGTAAAGAGGCATAAGGGCCGGGTTCAAATCATACACATCAACTGTAACATGGTAGCGTTGGGCGCTGGTAGTTATCTATTTATTTATTCATACTTGCACATATAGTTTTTTATATTAGCTGTAATGACGTGTAATATCAACATTTTTTTTCCAAATCCATTTCAGGACTGCGGTCACAACGCTACATACGAAGTGATCAGATCGTTCACGGACACGGACCCGACGATCACAGTGATCAGACAACCCGACCTGACCGAGATACCCCTGCCCAGGGCCAAGGTCAAGTTCAGGGGATATTATAAAATAGCGAGGCATTTCAAATTTGCACTTAACTATGTGTTTCGGGAGCTGGGGCATGAGGCTGTTATTATTGTTGAAGGTAAGACTGTTTAGTTAACATAATATTCATAGATAAATATATAAATACCTGCACAGAAAACTGTGTCATAAACACTTGAGTTGATTACATTGGTGGTAGCCAATTTATCAATCCAACGCATCCTGGTTCGAATCTCGCTCCACCTCGAATATTTTTGCACATGGCCATAGAGTTATTACTACTACGTAAAGAGAAGGCAACGCGTTGCATGATCTTAGGCCACGCTTTTGCTGCACGCTGTGCAGCAGCTATCCTATCCAGTGAGTATCCAACGCCCGTGGAGAGTAGTTGTGTTTGGCTCGCATAAATAACAACATCAAATGCCTGGTTGTGTTCTTAAAGACTGCCGTATACACTCCAGAACATCAAAAAAAGTGATGGTTTAACATTTCATCGGTAAGTAGGCATTTAAACGTTAAAAACTCTTTGATTTATTTTTTTTCGTATTGTAACAATGCTTAAGAGAAACGGGCTGCCGCATGCCGGGCGCAACCATTTTGCAAATACACGGCGCTTAAGTCGTTTTGGTGGCGAGAAAACTGTACTCTGTACGCTTTTAAGCGCTGCATATTTTAATAGTTTGATTAGACGACATAACAATGGTTTCGCGCTGCAGCGAATTTTAGTTCAATCTCTTTCCAAAATGGAGCAAAGCTTTGGTTCGGGTTGCCTGTTCTATACTAACTAGTAATGTATTTCGATGCACATGACAAACATTTTAAGTTTGACAATGATCACAGTAATCAGACAACCCGACTGCATACATTTTTTGTCGTCAACTTATGAGTTAGTACACTTTAGTATGTTTATTTCTTCTTTTTATAGTCTGTTCAATTTACTGTAATAACAACTGAACATTTACATGTTGTTCAAAAAGGGGTGTCCATTTAACGTATCCTGGTTCAAAACCCACACAAGATAATTATTTTTGCACGATTAAATCCTGTGATTTTTACATATATTTTTTTGCTATTTTACAGATGATCTCGACATATCGCCAGATTTCTTCGAATACTTCTTGGGCACATATCCACTGCTACACAAAGACCCTAGTTTATGGTGAGCTTAATCGCAATAAATTAAATACTTAAAATTCTATACATTATCAAAAAGTACTAAATCTAGGAGATTAAGACAAAATTGTCGCATTCTACTAAACATTATTAAGAATTGCGTTTTATCTTACATATGTAGGTACAAAAGCGCCCTCTATGAAAAATGTCAGTCCTGTTTTTATATTCAAGATCGTCGGACAAAAATTATTATTCCTAAATAATATGATTCTATATTATGTCAGATTCCTTCGTCCATACAAAAGTTCTTTATAAAATACTAGTGGGTGCTCGCGGCTTCGCTCGCATTAAGAAGTAAAACTTGCGTCCCCTATTTCACCCCTTTAAAAGTGGCATTTACAAAAATCCTTTCTTAGCGGATGCCTACGTCATAACTTCTACCTCCATTCCAAATTTCAGCCCGATCCGTCCAGCGGTTTAGGCTGTGCGTTGATAGATCACTATATCAGTCAGTCAATCAGTCAGTCACCTTTGAGTTTATATATTTATAGAATGAAATTGGATTCAAAAAGTAGCTTACATCACGCTCGGGTCCTTATACCACCATCAACATAAAAAAATTGCTCTTTCAAGGCTTGAAAGAGGAACAAACAGACCAACACACACTTTCTGTTTTAAACAATGCTATGTTATAGATATCTAACCCTTATCCCCTTACATTCAAGGTGCATATCAGCATGGAACGACAACGGCAAGAAAGAAGTGACAGATCTCTCTCGGCCCGAGTTACTGCATCGTACTGACTTCTTCCCCGGCCTGGGCTGGCTTCTCCGAGCCGAGACGTGGTTCAAACTAGACCCAATATGGCCGCCAGCGTGAGTACATACCAATATGACCTCTATTTACATACACTGAAGGTGCATATTAACATGATACGACAAATATTCCGGGACATTGCACACAGCATCGTATAACCCGAAACTAAGCAAACGCTTTCTCATGGGCTTGTGTGTATATCTTACTTATATTAAACGAAACACTAATGTATGTATGTGTAAGTAAGAGGTTAAATTTGCGTTAGGTTATTCTGTGGTAGGCAACGTAAGCCATTAATGTAAAGTAAAAATTATATTGGCCCAAATATCGAGCCCTGTGGGACACCCGGTGCTTTCAATTTTTCAATTTTCTCTCTAACTCATATTTTTTAAATTATTAATCACATTTAGATCAAGCTGTGTACACATATTTTGGAATTTGTTCTGGATCGAAACCAGCTTTAAATGTATATTCTGTTCATTTAAGAACACATTCTGTTTTGTGTGCCATTATAAAATAAATAAATTATAGTTTAGTGGTCCCGATTTTTATGCTTGAAAGATGTTATATTGTCTCAGTTATAATTGTTTGTTAATCCTATTCTTCCTACTTGACAAAGAAGGATAAAAATATTATTTACTTTTTTTTTTTTTTAACTTGAACGGGTTTGCACTTGACCATAGTTTACCTGATAGCAAGTAAGGCTATGGCCTAAGATGGAGCGTGCTTACCCGATAAGAACCGATTCACTCTCGCTTTGAAGATCGCTGGATTATAGTGCGTGGGGAACAGAGAGCCAGGCAGGGACTTACTTATTATTTTTCTATCATACTCTTTTTAAAAAGCTTAGCATAATTTAATTTAAATGTCAAGTTATACTAACATAGTACAAAGGTAAGGAAACTCGACCCTATTTGGCTTCCTACATAATGTTGTATCATTAAATTGCATTGCAATTAAAAAGTCGTTAAGGCTTTATTGAAACCAATAGGTATTCGTATAAAAAACTAACGCAGTTTATGACTAAGCCTTATCTAGAATTAAAGTAGCCTGCGTGCTGTTTCTAGAGGAAAACTGTTTTCAGCCTGCGAAATTGTAATTAAACGTGTTTAGCTGTGAAGAAACTACCTTACTTTTTAACCGACTTTCAAAAAGCAAAGCAGGCAGATTGCATATAATAAATAACCCTAATGAAGAATAAGAAGGAAATAACCAATAGCTATTCATATTTTACAACAAAAAAAAAAAAAAAAAAAATTTTTTTTTTAAAAATTGAAAGGAAGGCAGCGTGATCAGCATCCTTGCTGTATTTTTCTGACTAAATGCATACGTTTAGTCAGAAAAATACCGCTAATCAAAAGAAGCCATGTCAGAGGTCCTCAGGGCGGCTTGATAAACCCTCAGCACCAGAGTTGGCCACTCTCTCTCAATAAGAAGAAGAAAAAAAGACCAGCATTTTGGTCACTTCCATCGTGACATGAATCTACTTAAATTTGTATTTTTTATCATTTCCAGGTTCTTCGACGACTGGCTCCGGAACCCTGAGAACGTGGACCACAAGGCGTGCGTTAGACCTGAAATATCCAGGACATACTCCTTTGGCAAGGTACATTACAATTATCTATCTAAATATATAAAACTCAAAGGTGACTGACTGACTGATATAGTGATCTAACAACGCACAGCCCAAACCACTGGACGGATCGGGATGAAATTTGGAATGAAGGTAGATATTACGACGTAGGCATCCGCTAAGAAAGGATTTTTGGAAATGTCACATTAAAGGGGTGAAATATGAGATGCAAGTTTTACTTATTATTGCGACCGAAGCCGCGAGCATCCACTAGTAATATAATTATTAAGAAGTAAAGTATATTTATTTGTGTAGCATGTGCTCGTAACAACGTTTCATAAACAATGTTTATAAAAGATGTATGAAAAATGTCAACCACTTTCAATACACTAATTGTAGGTTCCGGCTGTTTGTCTAGTTCAGCAGTCAGAGGCCCTTAGGGCAGTTTGAAAATTCTCGACACCAGAATTGACCACTCTCATTCGATAAGAAGAAGATTACACAAATGCAAGAGAAATTTGTGGATAGACTTATCTCAAAAACATATGAAACATGATGACATAATCATGAAACTTAGATTATTCCCTAAACTCAAACATGTATTTTATCTTTTTTCAGGTCGGCGTAAGCAAGGGTCTCTTCTTCGACATGCATCTCCGGAACATACAACTCAACCAGGACTTTGTGGAGTTCACTCGACTCAACCTCACCTATTTGCTCAAGGTAAGATCATTTATCGACTAGCTAAAGACCGCACTACTTGGAAGGCAATGGAGGAGGCCTATACCCGTACTTGGGCGCCCTTGTAAAACAATAATATATAATGAATCACATATCTATATTCTATATATAAAAGAAAGAAATATATATATAAAAGAAAGTGGTGTTAGTTACACCATTTATAACCCAAGAACGGCTGAACGGATTTAGCGGAAAATTGGTGGAGAGGTAGCTTAGAACCAGAAGACGGACATAGGATACTTTTAATCCTGTTTTTTTTGTTCAATTGAATTGAATAAAATAAAATAAAATTGCTTATTTATTGCCTCTAAGGCGGAACAGAGTTCGCCGGGTCAGCTAGTTTTAAATAATTGAAATAGTTTCATATCTTAAACATGTAAATATCTAGTTTTTTTATTTTTATTTAAGGGAATAAAGGCTATTTTATTTTTATTTTACTAAGATCATGCATAATATTTTTTATCTTTTTTAATTTTTTATAATATAAAGGCGAAAGTTTATGCACGAGTGTGTTTGTTTGTTATTTCTTCACGCTCTAACGGCTGTACCGATTTCAATGAAATGTCGCATAGATGTAGATTAGACCCTGGATAAAAACATAGGCTTTTTAATCCCGGATTAACGCAGGTAACACCGCGGGGCGCTGCTAGTAGTACATTATGATGCGCGATAGACGCTAAGAAAAGTTGTTTCCAGTATTTATATTGCTATTATTCGGTTTATTTACGAGAGTAAATCAATTTATTCGTAACAAGCCCTCTAATGAACCATTAAAATACATTTTAATGGTAATTAATTCATGTGTCTTTGTTAAATATATAACACTTAACAAAAGACGCAGAACATTACAATATAAGAGAAGGCAACAAACACAAGTAAAAGTTATTATATAAGAATAGAGAAGAAACGAATTTATTTGTACATATTTTACAAGATATTTTTTAACCTTTTATGAAAAAGGGTGTCTGTAGGACACCCTGCAAGATACACTGAAAGTCTAGGATCACGCATATGAGTATCTATTATATTATAAGCACATATTAAAATATAAAAACCTGCTATTGCTTAAAATCAGCGCGGGTGGGATTTTCATATTAACCAGTTAAGAAATGCTGAGCATCATATCTATAAATTTAATTTGTTTTTGGTATATAAGTGTGTCTTATTGCAAAAATGACTAAACATGTTCGTATGTATGTTTTTTTTACTTTTGGTCATAAAATCTGCCCATAAGTATATACATTTTTTTTATATTAATTTCCTATGAAATATCTCCATCTTCCAGGAGTATTACGACGAGAATCTAATCCAGACAGTGTCCTCTCTCCCGACCATGTCTGCGTCCGAGGTGGTGCTGTCTCCAGCGGGCGCGGGCCCGGTGCGGGTGGGGTACTCCGACGCGGGCTCCTACCGGCGGCAGGCCAAGAAGCTGGGACTCATGGAGGACTTTAGGGTGAGTCACATCGTTTTATTGAATCCCTTTTATAAGTTAGTCGTTTGTAAAAGAGCATGGGATTGAAGAAATTTTTGCCGCCTTCAATTGTGAAGGTGGTACCCAATGTTATTGATGCTAAAAAACTAAGACACAATTGCTACAATTTTTAAAAGTATTTAGCAAAAAAATACTAGTTTATTTTTTGCAAATATTGTGTATAAAAACTATTGTGCAAGCGTCAGATTGACTGGTAACCGAACCGAACTGGTGGTTATTGGGAACCAACCAAAAGAAACTGGTTGTATATTGGGAACCAACCAACGGACTGCAGCAGGTGAGAAATAACATTTCGCGCTTGTACCTAAATATGACAAAAAATATAACTAGGTTTTATATAACTTATATTTGTATGTATGTATGTATAATAAGTATGTATGTATTTACAAAAAGAAAGTATATAAGTATTATATCCGTTATCTAGTACCCACGACACAAGCGTTTGCTTAGTGTGGGGCTAGATGGCGCTGTGTGCAATGTCCCGGAATATTTATTTATTTAATTTCTTACGTTAACCTTTCTTCAACAGAGCGGAGTCCCACGGACAGCGTACCGCGGCATAGTGACGTGCTACGTGCGCGGGCGCAGAGTATACCTCGCGCCCGACTTCCCTTGGACCAAGTACGACCCCTCGTGGGGCTAGCACGCGGCGCCTCGCAGACCCGGCGTCGCGAGCAGGGTGTCTCACAGGCACCCACTGTTTAAATGAACTGTTATAAGGTAAACTAGTTAAATGTGTCTCGAAGAAGTAGAAACTTCTTGTAAAATAAAAATAAATGAACTTGATTTCGCCTCCAGTGATTGGTGTCTATCAGAGAGAGCGTCGCGAGCAAGGTGTCTCGTAGACACGTCTTGGATAGTAAAAATATATTGATTGCAGTTTTCATGTTTAAGAACGAACTTATAAAATCAGTGTATAAACTGTTTAAAAAGGCGTCGTGTCTGGTAGACACTCGTATGAATTAAAGGTTTAAAGTTTCACTGACTCTCAATTGGGCAGTTAGTTAAACATAACGATTACATTACAATACATTCATGTAATTTAAAATATCAATTGTGTATGTTAGGGGGGTAAACAGTGTGAAAGTTTAAAAGTGATTATGTGTTTGTGTGAAATGTGTTTTAGTTGAAGACTAATTTTAATGGCACTACAGCTAAAACTGTTTAATCAAATTTAAGAATATTATGTGTTAGAAATATTATAATTCTTAAAATAATGTATAATTATAATGTATAATTATATTATATAAGTATCTATATATTTGAGGTATGTATATAAATTTATTAATAAATTTAAGGGCCAGCAGCCCGGCCAATTTTTTTTTGTAAAATTCGACTTTTAATTAAAGAAGAATGAATAATCAATTAGGTCTCAACTTGTGTTAAAAAAAAATTATATCAGTTTCTTTTCAATTTTACATTACATCTACAAACTGTTGCGGACATTTTTTTTAGATCATTTCAAGAGGAATAATTCTTTTATACACATTTTTTTGATATCTTGAACCGTTTTCGCAGCGCACGCAACGGAAGCCCTCAGAGAATAATTTTCCCCGTTTGTTCTACATTTTGCAGTTGATGATATATAGCCTAAAGCCTTCCTCGATAAATAGTCTATTCAACACAAAAATATTTTTTCAATTCGCACCAGTAGTTCCTGAGATTAGCGCGTTCAAGCAAACAAACAAACTCTACAGCTTTATAATAGTAGTATAGATATAGATTAATAATTACATTATATAACAGCACATATGTATATAGACTTGTAATCTCTCATTTAAACACAATTATTTTATCAATATGTATTCTAATTTCTAGTATATATTTTATAAATGTGTATACATATAATATATATGATCAAATATGATTTAATTACATATTATGTAATTAAATCATATTAAATAATAGATATGCATATAATGAAATTGTCAGTTCAGACTGTTTGTTAGTAAGACAGTCGTTAAGCCATGTCAGAGGACCTAAGGGCGGCTTGATAAACTCGACATCAGAGTTGACCACTCTCATTCGATAAGAAATATTAAAATATACAATTTGTAAATATACATGCTAAAACACTATCTGTATTTAAATTTAAGTAGGTAGATATAATATTAAAATAATGTATAATTCATAAATTTTATAAAATTAAACCAGTTGTACGTTATAGCCAAAATTTTAAAAAAATTGATCACTTATTATTAAGATGAATGTCCCAGAAAAGGCTAAAATTAATAAAGTTAAATTGTAGGTATTTTAAATTTGTGTAAAATTCCTTCATAAATCAAATTTCATGAGAGTTTCCGATTTAAGGTGTAGTGTGCAGTGAACTATTTCGTACAAACTGAAAGTTAAGAAAGACTCAAAACTAAGAAAAAAAATATTATGTACTAGAGGCAAGGTCACCCCTTTAAAAGTGGTATTTCCAAAATTCCTTTCTTAGCGGATGCCTACGTCATAACATCTACCTTCATTCCAAATTTCAGCCCAAACCGTCCAGTGGTTTGGGCTGTGCGTTGATAGATCACTATATCAGTCAGTCAGTCAATCAGTCAGTCACCTTTGAGTTTTATAAATATAGATTATTATTTATTATCAGATAGATGGCGCTGTGTGCAATGTCCCGACATACCTATTTATTTATTTATATTTTTATTGAGTGATGAAATCCATTTCAAATTATGGCCCTTACAATCAAACAAAAAAATCATCAATCAAGCTTTATAGTTGTGTAGTTTCACAAATAAATGTTTTCATTCGAAACCATATTTGATTGAAAATAATGCGAGTTGCAACTAAAATCTAAAAGCAAGCATTTTTTTGAAAATTTAAATTTTGTGGTTTATATCATATTATTTTCCTAATTTTTTCAGTTCTTTTGTACAAAAGTTTGTATGTAAGTATGCTCTGGATACTGCCCCTTAAATAAAATAATGTATGTATAAGTCTTTGAAATAACATTACCTAGGTATATACAGAGTTAGGTATATACGATCTTCGAAGCGAAAGTGAACCGGTTGTTATTGGGTAAGCACGATCCATCTTAGACCATAGCTATTGCTTACCATCAGACAAACTATGGCTAAAGCTCTGCCTTCTAATCAAGGGGTGCAGGTTCGATTCCCGCATGACACAAGTAATTATGAATATTAAAATTTGTAATGACTTGTGTAGTCTGGTCGTTTGTGTGTATAATAAGTATGTATTTACAAAAGAAAAGTATACAAGGTGTAACAGAAGGGTGTGACAATATTAAAGAGTATACATTTATATCATGTAAGGAGTCATATACTAAAATATGAAAAATTAAATCGCATATTTTTTTTATCATACAAAAATTAGATAATATTTTTCACTTGATTTCGTGGCAGCCCTAGCGAGTGATCACTGACCGAACGAAACCGAAATAAGCACACATTCTTTCATCCCGTTCTAGCATTAGTTTTAACGCAACGTATTCTCTCTCTCTCACGCTCTCAGAGAGACACCGCCGCGCCGTGTCATTTGATAGCGTCAAAAGTCAATGAACGCTCAAAATGATAAGATGTAGGGTTGCAAGTCTTAAAGTTTTAATGAAAGTTCAACTTATGATTACTCGAAATCTATGACAATTAGAATTCTGAAACCTAGTGTGCTGTATTCTATATATACATAGGTATGTATAGTATAAGTATTGTCACACCCTTCTGTTACACCTTGTATATGTATTATATCCGTTATCTAACACCCACGACACAAGCGTTTGCTTAGTGTGGGGCTAGATGGCGCTGTGTGCAATGTCACAGAATACATAATATGCGCGTGGGTTACGGACAGAGCAGTAGGTATATAAGTCAGTTGCGTCGCGCCATTTTGTTTTAATGCTTGGCCTGGCAATGTCCCGGAATATTTATTTATATAAGTGCAGACCTGGTTTAGTTAAAAAAATCTGTTAACTAATACATAACCATTTAAGTGTGGTTTCTAAAGCAACAACTTGGTTACACAAACAAAAATCTGTTATAACGTATAGTAGTTTGGAGATTACATCCCCGCCGAATTGGTTGCCTGGAAGAGATCGCTCGATAAAGCCGCCAATTAAGACGCTAATTTTAATTTCTATGTTTTTTTGTATTGTTTTTTTATATGTGGTGTTTTAATAAAGTATTTATCTATCTATCTCTATCTAGTAGTGTTTCGTGAATTTTCAAATAGCATAGAACATATGCTGTTTTACTTTTGATGTGCTGAAGGCACCCTCAAATGTTATGTGTTATTTACAACTCTGTATCTACCTAGCTGATATTATAAACACCTACTAAGAACCCTAGATTAGAAGGAAGAACCCAAGCCATAGTTTGCCTGATGGTAAGCAATAGCTATGGTCTAAGATGGAGCGTGCTTACCCCCCGAGAAGAACCGGTTCTTTCTCGCTTTAAAGATCGTATATACCTAACTCTGTAGGTATACTATTTATTGACACTAATAGGTAAATAATGACTTGAATGTATGTATATGTAATACGGTTTTCTGGAAGTATATGTAAATTACATTAAAAGCCGAATAAGACTGTGATCTGCATTGTGTTTATGTAATGTGTATTTATTTAATTATTTATTGTCAGCTATGTATTATAGCAATGTGTCGTGTGTTTTATCAATTAATGAATTTAAATATAAATGGTTTTGTTTAAATGTTTCCGTTTTCTTTCTAAAGCTTTGATTTCCTAGGAAAGCAGTGTCTTCATATAGCGGCCGTAATACAGCGGTGAATGACGTCACTAAAACGTTGTCTATGTAAACGAAATGGCGCGGTTTCCTGGAGAGCGGTAACTTGCACCTTACTTTAATTATTTTTGCGTCCGTAATATCACGGCCGCTATACGATGGCACCGCTTTCCTAGGAAACCAAAGTTTATTCAATTATTCAGTAAAATATAACATATTTTTTTTACATTAGATAGGCTCACGCTTGACTTCTAGTACTACTACTACTACTCTACTACTACATAACAGGTACCTACTGTAACACACTGATGCATTTTTTTACAAGGAATGTATTTGCACTTGACCGTGATTCGCCTGATGGAAAGCAATCATTACGGTCTAGGATGGAACGTGCTTACCCACTAAGAACCGATTCACTCTCGCTTTGAAGATCGCAAGGTTATATTCCGCGGGGAACAGGGAGTTCCACAATTTATTTCCAAACTATTTTTTATTACTATATTCTTAGTTTTAGTAACCATTTCATTAGTTATTTCCGTTCATTTGTGTTGCAATTAATTTAAATTAATTTTAATTTGATATGGTGTAAATAATTTGAGAAATGTATTTTCTCTTTTATCTCTCTTAAGTCGTATTTCCTCATGACTGAGGGTCGTGACTTCCCTGCAAAATTAATTCGTCTGGGGAGTTTTCTTGAGCAGATTACATCGTGGTGGGCGCCCAGGTCCTTTCACGGAAGACGCATGTCCTCGGATATTGTGGTCCTCAAACATGTCGGTTTCCTCACGATGTTTTCCTTCACCGCTAAGCGAGTGCAAATCCACACTTAACTTGAAAATACGTCATTGGTGTAGGCCCGGATTCGAACCAGGGTGCGTCTGGATGAAAAGCAGACACTGGAACCGCTGAGCCCCACTCGCTTTTTTTTCTCTTTTTATACCCATCAAATATTTGTACAATGATATTGCTTAATCATTATGACAGCATTTTTGGAATACCTTAGTTTAGTCATGATTTTTATGACAAACTGTTTATCTTGTAACTAGTGGGTGCTCGCGGCTTCGCTCGCAACTGAAACTTGCATCCCCTATTTCACCCCTTTAAAAGTGGCATTTCCAAAAATCCTTTCTTAGCGAATGCCTACGTCATAACATATAACTACCTTCATTCCAAATTTCAGTCTGATCCGTCCAGTAGTTTGGGCTGTGCGTTGATAGATCACTATATCAGTCAGTCAGCCGAGGACAGAAGGAAGTGGAAAGATGTCATCAAGGAGAAGGTGCTGGGAGGTGGTGGTCACGATCCTCAGACATGAGGGATACGATTCAAGGAGGAGGATATCAGTCAGTCAGTCACCTTTGAGTTTTATATTACATAGATAGATTACTCGATTGACTGCTCAAAAAGTCACATTTAGGCGCTTCCACGGTTCGACTGGTATATTATAATGCAGGTACAGTTTCCAGTTTCGGTCTCAAAACCAATTCAATGTCGCGACTCTTTTTCTTCTAATTGGTAAGAGAACTTTTTGGATAGATAGATAGATAGATTAACTCTTTATTGTTGACACATATTAAAAAACAGTACATAGAACAAATTGCACCTTAACTAGTGCCACAAGCGGCGGCCTTATCGCTGAAAGCGATCTCTTCCAGGCAACCTTCAGCTGGAGAGAAATAAGCAAAAGAAATAAAGAAGAATGTGGTGTACAACAAAAAGGAAAAAATAAATTTTACTTATATATATATATATACATATAAATACGCAATACACATACTTAATATAATAAAATTAATGTTTATATACAAATACATATAATACACAACAAAATATTTAAAGGTGATAGTAGTAGAAATAATAACAGCAATTTTCACTGAAGGGAAGCGAGATAAAATTCCTTTACTTGTTTTTTAAAGGAATCAATTGTCTGAGCCTTTTGAATGTTGATAGGCAGAGAATTCCATAAAGTAACAGCTTGTACAGTAAATGATGAGCCATAAAAAGATTTCTTTTTGAATGTTGGATGTGCGAGTGTTTTAGTTGCTTTACTTTGAGTAATTTTACTTATTAGCATGAATTAATTCTGCGGGGAGTCACCCTCAATAATGAGGAATGCGACTCAAAGAGAGAGAGATAAAAACTTAGAACTTGTTTTATCACGATGACTAAAGAACTTTGAATATCTATAATCAACCTAACTATTTTCCTTGTATGAAATGACTCATTTTTGATACAGGTATTCATTATCATATCTTGCACCACATATCGATGTTATTATAAGATAAACAAATCAGTTGCCAAACAGAATTGTGACAAACGAACGTGTATTATTTGTATTTTATCTTATTCTTTGTGGCTTTGTATCGTATGTACTTACTCAAAATTTACCGTGTGAATAAATATGTACCTACCTACAAAATAGAATTTAGGTAACTCTTTTGGAATCGGTCAAAAACTGCGTATTTATATATAAATACCTATTTGGGTCTGAAAACCGCAATTGCATCAGTAATTTTCAGTGCAATAATATAACTAACATAATATTTCCTTTATTGTGATTTTCCTGTGATATTGATAAACAAAATGGCGGCTGCAGTAGCATCAACAACCCAAGAAGTGTTTATGTTCGGAGGAAAAGCACGGACAGAGTTTATTTATAAGGATGATAAGGTATGTAGGATGTTTGTGCAATCATATTATACCTTAGTCCGCAGGTAGACACCGTTTTATGGTGGAAGTGCCGAAGTGTCGAACACAGCGCTTTGCTTCAACGTTTATTGTACGGACGGCAAAGCTTTGGAACACTACCAGAAGCCGTGTTTCCTGCTAACTACAATCCAGGGGTCTTCAAATCTAGAGTTAATAGGTATCTTCTAGGTAAGCGTGTTACACCCTAGGCTGCAGCAATGCTTAAAATCAGGCAGTCTGTAGTCAAACGTAAACCTATACCACGTGAAAAAAATTGTTTGATCGACGATCTGTCGTGACAATGGCGCGACGGATTATTGTAAAATTCTAGGTACCTATGGGGCAGGTGTTGCTTTATTATTGTATACCAAGGGCTCAAAAAGTGCCTTATGGATTTTTTGCGATGCTTATCGGGTGTCTACAACTTGCCTGATGTTAAGCAACGTTATAATCTACGATCTAGCGCGCTTGCCTAGAAGAAACCGGTTTACTTACTTATAAATACGAGTATCATTGATTGATTTAGTATTGATTCGTCCGTCACAAGATATTTTCCTCATGTTTCGACTATGTATGTATGTACCTTTGTTTTACTGCCATACAATAATCTATCTTCTAATTAAATAAATAAATCTACTCCTATTTCCAGTGCGTGGTATTCGAAGAAGACCTCGAAGACAAGGCAGCACCGAGCCACTTCCTCGTGGTACCTAGACAGACCATCTCCAGATTATCTGATGCTTCGGAGCAGGATGAGCATATACTTGGTAAGGCCTACACTCTACAGTAGGTTCTAATGATACTGACTGGCCTGTTAGCTTAGTTGGTTGTGGCTCTGCCTTCTAATCTAGAGGTCGCGGGTTCGATTCCCGCATGACACAAGTATTTATGTACTTTAAAAATTGATAATTACTTGTGTTGAGTCTGGGCGTTTGTATGTATAATAAGTATGTATTTACAAAAGAAAAGTATATAAGTATTATATCCGTTATCTAGTACCCACAACATAAGCGTTTGTTAGTGTGGGGCTAGATGGCGCTGTGTGCGTCCCGAAATATTTATTTAGGTATATATTTTATTTACCTGTCAAGAGTTTCACTCATGGATAAAAGTATAAGGATAAGGAATCTTTATTGATAATAAAAATCGGTATTATGGATCGGAAGCCAAATCCATAAATTAGAATAAAACATGGCTAAGAGGACCAACAACAAGCCATGTAAAATGTAGGAGACTAGATAGTAAATATCTAAAGCACAGTAAAAGATTCTAAAAGCAGCGCCACGCGTCGATTGCGTGAGATTCGGGAACTAGCGTAACGGTTATTATTTATTTAATAATCAATCATATGTACAATTGTTGTAATACTATATTATGGTAGCCATTATTCCAACAACCACTTGATCGATTTTGATTATTTTCGACATCCAGTATTCTCTTGAACTAAGTTACACCCTTGCCAAATTTCATGACTCTAGGACTGACGACTCTCAAGTTATAGGTGGTTATAGTCTATCAAAAACCCTCTACTTTCTAGGCCACCTCCTGCTAACCACGCGTCGCGTGGCTCGCAGGGTATTTCTACAAAAGGTTTACGCGTCGTGATGAACGAAGGCCCTTATTCGTGCCAGAAAGTGGCTCAGTATTTTATGGCCAATATCTCGACAACAACTTGACCAATTTAGCTAATATTCCAGCTGCAATATTTTCTTGAACCAAGCTACACCCCTACCAAATTTTATGACACTAGGACCGACAAATCTTAAGTTATGGTCTGTTTTAGGCCACCTCCTGCTAACCGCGCGTCGTGTCGCTAAGTCGCAGGGTATTTCTACAAAAGGTTTCCGCGTGGTGATGAATGAAGGTCCGCATTCTTGCCAGAAAGTGGCCCAGTTCTATGTGCAAGTAATTGGAGGGAGGCAGATGTGGTGGCCTTTCTCGTAGACGTGTGGAAGTTAGTGGATTATCTTATACTCGTACTAACTTAGAAATAAGCTTCACGTATGCTTGCTTACTAGTCTTACGAATGTGTCTTGGTCTTTCTCCGATTTTAAAACCTAACACAATTTTGAATAAAAATATTTCAATTTTGACACAGTGTGATATGGGCTCATCAGCAATTTGCTGCTCGCCCATTATTCAAATAAATAAATAAGTTCTAGTGCTTTTTGTTTGCTGAATACCTTATCTCGAACTACCGACCCAACATTTGGCCTAGCGAAATGGTTAACAGAAGTTAGACATAATTAAACAATAAGCCTAGCCATTGTCTCTTGCTACGCCCCAATACCTCGGGGTACAAGTTATTTTTTTTTATCTGGAAAATTGTATGTGTGCAAGTATGAATAAATAAATAAATTAACATCTTACGCTACACTAGCGCCCCTAGCGGTAAATATTCACACGGTAATCTATAATGTTATAGGACTTAAAATACTAGTAGTTGTACCTATGTCTAAGCTTCAATTCTAATAATAACTAATTCCAATCTATTCCAGGCCACCTCCTCCTAACAGCAAAGAGTCTAGCCTTGTCCCGCGGCCTCCGAGGATACCACGTGACAGTAGACGAGAGTCACGTGACCGGCAAGTTATTGTGTCTGCATGTGTTTGGACGCGCGCTGCATCACATGCTGTGGCCAGTGGGACCTGGCAGTAGATTGTAGTCCTCTTTTATACGTTAACTAGTGGGTGCTCGCGGATTCGCTCGAAGTAAAACTTGCATCCCCTATTTCACCCTTTTAAAAGTGGCATTCCCAAAATCCTTTCTAAGCGGATGCATACGTCATAACATCTACCTGCATGCCAAATTTCAGCCCAATCTGTCCAGTGGTTTGGGCCGTGTGTTTGATAGATCACTATATCAGTCAGTCACCTTTGAGTTTATATGTACAGAAACAGATAATGTAGCTAAAAGTATTTTTCATGTAGTTAAAGAAACCCTTTTTTTCTTCTTTGGCCATAACTTTGTATTGTGTCAGTTCTAAAGTAGAAGTTAAGAAACCTCTTTCGTAAAATGTATTTGACATTGACATGTTTGATTTTAAGCTGAACAAACATATGAATTGGCAGAAGATCAGTAAGGATGGCGTATGCTCCACAAACAAGGGCCTTTCCTTGCCTCTAAATATTTGTAATGATTAAGAAATGTATGAATTGTTATCTATATAATATGTATCTGTAACATTAATTAAATTACTTACGCAATAGGAGTTGTATTTATTACTAACAAAAACATAGTTTCAAGCAAACTACATCTTATCTAGGATAAGTCAGAATAAACCAACAAAAGTAATCAAAACAAACCATATTTTATTATCTCATCATGATCCAGTAGGCCATTGCTTCTGCCTGCCACAAGGGATGTAGATGGTAAACACTTTCTAGATATAGAGACAGACAGTTGCTAGTGTGTAATACTCTTAGAAAGTGTTTTTTGGACTATGTAGCCTGTAGGACTCTTATTAAATGTCTTCAGGATTCTTAATATATAGTTTTTAGCAACCTACATTAAGAAGAGTCTAAATAAAACAAAAAAATATCAAAACAAACCTTACTTTATTGCCCACCATTATCAATTCACCAGGTCATTTAATAGCCAAATCTTCATCATTATCCAGGAGGCCAGTGCATCTGCCTGCCCCCGAGGATGTGTACATGTAGATGGTACACACTCTGAGCCCCATTCTTGCCGTCGTTGATGACGAGACGGAATCCAGACTTGTCTAGGCCCTGCTGGGCGGCAACTTTACGAGCTACTATGAGGAGGTGGCCTGGAAAAGGATGTTTGATAAATCAGTTTGCTATATATTAGATACATAGATGTCTCAAAGATAAATTTAAAAAGTGGCTCGTTCAAGAAACATACTATTCCATAACTAATAATTTTTAACTAATCATTTCATTTCTAATTGATGTGTAATCTTTTGCTTACAAATAAATTGTTTATTTGTTTATAAAATATATACACTTCCTATATCTTTATAGAAAGTGTAATTTAAAAATTGAGCTGTGATGTTTTTTTCTAAAACCTTGCTTTACAGTACCAGTTCAGTATGTGGTGCAAGCTTTCAGGATTTCTTTATATACCTGATTCCTAGCAATTTCTGATAAACTGTGAAAGTATGTACTTATTGGCCTGTATTTTTCTGTCAATAAAACAAATTGGCTATATATGTTAAAAAGTAACAAGTATTTAATTTTTTACCAAGTAATTGCTCATCCCCATCTTCAGCCAGCGACAGCTGAGCGATGGGCTTGCGAGGGATCACCAGGATGTGAGTCGGAGCCTGCGGGTTCACATCGTGGAACGCCACGCACTGGAACAGAGAGAAATTGGAAAATTGCTACATGAATCGATTTAATAACTTTGACATTCATAACCTTTAAAACTTTTCATTTTACAGGATGTATCGATAAAACATAGATTTGTCAACCAGTAGACGTTACCGGTGTGGCTTTAACTAATATTTAGAGAAATATAAAGAAAAATGTAAGGAAATACGCAATATTATGATGTCAAGAAACAGCTGACATAGTATGACACCGGCCGGGCCAAAACAGCTGATTCAGAGAAAGAATGGTAGCCTTAGTCACCTGGTCGTCTTCATAGACAAATTTGGCAGGAATTTCCTTCCTCAATATCTTCCCGAAGATAGTATCGCCGCCAGGGGCGGCTGATTGCGCTAGTTCCACTTCACCGCCAGCCATTTTTGCCAATGAGCAAGAACAGCTTGACATTTTTTTGTTTTCGTTCTTTGTTCATGTTCAGATCAGATGCCATTGTCATGTCAATTTTTTTTAAAGCTATGCGTACATGGGACACACATAAATATTGTTTTTTTTGTTATTAAAAGTTTAAAAAAATGCTACAGTGATAACCATGTTTTCCCAAAGAGAAAGAATAGTTTATTTTTCGTTTTAGCCCTTCCATTTCAGTCCAGTGTAAGCGTAAAAGTTATTAATTGGAAAAAACACGTACGGAAAAGACGTATGACATGTATGTGTGGTAATTTCATGTGTTATCTGTGCTAACTATTACTTACTCATTCATTTGTCATTTCATTTCATTTCGTTCATTCTTTCATTCTGTAGCTGTTTTGCAGTGTTGCCAATGCTACGGCAATTACCGTGTTCTACGGCTTTCAGGCCAAAATATCACAAAATGCACGGCCTATGGCTGCATCCCTGTAGCCGTAGCAGATTCTACGGCTATTCGCAAATTCTACGGTAATTGATTAACTCCGATGCGCGAAATTACTCACTTCTCACTTACCCAAATATTATTTGACAGGAGATCGAGAGGAACAGCACTTTAGGTTTGACGATTTTTAAACATCGGAGTAGCTTACTGTATTCGATTCCTAATCCAAAATTTTAACCACAACCGATTCCAAGAACATCGCTAAATTTGCACTAAGTGTTTTATCATTGCTGCATTCGAACAGTGATTGTGAACGAATTTTCAGTCACGTGAGCAATATGAACACAAAGAAGAGGAACAAATTATTTACTTCAACTATTAGCGGACTTCCCTTGACAAAAGAATGCATAAAAAGTAACAACAGCAAAAATGATTGCAGAACGTTTGAACCCACCACCTCAATGTAGGTACCAAAAAATTAAAGACAAGCAAAAATATTTCTATAAGAACGAAGAAGAGTTTATAGAAAGTATTCGAAATTTATACCGTGTTTAAATAAAAATTAACGCTATTCAAAATTATTATTTGTAGATATTTCTTCAAACAAATAGAAAAAAAATCAACATTAGCCAAATGGCGCTTTTATAAGGTTTTTAATGTTAAAAACGTTTAATTATCATTAATGAAACTTTTTTTTAAGCAATGACACGGCCCACCCGTGATCTTTTTCCATATAAACACGGCTTTTTTACCTAATATACATACACGGCCGCCTAAAAATTTTCATTGGCAACACTGCTGCTTTGTTTTGGGAACAAATTAATTTTTCCATTTTATTGATAGGTATTTTATTTTATTGTTAAATTCTAAGAAATATCAGTTATTCCTGCAAAATGAATGAGAATTTAATCGTAAATTCCGTGTTCGGCCGATTCCAAAGTAAACTGGATGATGATCAAGATGTTCGTGAGGTAAATTGTAACATAACACGATGCGTTCATTGACTATTTTCTTGCAAAATTTGGCAAAACAGCTATTTTCTCTTAGCTCTTCAGCTTTTTCATAATAAGTCTAGACATCAAAATTCAATAAAAAACATAAATTTTATTATTTATAATGTTCCAGGTTATACGTTCCATATGCAAAGAGATCGACCGGCTTTCGCGCGAAATTATGTCGATTCTCCAAATTGTTCACATCAACGAAGAAGGAAGTAAGTAACTCGTAAGAGTTTATCAAGCCGCCCTAAGGGCCTCTGACACGGCTTAACGACTGCCGTACTATGACAAACAGCCTGGACCTACAATTTAACGTGTCTTCCGATGCACGGAAGCTCCCAAAATGGAATGCCACTTTTCGGTCACCCATCCAAGTACCTACAGATCGCGTCGACCTTTGCTTAACATTGGTAATCACATGCGATTGCTTCTGCTAGCTGAGCTACAAGCCGTAAAAGTAAAACTAAAATATATTATCATAATAATTGCAGTATCTGCAGCGTGCCTGCAGGTGCGAGGCCTGCTTGATCAGGCCAGGGAAGGATACAAGAAGCTCAAGCTGGCGCTGCCCGAGGAGAAATTTTACAAGTAAAATTGTAACCTTTATTTTATCTTCTAAATCATTAAAAAGTCCATAAAACAAGTATGAATTGTCAATTTTCAATTTGCAATGATAAGTGTTTAAATCGGTTTTTAAATAACGGAGTAATTGCGAAACATACCCACAAAAAATTAACTTGCAGAAGACTTGATGACCTCCTTGCTTGAAATCTGTTAAAAAGTAAAATATGCTGGACTTTTTTTTTTTCGTGTGATTTGTTGATAGGTTTACGTTTGACTACAGCCTGCCTGATGCATTTAAGCATTGCTGCAGCCTAGGGTGTAACACGCTTCCCAAGAACCTATTAAGGATTTTTCAAATCGAGAGATTTGAAAAATCCTGGAAACTGAAACTCTACATTTGTGTGAATCGGTTCTTATCGGGTAACCACGCTCCATCTTAGGCCATAGCCTTTGCTTGTTATCTGGTAAACTATGGCCAAGTGCAAACCTATCTAAGTTAAAAAAAAAATGCTTAGGCTTTTTAAAGTAACCCTGATACAAACCTACCTCCAGATACTATGACTACTGGCGCAACGTGACGCAGCGGTACTGCTTCCTGATCGGGCTCACCGTGTGGCTCGAGGCGGGCATCCTGGCCACGCACGAGGTGGTCTCACAGATACTAGGAGGTATGTACAAAATAAAATAAATATTCTGAGACATTGCACACAGCGCCATCTAGCCCCATACTAAGCAAACACTTGTGTCGTGGGTACTAGATAACTGTTATAATACTTATATACTTTTCTTATTTGTAAATACATACTTATTATATAACACCCTGTCCTTATTTTGCTATCGAATCATCTCTGTCCAACGGTTGCCTGGAAGAGATTGCTGTTAGCAATAAGGTTGCCAGTTGTGGCACCATAATTAAAGTCTTTGGTGTTTCTGTTTGTCTTTTTTCTGTATATGTGTTACAATAAAGAGTTCTATCTATCTGACTGACTGATACAGTGATCTATCAAAACACAGCCCAAACCTCTGGACGGATCGGGCTGAAATTTGGCATGCAGGTAGATGTTATGACGTAGGCATCCGCTAAGAAAGGATATTTGGAAAAGCCGCTTTTAAAGGGGTGAAATAGGGGATGCAAGTTTTATTCCTTAATATGATCGAAGCCACTAGCACCAAATAGTTGTTTTAATTTATTTTTAGTTATTAAATAATGTACTTTCCCATTTCCAGGAGACTCGACTGAAGAGTATGTAGCATTTCAAGTGGAGTTGGAGGACTATCTTGTCGGAATCCTGATGCTGTGCACAGAACTGGTATGTGTGTTAGAAATAGAAAAACATTTATTGAGACAGATTTACAGACATTTAGCAAATATACATACACACATATCTACAAGCAATAAATAAATAATTCTGCCCAACACAGCCCCAACTCAGCATAATGCTGATTACTGGAAGCAATCAGCGCTGGTTACAACTACTTTCAAATTTATAAAAAATAATACCTAAAAACTACATAAGTTATTTTTAAATTATTTGTGTTGTTAGAAAAAATAGCTCGCTAATCCATTTTAGCTGAGCTCAATACATCGTCAGAGCACAGAATATACAGAGACCTATTTTATAATACACACTGTTGCCTGTAAGCCCACTTGGGTAGAAGCCAGAGAATCTTCCTAAATGTACATTATTTCATCCAATTTCAATATCAACGTTAAAAATAAAATGCTACATGTATTGGTTGCTTTGCATAATAAGCACCATCTAAAACCGTTTTTTGTACTTTTTTTTTATTAGAGATATAATAATTAATCACTCCTGATTATTCTACCCGCAGTCTCGGCTGGCGTTGAACTCCGCGTCTCGCGGCGAGTACAGCCGGGTCTCGCAGATATCCAAATTTGTCACCGGCATCAACGCGGGATTCAGGTATGTACTGCTTATTAAAGAAACATTCTTCTTTTTATCGAATGAGAGTGTCTCTGGTGTCGAGAGTTTTCAAACTGCCCTAAGGGCCTCTGACATGGCTTAATGCTTGCCGTACTAGACAAACAGCCGGGGCCTACAATTTAACGTGCCAACCGACCCACGGAAGCGCCCAAAATGGAATGCCACTTTTCGGTCACCCATCCGCGTATTAACCGCGTCGATTTTGCTTAACATTGGTGCACGCATGCGTTTGCCTCCGCTAGCTGAGCTGCGGGCGCTACAACATTGCAGGGGTATTTTCATTCTGATAGTCATATATATGTATATTGGACACTTTTCAACATCTTTTAACCGACTTAAAAATAGGAAAGTGAGTATCAATGAGGGCTACCATGTGTAAGATCACCGCTAGAGGCGCTAGTGTACCGTGAGGTCCAAATGTTCTTAAACTAAGCAAACCTCACCAACTTGCCGCTAGGATCGCTACTGGATCGTAAGGTTTGAAATGTTAAATGTCAAAAAACGGTAGCTCTCGGTTCAAAAACCGAGGTACGGTCAAAATTGGATAAAATTTGAGTATAATGATCTATTTGGTCTTCCGAACATATGTGCGAAATTTTGTAAGTGTATGCTTATCCACAGATAATACAAAAAGTATACGCAATTTCAATTATCTATTAGATTAGGTATGTTTTAATTTGGAAAACTGTTCTAAGTTTCATTTACAATCTGTCCTGTAGTTTTTGAGTTATGAGAATCATATACGTTTCCAAAAATATTAGCAAAAGAGAAGAGATACCTACCTACAAAGCTACCTACTATACTGAATATATTTCTCCACAGATTACTAAACCTAAAGAACGACAACCTCCGCAAAGGTTTCGACGCTCTGAAGTACGACCTCAAGAAGATCGAAGAGGTTGTATATGACCTCAGTCTCAGGGGACACATTAACAAGCCGGAAGGAGAACCAGAAACAGGAGACAGTGAAAAACAAGATGGCGACCAACCGGAAGCGAAGACGGAGCCGGGAGATGGACAAGGTTAAAAATGAATAAGCTTTTAGGCAAGCATCTTAGACTACAGCTATTCTATTCTTGGTTGTGGCCTGTGCGGGATGGCCGCAATTTTGCCGATGTCGCGTGATGTGACAAACGTTGAGTATGTCATAAATTTAATATAATGACTGATTCATATTGATAGTTAAGTTGTTCTTTCTTTTGGTACCTAGTTTGTTTATTTTTGCTTTGTTTAACGTTATTTTTTCGAAATGTATTTTTTTCCGATCCTTTCAGTGTTTGTTTTTTAGTGTTTTCGTTAACTACGTGACACAGGCAAAATAGCGGCAATGCCACAGAAGCCTTTTAAGAAAAGTCGGAAGTAAAATATATATGGAGATGACAACTGTCAAGAATTTAATTTATTGGATAAACATAACATTTGGCTGTAGTCAAACGCTGAGCCTGTTTAAAAAAAAACACTTATTAAAAGATATAAGGTTAGCTAAAGAAAGTCTATAGATTGTATAATTAAAATAATATACTAAGCAATACTATCTAGCATTTAAAAACATACGAGCAATAAAGTATTGTTATGTTTAATATTAAGATTTTTGTTTCAAATGAAACAATTTATGATTTGATAAAATATAACGTGACTTTCTTTTGATAAATGGTCTTTTCTTTATTTAATAACCACATGATTTTGATTTGTAACTTATATTATAAAAGGGTAAGTTTGTGTGACTGAATTGATTTGGATGAGATTTGATCAGCATAAAAAGAGATTAAACCCTGGATAGCATATAGGCTATGTACCGCTAATATAATTAAAATAATGACATAGGTATGTATGTAGGTACATATACCATAATTTAAGTATGTTAAATATTGTTTTTGCAAGTAAAATAAAAATAACGTATTAAAAAAACAATTATCATTTATTGAAATAAAATTACAAATACCCTTTAGACCAAACTGGTCAGAAATATTCAAATTAATACCAAATACTGTGTTATAAAGACGCTAAGGTTAATAAAACTTATCCAAAAACCCATCAACTTTATGTTCATTATAGAATGATAATTTTGACAGCTGTCATATCCACGTTTCGCAAATTTGATGTAAAATGTATGGAGTTGACATCTGTCAAAATTATCATGCCAAATTGACAGAGATTATAACACAGTACTTTGGTAAGTATACATTAGTTTTGATATAAATATTAGATTCGGACACAACGGTCACAATTCTGACATATCAGTAAATAAAAAAAATATTTAAGGCAAGTCTGCATTTTATTGTACAGTATAAAAACTGTGAGTAAACATTTACAAAGTTGTAGACAATTAAACTTTTGTTTTAAAAAAAAGGTTACTAGAACGCCTATCTGTTTAATTCTGCCATCAAATCAATTATTTAGTGATTAGCTGAAAATTTTAAATTCACCAATGATGGTGCTTATAAATTGATTTGATGAGATAAACGGAATGTCGTTCTAGAAGTCGGAGGTGGATTAGTTTCAGAAATTTCTGAGCAACTTGGTCAATTTGCATTTGTTACTGAAATAAAAATCAGTTTATTAGTCATGTCACTCATAAATCTTTATCAACGAATTATTAGTTGACAAATCTTTTGTTTATTTCTCAAACTTTAACCGAACACTGGTTGATTCAGAATTATAAGTAACACCTTTGCTTTTCAGTCTAATGGGTATACATTTAAAAAGGTATAAATAAAATTATATTTGATTGTAAATGTCAGAATTAGTCGATCACAGGAAATAAATAAATATTTGGAGTTAAATATTCATCAACTTTTTAAAGCTTATGTTGTATAGTTAGAACAGACAAAAACAATTGTCTTTTAGTACAAGAACTGGTCTTTGCTGTGATTGGCCAAATTTCTTATCTGAAAAATGACCGGGATTTATCTGTCCAAGAGAACTCTCCTCACGAATTAATTCTGCGGGGGAGTCACGAATCTCAGTCATAAGGAAATACGACTCAAAGATCTGAAAAATACGTTGCTTTGTCTATTCTAACCACATTTCATCCTTTCAAAAGTTGATTTACCCCAACTGTATATAAATAAACAATCATTTCAGTTACAGCATTCGTAGCTATATAAATAAAATAAAATGAACTATACGGTTTTCATAAAATAGTTAAATACGGAGTTTGTTCTCGCAAATTGTGATACCTATTTGATTTTTTCGTGGTTATTTTACCCAAACTACATTTAATAAAAAAAAACTAAATATTAGAAAATAACAATCTTTGTCAATTAGAGCATGATAATTTGAAAAAGATGTCATCTTCATACATTTTTCGTTTAAAATCTAATCAATGTATTAAGATGACTGCTTTAATAATTACAAACACATCTAGGGTAGAAACAGGTATTTACAAAGTGATAAATTATTCAGGGAAAACCCTAAATTTTTACGCGGGACAGGTATGCGTTTGACTTCAGCCTGCTTGATGTTAAGCATTGCTGCAGCCTAGAGTGTAACACGCTTACCTAGAAGGTAGGTACCCATTAACTCTAAATTAGAAGACGCTAGGATTGGTAGTCATAAAATACCAGTGCCAAAAAAAGTTAAGTAATATCACAATTTGCGTACAAACTCAAAGAACTTTGTCAAATATTAAACTACATTTACATCTAAACATTCTTTATAAGTGAGCATATTGGATTTATGACAGTTTATTTGACAAACAAAAATTATATGCGAATATATTATCTAGTTGGTCGACTTTACTGCATATAGGTATTATGCATTCTCCATTATTATGTAGCATGACAATTTTGACAGCTGCCAATCTATACATGTTCCGCGAATTGACGTAAGAAGTATGGAGATGATATCTGTCAAAATTATCAAAATACAATAAATTGTATTTGAATGTTGATTCCTACACACGCTGAAACGAACGAACCGATCTTGATGAAAGTTGTTCTGGTGATAGATTAAACCCAGAAGAAACATGTAAGCTGCTTTATATCTCGAATTTACGAGAATAGCGCGGGTTGTCCGTAATTTTAAAATCATTATCGCATGATATGCTTTCTCAAATTATAAGATGATAATTTTGACAGCTGTCATATCTAAGTTAACATTTTCCGCCAAATTGATGTTAATTGTATGGAAATAACTATTTTATTATTAAACTATCGTGATACATTCTTGTCAATATGTAACGAAATGTAGGTATGTTACAAAATTATACGTGCGTAAAAACCGTAATTTACATATTGAAATGACAACTGTCAAAATTATCATCCTAAAATTGACAAATCATAATCCAGAAACTAATGTATCTCCACAGCAAAATTTATCAAATCGATTCAGTCGTTACTGAGTGTAAAGGAGAGGCGTATATACAAATTTGTTTGTCAACATTAAAATATCACACATCCAAAATTGCTGAGGCTGCCGCCGTTTTTACCATAGAAATAATATAAGCAATGCAACAATATGACGTAGCCCAATATATTTGGTTATTTTAAACAAAGAGTTCAAAATTAGACAAACATCCGCAAAAAAGTAAAACATATGTACTATAATAATATAATATAACACAAAAATATATGAAAACTAGTTCATAAAACGTGAATCTTATAAATGGAGGCCAAAATCATTCCGTCTTTCTCGCACAATACAACTCATTCATTAGTGCGAATAGGATGAAATTATTTTCGACGTTATTTATAAGACATATATTTTTGTGTGACATTATATTTCTATAGTAGGTAGGTACTTTTTTTGCGGATGTTTGCCAAAAATACTCACGTTTAATGAATCGGGTCTCAAGTTTCATGTTTTTGTTGTATTACGATATTTTTTATGGTAGGTACATATGTTTTACAAAACTAAAATTTTTCATAGTTTTTGAATGTAAATAATGCATACAAAAAATATGATACAAGAATTTGTATGTAAGTTCGCTCGGGCGACTGCATGTAAGTCTTGTTAAATCTGATCTCAATCAAATAGTAATTAGAATAAAAATAGTTTATAATTAGTTGATCAGTGATCTCTGTTTCAAAACAGTTGATGTGAGAAATAATCAGTGCTTCGTCAGCACTGATTATTTAACTATTGCTAAGCCAATTAAATGCCACATTTGACATCTGTCATTTCAGTACATTTCTCGTCAAATTTGACATCTCTCTCTTCGAGTCGTATTTCCTCATGACTGAGGGTCGTGACTCCCCGCAGAATTAAATCATTAGGGGAGTTTTTTTTTTTCAAATTTGACATAAAACAGCGTAAAATACCTATACGAAGAATTATAGGTGTCAGATGGGACCTATTAAATTTGTTTTACTGTAATCACTCGTAAATTTAGATTTATAAATTGTTTTTACAAGTTTTTGAAGAAATTGACGAGACTTTAGGCGGACTTACCACATTGCAACTAAAATAAATCTCGCCAATTTTTATTCGGGATTATTATAATCTTTCTTTCAAGACAAGACTTAGAAAAATTAGGGTAAATAAAATAGAATTTTAAATAGTATTGTTGCATTGCTCAAAAACATTGAAGCAGGATGGATTATCTTGATTTTTTTATACTTTAGTGTCAAAACATTTTCTGAAGCGCAGTAGCCCGACTGTATATTCAAACAAATTATTATAATAATAAATGTTTGAGACTCAATAAATAAAATTAATAATGATATTGATAAAAAAAACTCTGATCATGATACTCTACAGTGTGGTTTTGTAATTTTTGTGAACCAATTATGTGCAAAAATATTTATTTTTGTTAAAAAAATTCAAAACCACAGTACTAATAATGGTCAAGTGTCATGATCAGATTTTTTTGTTTTGACACTTATCTAAGTATCTAAAATTCTACAATTTTAGACACATTTTACATATTATATCAATGATTACTAAGACTTGCTCAGTTTTGGATGTTTTGTATTTTTTTTGTATGAAAATACACTCGGGCTACTGCAGTTAAAATATATTTGAGTCACAACTAACCCAGTATAAAAAATCCATTCTGCTCCACAATTCGTCACGAAAAAGTAACATGTACATTTTACACAACTATATTCTTTATAATTATTTTTACTCGTTAGTAAATATCATATTACAATAACACATTTTTTGTTTATGAATGTATGAAAGAGTTAGCTAGTTCATAATGTCGACTTCACTGTTTGGCTAAAACAGTTTGACAGTAGAACCTCTGTTTTTATGTGACTCACGCTGGAATACAACTCGCCAAATGTTAATGCTTTTTTAAGAAGTCGGTTAAAAAATAGGGCCAACGCATAATCGTACGCGGTTCGTATGAAGGCAATTTTAAAATCGAGTATTTCTTTACCTCACGCATAGATATTATACATGTATGTTCTATATTTATCTAACGTTATTTGCGTATAAGAGACAAACATACTCTCAACCTGTTTCAGCGAAATGTGAAGGCATTAGGGACTAGCTTACTTTTACACACATTTTATTTTTCTTCTTTACTTGCTAAAGACGACAGGCGTGAAGTAATTCGCCAGCAGCGTCTTTAGCACGAATGCAATTCATCATGTGAATCACGATTCACCGCCAGCCAATCACAAAACAACACAATACAAGAATATTATGAGGACTTAACGCATTATAATAAAATAAACTGATATTAAAGAGTTGCTTAGATGAACAATGTGTTCTCTCTTTCTCTCGTTGACAAAACTACTGACGAGTGAAAGAGAGAAAACATTGTTTTATTAACGTCGCCTGCGAATACATAACTTTCATACAAACTTTTATACAATAAAGATAGTTTGTATGGAAATTACGCGCAGGCGACTGCACTTTAAGAAGCTCTTTAATCATTGATCAGTATTTTATAAGTAAATCGGATATGTGCCATGATTGGTTGACGGTAAGAATTGCTATCGAAGAAGATTTATATTACAACGTTATTGAAATATTTGTCAAATTCCGATTTTCGTACAAACTATTGTATAGTAAGATTTGATATTTGACAACATGACGCATTTCATATACTTATGTATTTCCATTAATTTTATTTCGAGCTTAATTTTTCAATATACCTATTGCTTTCGAGAAAATATTACAATTTATAATAATAAATTAACAGTATTGGAGTAAAAGCCGCTTATTTTTCGCGCCAGCTATCTATAAATCTTAATGTAAACAGTTTGTATAAAAATGAGAATTTGATAAACTCAACTATGTTTTTTATCTTATCCAGCAAGACCAAGCGTTAAAATATAAATCGAGAAATATTTCAACAACATTATTTTTTCATATGCAAGATTTTGAGCAATATCATACTTACATAGCATATTTTTATACAATCAGTTGATTAATTACCATTGATTTTTCGAACGACACTCAGTTTATTTCTCTCATCAAAGCGCGTAAATATGCGCTGTCATTGGCTGAATATTTCAAATGTACCAATGATGAAGCTCATTGAAACTGATTAAACGGGAGAAAACAGATTAAACGGATTGTCGTTATGGAAACAGGGGATTTACTTAGTTTTATTTTTTTAAATTTTACAACAAAATGTATGACATTACGCTCGGGCAACTACACGTTAAATAAATTGCTCAAAACCTTACCCACGAAACGACATACATTTAATATAGTTAATTCCATTTAAAAACAAACAAACAATAACTACAAATAACTATTTACAAGGTTTATTAAAATCAATACCATTTACAAAAAAAAAAGTTTCTTTATTTTTTATACAAGGTGGAATCAAATTATGTAGTAATAAAGTATTTTATTACCACTCGTTTTGAAAGAAATGGGAGAATGAGACAAAATACTGATTAAACAAGTTAAACACTTATTGATTAAAGTTTATAATTAAGTGCCCTGCTTATAAATATGTAATTAATCAATTATCAAACTGTTGCTTAAATTAAGAAGCGTTTTCGTTTTTCTATATAGGTATTCTTTATTTACGAATAAAATGAAAACAAATTTTAATTAAAGCAACTACTTAATTATTGATAAATATGTTATAAGCGGAGTGGATAGTTATAAACTTAAATATACGAGGTCAGTTTTGTGTGTGCCGGTACATCAGTCAATGGTGCTGTCTCTGATGAAGCAGTGGAGCGACCCGAGGACGAAGCGGTCGGGAGTAGTAACATCGTCTCGCCTCCACCCCCACCACCACAGGCCCCCGCGCCCGTGTTCCGGCGGGCCGCTCGCGCGGCGGCGCGCAGTTTGCGTGTTGCCGCGGCCCAGGACGAACGTTCTGAAGATGGGTGTCATGACATCCGAAACGCGTAAACCATTTACGCGATTTACACGTGAGTGAAAACCATTTAGTTAATCTTTTTTAAATATACGAGCCTTATTTATATTTAATTTATGTTTGACTCTTTCTTATGCTTCTTTTAAGCTTTTAAAAGTATAAAACAAAGATAAACTAATGTTTGATTCGGGTTTAAAGTAAGATTCCACCTTGTATTAAAAAAGTAAAGAAACCTTTTTTAGCCACGTTCCCAATTTTTAAGGTTTTTTTTTTGTGAATGAGATATTATATTATACTCCAATCGCGATACACGAAGAATTCCGGACGACGATCTGAGTGTATAAAAGTCTCTTAAGTTATCGTGTAAAAGTTTTACCGTCACGCTCTTGTCTACAAAACGAAACGGCAATACATTTGTATGGTAGCGATAGAGATAGACATATAAAGGTCAACATCCGATATTCTTTGTCAAACGCGACCTTTTTTACATACTATTTGCAATCAAAAGTCCACTGAAAATCAAATAATGTACCTAGAGAATTTTCAAGTGAAAATATGTTAAACCGAAACAAGACACATCCAACTTTCTTACGACAAGCGATACTTTGGCCGAAAGTGGAGAAAAATGCAAGAAAGATAATATAATATGTAACGGGCATTGCCTGTGACAAATACATACATAATAGTTGATTTCGGCTTAACATTTTTACCTTATTCCGAAGAACTCAGTAGACTTTTGAATTTAATTGCACATAATACCACCCTACTTATAAAAACAATTAAACACCTCATTATTTAAATATTATATTTAGTCTATCTTGCCGTCTTTTTCTCTAATTCTTATTTTAGAACAGTGAAAAAGCGAGACGATATTTAACAAATCAGTTGTTTAGTTGTTGGCATTTTTTTATAAGTAAGGATATACTTTAATTTATAAATAATTAGTAGAAGAAGAATCAAACAAACAAATAAAAATTTTAAGCAAAAATAGTCGTTATGAGATAAAATATAAAGCCCAAAATGGTACGCGTACTATACAGAGTGTTACCGAAATCCAAAATATTTTTTTTTGGCAAATTGTTGAAAATCTGTTCCTCACGCACTATAATCCAGCGATCTTCAAAGCAAGAGAGGATCGGTTCATATCGGGTAAGCACGCTCCATCTTAGGCCATAGCCTTTGCTTGCTATAGAGTATACTATGGCCAAGTGCAAACCCGTACAAGTTAAAAAAAATCGAATTCAGATAATTTTTGTAGATGTTTTTTTATTCATACAAAGATATTAAAATTGTATTAACTAGTAGGCAGAAACTTGGCTTATATCATCATTTGTTTAAATCTCCCAACACTTTCATTTATTTTATTATCCTTATTTGTATATGTATGTATATTAGTCTTTATTATACACAAAACAAAATAATATTAACGGTATTTTAACCTTATTTCATATCTCATAGTGATCATAAATAATTTGATTGCGTGTTTGATTCTCATCTACTTTTAAAAATCTTATAACGCTACTAAACATATCGATAATTACCAATTTTTTTTTATTCATCCAATGTACAACGTGTCACAGAAATGTGTTGAATTCTAGAAGAATTATTCTCATAGAAACAGCCGTTACAATAAAAAAAATTGATTAATTAATTCAATAAAATTATGTCACATTAGTTGATAAAATTATAAATTATTAATTAACATAAACAAATATAATGCAACAGCTGTTTTTTTAAACTAAAAATAGCTCTATATTGAGCCCATTTACCGATTACATATAACCATGACACCTTGTATACAAATATGGATTAAATTGGTAAAATTAGACGGTAATTTTATTGACATTCATTATATTAATAGCTTTATAGTTTATATGATAGAACAAAATAATTAATATTTTAAAGTAGCTTTTTAAATTATACCTTACTAAAATATGTGTAAATAGATTTTTGTATGCATTTTGTTTCATGGAAAGTGTGATTATAAAAAAATATATTAGGATAACTACACTTTTTGGAGACACCTTGTATAGACAGGATTTCAGGTCTCGATTTTTTTGCAAAAAAAAACTGTCAATACCAAATAGTAGCATGTAACGTGGAAACTAAACTTATTAAAATTTGAAGCCTTATTCATTTGCAAAAAATTAACAAAATCTGTTTAGATAGGTGGCTGGCGTTTTCATCTTTTACATGTATTAAAATACAGTGATGCCCTCATGATTGACTTATATGATTTTTTTTAATTTCACCACATGAGATTAGATAAGTTTATTTGATAAAGTGTTTGTAAACTATGATAAGTATGGTTTTCTTGTAACTGTAAACTTCTTCTTCTTCTTGAATGAGAGTGGCCAACTCTGCTATCGAGAGTTTTCAAACGGTCCTAAGGGCCTCTGACATGGCTTAACGACTGTCGTACTAGACAAACAGCCGGGACCTACAATTTAACGTGTCATCCGACCAACGGAAGCGTCCAAAATGGAATGCCACTTTTCGGTCACCCATCCAAAGACTGAACTTTGCTTAACATTGGTAATCGCATGCGATTGCCTAACTAACGTAACTGTAATATTTAATATATGTAATTGGCTTCGGCCGCTTTGATTATTATTAAATTAATAAATAAAGTATTTAAGATAACAATGTAGCTTCCAAATGTCATGACATCTGTCTAAATAGCTTGGTTCTGTAATATATATGTAATATGTATATTAATATTCAAATATTGTAGAAATAATATGCAGACAAAAATCTATACACATATGGCTTTACTAAAAAACAAATAAATAGATCAGCATTTCGTCTTTGTCACTCGTATTAAAAAATATCATTGTTAGAAAGTAACAAAACACTGATCGTCTATTTATATTTATTTCTTTAAGTAAGGGCTTTTTGTTGTTTATTACAACCGCATAAAAATATTTTAACGTAAAGTATCCCGAACGTATTTACATACGTTCCATACAAACTCTTGTATAGTAAGCTCAAATACCTAATCCCGGTATCTAAAACGATCAGTTTAATTTTCTCACCAAATCACTTTGTATGCTCTCTTATTGGTGCATTTAAATTTTTCACCCAATAATAGCGCGTAGAAAGACATTTGATTTGACTGAAAATTCGAAATCCATCAATGAAAGTGATCACTTGATTTGATGGGAGAATTAAATTAGTCGTTGTTCTAGGAACTAGTGACAAGAAAGGTTAAATGATAAATAATGTCTCAAGATTGTAGATTTTCAAACAAATGAAATTGGTCTCTGATAACCAATCATATTGTATTGTGGTTTTCATCGTTCTTTTTTAAATATGGAGCTATTTGAAAACATTACCTTTTTATAATATCTATAGAGAGTTGTCAAAGTCCAGCTCCATTCGGATAACTACAATTTGAGAAACACATAATATCATCACAATCTTTTTTCTTACTTTTTGACCTATTAGTTTGTATGAAATTACGCTCAGGACACATTACGTTAAATTTTCCTACAATCGATATTCTGTATACAATTTAATATCGGGATTCGAACCTATCATCCCATTCGCACCAGTCCTTATGCCAATAGTTTAGCACTTTATTCACTAAGATATAAGGGCGATTATTGAATGCCACGATATTTATATAGATTATACGATAAAGAAACTTGGTGAAAAACAAGAGTAGATTATTATTAACTGTTTTACTTATAAACTTGAATTGATAAGTGATTAGTTGGGCGGGAAAAACATGATTAAACTATTAAAAGGAACATCTTGTGTCTTTTAGAAGTTCGCGATAAACAAAATTGGTTCAGCATAAATTTTGTAAGTATTAACTTTTGTGTATCGAACAGATACAGTCTTATTACCGAACGCGGTTTAAATATTAGACTAGACCAACTAATCATTTATTGATTTAAGTTTATAAGTAAGACAGTGTCGTATAGTATTTTAATAGAACTCCTTTTCTTTTACCTACTTCTCGGCTTCTTTTTCTTCGGCTTTTTCTTTCTTTTCCTTAAAGGACTTTTTGATTCTGAAACAGAAATGTAATATTTTCAAATTCTACTGATTTGGAGTTGATTTTGAACATGTTTCGCTAATTCTGAAATACCTACATACTTATTGTTTGAATTGGTGAAATGACTTTACATTACATTACAAAATTTTCTCTGTTTTGGTAAAGGGAAATAGTACCTATAAAATACGAATTACTTTCCATCAAATTACTCGGTTACTCGCAAAAAGTAATAATTCATACTATAAAAGAGAAACTACTGATTTGCTCGAATGTCGAATTTTAGACAGACAGCAAAAAAAGCGAAATTTTGCCGAAAAAAGCGAAATTGACTTAAGCGACTTTTCGGTCAAAAACTCACGAAATTTATCCGTTAGCTTCTTCTCCTGCGTTATGCCGAAGAAGGCGCTCATCACGTCTATCTCCTCTATGGTGGCAGATAGCTTATGGTCGTGTGTCTTTAGGACACTGTGGTTACTTACCATCACGTGACTGGCTAGATTGGGTGTCTTACTGTCATTTTAGACGAAAAAGCGAAAATTTCACCAAAAAAAATTGGTTGCCTGTAAAGTCGTATACGGGCGAAAGTTTTACGTGACAACGACTTTGAGTTGTTATTTCAATTTTTTACATAGCAAGTCGCGCTCATTTTTTCAAGTTAAACAAATTATTATTGGTTGAGAAACGATTTATACTACTTTTTTTGATTGAAAACTACCACATCATTGTGATTACTACAACATAACCTATTCACTTATGTCTAAGTCATTTATTTCATCATGTTATATTATCAGTCTGAAATTATTTACCTTTGCTGTTTGAATTGTTGCGATGGACGAAACTACCTTCACATTATCACTACACAATCGTTTTACAATTAACTGGCAACGTGTAAACTTGTATGCAGGCGCCTAAGCGAAATAGAAGCCCAAGACATGAACCGGTGTGTATGCCTATCTCTCTCTCTCTCTCGCTCTTAGGCGGGCTAACTGTGCTCGAGTGGAAGAGACGCGTGCCTTTCACTTTTTATGTCTGTCTCTCTCGCTCTTAGGCGGGCTAACCATGCCCGAGTGGAAGGGACGCGTGCCTCTCACTCGCTCTCATTGTGAGCGCATAACGTGAGCGGAGCGTAACGCAGTTTCTTGAAGTGTCACCCGGCAAACCAATTTATAAGACGTTGTCACGTCAAAAGCGAAATTGACAAAAGCGACTTTTTGGTCAAAAAAACTCACGAAATGTATCCGTTAGCGTCTTCCACTGCGCTATAGTCCTCCCCCCTCTCGAACGCGGCCACCAGCCTGGCAGGCAGCTCCAAGTACTGCGCCTTGTCTATGATGCACGAGATCATGCCGAAGAAGGCGCTCATGACGTCTATCTCCTCTATGGTGAAGGCGCCGAGGAAGCGGAACTCTGTGTACGCGGCCTCCGTGGAGAACTCCACGAAGTAGTCGATCATTCTGGAACAGAAACATTGAGATGAACTTAAAAGTAGAAATTATGGTGGTGATGATAAAAGAATGATACCAAAATGTGAAACTCAATTTCTTATTGCTCTCGTCTTCATCTAATGTCTCCTAGACTGACAGACAGACCATTTGGCCTATTTGTAAATGCTAGATGATGCTAATAGTGATGATGATGATGTTACCTATCCAGCACGGTGCACTCGCTGCGCTCGCTGTCTGGCTTCAGATGGCGCGTGATGCTCTGCAGGAAGGGGTTGCTGTCGTGCTCGTCTCCAGGACGGATGTCCTCTGGAGTCACCAGGTACATGCTCTCCGTGGCCTGCTTGTAGATGCAGATTTGTCTTGAAATAATGGAAATAGAATCATTTCTATATGTAATATAAATAAGACATACCCATGTACGACTTATTTATGTTGTAGCCTTCGATCAAAGAGTGGCCAACTCTGATCGAGAAATAATCTGGACCTCGATGAAACTTAGCTTTAATTTTTTTTTAAACATAGCCTTATTAAAACAGCTAATTATAAACTTAGAAAAAAAAATAGCCCGCGCCCTTCTATCACCGAACGAGTAGAGGTACGCAAAGACCCGCACGAAACGGTACGCTTCTACCTTTATTGTTCGTACCGCAAGGTTGTGGAACTCCCTGCCTGACTCTCTGTTCCCCTCGCACTATAATCCAGCGATCTTCAAAGCGAGAGTGAATCGGCTCTTATCAGGTAAGCACGCTCCTTCTTAGGTCATAGCCTTTGCTAACTATCAGGTAAACTATGGCCAAGTGCAAACCCGTACAAGTTAAAAAAAAACTTGAACATTACACTAAAGATCCTCACGTGTGGTGGTTGTCTAGCTCTGAACGCAGGTTTTCGATACACATCCGGGCAGCATGACGACGCTTGCGCGGATACGCGCGCTTTAATAATAATATGTCTTTATTGCACACCAACATGAAAGAAATACATGAAAGGATACATTTAAGATGACGTACATATGGGCGGCCTTATCGCCTTAAGCGATTTCTTCCAGGCAACCTTTGGATGGACACGATTAGCTGAGAAGAAAAGGGTCAGAGGTGTACTCAAACAAATATAAAGAATTTATGAATACATACAAAAAAAACCTAAATACAACAACAAATACCTACACAATAAAGGAAATAACAAATTTAATTTAAAAAAAAAACAAGTTAATTATAACACATACACTACTTACATACAGAACAATTAATTACAGATTTGCCAAAGTTAAAAAATGGTGGAAAATTTGATTTTGAAAAATTAACTTTACCCTTAGCTTTACCCTTCCCGTTTCACCCTTTGGGTATGGAACCCTAATAAAACTTTCAGAAGACTTGATAGCCTCGTTTTTTTGATGTCGGTTAAAAATGACACGTACCGTTGCGGCGGGTCCCCCTTAGACACGGTGCCCAGGCTGTATTGGTTGCGGCGCTCGATCTCGTCCACTAGATGTACCATCTCTATCGTGTCGAACGACAACTCGTTGTCGTCTGTCTCTTCGTGCATCAGCAGCGACACCACTTGGTGGATGATGCGTCTGGAAATAAGGAAATATATATCAGACTGGCATTGGTCATAACTTTTAAATGGGCAGTGAAGTGGAATACCATAAACTTCGAGTCAGTGAGACATAACGAAAATACTATCTTAGAAACTACTCTCTCTGTGAGTCGTAATTCCTCATGCTAAGGGTCGTTTATCGCCCCGCAATTAATTTGTTAGGGGAGTTCTCTTGTGCAGATACATCGTGGTGGGCGGCCAGGTCCTTCCACGGAAGACACATGTCCTCGGATATTGTGGTCCTCAAACATGTTGGTTTCCTCACGATGTTTATCTTGTTTATCATGTTGGTTTCCTCACGATGTTTTTCTTCACCATTAAGCGAGTGCAAATCCACACATGACTTGAAAATACAAGTTATTGGTGTAGGGCTAGATTCGACAAGGGTGCACCAGGATAAAAAGCAGACACTGGAACCGCTGAGCCACACTCGCTTACATGATTGCGAACGCTTATGTGATTTAAAAATAAATAGTGAAAAAAACGACAGTGGCGCCGCGTAAACACGCGATACCTTCTTTGCAATCATCGACACAGATAGTCCTTGAATAGGTGACCAAAAGGCGGCACCACATTGAACGATTTCGTGAGTCAGATGACATGTTACATTGTAGAAGCGCCCGTAGCTCAGCTAGCGGAGGCAATCGCATGCGATTACCAATGTTAAGCAATGGTCGACGCGGTCAGTACGCGGAGGGGTGACCGAAAAGTGGCATTCCATTTTGGGCTGTTCCGTGGGTCGGATGACACGTTAAAATGTAGGTCCCGGCTGTTTGTCTAGTACGGCAGTCGTTAAGCAATGTCAGAGGCCCTCAGGGCGGCTTGATAAACTCTCGACACCAGAGTTAGCCACAACACTTCGATAAGAAGAAGAAAAAGAAGGCAAGTGAGACGCCCGTGGGGCGGTAGTATCTACTCACCTGTCGCGCGGGTTGAGTCGTGGCTCAAAGAACATCTCGACCTGTAGGTCGTTCTTCACAAACTCGCGTATATATTGCAGCACGTTGGTGATGAACTCTTGTTCTTTGATCTTGCGCGATTTCTTGTGCTGGGGGTGCGCCTGAAAAGAAAAAGACAAAAATAAATTTGCAGGTGAAACTATGAATTCAGTAAAAAAAACTAATCTATGTATATATTATATAAAACTCAAAGGTGACTTATTGACTGACTGATATAATGATCTATCAACACACAGCCCAAACCAATGGACGGATTGGGCTGAAATTTGGATGCAGGTAGATGTTATGACGTAGGCATCCGCTAAGAAAGGATTTTTGGAAATGTCACTTTTAAAGGGGTGAAATAGGGGATGCAAGTTTTACTTTCTAACGCGAGCACCCACTAGACATACCTATCTATACCTACACAATAAGCGATAAAGTATGTTTGTTGGTTTCGCATTTACGCGGCAAAACGGAGCGAGAGATCATCGTGATTTTTGTTAGTGTTGAGTGGTCTTCAAGAGATAGGTACAAAGGTTGTTTCAACATTTGACAATAAATATAATTCCTACCTTTTTTCATTTATATTTTTTTCCTATTTTCTACCTACTAAATAAACGAGTGTGGCTCGGCGGTTTAAGTGTTTGCTTTACATCCTAACGTACCCTGGTTCAAATATGACTTCCTTTTCAAGAATTTGTGGATTTACTCTTGCTTAGCGGTGAAGAAAAACATGGTCAAGAAACCGACATGTTTGAGGACTCCCTTAATGAATTAATTCTGTAGGGGAGTCACAACCCCCAGTCATGAGGAAATACGACTCAAGGACAGAGATCTATAGTATAAAGAATTTGTGGATTTACTCTTGCTTCGCGGTGAAGGACAACAACATTTGAGGACCGCCCTATTGAATTAATTCTGTAGGGGAGTCACAACCCTCAGTCATGAGGAAATACGACTCAAGGAGAGAGATATGTAGTAAGAAAGGCAACTCACCGGATTGTTCTTCTTCTTAGCTTTGTTCATGTTCTTGGGACTGTTTGCATCCGAGTCACTCGACTCGGCCGAGTCCGAGTCTTGGTTGAGACCGAAGCCGGCTGTAGTGTGCGCCTGGAAATGAAATATTTTCGATACATATTGCTTTATAAAAAAATATTCCGGGACATTTCACACAGCGCCATACTAAGCAGATGCTGTGTCATGGGTCTAGTACCCAGTACCCCAGATATTGGATATAAACAGGATTGATGGATATAAACAGATAAGCTCAGTTCATTATTTTTTATATAACATTAAAAACTTACATAAGCGGCGTTGAGCATCCTCACGTAGTAGGGGTTCGGGGCTATGGGCTCCACGATGCCGCCGCCGCCGCGACCCAGCGCGCCGCCCGACCACCCCATGCGGTGCATCATGCTGGAATACACAAATAAAATCTATACTAATATTATAAAGCTGAAGAGTTTATTTGTTTGTTCGTTTGTTTGAACGCGCTAATCTCAAGGAACTACTGGTGTGAATTGAAAATTTATTTTTGTGTCGAATAGACCATTTATCGAGGAAGGCTTGAGGCTATATAACATCACGCTGCAACTAATAGGAGAGAGGAAACAATGGAAAATGTGGAAAAAACGGGGAAAATTATTCTTCTTTGAGGGCTTCCGTTGCGTACGCTACGAAAACGGTTCAAGATATTAAAAAAATATGTATGAAAGAAATTAATGCCTAAAATAACTTATTCCACGCGGACAAAGTCGCAGGCACAGCTAGTATTAAATAAAACTCAAAGGTGACTGACTGACTGATAGATAGATAGATTAATGCTTTATTGGACACACAAAGAAAATAAAACACAATACAAACAAGAGATTTTTTTATATGAGATAGGCTTACGCTTGACTACAACTTGCCTGATGCTAAGCAACAATTGATTTTTGAATCTGATTGGCCTTATCGTGAAAGCGATCTCTTCCAGGCAACCATAGAATGGAGAGGAAATCATAGACTGACATAGTGATCTATCAACGCACAGCCCAAACCACTGGACAGATTGGGCTGAAATTTAGCATGAAGGTAGATGTTATGACGGAGCATCTGCAAACAAAGGATTTTTGGAAATGCCACTTTTAAAGGGCTGAAAAAGGGGATGCAAGTTTTACTTCTTAATGCGAGCGAAGCCGCAAGCAACCACTAGTAAAATATAAGCTTTAGTTAAAGCCCAGTGTCAACAAAGTGAGTAACATTGATTGAATGGCTTTTGAATATGAATAAATTTTATTTCAAAATAATCAAAAACTGACTTCAAGTGTCACTAAAAAGTTAGTAAATAATTTATTTTCAATTTTGAGACATCTAAATTAAGAGTTGCGAGTAAAGAATGTATCAACTTACAATAAGTTTCAATAATTTGATACCTATAAGTATTCTCATTGAAATCAGTAATATTTGTTGTAACTCCACATTCAATCTTAGCAGGCTGAGTAAGTCTGCTCTACGGTTCATTTTCTGGCATTCCCATCCATTATATTACATTATTTGTTCCATTTTTTCACACACAAGGAAAAAGAAAGAAAGCTACATACAGTAGAATTCGGATATAACGACCTTCAAGGGACCGGCGATACTATGTCGTAGTAACCGGATGACATACAAAACAGTTTTCCAATTTATTATTTGTTTTTTTATGTAGTCAAATAAAACATTTCATAGAAATCACAAAAGCTTTATTTTGGTAGTTCTTAAACAAAAGTAATAAAAATATTATTGTTATAAAGAAGTTGTTATATATGAATTCTACTTTTATATTGGTGCGAAATACATAGCATGACTTACTTAGCTCCCCGCTCAATCTTAGCAGGCTGAGCAAGAGCCTGCTCTAACCTCTGCTGCATAAGGTTCATTTTCTTCCGCCCCCGCCCATTGACTTGCTGCGCGGTGCGCCAGCGAGGGCGAGGTGGCCGCGTGTACAAGTTCTGGTTGCGGAGACGGTCCAGGCTTGAGTCGGAGTCATCGGATCTGTAGATTGTGATACAGTTACAGCTATAGTGTGAAACTTACACTTTCAAAGCCAAAAAAAGCGAGAGAAACTTTGTATCATATTGTTAACATTTTTATTCAACTGCTTATATTTTTTTTTGCCGATGTCACATAAAATTTGAAATTACACTCAAAATTTACATTTTGTACGCCAAAAAGAAAAAAATCCAAAAACAAATTATACAATATGGTACAAAACCATATTGTTTACATTATTTGTATATATGTCACCGAAAAATAACAAGATCCGTAAGTTTATAAATATCCTAGGAAATTTATAAACCTTCGTAAGATTCTAAGCGCGAGATAAATTGTATTATTTTACGCCCACATTTTCGCTAATTTATGAATTTACGACATCTCGTGGTAGATTTATAAACTAACGGCTGTCCATCCATAAGATTCTAAATGGTTTGACCAATCACAAGAGAGCTTTTAATTTTACGCTTCTTTATAATACGACAAATAACACACTGCTCTCTGAGTGGCAGATGTCGACAGTGACAATGTTAATGTCCATAGACTTAGGAGGAAGAAGAAGAAACACATGACTTATTCAACCAATCAGAGCGTAAGTACATGGTGGTTGGTTATTCCTTACTTATTATTTTACGCGTGAGTTCGGTAAGTTTATCAATCAGCTAAAATGTGGGCATAAAATAATATAATTTATCTATCGTTTAGAATCTTACGAAGGTTTATGAATTTCCTGGGAAATTTATAAACATACGGATCTTGTTCTTTTTCGGTGACATATACATATATGGTTTCTACACAAAAGCTAAAGAGGAACACTTTTAAACTAATTAAACATGAATTTAAATTGATAATTGTGCTATAAACTTTATATTCAAGGGCAAAAGAGCAAGAAAGTCTTTATAACAATGTTTTTTTTCTTCTTCACAATTGGCGTAAATGAACCCTTTTAAACAATTAAATATGAATTAAAAATGACATTTGGTAAATCTATACTTTTCAAAGCTAAAAAGTGAGAAATATTTGTGACATATTGTTTACATTTTTAGTTACTACAACTACAACAGCTTCTATTTATATCTTTGCCAGTGTCGCACTTTTAAACACATAAAAAGTAAAACACATAAGCAACACTCAAACCTACCCATTCAAGGCCAAGAAGCGAGAAAAACTTAGTATCATATTGTTTACGTTCTAATGCACACAATATTATACTTACTCGGGATCTTTGCGGAAAGTAGCTGGGTCGCGGATGAGGTCTTCTCGCGTGACCACCTTGAAAGCGCGACGTAAATAACGCTCAAACCCTGGGCTGCTCCGAACCCGCGGTGGCGGCGCTGGTATCACGACCTGGTGCACTACTTCGCTCGCATCTTTATCCTTCTCCTCGGAATCGCCGGGAGTAAGAAATATACTCCCAGCCACTGGCCTCATAAACTCAATCCTGTTGAAACGGTTGATGGAAAAGATGCTATAAGCCGAATCGTTCCACAAACTGTACTCCGCAAAATACTGGGGTCCGTTGTCACCCATAGTCGTGCATTCAATCTTTTTCACAACACTTCACAGAAAAACCACTACACAAACGAACAAATAACGATGCGGATCCTGTTTTTATCTAATTCAGGACATTGTTTAGATGTTTTCAACATGTCAATGGAAATAAAAACAGAATTTCGTCGCGGAATTGATTGATTACATTTCGCCTTCGATAAATACTTTACAAAACATAAATATCATAAGTGAAGGATAGCACTATACGATACATCTCACTAAAAACGGAACAAAAGATAGTAGATGCAATGAATTTCTCAATATTGATATGATTCTAGAACATTGTCAAGTAGGTACATCAACTGTCAAATTTTTCGAGGAATTGTATAACGTTCCGTTCTACGCATTATAACGCTCTATTTGTATGACTTCATGTCTTGGTGAGAATGTACTGCCGGTAATCCGAAATCCTACTCATTGATGAATAATTAATAGAATACCTAACGCACGAAGAGCTATGTCCATTTAAACATCAGATGTGAACTCTAAACAGATAATTTTAGGATTAAGAAATATCTCTATTCTATTAAAAATCACGGCGTTGACATGATAAATATTTTTATCTAGAGGAGAGGTATGGCAGATTTATACACATACCCTACTGTAGTGGAACCTAACCTGTTCCCAAAAAAAGACTCCCGATACACAATGTTAAGTGACAGAAACAAACATTTGAGTAATTCTAGGGAAATATTATCGTAATAATTTAAGTAAAACAAAATAATTTCAATTATAACATTTATTTCTACTAATAAACTAGAGTCTGCAGTAAAACATTATACAGGTTTACAAAAACTTCATGATTGTTCTATAAACATAATAGCCAAGAAAACACCATAAATCAAAAAGGCCAAAATGCCATCATTTCATTAATTACATTTTAGGCTTCTTAGAAAGGGACCATTATAAAATCAGACATACAAGATAGATGCATAAGCATCAAATAAAATTATTAACACTTTTCCTTACGTGTCTAATGCTTTACTTTATTGCATAAACAATTTTAGCATAAGTGAGAAAGAACATTTACAGAATTTATTTTTTATCATCTGAATGATGGTAAATTGTAAATATTTTGGCTTTTATTGCAAAGGAATAGATAAAATGTAAGCTCTTTCTCACTCATTCCAAAATCAACCGGCCAAAAAACCGCCAAACCTACAATCACTAATCAGCAAAAACGTTCCATTTCACGCATTCTAGTAATAAAGTAAATTATAGCTCGTCTGTTACATGACCACTTGGACAGCGGCCATCTTCATCTATTTTCGCAAATTTAACGTAATAAAGGTAGACACAGATAGCAACTGCCTGAACGTTATAATGTTATTAGATAATGTATTATTTTATTTGCCATTACTTTAGCACAATTTAATTTATACTAAAAACGTGAAAAGGTTGTATATAGCTGACAGTGGCGAGGCAAAAGCGGCCTTATTCCGTCATCCAGTAGAAGCGAGATCCCAAGCGCGCCGGCTTGCGCTCTGCGTCGTCGGGTAGCGAAGGGGTAGCGTCCGGGTACAAGGCCTTCGGCTCCGGCGGAGGCTTTGGTCTGTAGGAGGAAAAGATTCATAAACAATATTTCAATCGTAAGTGCATAGCAAATTTCTCTAAATCAGTTTTAATATATAATATGAGTTGGTCAAGCGCGAGTCTATTTGTCGTATTAAAAAAATTCTTAGACTGAAACGCATATATTGCATTCCAGTCTACGCAGATTTTTTTATCAATAATAAGTCATTCAAAGGTGATGACTGAGAACAGGAAGCATTTTATGAACTCTTAGAATACATTGGGCGAATTTATCGACTCACGTCTTTTCTTTTAGACAATCTTGCTTTATTTGTTCAAACAAAAATATACACGAGGGGTAGGATTAGAACTTGCATCTTCTTGGCCAGTTCTATCTCTAAGTTTATTTACTTAGTAAAATAAATAAAAAATAACAACAAATACCTCTTGGTGTCATGTACACGCGCTTCCGTGAAGTACCCGAATGCAGGACGCTCGATGTTCAGTTTCTCCAGCATGCAGGTGTCCAGGACACCTTGAGTCTTACGGCAGCTGGAATAAGGGCGGGAATTGTGTGAATCCATAGATTGGAGAACGACAAAGTAATGAAATAGATAAGAGTGTTTAGTTTATTTTTCGGTGATTATTTTATGTCCACTGAACATATCTAATCTTCATGTTTTTTTCGACAATTATAATATTTTTTTATTTGATGATTTTTTCTACACTAGTTAGTATAGTTGATATTTTTTTCTGCACTAAAAATAAATAAATAATATGTTGTGTGTGTTGTTATTGTTATAATATTTTACGATAATAGATTAAAATCAGTATATATTGTTAGTTATACCAATATTATAGAAGACCTTGCCTTCTGCAACACAGTTGGCAACTATAGCAGAAGGCAGAGCCTAAAGTTTTGCAATAAATATGTTTATGATGTAACCATTTTTTATAAATTATCACTTATTATTTTCCTGATCACAAAAGTGTAATTATCAGGAAAAGGACAAACAAATGAATAAAAATAAACAAGTACTCTACTAGTGGCGCCGCCATATTTCCAACACTTATTGGCGAAGGTATTATAGGGTCAATCTTCTTTGTATTATCGAATGAGAGTGGCCAACTCTGGTATCGAAAGTTTATCAAGCCGCCCTGAGGGCCTCTGACATGGCTTAACGACTGCCGTACTAGACAAACAGTCGGGACCTACAATTTACAAAACGTGTCATCCGACCCACGGAAGCGCCCAAAATTAATGCCACTTTTCGGTCTCACATCCGCGTACTGACCGCGTCAACCTATGCTTAACATTGGTAATCGCATGTGATTGCCTCCGCTAGCTGAGCTACGGGCACTTTGATAAGTAGAAGAAGAATAGGATCAATGATGTATATGCTGTATACTAACTTGGTAAAGCTGTAGTCTCCGGAGCTCTTGTCCACACAGTGGGCGTACTGATTGAACTCAGACATGCAGCTCTTCTTCATCTGGAAATACACATTAATAAATAATATTTTTATTTTTGACTGGCCTGTTAGCTTAGTTGATAATGGCTCTGCCTTCTAATCTAGGGGTTTCAGGTTCAATTCCCGTGTGACACAATTATTTTTTTAACCCGGCGTCAATGACGCTGGGTCATATTGACCCGAAGCGTTTTCAAACGTTAATAATTATTTGTTGTGACCATTTAGTGCTTTGAGCGTTCGTGTAGCTGGAGATACAGCCTCCCTCTACCTGTTTCGCTGACATGGTCAGTGCGACGCCACCTGCGCAGCGAGATACACGTGCGTCAAATTAATTCGGGTAAGTATGACCCAGCGTCATTGGTGGTGTGGTGATTTCGTGGCTTAATTTTTTTTCGCTTATTTAGTGTTTATTGTTAATTAATGATTTTCTATTGTAGGTTTTTAGACAAAATGTGTTTGAAAAACGACGAAGCAATAATTTTGGCATTGCTAGAAGAGTCTGATTCCATAAATGAAGATTTCCAGGCAGCTTCAGACATTGACATTGAGGATAACTTATCAGGACGTAGTAATGACAGTGAAAGTGAACAAGAGGCAAGTGATGCGGAGTCAGGTTCATCGGATAATCTTGACCTTGAATCAGTACAACGGCAAAGATAAAAAACAACTCAAACTTGTTCAGCATGCCACATTTACATATGCCCTGACCATGTGATTCCATACTGCAATAATTGCAGTAGTTCCATGGCTCTGAATGAGGAAGTAGAAGACTGATCTCATTGTATTTGCATGATAAGAAGTTGATTTGATCTCTTTATAACTAGAGAAGACTGTTAATTTTTATTATAATTAAAAAATCTTTACCAAAAATTAAAAATATAGATACGTTGTGTTTTTATAGATGATTTTGCATGTGTTGTTAAATAATTAATAAAAAATGGATTAATGTAATGTATTCGTTTTATTTTTGTTTTATTACTTTAATAAAGAACCCTTTATACATAGAAACTAAATAAATATGAGATGACTCAATAAATTTTCAAAAAAAAAGAAAAATTAATCGGGTCAATATGACCCGAGGTCATCAAATTCAAATTCAAAATTCAAAATGATTTATTTCGGACTACAATTGGTTGATTGATCCATATTTTGTTAGTAACTTATAACTATTCTTACAGGCTAGGGTTAGTATAATTAACAAGTAGGTACATGTAGTTACATTATTTAATACGTCATGTACTTAGGAGGCATTCCTTGCGGAATCATAGTCCGCACGAAATGTCTCAGTACAGGCGCATGCGGGTCTGCCGCTACAGCTTTCAAGATGATGTTGTCACTCCCCCGCAGCACTAGCGACGCCACCTTCTTCCTAATGAGAGCATTAAAGCCGTCGGTTTCGTTTTGCGCGAACATGTTGGAAGCACTACAAAATCGGGGAAGTTTCAACATCATCCTGAAGACATTATTATACTGAATTCGCAGGGTATCTAGAGACTTTTGGGAGCATCTGAACCACAGACCGCCCGTGTACAAGCCCTGACAATACGCTTTAAATAGCGTAATTTTGACCTGGTCCGTACAACGGGCGAATCTGCGGGCCAGCATGTTTCCTCGAGCTGCTAGCGCCCTGCGCTCCCTTTCTACATCCTCATCGTCTTTAAGGTCGTCGACAAGTATGTGTCCGAGATATCTGAACCGAGTTACTCGATTTAAGTTCAAGCCATTAAGGGTAATAGGAGGGAAAGAATCAGGACACTTACCAGCGGCCTTGAAGACCATGTATTCACTTTTTTTAACATTATATATCAGACCATGCGATGCGGCGTAGTTCTCACAAACCTTGAGCATATCTCGTATAGACTTCGCAGTAGGTCCCAGCAGCACCATGTCATCAGCATAACTGATGTTGTTGACACAGACACCACCCACGTGACACCCGACACGCATGCTGCTAAGCTTGGCTATGAGACCGTTCACATAGAGGTTGAAAATTCTAGGCGAGGAGAGCCCACCCTGTCTTACTCCGCATTCCAACCTATACGAGTCCGAGATACTACTTGCCCACTTGATGTGATTGGTCTGGCGGCTGTACCAATACTGGAATATCCGGAGCAGTTCATCCGGGATACCCCTGTCTTCCATCTCTCTCCAAAGCACATCATATGCTACGAGATCGAAAGCTTTGGAGAGATCAAGAAAACAGGCGAAAACCGGTGTTTTCCGCTCCGTATAATATTGGACAGTATGCTTGAGAGCCAGGATTGCGCTTTCCGTGGAGAGCCCGGGGCGAAACCCGAACTGTGCGTCCTGTAACTGTACATATTCATCCAAACTCTGATCAAGCATGCTATCCAATCCTCATATCATCGTCTTTGAAATTATTTTTACGTCATTGGCGCCGGGTTAAACAAATTATTTCTGTTGAGTCTGGTTGTTTGTATGTGTAATAAGTATGTATGTATTTACAAAATAAAAGTATAGTATAAGTAGTATATCCATTGTCTAGTACCCACGACACAAGCGTTTGATTAGTGTGGGGCTAGATAGCCCTGTGTGCAATGTCCCGGAATATTTATTATTTATATTATTTTATCCATTAAGCCTCTATTTCTCTTCAAAAAGTACCTGGAAGATATCACTGATATCGAAGTGAAGTTCTGATTTGTTGACTGTATTCATTCATAAAAGGGTAAAGAATGGGAAACTGGCATCTGTCTAAAATTGTATTACAGTGTTTCAAATATAACACACAATGATTTGAAATAATATATATATATACCTAGTCAGGTAATAAGTATTGTCACACAGTAAACACTTTTCTTTTAGAATGCTGGCCACAAAAAAGTTTATTGAATTCAAATATCGAATTGTTCATGAAAATAAAAATGTATACTTTTTAGAATTTTACTCATTTTTAAATATGGAGTGGACGCTTAAAGAAGACCGTGTTGGAGTTATTGCATTGCATCGTTGCGGTTACGCGCCAATTCAAATTTTTGACATACTGAAAAATTTGAATATAACCTAAATAATAAATAAATATTTCGGGACATTGCACACAGCGCCATCTAGCCCCACACTAAGCAAACGCTTGTGTCGTGGGTACTAGATAACGGATATAATACTTATATACTTTTTTTTGTAAATAAATACTTATTATACATACAAACAACCAGACTCAACACAAGAAATTATACATTTTTAAAATGCATAAATACTTGTGTCAGGCGGGAATCGAACCCGCAACCCCTAGATTAGAAGGCAGAGCCACTACCAACTAAGCTAACAGGCCAGTCTGAAGATTCCTTTATCGTACCATCAAACGTTACAATGAAGACTCTAGTGTAGATGACAGGGCAAGAAGTGGTCGCCCTCGGTCTGTTAGGACTCCAGCAGTGATAAAAGCTGTGAAGGCGCGAATTCAAAGAAATCCCAAACGTAAGCAGAAACTGTTGGCCCTTCAGATGGGGTTAAGCAGAACCACGGTGAAAAGGGTGTTAAATGAAGACTTAGGGCTTCGGGCATATCGAAGAAAAACAGGACATCGTTTGAATGCTCGTCTAATGGACCTGAGACTGAAGAGATGCCGCGCTTTGTTGAAGCGGTACGCGGGAAAAAAATATCGAGAAATTCTTTTTTCGGATGAAAATATTTTTACCGTAGAAGAGAGCTACAACAAACAAAATGATAAGGTGTACGCACACAGTACTGAAGAAGCGAGCAAACGTATTCCGCGTGTCCAACGAGGTCATTTTCCATCCTCGCTCATGGTATGGTTGGGAGTTTCTTATTGGGGCAGAGGTACATTTTTGTGAGAAAGGTGTAAAAACGAATGCAGTTGTGTATCAAAATACAGTCCTGACGAACCTTGTGGAACCTGTTTCTCATATCATGTTCAATAACAAGCACTGGGTATTCCCACAAGATTCGGCGCCAGCTCATAGAGCGAAGAGCACACAAGACTGGCTGGCGGCGCGTGAAATCTACTTCATCTGGCACAAAGACTGGCCCTCCTCCAGTCCAGATTTGAATCCGTTAGATTACAAGATATGGCAACACTTGGAGGAAAAGGCGTGCTCAAAGCCTCATCCCAATTTGGAGTCACTCAAGACATCCTTGATTAAGGCAGCCGCCGATATTGACATGGACCTCGTTCATGCAGCGAAAGACGACTGGCCGTGCAGATTGAAGGCCTGTATTCAAAATCACGGAGGTCATTTTGAATAAACTTTATTGTCATAAGAATCTATGTTTTGTTAAGTTCATTTTGGTATATAAATGGTTACATAAAGAATAAAGTTGTTTCAATTATTTTATATTAAACATGTAACAGAATTTATGACCTGACTAGGTATATATATATATTTCATTATTATTTATATATATACATATTATATATATAATGAAGTTATAATAATAATGAAAGTTAAAAAAACTAACATATACTTGCAAGCCTGTAACCCACTTCCCATTTCCTTTCTAATATAGTTGTCTGTTTTTTCCATGGTACTAACCTTCCGGAAGAAGTCCAGCGTACAGGCGGTAACAGCCTTGCCCTCATTGATACACTTGCGAGCGTCCTTCTCTTCCATACGGCACAGCATGAATTCCTGAAATATTATTTTAAGTTCATAGTTTACCATCACACAGTAAGATATTTAATAACTAACTTAAGACTGTGGCTTTGCATGCATTACTATACACATAAACATTTCTCTTGAATCACTCTATCTATTAAAAAGATACTGCATCCAAATCTGTTGTGTAGTTTAAGCATACATACAGACATAGAGACAGATGCAGGAAGCAACTTTGCTTTATATGTGTAGTGAAGTACTTACAAATTCTGGAAAACTAAATTAAACTCATATTTAGTGTACTTGTACCTTATAAACATATATTTTAGTTACTCACTTTCCCACATACTTAATTACTTGAGTGTTTTTTTAAGTGAAGAGAGACGAAAGAAGTAAAATGCTTGCTAAATATTGCAACCATTTCAACTATAGTTTGGTTATATTTATAATCTTAATAGAAAAGAAGTCAAGTCACAATAAAAGCAGATCTTTTTAGACCCTTGCTACATGTAAACAATGGGTAAAATCACAATTCTGCTATAAATAAATAACAGTTTACAGTGCCTATTATTACATGATTGTGAAATCAACTAATAAGACCGATCAGTTATGTAAAACTCTTATGCTTTTGATGTACAAACGGGGTCAAAGATTTTTACAAGAAACAAAACATAACCTCTGCATTTTGATTATGCAATCATAACTACTGCAATAAACAACTAAATAGTGTGAAAATGGACTGTAAATATATGTTATAGGAGAAAAAATAGAAGTTTACTTACATTATTTGCGTGTTCACAGTATTTTCCAAGGTGGAAGGAACTGGCGATCAGAGTAGAGCCAGATAAATTGACCTCCTGTACGGTCAATTCCGACTCCTCAGGCAAATGCACTTCACTAGTGACCACCATTTTTATTTAGTTATCAATTCACGATAAATTTAGTTTGTAAAAACCAAAATAAATAAGAGAATTCTTCCACAGAAATCCGTGGAGGATTTTTTAGAGTAAAACTCTACTAAAATATGATATCTTGGTGTATAGTAATAAAAAGAGACAGCAGTATTCGCTTTTGTACTGTTAAGAAAGAGACAGCACAACTAAAAATCACTTCTGAAATTAGAAGCATTAAGTTTTGACAGTTCATCGATTACAATTTGACGTTTTGATATACGTTCCTTTCTACGCAAGATACCTAGGAATGAAACTTTTTTTACAAAAAATATTTATCAACATCATAAGTCCTGTGGCTTGGTATTTGTTTCCGATAACTTATGTAAGTATAATGCAGTCGATTAACCATACCATACCAGAGGCTCTTCCAGCGGTTTGAAAACCTTGCTACACCTGAGTTCGCCACTCCCACCAACTTAATTTATGGACCCTAGCTAGTATTTTGTCTGAGTTATTAGTCCTACTAATAAATTCTTTAAAAATAGAACACATAATTTAAAGCATGCTCACACCATTTTAATTAATATTATTGACTAGATTCAAAATACAAATTCACAGTCTATCACAATAGCCGAAAATCACCATATAGCACCAGCTAGTTCAGTTGAATCCTTTGAAAACACATTACTTCATGTTTTGCAAGTGTTTGTAATAGCTTTCTATTTGTTCCTGTTGGCCGACGCCTTGGTCTTCGCCTAGAAGCATAAATATAGTGTAATTGTCAGGAAAAAATGGCAAAATAATAACAAAGGAAAATTATTTGAAAAAGACTATAAACTGAACAAGTACTACAAGTGGCGCCATCTTTATGATTAATGTAATTGGCTTCGGCCATTTTGATTATTATTAAACTTTTTATTAAATAAATATGTTCAATATATTAAAGCTGTAAAGTACCTACATATAATTATTTTATTTATTTTAAAAAGAGTTTCTTACCTTCATACAAAGCATTTTCAACAGGCAGCTGGTAGAACTTCGGAATGTCGAAACGATTTTCCTATAAAAATAACCATTGCATTAAAAAGAAAAAAAAAACAAATCTACAATCAATGTTGTTGGTCAATAATATAGAAAAGATAGAATTAATTTCATGAAACAAGTCACACGGGATAAATTGTCACTAAGTTATACGATTAACGTTAAGCTTTGGTTTCCTAGGAAAGCGGTGCCATCGTATAGCGGCCGTGATATTACGGACGCAAAAATAATTAAAGTAAAATACGGTGCAAGTTACCGCTCTCCAGGAAACCGCGCCATTTCGTTTACATACAACGTTTTAGTGACGTCATTCACCGCTGTATTACGGCCGCTATATGAAGGCACCGCTTACCTAGGAAATCAAAGCTTTAGCCCTACATATATGATTAAACGGCTGTACCGATTTGAATAAAATTTGCTAATGAGTCAGCTTAGAATCTAGAGATTTGACGTACAATGTAAGAAAATAACTGAGACACAACTTACCGAATCGTAATTCCTTCTCCCCATCCTTGGAATATTCTTATTAGTCTTTATAACATATCCCATCATACCATTCTCAAACGGCATTTCAGCTTCATTACTTCTACCAACTCTCGGCACATTATTTGGCTTAATAAACGACCCTTCAGCCATTAAAAAGAAAAACAAACACACCGAAAACACTGTTGCCAACTTTGAGAAAAACATTTTTGAATTTTTTTGGCGGTAAAAAGTTTTTACTTTTTTCCAAGATGGCGGAACCGACTTTGCTCGCTGTTGAAAAGTTTGTGATGAGTTTTTGCGAGAAACAAGCTTTTATACGTGGTTTATTCGATTGAACCCGCATGTTTAGAGATCTATATCTTAGAAAAGATAGTAAGTTTAGAATTTAAATTGGTTAGATTTTCATCTTAATGTAGAGATGCGGGTAGATTGCTATCTTTGGTACAATATACGTGTTTTTTTATAACAATACCTATCTATTTGTTATATAATAAACTTAGGACTAGCAGATTTCTACGAAATATAATCTTAACAGTATTGACGCATTTAATATTTGTGATACAGCAAATTCTTCCAGGCAATCTTTGGATAAACGGTATCATACATATCGTCTGGGAGAGTAGGTATATGTACGTTTTCCATTATTATTTTTAACTAGCTGTGCCTGCGACTTCGTCCGCGTGGAATTATTATTTTGGGCATTAATCTTTCATAATTTTTTTTTGATATCTTGAATCTTTTTCGTAGCGCACGCAACGGAAGCCCTCAAAGATGAATATTTTCCCCGTTTTTTTCCATTGTTTCTTCGCTCCTATCAGTTGCAGCGTGATGTTATATAGCCTAAAACCTTCCTTGATAAATGGTCTATTCAACACAAAAAGATATTTTCAATTCGCTCCAGTAGTTTCTGAGATTAGCGCGTTCAAACAAACAAACTCTTCAGCTTTATAATATTAGTATACACAATTGTGGCATTTTTTTGTCTATTTCTTCTTTGATATTCAGGTGTGTTTTATTACAGAATTTTATCATCTAAGTTTTTGTATGTATCTATCTATATTAGTACTCAAACCATGTCAGACGCCTCTAGGTTGGTTCGAAAACTCTCAACGCTATAGTTTACCACTCTCATACATACTCCTATTAACTAAATAATCTGAATCATAAATAAAACAATCATTTAATTGAAAACAATTTATTCACTTACCTAATTGTCAACTTATAACAATTTGTACAAACTTTCATTCTTATCTAGGGTTAATGTAATATTGCTTTCAGTTCTTATTCAAGGCAACGGATTCTTTTTATTATTTTATTCTTAATTATTTTAACTAAAATATTACGTACAATAACAAACATTGTGATGTTCTTGTGAACGCGTAATATAAATACAAATAAGTGTTACAATAGGGAGTTCTCTAGTGCAGATACATCGTGGTGGGCGCCCAGGTCCTTCCACGGAAGACACATGTCCTCGAATATTGTGGTCCTCAAACATGACTGTTTCCTCACGATGTTTTCCTTCACCGCTAAGCGAGTGCAAATCCACACAACTTGAAAAAACCATGTCATTGCGTCAGGATACAAACCAGAGTCACTTTTACAATGAGCGATTTTCCAGTAAGTACAAAATTAATTTTAGTAACAAATATTGTTAAGAGATGGCGCCACCCAAGCGTACCGGATTTTGGCTCCTCTTAAAACATCAAATAAGACCTAAATCTAGATAAATAATTATCTAGTATGATATAATTATTTTTTTCTAATATTTACGTGGGATACGTTTACGATTGACTACAGCCTGCCTGATGTTAAGCATTGCTGCATCCTAGGCAACACACTTACCTAGAAGGTACTCGTAGATTAATATCATTATCTTGATGCATTTCTGCTCAAACCAGCAGGTATAAACACTTGGTACTTGGCAGTGTTACCGCCCTCTTCGATAGCCGCTTTTACTATCGCAAACGGATTTAACTTCTTCTTTACAACTAGGAATCTGAAAAAAAAAAGTTTTTTTTTACTAAAACAGGTTTATACTTCTAACAGGTTCTTCTTGTCTGTCTGCGCCTCTACAAGTGTAAAATAATTATGTTCCGTGCGCGATGTAGTATATCAAATTTATTTTAGTATATTTTTGCATTTTTGTAAGAGGGCATGTTTACAAGTTTGACATTGATTGATGGCTAAGGCGTTTTTGCTCATTCAGCCAATAGTGACGTCATCTAAGGTCATATCATTGAATAAAAGCCCGAAATATCAATAATCCGTGATTATTTTGGAATTTTAAATTATAGGTATCAATAACCTTATTACGAGTTAATTTATTGAGTGCTCACCTGCACTATGGTTGTTTTAAATTAAATTTTTATTGGAAAATGAGCGAAAATAATCACGACCGGCAGGATTCGAACCTGCGTATTTCTGCTACCGTCAGAACGCCTTAACCACTAGGTTTCGGTCTACTAACCACGGTGGTGGTTAAGGCGTTCTGACGGTAGCAGAAATACGCAGGTTCGAATCCTGCCGGTCGTGATTATTTTCGCTCATTTTCCAATAAAAGTTTAAATTAATAACCTCATTCCTCGAAATGGTTTTGATATTACATAAAATAAATGGACATTCCCAATTCCCGTTCGTCCCGCTACCCAAGACTTTAACAAGTTTGTATATTAGTACCTGTCTGCATCGCTTCCATAGCTTTTAGAAGCCAGCCCCTGTCTCTGCGCCACCTGATGTAACGTCGCTCGCTCCTCCTGAACAAAAATATGTAATCGATTAGTACTTTTGCATTTGACTAGAGATTTAGAATACGCTCCTTGACTGGTTTTAAAATCCATTTCATATTTTTATTTAGGGGTTAAGAAACCTAGTCTAAAGTGTATTTTTAAATTCTGGTACATATTTTCGGAAAAATATCAAATTAAAAATACTATATTTAAATAGTTCGCCAAAACGCTACTTTGTCAATATGGCGCTGCAATCGAATCGGTGACGTCACTAACCTGTATTGAGATCTGTGGCACATATCATCCACATACAATACGCAAACAAATGACGAAAGTACGATTGAATTTAGTGATTAATGTGCTACAATATTAGTTACAAATTGTGTGCAGTTCCAAAATGTACAAATACGTCAATAAAAACTCCGAATAAACTATTTCTAAGTGTTCAAAAGAATGTCCAAGTGCACCGAAAGTGGCTGCAACTTTCTCGGAGGGATAACAATGACATAGGGAATAGTACAAATATTTTCTTCTATGAAGACTATTTCGATGTACATAAGTAAACGTAATATTGATAGGTACTTTTGAAATGCTTTATTACACTTAGAATGTTAATCTTTTTTATGGATTTGAGGTTATAATATGTACTTATATGTTGTTTGCAAAATGTCTCACTTAAATCACTTCAAACATTTCTATTCATTTCTATTCCACTGTTTTGCATAATATTATTTAAAAATTGTAGCTACATACAGTCTTATGATTTCAATAAGCATTGCACTAAAGGTTCCAGACTAACTTGTTTGTTTTTTACAGATAGAAAATGACATGGTTAATTACTATCAGTACAAAAAGCGTTTTAGCAAGAAGTTTATCATCATTTCACTTCCTTATGATAGAATTTAAGTTACCATTTAGGTGTTATTACTTTGCTGTTTATAAATTTTTTAGCTCCGCAGCATAATAATCGTAATTATTTTTGAAACATAATCCGACCATGATTGCGTCTACTTGGGGCAGGTTTCCGCTGTCTGTTTTTACAAAATTGTGGTTCATGGTAAAAGTTCTTGATGGAATTTGTAAAATTTCGCTAACAAATCACACAAAATAATGAAATCTTATCAAATATGTTTCGAAATATAATAATACACATGTAGACAAACAATGTTGACAAGCTAGTGACGTCATTATAAACTCGACCAATCAGGAACGTTTTGTGTCACGTGACAAGCGTTTAAAAATATATATTTTAATTTATGGATTTTTTAATATATTAATTATTATTTTCGACTAACGGCAACATAATAACCACTTTTACACTCATATTATATACGGATGTCAGCAATTGACACTTTATTTTTCGCATTGTCAAAGAGCCTATTGTTACTAAGCGAGATAAATAAATATTATTCTTTATTGTAACACATATACAAAAAGGCTAACAGAAACACAAAAGACTTAAACAAATAGTGCCACAACTGGCGGCTATATCGCTAACAGCGATTTCTTCCAAGCAACCGTAGGATGGAGCGGAGTTGAAAGAAAAATAAAGGACGAGGTTTAAAAAAAAAGAGAAAATATATATTAAACAGTAACATATTTAAAAAAATTGTTTTTGCATTTATTTCTGTTTGAAAACTTTCGACACCAGAGTTGGTCACTCTCATTCGATAAAAAATAATAACATATTCAATAATATGTTTATACATATAAAATTATATATATATATATGTCGGAGCAAGGAAGCTGTTGTATCGATTGCTGCTTAGTTTTTATTTGTAACGACGTCTAAAATGAGATCTTACTACCTAGATAGTTATCATAAATCAGTTAGCCATTTTACAATACTATTTTGAGATGATTGTAATGATAATGATAACATTGTATCATAGCACATAACGGCACGGAAATGTCAGAGGAAGTTGTTGAGATGACTGTCGCTTGGTCATAGTTTATTACCAATTCTTAATGTTATTGTTTATAGTCCAATTTGATTCGTAAATTCATGAAGGGATTAGAATAGAATTTACTTGATTTGTCCTAATTGTTTTCACAAGTTTATGAAGTTGCTAATATTAAAAGTCGATAATATTATTTGTAACAACCAATTGGAGCAGAGCAGAGTCTCGAGTGGGGTCGAGGCGCCCCGTCTGGATGTAAAGCCAATATAATCGATGTGGATGGTGGCTCCAGGAGACAGTCTAAGTCGAGCTTTGGAGTTGGTGTTAGAATTTCATGTGACGTGGTCGAGTTGGACCCTTGATTTGTTCATGTGATGTGATTGGGTTGGACCCCTGTTTAAATGGTGCTGGGTCGAGGTCGGTACCTCGAACCCACTGCTCATTTTAAAATTCAAAGCTAGTTAACCATAGTTAGTATTTTAAGTAAAGTTTGTGAAAAGTGTAATAAACGTTTGTGAATACTTGTGTTTTAAACTAGTATTTTACCCAGAATACGCTTGAGTAGGCCCTAATTCTGAAGTCGTCTAATTCTGATTATTATATAAATATATATATATATATATATATATATATATATATACAAGGTGTAACAGAAGGGTGTGACAATATTAAAGAGTATACATATATATCATGTAAGGAGTCATATACCAAAATATGAAAAATTAAATCGCATATATTTTTTCCATACAAAAATTAGATAATATTTTTCACTTGATTTCGTGGCAGCCCTAGCGAGGGATCACTGGCCGAACGAAACCGAAATAAGCACACATTCTTTCATCCCGTTCTAGCAATAGTTTTAACGCAACGTATTCTCTCTCTCTCGCGCTCTCAGAGAGACACCGCCGCGCCGTGTCATTTGATAGCGTCAAAAGTCAATGAACGCTCAAAATGATAAGATGTAGGGTTGCAAGTCTTAAAGTTTTAATGAAAGTTCAACTAATGATTACTCGAAATCTATGACACTTAGAATTCTGAAACCTAGTGGGCTGTATTCTATATATACATAGGTATGTATAGTATAAGTATTGTCACACCCTTCTGTTACACCTTGTATATATACATATATATTTTATATATATATATATATTATATAATATATATATACATATTATATACATAGACGATAGAAAGAACATAAACATGTTCTGTAGTGGACAACATAAAATAGATACATTTTTTGTTACTAAAACTTAGGTATATGGCTTATAACTAAAAACTAAATAATTTAAGCGTCTGATTTTCATCTTGACGCACCCTGGTTTGAATCCGGCCCTGCACCAAGATTTGATTTTCAAGTTTTATGCAGATTTGCACTCGCTTAATGGTGATGGAAAACATCGTGAGGAAACCGACATGTTTAAGTATCAAATTATCCGAGGACATGTGTCTTCCGTGGAAGGACCTGGGCGCCCACCACGATGTATGTACACAAGAGAACTCCCCTAACGAATTAATTCTGAGGGGGAGTAACAACTCTCAGTCATGAGGAACACGTACCTTGGAGAAATCAGAGCTAAAGACGAGGTCTACGTCCAGGGACGAGTTGGCGATGTAGCGCTGCATCAGAGACGCGGCGAGGCGCTTGACGGTCTTTATATCTGACGATGTGCTGCCCAGACCTGCGCGGTTTACCTGCAATAATTATTATAAATAATTAGATAATATTATTGCAAATAAATATGTTTTCAAAGATTGTAATGTGAGTTTTACTTTTTTTATTAACCTATAACTGTCCCACTCCTTGACCTTGCCTAGCCTGTTAGCTTAGTTGGTAGTGGCTCTGCCTTATAATCTAGGAGTTGCGGGTTCGATTCCCTTCAAACACAAGTATTTATGAATTAAAATGTATAATTACTTTGTATTGAGTTTGGTCGTTTGTATGTATAATACCTAAGTATGTATTTACAAAAGAAAAGTATATAATTATTATATCCGTTATCTAGTACCCACGGCACAAGTGGTTGCTTAGTGTGGGGCTAGATGGCGCTGTGTACAATGTCCCGGAATATTTAATTATTTACACCTGGGCAAAGGTCTCCCCCAACTCCCTCCCTGCGTCCCGGTCGAAGGCTTTCTCACTTTACTTAATAATAAATAAATATTTCAGGACATATCACACAGCACCATCTAGCCCCATACATAGAAACATTTCCTTCTACAAAGTGAATGCCATCACTAACACATATCCAAAGCTTGAGGATAACAGTACTAATGTTTACAAAGTTGTTGTGTAACGCTTCTATCATGGGTATTGTTTACAATTTATATATATGTATATATAAACATATTGTAATAAAGCTAATGAGGGTCATAGATTGTACTGACAATATGATAGATGAACGCATTCCAACAATTTATACTTAGACCAGTCACTATGGTAAGTTTACCTCGGAATTCGAGATACCCAGCTGTAAGTCTGTAAATATAGGTAGATGTATATTGACACCCTAAAAGTTGTCTCAAAACCTACATAATATGGTAGGGTGTGCGCGACTATTAAATTTCAAGGTTCAAAGGTCACAAAAATCGGTTTTTTGTAAATATCTCATTCCCTATGGGTTTTTTGCTATTTGTATATATGATCAATATTGTAGAATACAAAATTCTCTACAAATTTTGATATTTTTTTTTAAACGGTGAAACTTTTTCGAGGTAGAGGGCGGAGAGCGCGCGGCTTACAAAGGCATTACAGTTTCAAAATAATTGTTGTATTTGACGTATATTTAGACTACAGTAAGAACATAAGAGGTCCAATGCTCCATACAAGTATTTACAGACTTGCAGCTGGGTATCTCGAATTCCGAGATTCTTACCAAATTTAAGCTAAAATGACTGGACTAACTATAACTTTTGTCTGTTTATTTAAACGCGCATCACCCAAAAACGGTGAACGGATCACCATGTTTTTTGTATGTAGGTAGTATGTGGTCTTAGGATTGATATGGGCTACTTTTTATCCCGTAACAATGCGAGCGAAGCCGCGTGCGTCCACTAGTTAAAATAAATTTGTATATTGCATGGCTTAGCGGTGATATGCGCCATCTAGCGAGCGTTATTTGTACTAATACCGTTCGAAAATACTTACAATCTGTAAATGTGGTTTGATAGGCTCGGCGATGCCTTGAGACTCGGCGCCCAGACCGCCACCTTTCCAACCCATCATCTTCATCATTCTGAAAAAAAAAATGTTTTCTATAAAAATAACATCGTTTCGGACATTTTTATTACGCTTGGTGAGATAATTGCAACAATAATTATTTTATAATTTTGATACAAGGGAAGAAAAATTAAACATCTACTACTTCTAACTACACAAAATAAAAAGGGCACTCAAAAAAAACTTGATGTAATGTAATATTAGTCATAATTTCAGTCAGACCTACAATATTGATTGATATTTGAATATCATAATATTGTTAATTTCAGTAATCTTTGTTTCCAAAAATCCTTTAGTAGGTACTCAATACACAGTGTGTATTCTGTAAGTAATTATCTTAAAATTGTTAGTTATGTAGGTCTGCATCAAGAGGGCTTTAAGTGCGCGTTATTTTCTTCCTGTTTACTATTATATTATGTGTGTTTTAGCTTAGTGCCTGTGTTGTAGACCATTAAAAATAAATAAATAAATATAGCATACCATGCACAAAATACACAGATACTGGTTTTCTCGCAATAAAAATACTTATTAACTTATAGTTTATTACAATTTACATGATATTAAAAAGTTTTATATTTGCGGCGATGAGCGCCATCTAGTGAGCATTTTTTGAACTATATTATGTTTGACATTTTAAAATCGCTTTTGATACGCCACTAGTGGGTGCTCGCGGCTTCGCAAGCATTAATAAGTAAAACTTGTCTCCCCTGTTTCACCCCTTTAAAAGTGCCATTTCCAAAAATCCTTTCTTAGCGGATGCTTACGTGATAAAATCTACCTTCATTCCAAATTTCAGCCCGATCCGTCCAGTGATTTGGGCTGTGCGTTGATAGATCAATATATCAGTCAGTCAGTCACCATTGAGTTTTATATATTTGGAGTATAATTTACGAAACAATAAAAAAGTTTTATACCTACAGGCGCCGATGAGCGCCATCTAGTGAGCATTTTTTGAACTTTTTTGTGTTTGACATTTTGGAACTTCTTAACGGACTAGTTTCCAAAATAGGAGGTTACTATCAAGGTTTCTGATTTTTTATACATGTTCTTACTTGCTAGCCACACTGCTCTGCAGCGGCGCGCCGAAGTCGTCTCCCGGCCTGCGCCCGGCCACGTCGAGCACTGCTACGTGCTTGTCTCCGTGCGCTATGAACTGCTCCTTCACTAGCACGCTGATCACTTGCGACTTTATTCTCTGTAGATAAATAGATAGAAAACACTTTATTATAAACACCAAAACAGGAAAAAACACAATGAAACATACAAACTTAAAACTAGTGTCCTAATAGGGAAAATGCACAACTTTTTTTATTAATTCAATGGAAGCTTTAGACAATCAGCATAGTGAAATTATTTTTCAATCAGCTTTAACAATAACGCAGTTATACACGTTTTTAGTTTACGATTAGACGGAGAGAACAGACATGCCGTGTGACGTCACATGGCACTAATGCCATACATAATACATAGAAAATTCTGTTTTGTGTGTCCCCATGTTCTTTGGTAGAGGAGGCACAACCCCCATGAATGAGGAATACATCTATAAAGTTGTTACTTACATCCCATGCTAAAGCCTCTGCCTGCAATCTCGCTGTTTGCTTGCTGTCCCCGTGTCCTTCGGCCAACACTCTGTGATTGATGATCACTTGAAACACATTGTTCTCATATTTGCTCTGTATTAGTACTCGACAGGCGTTGCAACTTGCTGGAAAATAAATACATATTTATTTATTTATAATGGTACACAGAATGTGTTCCCAAATAAGCTAAGTATACATTCAAAACTGGTTTATATTAATAATAAAAACGTTTATTTGCAACTTATATGGGAATTTACATAAATAATAAATAAAATAGCCTTTATACATACAATAACTTAATACTAGAACTATAGTAGGCAACTAATGAATGTGTTATTCAAGTTATAGTATTCTATGTTGGAGATTTCTATCCATTCACACTAGGTATTCCTGTGTTTTGAAGGGATATATTATGCATAGAGTAACATACTAACAACATTTAGGTATAATATTAACTAACAAAAATCAAAATCATTTACTTGCAGAATATAGGTTTTACAGAGTTGTTCACAAATAAGATATTGTCTGCTACATTCTCACCCACAGGCATGCAAATTGGTTTCATAAAGTATGAAGTAAAATTTAAATGTCAAAAAAATCAATTAAAATTAGGTACATCATAAATGTCAAATAGTTTCATCATTCAAAAATAATTTTATGGAATAATAACACTTTTCCAATAAAAACCCTCTGAGTCGTTTTTGAAATAAAGCTTCAGACTTGATTTCTTTGATGGTCGCAGGGAGCTTGTTGTATATTTTTTTGCCCATATTGAAAATGCTGTTTCCATATTGTACAGTTCTATGTTTTTCTGTGCAGAGTCTGTTGTCATATCTTGAGCTTTTTACAAACTTTAGATATAATGATATATTTTCTTTAAAGTTAAATAAACTATTTTGTACCCATGATACAAGCGTTTGGTTAGTATGGGGCTAGATGGCGCTGTGTGACTTTGTTTTTTTACCTTTTTTATGTCAAAACAGCTGAGCCGATTTGGATGTAATTTTATTTAGCGGTAAATTAGACACTGAATTAATATAAAGGCTAGTAGGTATCAAGTTCAGATCAAGACATTTGAAGAGGGTGGAAAGCCTGAACTTTGAAGATATGTATTTAAGAAAAAAAATGTTTGAAGATCCGAATTGATATTTGTGTTTATTTTAACACTCATCATGCAAAAAACACCTAAACAGATCATCCAGATTTTTGGTATCTAGGTAGTATTTAGTCTTAGGAGTGTCACAGGCTACTTTTTATCCTGACATAATGCAAGCAAAGCTGTGGGTGTTCACTAGTGTTTAATGTCTGTAGCCACCAAATAAAGTTATCTTTGGCAGTCTTGGAAATAAGTAACAAAAGTATTTAAAAAATGATTACCTTGAATATTACCCAATTTACTGGTCCAAGGCCGTATCAACAACACCAACCTTCCATAAGAAGTATTAAACATACTATCTCTGAACCTCCTTACATCTACACATTGCAACCTTTTTAGTTCATTCAAATACTCTGTAGCATCAATTTCTTTTTTATTATCTGTGCTTGGTAGTTTATCACTGCAAGGAGTATTACATTCTATTTTGACCTCATTTGGGTCTACAACATCTTCATCAGAAGATAAGTTTTGTGGCTCTTGTGTTACGGTTTCTCCTTGCTTAACAAAGTTTATTTTGACATTTACTCGGCTAGATTTAGGTGATGGTGAGTCTATGACAATGCCTCCTTCGCGTTTGACGCCTCGTGCTCGGTCTTCGGCCGCATCGGAAGCTGATACAAATGTTCTCTGGAGTTTAGACTTCTTGTTTAGACGGTATGAATGGGCTACCTGAAATGTTGGAGACATTATTTGTTGAACGATTTGTTATAAATATGGGATGTAATATGTTTCTAAGTCAAAATTAAAGTTTGAAAACTCTAACAGCCAAGGATTTTCCTCCGTGTAAAAATAAAATAATACCTACTTAGTATAACAATCATAAAACACGTTTTCACTGCACTAAAAGCAAAAGGTTAAATAATCATTAACTGAAAAAGTGTAATATAAGTATGTATATCAAATCGATTAACATAGGTATGTAATATACTAACTTACCTTAGACACCAGAGTTTGCCACACTCATATACTTAAAGGCAAAGGGAGAGAGCAGAAGGTTTTTTAGAGTGATTATAATTTTGAGCTACAAGGTATATGGTAATTATACTTAAATTAGTTTATGATATAAGTAGGTAGGTTATTATAAGACTGAAATTTGAATTATAAAACCGATTTCTTCTAGGTAAGCTCACTATATTGTAGCCTACAATGTTGCTTAACATCAGGCAAGTCGTAGCCAAGCGTGAGTCTTTAATGAATAAAAAATGACTGAAAAATACACTACATTTCAGTGTTGTTTTAATTTTTAGGTTATGTTTACCTCTTTAGAAAGAGTAGCAACTTCTTTCATAACTTCCGGAGGGTATCTACAACCCATCAACTCGATGTTGGAGAACACACGAGCTAAACATACAAGTCTATCCTCAGCATAGTTGTCTTTCCAACGGATCATGAAAGCTTTCCGTAGCTCCCAGTGTTCATCTGTTTCATGTTCTTCCCGGTACTTCTCTACGTCCCAATTCTCGTTAGACATCTTGATTTTGTGTATTCAACTGTAGATCTGATTATTCATATATTTCTGTGACAAAGGTCTAAATTTCGTTGTAATAAAAACATAAACAAATTGAACCATGAAAACTCAGACATTTGTTTCAACTCAAATAGGACAGCAGCACTGTCTGACTGAATTCAATACAAAATTAGGATGATAATGTTAGTTCCTATTTCCTCCAACTATTTTTTTTTGTTATGGCTTGTGCGAATATATGAGTTCGCAATTCTGCCAATGTCAAGTGGGAAGATAGGCGGGCAAGAACGTCAAAAGTTGTACACTGCTTAAAAATTTTGCTTCATTTTTTTTTGGCAGAATATCCTTTGATATTTCATATTTCATATGAATGATCTCTTATAATTCTTTTTTCTGAAAATCTTAAAAGTTTTCTTGTAAAATCGTTTTTTTGTGAGAAATTATCAATTTTCTAACAGTAGGCATTCATTTGAATCCTGTTCGTTACCGACTGTTTTTGGTTCATTAGGATAGTAAAATACATAAATATGTGAAAATATTATTTATTAAACGAAAGAAAACATGTTTTTTTACATTTTAAATGTAATAATCAGTTTATTAACATAGAAACACACCAGATTTATCTACCTTTCCTGTCCAGTACGTTACTCATGTATAAAATGTATTACAAAGTTTATCATAAAATTCACAATATTGACCGTTTACATAATAACCTATTTGAATGTATTGTATTTTAAGGAGTAAAATTATTTCTTTAAATAATATATAAACGTATTTTAAATATTTTTTAATATAATCAACATTTTAGGAACTTTAGTTTAGGGTACAGTCTCGTAACAGGACATGTTCATAACGAACAGGACATTGTAGGGTTAGGTTTACATGACGCTTAAAAGTAGGAAAAACTAAAATAATATAAAAAGCTTGAAACATGGACCGAAATCGTTATCATTATTTATTTAGCCTAATACACTAACAGTCTTGTCGTAAAATGTTGATTTCATGTATTTTAATTTGGACTTCAAACCTGAATCCGAGTCTTGACTTTTTCTGTTGTTCATTGTTGAGCTATTAGAACCTGTTCTTAGCGCAACTCCATCAATATTGTCTTCGTTTTGATTTTCATTTCCTGTTTTTTTTTTCCTTTGCCTTTTTTTTGATATCTCCATTGTTGTCTTATTTTACTTTTTTTTTCATTATCGAGCTGTGAATGAATTTTCTTTCTTTTAATTTTTATGCGTTCTTTGTCTTTTTTCTTCTGTTCTTCATATTTTTCGGGATTATCTTTTATTTTTTGGCGATAATGGCGCATTTTTTCAGCTGGCGTTAGCGCCATCTTGAAATCTGAAATTCCATTTAGAATATTTATTATTTTCAACACTAATGTTGTAATTTTTTTCTGTTGTTTAATGATCAATTAAAAAATTTCACTCCAGAAAACGGAACTAAAATGAAACAGTATACATTTAAATTATGATTAGTAAAAATGTCTAATAGTAAATATGAGTCTAAATAAAAAGTAAAAAAGGCGAGTTTGCACCATGTAAACTTTGCATTACGTGGTCCTGTCCGTTACTTTCAAGTCCGGCCTATACGTTACCACCGATATAGTCACGGACAGGAGGTAACGGATTCGGGTATTCCTATACGAAATCATATTATTTCTACAATTGCTGATATTTATCACACATTTCTTCACACTAAAGTAATCTAGAATAGTCAATTTACGTAATTAATGTAAAATATAGCTTGGAAACACGTTTTAACATTAAAAATAACACAAATTTACTCACCGGACAGCGCCCGAAAAAACACTCCTCTCGCCAAACGCACAGAAAAGAACAGCTGTTTTAAACGAAATGGCTGATTCAAACATAGACATCCCTTTTACTTTTTTATGTCATATTGGGGTGTTGTTATTTAAATTAAAAAATAACTACCGCATCGAATAAAAAATCTTAAATTTGATACAAAAATGTGGTAACGGTGCCCGGACATGTCCTGCAGGTGCATATGCCGGGGACAGGTTTAAATTTACTTATTTAGAAGAAATTCTAGCTCTGGCAGTAAATTGTGCTTAAATAATAATTAAAATCCCGCCAAATTTCAAATACATAACCAGAAATTTGCCACTGTAGTATTATTTTTTATAAGAAACTGCCGCCAAATGCTGGTTTTTTTTTTTGGGGACAGTACTACACACTAAAATTGCAAATTTTTAAACTAAATTTTCTATATAGTTTTATGCGTAATATTTTAACAAATATAGCATGCCTATTTCATCTAAAATCAAATAACCGGGTGACAATTGTCGTGAAAACCTTGAAAGCAGCGAGACAGTATAATATCACTCGGGGACATGTAAAAAAGTACCATGTACAACTTTTGACGTTCTTGCCCAGGCCATCAAACTGAGAAATTTTATGTGAAATATCGATATGTACGGTGGTTTTAAATTGCACAGTTGAGTGTTTTTTCCCCCTTTTTTGCTTTCTGTAACAGCGATAGTTAAACAATCTACAGACATATACAGAATCAACACAAGAACAAACACAAACATAGATGCATAATATACATAGGAACATGTTAATTAAATTAAAATTAATGTTTCCTATAATTTTATTTTATTGTTTTTAATATATTTAGGTACATAAGATATTTACAAATTTGGAATGTACAAGGGATAGCAGGAGTTTAAGGGAAGTAGGACGAGGTATTTCAGGAGGGATAACATAACATCATACCTCCAACTATTTGAATAGCTTTGAGGCCTTGTCCCAATGTTCTTTTTTTTTTTGTATTGGCTTCACACTCTTCGTGTATTTGCCAGTGTCAAGTAATTTCCTTCTTCTTCTTCTTCGATGCATGCTTGAGGATGAGGATTGGGAAGGCTTGAGGATTTACTTTTTAGGTAGATAAAACGGGGAAACGATATGGATAAAAGGAATGGATAAAACGGATAACTGATAACAGGAAAATGGTCAGAGAAGGTATGACAAACAAAATAATAATAATTAGTATCTACAATATTTACAAAACTTAATCATAACTTAATATTATTACTATCAATGAATGAAGCTAACAGGTTATATTATTTATTTATTTGAATAATGGGCGAGCAGCAAATTGCTGATACACATAAACACACAGGAATACAGTATATTATACAGGAATTTTATTATTTACACAATATAATAAAGATTTCAAGCAAGTTGAAACAAACTTATTTAAACTTTAATATATACAATACAATACATTTCGCACGCCTAGATCAATACTGAATTATCTCGAAAAATCTGAAAATCGAATATTTGTTATGTCTAGATCGGCAAAATTTTGCCGCATATATATACCACGAAGACAGCCGTATCGATATTTACAACAGTATCTAACAGATGGCGCTAAAAGTCTCTGTTAGTGATTGAGGGACGGCAGTCACACCACGAACACGCGAATTTATTTCTAGTTGCAACTTGTCTGCCGAGCGAACCAGTACGTAATGCCTTTACGCAAAAGTGAATTATTTCGTGATTATGCGGTATTATTGAATGTTTTACGTAAAATTGTTAGAGTTATTTTGATTTGATTCATTGTTGTCGGATTTTGAAGTTCTGCGTTTTAATACTATTTCGAAATACTACACTATTGCAAACGAAGGTATGTAAGATTATTTTAATTATTCCAAAATAGTTAACTATTGTTTGAAAAAGGCAAAAAATAGGGAGATGGTGCACTATTGATTGTAAATTTATATTACGCTCAATTTTTTTCCAAATTCCTAATAAAGTATTATTCTTAAGACACAATTTATCCTTATATTCTAGAGTAAACGAAAAATATGTGTAATATTTTTTTCATTTTGTATTTATGGCAACATATAACTTTTTCTAGATAATGCACTATTTGTGAATTAATTTAATTTGTATTTTATTTGGCAGATAATGAAGGGTCGCGGTTTATTGTTGCTTAACGGCCGTTTGCAATAACCTACCTATCTTTAATCTCAGATTAAATATCCTACTAATAGTAACTAATTTTGCTTATTTGCATTTCAATAACCATGGATAGATACGGCTTATCTGTCCGTCATGCCTAACTATCTGTCAGAGGGCTCGGAGGGAATATTTCTATCCATAGATTACTTTTTTCATAGAAAAAGAAAAAATCGCATTTCAATAACATGCTATCCGTAACTGTCAGTAGCTTGAACGACTGACAGATTGGGTTTTGGCCTATCTGACTGAAACGAGGGTTTTGTTGACGGATTGTTCAAAAGAACTCTATCGTATTTGAATTTTTTGTAATTATCGTGTGTGAATATTGTTATTAAAGTTTAAAATGGAGTTTAGTGACGATTCGGGCAGTTAGTACTTATAACGTTTTTTCTCAATGACTACTCAGATACATGACAAAGATGTGCTTATTTGTAATATACTTTTCAGGTTCTACTATAGGGCAGGAATTCAGAAATAGAAATGGCATATGTTCCCTCAATATGCAAGCAGTATGCAACAAAGACTCATGAATGTTGTAGCTCGGTGGCCAGGGTCTTCCCATGACGCTACCATATTCAGTAACTTTTATTTGAAAGGTAACTAAATACTATTACAAATTCTTACAAAATTACATTTTAAGAATACATAAGTAGCTAAAATGTTGCATATATACACCTTCCTTTAGCTTATTATTCCTAAAACTTATTTAATTATCCTGTTAAAGTTACAACTTCTGTAATATATAATTATTAAGTAAAATTGTTTTCAGTGCAATGTGAAGATGGAATTTTTTGGCAACAGGTGGCTCATAGGAGATAGTACCTATCCTAGCAAGTCATATTTGATGACAACAGTGCTAGTCCAGCAACACCAAATGAGCACTAGTATAATGATGCACATGTGCTAACCAGGAACCCCTATCACATCTAATTATTTCTAGCATTTTATTCACATTTTTGTATTTATTCATAGGTGTTTCAGAGTTTGGAAAAGGTGATTTCCTGTGCCTTCTTTAAAAATTCGACTTGCATTAAAAACTACACAGGCAGTAATAATTGCAACTGCAGTATTACACAATATATGCAGAATGCAAGGTGTAGCTGAAGTGCACCCCGAAGTTCATCTATCACCTGAGTTATTTATCTCACCTGCACCGACAACAAGTAATGTGATGTAGGTCACTGAGCGACAAAACCTGATTGATAATTACACATTTACCTAAGTTATAATTGTTGTTTAATTTATATTAATTTATATGCACTCTACCTGTACTATTATTTACTTAAATTCTGACCTAAGTAATAGGTATAAGTAGGTAGTTAGGTATTTTATAAATAAAATGAGTGTAAAATTACAATTAGATAATTTATTCTTATATCTACTCCATCGAGCATACAACCACTAATCACATACATACATATACCTACACAGAATGAAACACAATAAATAAAATAAAATAAAATAGCCTTTATTGCCCATTTACAAATGTATAAAAACTTACAAAATAATTTTAAATAAAGTAATCTACATATTTACATAAAATGTATCAGTTTCTTCAGTAGGTATATTTAGGGCACCCAAAATTTGGTGAAGGCCTCTTCCATGCGTGCCCACAGTTTCCTGTCTTGTGCTTGTCTCGTCCATGTGACCCCCGCTACTTGCGTGATGTCGTCTCTCCACCTGCTGCGTGGGCGGCCGCGTCCCCTGGTGCAGTCGCGCGGGTACCAGTGTAGGACGCGCGCGCTCCACCGGCCATCTGAAACACGAGCTATATGCCCCGCCCATTTCCACTTGAGCTTGCAGAGCATTGATACTGAGTCGATAACTTTAGTTTTTTTCCTAATTTCAGCGTTCGGTACTTTATCTATAAGCTTTAGACCCAGCATTGAACGCTCTGCAGCTCTCTGAAATGTCGCTATCTTTTTAACCAGTTTCTTGTTCAACGCCCAAGTTTGGCAACCGTAGAGCAGTGATGGTAAGATAGTATTATCCATCAGTCGTTTCTTTAGATGCATTGGCATGTTACTTTTGAACACATCTTTGTTGGCCCAATATTTCCGCCAAGCTATTGCTATGCGTCGGTCTATTTCTTTAGCGGTAGAGTCTTGCATTCTTATTAGCTGGCCCAGGTACACGTATTCGTTCACATACTCTATGGTCGTACCATCCAGTTTGATAGGAATCCTTTCTCCATTTGTCATAAGTTTAGTTTTTGTTAGGTTCATGTAGAGTCCTATTTTCTTGCTTTCCCTGTTTAGAGTATCAAGCATTTGCTCTAGGTGATTATGTGATTCTGCCAGAATTATGATGTCGTCGGCGAAACGAAGGTGGGTTAGTTGTTCACCGTTTATGTTGAGACCGTAGTCAGACCAATCCAGGTTTCGGAACATCGATTCCAGTATTGTTGTAAATAGCTTTGGGGACACTGGATCACCCTGTTTTGATTTTATTTTGTTTTCCAAATTAAGTATTTTATTTTATTTAGGCTCACTGATTATAATAAGTGTATAGCAATAAGTATTATAAGTATTTTAAAGACATTGGTTACTGTTAAGAAGTGATTACCTATGTTATTTGACTTGCCCTGTACGGCGCGATGTCGTAAGGTTAATAAACATTATGATTTATGATTTTTTTTACGCCTCTTTTTACAGGAAATGCAGGACCAACTCTTTCTGTTTTAATTTTTGCCTGACAGTTGTTATAAATAACTTTTAAAATATTGATGTATTTTTCGTGAATACCTTGTTGCCTCAAACTCTCCCAAAGGTATTTATGTGAAATACTGTCGAACGCTTTGGCGTAATCAACGAACGCTAGATGTAGAGTCTTTTGGTGTTCATTGCATTTTTCTATACATTGAGTTAAAGTAAATATATGATCTACTGTAGAATACCCCTTTCTGAAACCGGCTTGTTCCCGTGGCTGCTGTTCGTCTAAGGTATTTGTAATTCTGTACAGTATCACAGATGAGAACAATTTATATAGTGTTGGTAACAAGCTTATGGGTCTGTAATTGTCCATGACGTGTGGGTTGCCTTTTTTATACAATAACGTTATTATCGAATATTGCCAGTCCTCAGGAATTTCTTCGTGCGCAAGAATATTGTTAAATAGCCTTAATAATTGCGGTGCCAGGGGCTCTATCATAGCAATGATTGTGTCTGTAGATACGCCGTCCTCGCCAGGAGATTTATTCTTCTTCAGCTTCATTATACCGCGCTCTACCTCCTGTATAAGTAAATCGGGAACATTATCCGAGACACTACTGCATGTTTCTACGGCAGAATCTTCTCTAGAGGAATACAGAGCTGAATAGAAATTTGTTGCAACTCTTAAAATATCTTTCCTGTTTGTGGTTTCTATGCCGGTGTTGTTTTGTAAAGTCGTAATCCATTCTTTTTTCTGGTCGTGGATCTTTCGAGTGAATTTTGTTGAACTTCGACTCTCCAATTCTTTTTCCAGACTTTGCTGTTTAATTTTCTTTTTGTTTGCTATTATATTCTTTTTAATTTTAATGTGTATTTTTTTAAGTCTATTTCTTTGATCTTGTGTGCGTGTGTGTATGTTTTTAAGTTTCTCTCTCTCGTCGATAAGGTTTTGTATGTTCTGGTCGATTATTTGTGACTCTACAAGTTTTTGCCGTTTAGGTAGCTTAGTTATACATTGCTTGATCGCTGATATCGTAGACTTGTATGTACTATTGATGTCGTTATTTAAAATGTTTTGTGAATGCAAAGACATTAAGTTCTTTAGAGAAACTGCTTCTATAGGTGTATAATTATTGCGTATTTGTCCGTACCCTATTCGGCTTTTTCTGTTGATGTTTATATCGTAAGTTAATCGCAACATTCGATGGTCAGTTGAGAATTTAGTTGAGATAACTTCGAGATTATGTACTTTCTGCCTTTGTTTTACAAGTATAAAATCTACCTCATTTAATGTTTTCCCATCTGGGGATTTCCAGGTCCATCTCCTTTTTTCTGGTTTTTTGTAGAAAGTATTGGTAACGGCAAACCTGTGTTCAAAACAAAAATTCAGTAGTAGGTCTCCTTTTTCATTTCTCTTCCCGTATCCGTAAGGTCCACATATGTTGTTTTCTTCTTCTAGAGGTATACCTATCATTGAGTTGAAATCTCCCATTATTATTGTATCTCGCGAAGTTCCTTCTAGAGCGGTTAATATATCTTTGTAAAAGTTGAGGACGGTCGGATCAGAGCTGCTTTTATCTGTGGGCGCGTATACTTGTATAATGTTTACGAGTGTTTTATTAATTTGTAGGTCCACTCTGGTTACTCTGTCGGAGTACGTTTTGTGGTCGATTATAGAGTGTTTTAAGTGTGAGGCGACAATAAATCCGACACCATTTCTGCCTTTTTTGTCTCCTCGGTACATCAATATATAATGGTCTCTATCAATAATGGTTTGTCCTTGAATTTTCACTTCTGATATACCAATGACATCGTACTTAATGTGTTTTAGTGCTTTTTCCAGTTCAATGATTCTGTTTGAAGCTTTGAGTGATCGTATATTATAAGTACATAGTTTCAAATGCTGATTTCGTTGTGATTTATTATTAATTTCGCCATTGTGTTCCGAATTTAGAGTCTTAATTTTATCTGTGGTGTTTCCGCATGGAAGGCTGTAGTCTACAGGCTTATGACCTGCTCCCACGGCGACTACCCGGATTGGGATTAAGTTTTCTTGTTTGTTTGTGTCTGTATTTCTTGATAATGTAGTGTTTATGTTCCGTTCGGTGGTACTTGCTTGTAGGGGTGCCCGAGTTCGTTGCTATTCTGAGATATACTGTGTCATTGGTTTTTCTGTTAATGTTTTTGTGACAAAAGTTGTAATCAGAGGGCTCTTATTTTTACCAGGTTTTGCTAGATTTTTACTTTGGGCGACGCTTGATAGAGCTGGCGGAGCATGTGTCTTGGACTTTTTGGATATTTGCCCCTTAGGTTTAGACGTAGATTGTTCAGCATGTACTAAGGTCTCTGGTGGGCTCACTGGGAGTGACCTTTTGTTGGTAGGTTTTTCCTTAATGATTAACTTATCATATTTTAAAACTGCCATTATTCCATTTTTTCTATGCTCTAGCATCTGAGGGATCAAAACTTTTCTCTTTTCCAAAATCTTGGGCGGGAAATCTTCCTTAATATACGATCCTGTACCTTCAAGTTGTGCCTTTTTTTTGTAATATGTTTATTTTCATACCTAAGGTGGTGAGTGTGAACCTTATAGGTCTAGGGTTAGAGTTCTTTTTCCCCATACGCCCTACAAACTCTAAATCTCTTTTTTCACATTGTATATCCATCTTGTAGTTTAAAATTTGAATTATTATTTCTTCCAGCTCTGAATAGCTACGTTCGTCTTCAGCGACGCCAAAGAAAATTAAATTTCTTTGGCGTAATTTTCTGTCAAACTCGTCTAGCATATGTTCGTGTTTTTCCTGCGTGTTTTGGATCTTAATTACATTTTCTTCTATTTTCGAAAATTTTTCATCAATTTTTAATGTAATTTTCTCCGTAATATTTTCTTCGGATTGTTTTAAAGATTGTTTTAAGTTTTCTTCGTTATCTGCTCTTATATTCATTCTCAAAGTCTCCAGCATTTGCATTAAATTATTTTGTTCACACATTTTTACTACTACTAGCGCCCTCTGTTGGTTCGTGATTGCTTTGTCTCTTCTAATTGACGATGAGTTCCCGATCTAATTGTAACTGTGAAATAGTTGTCGAAGTTCTCAATGGGTGTCGCTGTTGAACAAAGATTAAGTCTTCTCCAAGCGTCAGTCCAACTAGTTCTATAATCCACCACTGGATGACGCTTTAATGGTATTAGCGCTTGTTGTCTATGGTTTGGCGCGTGACAGTTGGTATCTCTGCAAGCGTCTGTACGAACTTCGTTGTTGTTATTGATAAGAAATATGAAATTTTGAAATTTTAACTGGCTTTATCACATTTTGTATTTAAATAGCTATAAAATGACCAAGTGAAGTGTTTAATTGGTATTCAAAGCTTTTTTTAGAAAGGTTCACTTACTGTCAGTGTGTCGTGATGTAGCTATTTCAACGGATTCACTTGATATCATCTGTTTTGTGCCGGTATTCAATTTCTTTGTTATCCTTGTAACTAGTGAGTAGATTTCCAGGATTTTCCACTTGAACTATCACTTATATTCTATTTATTATCTGGTTATAGTTTTTAGTAGATTTGGTGTCACTTAACAATTTATTTTAATTTTTAACGTGGAGCTTTATAAAAGTAGACCAGAGCAGACAACGCCACCTAGCGAAACTAATAAGGAATCTTTATTGTTATGGTAAAGTTCTTGTAGCTTGATCACTGATTGACTACAGTTATCACAATTTATTAACACTGAAAATGTATTATTTGGTCCATAGAAAAGCAATGCACTATCAATGAACTACTACGACTATAAACACAACAGCATGCCTGTAATCTGCATGCTATGAAAATGATTTTATCTCAAAACAGCCATACAAGATTTATTATTTTAAGGACCTTAGAAAAGTCAGGCAACAGCTGATCTGTTTAACAAACAAAACATGCACTTTAGTGCTGCCAGTTGAATTTAAAAAAAAAGGCTAGGTTGACCCACATATTTATAGCGTTAACATTTTGATAGCAACTAAATTATCAATTATTATTATTATAAGTGAGAGTAAGATGATGAGAGTAAATTCTATAACCCACAAGTTTTTGATCCGTGGACATTCTCAAAACGAAGGAGATAATGTTCACAGTGTAATAGAAAAACAAATAAAAAGACACTTGAAATCTGGCCCGATATACTGCCCGCAGCAATATGCTACTCTGATTCGAACTGCTAAAAAAACAGGACAGCCGTATCTTGTAGAAGAACTTTCACACGATGATTTTTATGACGTAAAGGTAATCCAGGAAGCCTGGGGAAACAATTTCAATGTAGATGAGCATAATAATCAAGTCAAGTGGCATGACATTAAACAACTTGGAGTTGAAAAACAACATCCGTTAACTTTCTTCAACAAAACATCTTACGAAGATACAAATTTTAACAAAGTGAATGTTCGAAATCGTTCAAGGCGCTACAGAGACGAAGGGTTTTCTCCGGTATTGCTCAAAGCATATACAGAAAAACTACTTCTGGCTGAAAATAAAAAGAAGGACATCAAAGAGTTAGTTGAAAAGAACATAATTCCTGCTAGTTATGTTGATTCCTATCATAAGACTGCATTAAATTTAGATTAGAGACAATTACAGACAAACTAAGCACAGAATTCTCCATCTTAGTTATTAGTTTTAGGTACCAGTTGATTCTCAAGCTCAAGCCAATCTAGAGTAATTATTAAGTAAACCTGAAGTTTCAAGAAGACTTATATTATAAAACTTAGGATTATAAGACATAAGAATAAGTAGTAGTAGTGGTAGTGGTAGTGGTTATTTCAGAATCACCCATTAATAGACGCTTATTTTGTTTTTTTTTTATTGCATTAGATAATTTTGCAATAGTGAATTAACTCTAAAAATCCGTTATCCGTTTCCGCTTGCTCCCGTTTGATTCTCGACTAACACATCGTCCATGAGAATGGCAACCCCCCGGATTTAAGACAATCAGATATCTATGGTGAACCACAAACAAGGTCGTTTAGAACGCTTCCTACTTCCCTATAGATGGCTCCACCATTCGGGTTCAGGAAGAAATGAACTTATCCCTAGCCTCCCGAAAGGTGACGCCTGGAACTTCATGAAATCGGGAATTGATCTCCGAATTTAACCGATAGCTAACAACGTGCCTCAACCCGATTTTTGCCCGTAAAATCCGATTTAATCTAACACAATTTCTTAAATTGCCATCTTGCGGCCGTGAGCGGAACTACCTACTCCATGTTTATGACACCTCCCCTATTTCACACCGACGGCGCTGCTTGTTGGGCGAGATACATTGACTTTCCTGGTTAATTCCGTAACTCCTCACGAGATGGAACTCACAGTCTATAAATCAACAAAATTCACACGTTACAAGGTGGTCCCGTTAGTAATTACTTGACCGGCGCGCCGATGAAGGAATGACAACGGAGAGACTTAGAGGTAGGTACATACCATTTATAGTAGGTATGTGTACAATTCTGTCAATATTACATAAAAACACAAACAAATTATCTAGAAAATATTTTCACGAACTTTGTGCCTTCCTCCTTTATCCGGGCTTAGGACCGGCATCATTAATGTTACAAATCACAAAAAGATTTTTTTAATCAATATTATACATAATTAATACCAGATGATTTTATACATAGATTATCTATCATCTAGAATTAATTTTGCCATTTTTATAATGAATAAAAAAAATTAAGAATAAAAATATTAGTAAAAAAACTTTTGTGTATTAACATAAATTGAGGCGGAGTTACACAAATATTCATCCTTTCAGCTATATAGGTACAACCACACATTTGTCTGTTAGAAAATCATCATGCCATGCAATCACATACTTGAATCAAACTGAAAAATATTCACATTCATAAATTACACAATGCAATACGCACTAAGAAAGGAAGAGTAGCAGTAAAGCAATAACTCGAGAAGCAGACACGAACAACCCAACTTACATGTTTCGCCATTTCTGACCGATACCCAAAGATAATGCTGAACGGCATGCTTGACCAATTACTTTCTCACACTGTCATGCAACTTCAATTTTCATAGGTACAATAAAAACAAGCGCATATTGTTAAAAAGTAAAACCTTCAAAAGTAGACCACAAGCAACCTAATAAATATCTTATTTAAATTACTGGAATATGAGTGTACACACACCAACACATAAGCAAATCACCCTATCTATTATTATACCCTACTATTATTATACCATACTATTATTATACCCTACTATTATTATACCCTACTATTATTATACCCTACTATTATTATACCCTACTATTATTATACCCTATTATTACACCCTATATATCTATATTGGGGAACCAAGCTTGTTTTTAGAATCTCTGTTCTTTGAAGTATATCGCTGCTAAGTAAGGAATTTCTCAGATATAGCTTAAAATTAATGGTAATAGAATAGTCTTTTATTTATCGATTGAGGCAGTTCGAAGTCAGCCGGGACAGCAAGTAATAACATAAAACTATTAATATTATAAAAGCTAAAGTACTTATTTCTTTGTACACTTTCAAGCCACCCGTGACGTCATAGCCGCCATTTTGTTTTGTTGTCCTGCTCATCCTCACCGCCCATGGAGAATAGGAGTGCGCGCAGCAGCGCACCAGGAGTGCGCGGAGTACGAGTGCGAGTCCTGGATGTCTCGCAGCAACCCCTCCAACCTCAGTTTGGCCACCGGCAACCTGTAGTAAGAAAAGATAATATTAGAGATCAGAAGTAGATTTAAGTGCGAGCAGCAGCGCACCAGAAGTGCGCGCAGCAGCGCACCAGGAGTGCGCGCAGCAGCGCACCAGGAGTGCGCGCAGCAGCGCACCAGGAGTGCGCGCAGTAGCGCACCAGGAGTCCGCGCAGTAGCGCACCAGGAGTGCGCGTAATACGAGTACGAGTCCTGGATGTCTCGCAGCAACCCCTCCAACCTCAGTTTGGCCACCGGCAACCTGTAGTAAGAAAAGATAATATTAGAGATCAGAAGTAGATTTAAGTGCGGGCAGCAGCGCACCAGGAGTGCGCGCAGCAGCGCACCAGGAGTGCGCGCAGCAGCGCACCAGGAGTCCGCGCAGTAGCGCACCAGGAGTGCGCGGAGTACGAGTACGAGTCCTGGATGTCTCGCAGCAACCCCTCCAACCTCAGTTTGGCCACCGGCAACCTGTAGTAAGAAAAGATAATATTAGAGATCAGAAGTAGATTTAAGTGCGGGCAGCAGCGCACCAGGAGTGCGCGCAGTAGCGCACCAGGAGTGCGCACAGTAGCGCACCAGGAGTGCGCACAGCAGCGCACCAGGAGTTCGCGCAGCAGCGCACCAGGAGTGCGCGCAGCAGCGCACCAGGAGTGCGCGCAGTAGCGCACCAGGAGTGCGCGGAGTACGAGTACGAGTCCTGGATGTCTCGCAGCAACCCCTCAAACCTCAGTTTGGCCACCGGCAACCTGTAGTAACAAAAAATAATATTAGAGATCAGAAGTAGATTTAAGTGCTGCACCGTTAATTTGTTAGTTTTTGTTAAACAAACAAGACTAGTCATCCTTCTCAAACATCCAATCCGCTTGCTGGCCAATGCTCACGGATTAAAAGTTCAAAATGGAATATGTTACAAACATGTATATCAAGAAGATAATCAGTTTCACATTTTCCCTATCAATCTTTAAGTAGAGGTGATTCTTACTAATAGCAGCTTCCACAGGACCAGGGTCCGTTTCTGCAACCAAGAATTTCAAACAACAAATCCGCTTCGGCCATTCCTCTTTCTACCTCCACTGTGTCCATCAGCAGCTCCTTTGCTGCACCAGGAGTACGCGCAGCAGCGCACCAGGAGTACGCGCAGCAGCGCACCAGGAGTGCGCACAGTAGCGCACCAGGAGTGCGCACAGCAGCGCACCAGGAGTTCGCGCAGCAGCGCACCAGGAGTGCGCGCAGCAGCGCACCAGGAGTGCGCGCAGTAGCGCACCAGGAGTGCGCGGAGTACGAGTACGAGTCCTGGATGTCTCGCAGCAACCCCTCAAACCTCAGTTTGGCCACCGGCAACCTGTAGTAACAAAAAATAATATTAGAGATCAGAAGTAGATTTAAGTGCTGCACCGTTAATTTGTTAGTTTTTGTTAAACAAACAAGACTAGTCATCCTTCTCAAACATCCAATCCGCTTGCTGGCCAATGCTCACGGATTAAAAGTTCAAAATGGAATATGTTACAAACATGTATATCAAGAAGATAATCAGTTTCACATCTTCCCTATCAATCTTTAAGTAGAGGTGATTCTTACTAATAGCAGCTTCCACAGGACCAGGGACCGTTTCTGCAACCAAGAATTTCAAACAACAAACCCGCTTCGGCCATTCCTCTTTCTACCTCCACTGTGTCCATCAGCAGCTCCTTTGCTGCACCAGGAGTACGCGCAGCAGCGCACCAGGAGGGCGCGCAGCAGCGCACCAGGAGTGCGCGCAGTAGCGCACCAGGAGTGCGCGCAGCAGCGCACCAGGAGTGCGCGGAGTAGCGCACCAGGAGTGCGCGCAGCAGCGCACCAGGAGACCGCGCAGTAGCGCACCAGGAGTGCGCGGAGTACGAGTAGTACAAGTACGAGTCCTGGATGTCTCGCAGCAACCCCTCCAACCTCAGTTTGGCCACCGGCAACCTGTAGTAAGAAAAGATAATAATAGAGATCAGAAGTAGATTTAAGTGCGGGCAGCAGCGCACCAGGAGTGCGCGCAGTAGCGCACCGAGAGTGCGCGCAGCAGCGCACCAGGAGTGCGCGCAGCAGCGCACCAGGAGTGCGCGCAGCAGCGCACCAGGAGTGCGCGCAGCAGCGCACCAGGAGTGCGCGGAGTACGAGAACGAGTCCTGGATGTCTCGCAGCAACCCCTCAAACCTCAGTTTGGCCACCGGCAACCTGTAGTAAGAAAAAATAATATTAGAGATCAGAAGTAGATTTAAGTGCGGGCAGCAGCGCACCAGGAGTGCGCGCAGTAGCGCACCAAGAGTGCGCGCAGCAGCGCACCAGGAGTGCGCGCAGCAGCGCACCAGGAGTGCGCGCAGCAGCGCACCAGGAGTGCGCGCAGTAGCACACCAGGAGTGCGCGCAGCAGCGCACCAGGAGTGCGCGCAGCAGCGCACCAGGAGTGCGCGCAGCAGCGCACCAGAAGTGCGCGCAGCAGCGCACCAGGAGTGCGCGGAGTACGAGTACGAGTCCTGGATGTCTCGTAGCACCCCCTCCAACCTCAGTTTGGCCACCGGCAACCTGTAGTAAGAAAAGATAATATTAGAGATCAGAAGTAGATTTAAGTGCGGGCAGCAGCAAACCAGGAGTGCGCGCAGCAGCGCACCAGGAGTGCGCGCAGTATTGCACCAGGAGTGCGCGCAGCAGCGCACCAGGAGTGCGCGCAGCAGCGCACCAGGAGTGCGCGCAGCAGCGCACCAGGAGTGCGCGCAGTAGCGCACCAGGAGTCCGCGCAGTAGCGCACCAGGAGTGCGCGTAATACGAGTACGAGTCCTGGATGTCTCGCAGCAACCCCTCCAACCTCAGTTTGGCCACCGGCAACCTGTAGTAAGAAAAAATAATATTAGAGATCAGAACTAGATTTAAGTGCGGGCAGCAGCGCACCAGGAGTGCGCGCAGTAGCGCACCAGGAGTGCGCGCAGTAGCGCACCAGGAGTGCGCGCAGTAGCGCACCAGGAGTGCGCGCAGTAGCGCATCAGGAGTGCGCGCAGCAGCGCACCAGGAGTGCGCGCAGCAGCGCACCAGGAGTGCGCGCAGCAGCGCACCAGGAGTGCGCGCAGCAGCGCACCAGGAGTGCGCGCAGCAGCGCACCAGGAGTGCGCGCAGCCACGAGTGGCCACCGGCAACCTGTAGTAAGAAAAGATAATATTAGAGATCAGAACTAGATTTAAGTGCGGGCAGCAGCGCACCAGGAGTGCGCACAGTAGCGCACCAGGAGTGCTCGCAGCAGCGCACCAGGAGTGCGCGGAGTACGAGAGCGAGTCCTGGATGTCTCGCAGCAACCCCTCCAACCTCAGTTTGGCCACCGGCAACCTGTAGTAAGAAAAGATAATATTAGAGATCAGAAGTAGATTTAAGTGCGGGCAGCAGCGCACCAGGAGTGCGCGCAGCAGCGCACCAGGAGTGCGCGCAGCAGCGCACCAGGAGTGCGCGCAGCAGCGCACCAGGAGTGCGCGCAGCAGCGCACCAGGAGTGCGCGCAGTAGCGCACCAGGAGTGCGCGGAGTACGAGTATGAGTCCTGGATGTCTCGTAGCACCCCCTCCAACCTCAGTTTGGCCACCGGCAACCTGTAGTAAGAAAAGATAATATTAGAGATCAGAAGTAGATTTAAGTGCGGGCAGCAGCGCACCAGGAGTGCGCGCAGCAGCGCACCAGGAGGGCGCGCAGCAGCGCACCAGGAGTGCGCGCAGTAGCGCACCAGGAGTGCGCGCAGCAGCGCACCAGGAGTGCGCGGAGTAGCGCACCAGGAGTGCGCGCAGCAGCGCACCAGGAGACCGCGCAGTAGCGCACCAGGAGTGCGCGGAGTACGAGTAGTACAAGTACGAGTCCTGGATGTCTCGCAGCAACCCCTCCAACCTCAGTTTGGCCACCGGCAACCTGTAGTAAGAAAAGATAATAATAGAGATCAGAAGTAGATTTAAGAACGGGCAGCAGCGCACCAGGAGTGCGCGCAGTAGCGCACCAAGAGTGCGCGCAGCAGCGCACCAGGAGTGCGCGCAGCAGCGCAACAGGAGTGCGCGCAGCAGCGCACCAGGAGTGCGCGCAGCAGCGCACCAGGAGTGCGCGCAGCAGCGCACCAGGAGTGCGCGCAGTAGCGCACCAGGAGTGCGCGCAGCAGCGCACCAGGAGTGCGCGCAGCAGCGCACCAGGAGTGCGCGCAGCAGCGCACCAGGAGTGCGCGCAGTAGCGCACCAGGAGTGCGCGGAGTACGAGTACGAGTCCTGGATGTCTCGTAGCACCCCCTCCAACCTCAGTTTGGCCACCGGCAACCTGTAGTAAGAAAAGATAATATTAGAGATCAGAAGTAGATTTAAGTGCGGGCAGCAGCAAACCAGGAGTGCGCGCAGCAGCGCACCAGGAGTGCGCGCAGTATTGCACCAGGAGTGCGCGCAGCAGCGCACCAGGAGTGCGCGCAGCAGCGCACCAGGAGTGCGCGCAGTAGCGCACCAGGAGTCCGCGCAGTAGCGCACCAGGAGTCCGCGCAGTAGCGCACCAGGAGTGCGCGTAATACGAGTACGAGTCCTGGATGTCTCGCAGCAACCCCTCCAACCTCAGTTTGGCCACCGGCAACCTGTAGTAAGAAAAGATAATATTAGAGATCAGAAGTAGATTTAAGTGCGGGCAGCAGCGCACCAGGAGTGCGCGCAGTAGCGCACCAGGAGTGCGCGCAGTAGCGCACCAGGAGTGCGCGCAGTAGCGCACCAGGAGTGCGCGCAGTAGCGCACCAGGAGTGCGCGCAGTAGCGCACCAGGAGTGCGCGCAGTAGCGCACCAGGAGTGCGCGCAGCAGCGCACCAGGAGTGCGCGCAGCAGCGCACCAGGAGTGCGCGCAGCAGCGCAACAGGAGTGCGCGCAGCAGCGCACCAGGAGTGCGCGCAGCAGCGCACCAGGAGTACGCGCAGCAGCGCACCAGGAGTGCGCGCAGCAGCGCACCAGGAGTGCGCGGAGTACGAGTCCTGGATGTCTCGCAGCAACCCCTCAAACCTCAGTTTGGCCACCGGCAACCTGTAGTAAGAAAAAATAATATTAGAGATCAGAAGTAGATTTAAGTGCTGCACCGTTAATTTGTTAGTTTTTGTTAAACAAACAAGACTAGTCGTCCTTCTCAAACATCCAATCCGCTTGCTGGCCAATGCTCAAGGATTAAAAGTTCAAAATGGAATATGTTACAAACATGTATATCAAGAAGATAATCAGTTTCACATCTACCCTTTCAATCTTTAAGTGGAGGTGATTCTTACCAATAGCAGCTTCCACAGGACCAGGGTCCGTTTCTGCAACCAAGAATTTCAAACAACAAACCCGCTTCGGCCATTCCTCTTTCTACCTCCACTGTGTCCATCAGCAGCTCCTTTGCTGCACCAGGAGTACGCGCAGCAGCGCACCAGGAGTACGCGCAGCAGCGCACCAGGAGGGCGGGCAGCAGCGCACCAGGAGTGCGCGCAGCAGCGCACCAGGAGTGCGCGCAGCAGCGCACCAGGAGTGCGCGCAGCAGCGCACCAGGAGTGCGCGCAGTAGCGCACCAGGTGTGCGCGCAGCCACGAGTGGCCACCGGCAACCTGTAGTAAGAAAAGATAATATTTGAGATCAGAACTAGATTTAAGTGCGGGCAGCAGCGCACCAGGAGTGCGCACAGTAGCGCACCAGGAGTGCGCGCAGCAGCGCACCAGGAGTGCGCGCAGTAGCGCACCAGGAGTGCGCGCAGTAGCGCACCAGGAGTGCGCGCAGCAGCGCACCAGGAGTGCGCGCAGCAGCGCAACAGGAGTGCGCGCAGCAGCGCACCAGGAGTGCGCGCAGCAGCGCACCAGGAGTACGCGCAGCAGCGCACCAGGAGTACGAGTACGAGTCCTGGATGTCTCGCAGCAACCCCTCAAACCTCAGTTTGGCCACCGGCAACCTGTAGTAAGAAAAGATAATATTAGAGATCAGAAGTAGATTTAACTGCTGCCCCGTTATTTGTTAGTTTTTGTTAAACAAACAAGACTAGTCGTCCTTCTCAAACATCCAATCCGCTTGCTGGCCAATGCTCAAGGATTAAAAGTTCAAAATGGAATATGTTACAAACATGTATATCAAGAAGATAATCAGTTTCACATCTACCCTTTCAATCTTTAAGTGGAGGTGATTCTTACCAATAGCAGCTTCCACAGGACCAGGGTCCGTTTCTGCAACCAAGAATTTCAAACAACAAACCCGCTTCGGCCATTCCTCTTTCTACCTCCACTGTGTCCATCAGCAGCTCCTTTGCTGCACCAGGAGTACGCGCAGCAGCGCACCAGGAGTACGCGCAGCAGCGCACCAGGAGGGCGGGCAGCAGCGCACCAGGAGTGCGCGCAGCAGCGCACCAGGAGTGCGCGCAGCAGCGCACCAGGAGTGCGCGCAGTAGCGCACCAGGAGTGCGCGCAGCCACGAGTGGACACCGGCAACCTGTAGTAAGAAAAGATAATATTAGAGATCAGAACTAGATTTAAGTGCGGGCAGCAGCGCACCAGGAATGCGCACAGCAGCGCACCAGGAGTGCGCGCAGCAGCGCACCAGGAGTGCGCGCAGCAGCGCACCAGGAGTGCGCGCAGTAGCGCACCAGGAGTGCGCGCAGCAGCGCACCAGGAGTGCGCGCAGTAGCGCACCAGGAGTGCGCGGAGTACGAGTACGAGTCCTGGATGTCTCGTAGCACCCCCTCCAACCTCAGTTTGGCCACCGGCAACCTGTAGTAAGAAAAGATAATATTAGAGATCAGAAGTAGATTTAAGTGCGGGCAGCAGCAAACCAGGAGTGCGCGCAGCAGCGCACCAGGAGTGCGCGCAGTATTGCACCAGGAGTGCGCGCAGCAGCGCACCAGGAGTGCGCGCAGCAGCGCACCAGGAGTGCGCGCAGCAGCGCACCAGGAGTGCGCGCAGTAGCGCACCAGGAGTCCGCGCAGTAGCGCACCAGGAGTGCGCGTAATACGAGTACGAGTCCTGGATGTCTCGCAGCAACCCCTCCAACCTCAGTTTGGCCACCGGCAACCTGTAGAAGAAAAGATAATATTAGAGATCAGAAGTAGATTTAAGTGCGGGCAGCAGCGCACCAGGAGTGCGCGCAGTAGCGCACCAGGAGTGCGCGCAGCAGCGCACCAGGAGTGCGCGCAGCAGCGCACCAGGAGTGCGCGCAGCAGTGCAACAGGAGTGCGCGCAGCAGCGCACCAGGAGTGCGCGCAGCAGCGCACCAGGAGTACGCGCAGCAGCGCACCAGGAGTGCGCGCAGCAGCGCACCAGGAGTGCGCGGAGTACGAGTACGAGTCCTGGATGTCTCGCAGCAACCCCTCAAACCTCAGTTTGGCCACCGGCAACCTGTAGTAAGAAAAAATAATATTAGAGATCAGAAGTAGATTTAAGTGCTGCACCGTTAATTTGTTAGTTTTTGTTAAACAAACAAGACTAGTCGTCCTTCTCAAACATCCAATCCGCTTGCAGGCCAATGCTCAAGGATTAAAAGTTCAAAATGGAATATGTTACAAACATGTATATCAAGAAGATAATCAGTTTCACATCTACCCTTTCAATCTTTAAGTGGAGGTGATTCTTACCAATAGCAGCTTCCACAGGACCAGGGTCCGTTTCTGCAACCAAGAATTTCAAACAACAAACCCGCTTCGGCCATTCCTCTTTCTACCTCCACTGTGTCCATCAGCAGCTCCTTTGCTGCACCAGGAGTACGCGCAGCAGCGCACCAGGAGTACGCGCAGCAGCGCACCAGGAGGGCGGGCAGCAGCGCACCAGGAGTGCGCGCAGCAGCGCACCAGGAGTGCGCGCAGCAGCGCACCAGGAGTGCGCGCAGCAGCGCACCAGGAGTGCGCGCAGCAGCGCACCAGGAGTGCGCGCAGCAGCGCACCAGGAGTGCGCGCAGCAGCGCACCAGGAGTGCGCGCAGTAGCGCACCAGGAGTGCGCGCAGCCACGAGTGGCCACCGGCAACCTGTAGTAAGAAAAGATAATATTAGAGATCAGAACTAGATTTAAGTGCGGGCAGCAGCGCACCAGGAGTGCGCACAGTAGCGCACCAGGAGTGCGCGCAGTAGCGCACCAGGAGTGCGCGCAGCAGCGCACCAGGAGTGCGCGCAGCAGCGCAACAGGAGTGCGCGCAGCAGCGCACCAGGAGTGCGCGCAGCAGCGCACCAGGAGTGCGCGCAGCAGCGCACCAGGAGTGCGCGCAGCAGCGCACCAGGAGTGCGCGGAGTACGAGTACGAGTCCTGGATGTCTCGCAGCAACCCCTCAAACCTCAGTTTGGCCACCGGCAACCTGTAGTAAGAAAAAATAATATTAGAGATCAGAAGTAGATTTAAGTGCTGCACCGTTAATTTGTTAGTTTTTGTTAAACAAACAAGACTAGTCGTCCTTCTCAAACATCCAATCCGCTTGCTGGCCAATGCTCAAGGATTAAAAGTTCAAAATGGAATATGTTACAAACATGTATATCAAGAAGATAATCAGTTTCACATCTACCCTTTCAATCTTTAAGTGGAGGTGATTCTTACCAATAGCAGCTTCCACAGGACGAGGGTCCGTTTCTGCAACCAAGAATTTCAAACAACAAACCCGCTTCGGCCTTTCCTCTTTCTACCTCCACTGTGTCCATCAGCAGCTCCTTTGCTGCACCAGGAGTACGCGCAGCAGCGCACCAGGAGTACGCGCAGCAGCGCACCAGGAGGGCGGGCAGCAGCGCACCAGGAGTGCGCGCAGCAGCGCACCAGGAGTGCGCGCAGCAGCGCACCAGGAGTGCGCGCAGCAGCGCACCAGGAGTGCGCGCAGTAGCGCACCAGGAGTGCGCGCAGTAGCGCACCAGGAGTGCGCGCAGCCACGAGTGGCCACCGGCAACCTGTAGTAAAAAAAGATAATATTAGAGATCAGAACTAGATTTAAGTGCGGGCAGCAGCGCACCAGGAGTGCGCACAGTAGCGCACCAGGAGTGCGCGCAGCAGCGCACCAGGAGTGCCAGCAGTAGCGCACCAGGAGTGCGCGCAGTAGCTCACCAGGAGTGCGCGGAGTACGAGTGCGAGTCCTGGATGTCTCGCAGCAACCCCTCCAACCTCAGTTTGGCCACCGGCAACCTGTAGTAAGAAAAGATAATATTAGAGATCAGAACTAGATTTAAGTGCGAGCAGCAGCGCACCAGGAGTGCGCACAGTAGCGCACCAGGAGTGCGCGCAGCAGCGCACCAGGAGTGCCCGCAGTAGCGCACCAGGAGTGCGCGCAGTAGCGCACCAGGAGTGCGCGGAGTACGAGTGCGAGTCCTGGATGTCTCGCAACAACCCCTCAAACCTCAGTTTGGCCACCGGCAACCTGTAGTAAGAAAAGATAATATTAGAGATCAGAAGTAGATTTAAGTGCTGCACCGTTAATTTGTTAGTTTTTGTTAAACAAACAAGACTACTCGTCCTTCTCAAACATCCAATCCGCTTGCTGGCCAATGCTCACGGATTAAAAGTTCAAAATAGAATATGTTACAAACATGTATATCAAGAAGACAATCAGTTTCAAATCTACCCTATCAATCTTTAAGTAGAGGTGATTCTTACCAATAGCAGCTTCCACAGGACCAGGGTCCGTTTCTGCAACCAAGAATTTCAAACAACAAACCCGCTTGGGCCATTCCTCTTTCTACCTCCACTGTGTCCATCAGCAGCTCCTTTGCTGCACCAGGAGTACGCGCAGCAGCGCACCAGGAGTACGCACAGCAGCGCACCAGGAGGGCGCGCAGCAGCGCACCAGGAGTGCGCGCAGCAGCGCACCAGGAGTGCGCGCAGTAGCGCACCAGTAGCGCACCAGGAGTGCGCGCAGCCACGAGTGGCCACCGGCAACCTGTAGTAAGAAAAGATAATATTAGAGATCAGAAGTAGATTTAAGTGCGGGCAGCAGCGCACCAGGAGTGCGCGCAGCAGCGCACCAGGACTGCGCGCAGCAGCGCACCAGGACTGCGCGCAGTAGCGCACCAGGAGTCCGCGCAGTAGCGCACCAGGAGTGCGCGGAGTACGAGTACGAGTCCTGGATGTCTCGCAGCAACCCCTCCAACCTCAGTTTGGCCACCGGCAACCTGTAGTAAGAAAAGATAATATTAGAGATCAGAAGTAGATTTAAGTGCGGGCAGCAGCGCACCAGGAGTGCGCGCAGTAGCGCACCAGGAGTGCGCGCAGTAGCGCACCAGGAGTGCGCGCAGCCACGAGTGGCCACCGGCAACCTGTAGTAAGAAAAGATAATATTAGAGATCAGAAGTAGATTTAAGTGCGGGCAGCAGCGCACCAGGAGTGCGCGCAGCAGCGCACCAGGAGGGCGCGCAGCAGCGCACCAGGAGTGCGCGCTGTAGCGCACCAGGAGTGCGCGGAGTAAGAGTACGAGTCCTGGATGTCTCGCAGCAACCCCTCCAACCTCAGTTTGGCCACCGGCAACCTGTAGTAAGAAAAGATAATATTAGAGATCAGAAGTAGATTTAAGTGCGGGCAGCAGCGCACCAGGAGTGCGCGCAGCAGCGGACCAGGAGGGCGCGCAGCAGCGCACCAGGACTGCGCGCAGTAGCGCACCAGGAGTCCGCGCAGTAGCGCACCAGGAGTGCGCGGAGTACGAGTACGAGTCCTGGATGTCTCGCAGCAACCCCTCCAACCTCAGTTTGGCCACCGGCAACCTGTAGTAAGAAAAGATAATATTAGAGATCAGAAGTAGATTTAAGTGCGGGCAGCAGCGCACCAGGAGTGCGCGCAGTAGCGCACCAGGAGTGCGCGCAGTAGCGCACCAGGAGTGCGCGCAGCCACGAGTGGCCACCGGCAACCTGTAGTAAGAAAAGATAATATTAGAGATCAGAAGTAGATTTAAGTGCGGGCAGCAGCGCACCAGGAGTGCGCGCAGCAGCGCACCAGGAGGGCGCGCAGCAGCGCACCAGGAGTGCGCGCAGTAGCGCACCAGGAGTGCGCGGAGTAAGAGTACGAGTCCTGGATGTCTCGCAGCAACCCCTCCAACCTCAGTTTGGCCACCGGCAACCTGTAGTAAGAAAAGATAATATTAGAGATCAGAAGTAGATTTAAGTGCGGGCAGCAGCGCACCAGGAGTGCGCGCAGCAGCGGACCAGGAGGGCGCGCAGCAGCGCACCAGGAGTGCGCGCAGTAGCGCACCAGGAGTGCGCGGAGTACGAGTACGAGTCCTGGATGTCTTGCAGCAACCCCTCCAACCTCAGTTTGGCCACCGGCAACCTGTAGTAAGAAAAGATAATATTAGAGATCAGAAGTAGATTTAAGTGCGGGCAGCAGCAGCGCACCAGAAGTGCGGGCAGCAGCGCACCAGGAGTGCGCGCAGCAGCGCACCAGGAGTGCGCGCAGTAGCGCACCAGGAGTGCGCGCAGCAGCGCACCTGAAGTGCGCGCAGCAGCGCACCAGGAGTGCGCGCAGCAGCGCACCAGGAGTGCGCGCAGCCACGAGTGGCCACCGGCAACCTGTAGTAAGAAAAGATAATATTAGAGATCAGAAGTAGATTTAAGTGCGGGCAGCAGCGCACCAGGCGTGCGCGCAGCAGCGCACCAGGAGGGCGCGCAGCAGCGCACCAGGAGTGCGCGCAGTAGCGCACCAGGAGTGCGCGGAGTACGAGTACGAGTCCTGGATGTCTTGCAGCAACCCCTCCAACCTCAGTTTGGCCAACGGCAACCGGTAGTAAGAAAAGATAATATTAGAGATCAGAAGTAGATTTAAGTGCGGGCAGCAGCGCACCAGGAGTGCGCGCAGTAGCGCACCAGGAGTGCGCGCAGCAGCGCACCAGGAGTGCGCGCAGCAGCGCACCAGGAGTGCGCGCAGCAGCGCACCAGGAGGGCGCGCAGCAGCGCACCAGGAGTGCGCGCAGTAGCGCACCAGGAGTGCGCGGAGTACGAGTACGAGTCCTGGATGTCTTGCAGCAACCCCTCCAACCTCAGTTTGGCCACCGGCAACCTGTAGTAAGAAAAGATAATATTAGAGATCAGAAGTAGATTTAAGTGCGGGCAGCAGCGCACCAGAAGTGCGGGCAGCAGCGCACCAGGAGTGCGCGCAGCAGCGCACCAGGAGTGCGCGCAGTAGCGCACCTGAAGTGCGCGCAGCAGCGCACCAGGAGTGCGCGCAGCAGCGCACCAGGAGTGCGCGCAGCCACGAGTGGCCACCGGCAACCTGTAGTAAGAAAAGATAATATTAGAGATCAGAAGTAGATTTAAGTGCGGGCAGCAGCGCACCAGGCGTGCGCGCAGCAGCGCACCAGGAGGGCGCGCAGCAGCGCACCAGGAGTGCGCGCAGTAGCGCACCAGGAGTGCGCGGAGTACGAGTACGAGTCCTGGATGTCTTGCAGCAACCCCTCCAACCTCAGTTTGGCCAACGGCAACCGGTAGTAAGAAAAGATAATATTAGAGATCAGAAGTATATTTAAGTGCGGGCAGCAGCGCACCAGGAGTGCGCGCAGTAGCGCACCAGGAGTGCGCGCAGTAGCGCACCAGGAGTGCGCGCAGCAGCGCACCAGGAGTGCGCGCAGTAGCGCACCAGGAGTGCGCGCAGCAGCGCACCTGAAGTGCGCGCAGTAGCGCACCAGGAGTGCGCGGAGTACGAGTACGAGTCCTGGATATCTCGCAGCAACCCCTCAAACCTCAGTTTGGCCACCGGCAACCTGTAGTAAGAAAAGATAATATTAGAGATCAGAAGTAGATTTAAGTGCTGCACCGTTAATTTGTTAGCTTTTGTTAAACAAACAAGACTACTCGTCCTTCTCAAACATCCAATCCGCTTGCTGGCCAATGCTCACGGATTAAAAGTTCAAAATGGAATATGTTACAAACATGTATATCAAGAAGATAATCAGTTTCACATCTACCCTTTTAATCTTTAAGTAGAGGTGATTCTTACCAATAGCAGCTTCCACAGGACCAGGTTCCGTTTCTGCAACCAAGAATTTCAAACAACAAACCCGCTTCGGCCATTCCTCTTTCTACCTCCACTGTGTCCATCAGCAGCTTCTTTGCTGCACCAGGAGTACGCCCAGCAGCGCACCAGGAGTGCGCACGGTAGCGCACCAGGAGTGCGCGCAGCAGCGCACCAGGAGTGCGCGCAGTTGCGCACCAGGAGTGCGCGCAGTAGCGCACCAGGAGTGCGCGGAGTAAGAGTACGAGTCCTGGATGTCTCGCAGCAACCCCTCCAACCTCAGTTTGGCCACCGGCAACCTGTAATAAGAAAAGATAATATTAGAGATCAGGAGTAGATTTAAGTGCGGGCAGCAGCGCACCAGGAGTGCGCGCAGTAGCGCACCAGGAGTGCGCGCAGTAGCGCACCAGGAGTGCGCGCAGCAGCGCTTCAGGAGTGCGCGGAGCAGCGCACCAGGAGTGCGCGCAGGAGCGCACCAGGAGTGCGCGCAGTAGCGCACCAGGAGTGCGCGCAGTAGCGCACCAGGAGTGCGCGCAGCAGCGCACCTGAAGTGCGCGCAGTAGCGCACCAGGAGTGCGCGGAGTACGAGTACGAGTCCTGGATATCTCGCAGCAACCCCTCAAACCTCAGTTTGGCCACCGGCAACCTGTAGTAAGAAAAGATAATATTAGAGATCAGAAGTAGATTTAAGTGCTGCACCGTTAATTTGTTAGCTTTTGTTAAACAAACAAGACTACTCGTCCTTCTCAAACATCCAATCCGCTTGCTGGCCAATGCTCACGGATTAAAAGTTCAAAATGGAATATGTTACAAACATGTATATCAAGAAGATAATCAGTTTCACATCTACCCTTTTAATCTTTAAGTAGAGGTGATTCTTACCAATAGCAGCTTCCACAGGACCAGGTTCCGTTTCTGCAACCAAGAATTTCAAACAACAAACCCGCTTCGGCCATTCCTCTTTCTACCTCCACTGTGTCCATCAGCAGCTTCTTTGCTGCACCAGGAGTACGCCCAGCAGCGCACCAGGAGTGCGCACGGTAGCGCACCAGGAGTGCGCGCAGCAGCGCACCAGGAGTGCGCGCAGTTGCGCACCAGGAGTGCGCGCAGTAGCGCACCAGGAGTGCGCGGAGTAAAAGTACGAGTCCTGGATGTCTCGCAGCAACCCCTCCAACCTCAGTTTGGCCACCGGCAACCTGTAATAAGAAAAGATAATATTAGAGATCAGGAGTAGATTTAAGTGCGGGCAGCAGCGCACCAGGAGTGCGCGCAGTAGCGCACCAGGAGTGCGCGCAGTAGCGCACCAGGAGTGCGCGCAGCAGCGCTTCAGGAGTGCGCGGAGCAGCGCACCAGGAGTGCGCGCAGGAGCGCACCAGGAGTGCGCGCAGTAGCGCACCAGGAGTGCGCGCAGCAGCGCACCAGGAGTGCGCGCAGTAGCGCACCAAGTGCGCGCAGTAGCGCACCAGGAAATCGCGCAGTAGCGCACCAGGAGTGCGCGGAGTACGAGTACGAGTCCTGGATGTCTCGCAGCAACCCCTCCAACCTCAGTTTGGCCACCGGCAACCTGTAGTAAGAAAAGATTATATTAGAGATCAGAAGTAGATTTAAGTGCGGGCAGCAGCGCACCAGGAGTGCGCACAGTAGCGCACCAGGAGTGCGCGCAGCAGCGCACCAGGAGTGCGCGCAGCAGCGCACCAGGAGTGCGCGCAGTTGCGCACCAGGAGTGCGCGCAGTAGCGCACCAGGAGTGCGCGGAGTAAGAGTACGAGTCCTGGATGTCTCGCAGCAACCCCTCCAACCTCAGTTTGGCCACCGGCAACCTGTAGTAAGAAAAGATAATATTAGAGATCAGAAGTAGATTTTAGTGCGGGCAGCAGCGCACCAGGGGTGCGCGCAGCAGCGCACCAGGAGTGCGCGCAGTAGCGCACCAGGAGTGCGCGCAGCAGCGCACCAGGAGTGCGCGGAGTAGCGCACCAGGAGTGCGCGGAGTACGAGTACGAGTCCTGGATGTCTCGCAGCAACCCCTCCAACCTCAGTTTGGCCACCGGCAACCTGTAGTAAGAAAAGATAATATTAGAGATCAGAACTAGATTTAAGTGCGAGCAGCAGCGCACCAGGAGTGCGCACAGTAGCGCACCAGGAGTGCGCGCAGCAGCGCACCAGGAGTGCCCGCAGTAGCGCACCAGGAGTGCGCGCAGTAGCGCACCAGGAGTGCGCGGAGTACGAGTGCGAGTCCTGGATGTCTCGCAGCAACCCCTCAAACCTCAGTTTGGCCACCGGCAACCTGTAGTAAGAAAAGATAATATTAGAGATCAGAAGTAGATTTAAGTGCTGCACCCTTAATTTGTTAGTTTTTGTTAAACAAACAAGACTACTCGTCCTTCTCAAACATCCAATCCGCTTGCTGGCCAATGCTCACGGATTAAAAGTTCAAAATGGAATATGTTACAAACATGTATATCAAGAAGACAATCAGTTTCAAATCTACCCTATCAATCTTTAAGTAGAGGTGATTCTTACCAATAGCAGCTTCCACAGGACCAGGGTCCGTTTCTGCAACCAAGAATTTCAAACAACAAACCCGCTTGGGCCATTCCTCTTTCTACCTCCACTGTGTCCATCAGCAGCTCCTTTGCTGCACCAGGAGTACGCGCAGCAGCGCACCAGGAGTACGCGCAGCAGCGCACCAGGAGGGCGCGCAGCAGCGCACCAGGAGTGCGCGCAGCAGCGCACCAGGAGTGCGCGCAGTAGCGCACCAGTAGCGCACCAGGAGTGCGCGCAGCCACGAGTGGCCACCGGCAACCTGTAGTATGAAAAGAAAATATTAGAGATCAGAAGTAGATTTAAGTGCGGGCAGCAGCGCACCAGGAGTGCGCACAGTAGCGCACCAGGAGTGCGCGCAGCAGCGCACCAGGAGTGCCCGCAGTAGCGCACCAGGAGTGCGCGCAGTAGCGCACCAGGAGTGCGCGGAGTACGAGTGCGAGTCCTGGATGTCTCGCAGCAACCCCTCCAACCTCAGTTTGGCCACCGGCAACCTGTAGTAAGAAAAGATAATATTAGAGATCAGAAGTAGATTTAAGTGCGGGCAGCAGCGCACCAAGAGTGCGCGCAGCAGCGCACCAGGAGTGTGCGCAGTAGCGCACCAGGAGTGCGCGCAGCAGCGCACCAGGACTGCGCGCAGCAGCGCACCAGGACTGCGCGCAGCAGCGTACCAGGACTGCGCGCAGCAGCGTACCAGGAGTGCGCGCAGTAGCGCACCAGGAGTGCGCGGAATACGAGTACGAGCCCTGGATGTCTCGCAGCAACCCCTCAAACCTCAGTTTGGCCACCGGCAACCTGTAGTAAGAAAAGATAATATTAGAGATCAGAAGTAGATTTAAGTGCTGCACCGTTAATTTGTTAGCTTTTGTTAAACAAACAAGACTACTCGTCCTTCTCAAACATCCAATCCGCTTGCTGGCCAATGCTCACGGATTAAAAGTTCAAAATGGAATATGTTACAAACATGTATATCAAGAAGATAATCAGTTTCACATCTACCCATTTAATCTTTAAGTAGAGGTGATTCTTACCAATAGCAGCTTCCACAGGACCAGGTTCCGTTTCTGCAACCAAGAATTTCAAACAACAAACCCGCTTCGGCCATTCCTCTTTCTACCTCCACTGTGTCCATCAGCAGCTCCTTTGCTGCACCAGGAGTACGCGCAGCAGCGCACCAGGAGTACGCGCAGCAGCGCACCAGGAGGGCGGGCAGCAGCGCACCAGGAGTGCGCGCAGCAGCGCACCAGGAGTGCGCACAGTAGCGCACCAGGAGTGCGCGCAGTAGCGCACCAGGAGTGCGCGCAGTAGCGCACCAGGAGTGCGCGCAGCCACGAGTGGCCACCGGCAACCTGTAGTAAGAAAAGATAATATTAGAGATCAGAACTAGATTTAAGTGCGGGCAGCAGCGCACCAGGAGTGCGCACAGTAGCGCACCAGGAGTGAGCGCAGCAGCGCACCAGGAGTGCCAGCAGTAGCGCACCAGGAGTGCGCGCAGTAGCGCACCAGGAGTGCGCGGAGTACGAGTGCGAGTCCTGGATGTCTCGCAGCAACCCCTCCAACCTCAGTTTGGCCACCGGCAACCTGTAGTAAGAAAAGATAATATTAGAGATCAGAAGTAGATTTAAGTGCGGGCAGCAGCGCACCAGGAGTGCGCGCAGCAGCGCTCCAGGAGTGCGCGCAGCAGCGCTCCAGGAGTGCGCGCAGCAGCGCACCAGGAGTGCGCGCAGCAGCGCACCAGGAGTGCGCGGAGTACGAGTACGAGTCCTGGATGTCTTGCAGCAACCCCTCAAACCTCAGTTTGGCCACCGGCAACCTGTAGTAAGAAAAAATAATATTAGAGATCAGAAGTAGATTTAAGTGCTGCACCGTTAATTTGTTAGATTTTGTTAAACAAACAAGACTAGTCGTCCTTCTCAAACATCCAATTCGCTTGCTGGCCAATGCTCACGGATTAAAAGTTCAAAATGGAATATGTTACAAACATGTATATCAAGAAGATAATCAGTTTCACATCTACCCTTTCAATCTTTAAGTGGAGGTGATTCTTACCAATTGCAGCTTCCACAGGACCAGGGTCCGTTTCTGCAACTAAGAATTTCAAACAACAAACCCGCTTCGGCCATTCCTCTTTCTACCTCCACTGTGTCCATCAGTGTCATCAGTGCGCGCAGTAGCGCACCAGGAGTGCGCGCAGCAGCGCACCAGGAGTGCGCGCAGCAGCGCACCAGGAGTGCGCGCAGCCACGAGTGGCCACCGGCAACCTGTAGTAAGAAAAGATAATATTAGAGATCAGAAGTAGATTTAAGTGCGGGCAGCAGCGCACCAGGAGGGCGCGCAGCAGCGCACCAGGAGTGCGCGCAGTAGCGCACCAGGAGTGCGCGGAGTACGAGTACGAGTCCTGGATGTCTTGCAGCAACCCCTCCAACCTCAGTTTGGCCACCGGCAACCTGTAGTAAGAAAAGATAATATTAGAGATCAGAAGTAGATTTAAGTGCGGGCAGCAGCGCACCAGGAGTGCGCGCAGCAGCGCACCAGGAGGGCGCGCAGCAGCGCACCAGGAGTGCGCGCAGTAGCGCACCAGGAGTGCGCGGAGTACGAGTACGAGTCCTGGATGTCTTGCAGCAACCCCTCCAACCTCAGTTTGGCCACCGGCAACCTGTAGTAAGAAAAGATAATATTAGAGATCAGAAGTAGATTTAAGTGCGGGCAGCAGCGCACCAGAAGTGCGGGCAGCAGCGCACCAGGAGTGCGCGCAGCAGCGCACCAGGAGTGCGCGCAGTAGCGCACCAGGAGTGCGCGCAGCAGCGCACCTGAAGTGCGCGCAGCAGCGCACCAGGAGTGCGCGCAGCAGCGCACCAGGAGTGCGCGCAGCCACGAGTGGCCACCGGCAACCTGTAGTAAGAAAAGATAATATTAGAGATCAGAAGTAGATTTAAGTGCGGGCAGCAGCGCACCAGGCGTGCGCGCAGCAGCGCACCAGGAGGGCGCGCAGCAGCGCACCAGGAGTGCGCGGAGTACGAGTACGAGTCCTGGATGTCTCGCAGCAACCCCTCAAACCTCAGTTTGGCCACCGGCAACCTGTAGTAAGAAAAGATAATATTAGAGATCAGAAGTAGATTTAAGTGCGGGCAGCAGCAAACCAGGAGTGCGCGCAGCAGCGCACCAGGAGTGCGCGCAGTATTGCACCAGGAGTGCGCGCAGCAGCGCACCAGGAGTGCGCGCAGCAGCGCACCAGGAGTGCGCGCAGTAGCGCACCAGGAGTCCGCGCAGTAGCGCACCAGGAGTGCGCGGAGTACGAGTACGAGTCCTGGATGTCTCGCAGCAACCCCTCCAACCTCAGTTTGGCCACCGGCAACCTGTAGTAAGAAAAGATAATATTAGAGATCAGAACTAGATTTAAGTGCGAGCAGCAGCGCACCAGGAGTGCGCACAGTAGCGCACCAGGAGTGCGCGCAGCAGCGCACCAGGAGTGCCCGCAGTAGCGCACCAGGAGTGCGCGCAGTAGCGCACCAGGAGTGCGCGCAGTAGCGCACCAGGAGTGCGCGGAGTACGAGTGCGAGTCCTGGATGTCTCGCAGCAACCCCTCCAACCTCAGTTTGGCCACCGGCAACCTGTAGTAAGAAAAGATAATATTAGAGATCAGAACTAGATTTAAGTGCGAGCAGCAGCGCACCAGGAGTGCGCACAGTAGCGCACCAGGAGTGCGCGCAGCAGCGCACCAGGAGTGCCCACAGTAGCGCACCAGGAGTGCGCGCAGTAGCGCACCAGGAGTGCGCGGAGTACGAGTGCGAGTCCTGGATGTCTCGCAGCAACCCCTCCAACCTCAGTTTGGCCACCGGCAACCTGTAGTAAGAAAAGATAATATTAGAGATCAGAAGTAGATTTAAGTGCGGGCAGCAGCGCACCAGGAGTGCGCGCAGCAGCGCACCAGGAGTGCGCGCAGTAGCGCACCAGGAGTGCGCGCAGCAGCGCACCAGGACTGCGCGCAGCAGCGCACCAGGAGTGCGCGCAGTAGCGCACCAGGAGTGCGCGGAATACGAGTACGAGCCCTGGATGTCTCGCAGCAACCCCTCAAACCTCAGTTTGGCCACCGGCAACCTGTAGTAAGAAAAGATAATATTAGAGATCAGAAGTAGATTTAAGTGCTGCACCGTTAATTTGTAAGTTTTTGTTAAACAAACAAGACTAGTCGTCCTTCTCAAACATCCAATTCGCTTGCTGGCCAATGCTCACGGATTAAAAGTTCAAAATGGAATATGTTACAAACATGTATATCAAGAAGATAATCAGTTTCACATCTACCCTTTCAATCTTTAAGTGGAGGTGATTCTTACCAATTGCAGCTTCCACAGGACCAGGGTCCGTTTCTGCAACCAAGAATTTCAAACAACAAACCCGCTTCGGCCATTCCTCTTTCTTCCTCCACTGTGTCCATCAGCAGCTCCTTTGCTGCACCAGGAGTACGCGCAGCAGCACACCAGGAGTACGCGCAGCAGCGCACCAGGAGGGCGCGCAGCAGCGCACCAGGAGTGCGCGCAGCAGCGCACCAGGAGTGCGCGCAGTAGCGCACCAGGAGTGCGCGCAGCCACGAGTGGCCACCGGCAACCTGTAGTAAGAAAAGATAATATTAGAGATCAGAAGTAGATTTAAGTGCGGGCAGCAGCGCACCAGGAGTGCGCGCAGCAGCGCACCAGGAGGGCGCGCAGCAGCGCACCAGGAGTGCGCGCAGTAGCGCACCAGGAGTGCGCGGAGTACGAGTACGAGTCCTGGATGTCTTGCAGCAACCCCTCCAACCTCAGTTTGGCCACCGGCAACCTGTAGTAAGAAAAGATAATATTAGAGATCAGAAGTAGATTTAAGTGCGGGCAGCAGCGCACCAGAATTGCGGGCAGCAGCGCACCAGGAGTGCGCGCAGCAGCGCACCAGGAGTGCGCGCAGTAGCGCACCAGGAGTGCGCGCAGCAGCGCACCTGAAGTGCGCGCAGCAGCGCACCAGGAGTGCGCGCAGCAGCGCACCAGGAGTGCGCGCAGCCACGAGTGGCCACCGGCAACCTGTAGTAAGAAAAGATAATATTAGAGATCAGAAGTAGATTTAAGTGCGGGCAGCAGCGCACCAGGCGTGCGCGCAGCAGCGCACCAGGAGGGCGCGCAGCAGCGCACCAGGAGTGCGCGCAGTAGCGCACCAGGAGTGCACGGAGTACGAGTACGAGTCCTGGATGTCTTGCAGCAACCCCTCCAACCTCAGTTTGGCCAACGGCAACCGGTAGTAAGAAAAGATAATATTAGAGATCAGAAGTAGATTTAAGTGCGGGCAGCAGCGCACCAGGAGTGCGCGCAGTAGCGCACCAGGAGTGCGCGCAGTAGCGCACCAGGAGTGCGCGCAGCAGCGCACCAGGAGTGCGCGCAGTAGCGCACCAGGAGTGCGCGCAGCAGCGCACCTGAAGTGCGCGCAGTAGCGCACCAGGAGTGCGCGGAGTACGAGTACGAGTCCTGGATATCTCGCAGCAACCCCTCAAACCTCAGTTTGGCCACCGGCAACCTGTAGTAAGAAAAGATAATATTAGAGATCAGAAGTAGATTTAAGTGCTGCACCGTTAATTTGTTAGCTTTTGTTAAACAAACAAGACTACTCGTCCTTCTCAAACATCCAATCCGCTTGCTGGCCAATGCTCACGGATTAAAAGTTCAAAATGGAATATGTTACAAACATGTATATCAAGAAGATAATCAGTTTCACATCTACCCTTTTAATCTTTAAGTAGAGGTGATTCTTACCAATAGCAGCTTCCACAGGACCAGGTTCCGTTTCAGCAACCAAGAATTTCAAACAACAAACCCGCTTCGGCCATTCCTCTTTCTACCTCCACTGTGTCCATCAGCAGCTTCTTTGCTGCACCAGGAGTACGCCCAGCAGCGCACCAGGAGTGCGCACGGTAGCGCACCAGCGCACCAGGAGTGCGCGCAGTTGCGCACCAGGAGTGCGCGCAGTAGCGCACCAGGAGTGCAAGGAGTAAGAGTAAGAGTCCTGGATGTCTCGCAGCAACCCCTACAACCTCAGTTTGGCCACCGGCAACCTGTAGTAAGAAAAGATAATATTAGAGATCAGGAGTAGATTTAAGTGCGGGCAGCAGCGCACCAGGAGTGCGCGCAGTAGCGCACCAGGAGTGCGCGCAGTAGCGCACCAGGAGTGCGCGCAGCAGCGCTTCAGGAGTGCGCGGAGCAGCGCACCAGGAGTGCGCGCAGGAGCGCACCAGGAGTGCGCGCAGTAGCGCACCAGGAGTGCGCGCAGTAGCGCACCAAGTGCGCGCAGTAGCGCACCAGGAAATCGCGCAGTAGCGCACCAGGAGTGCGCGGAGTACGAGTACGAGTCCTGGATGTCTCGCAGCAACCCCTCCAACCTCAGTTTGGCCACCGGCAACCTGTAGTAAGAAAAGATTATATTAGAGATCAGAAGTAGATTTAAGTGCGGGCAGCAGCGCACCAGGAGTGCGCACAGTAGCGCACCAGGAGTGCGCGCAGCAGCGCACCAGGAGTGCGCGCAGTTGCGCACCAGGAGTGCGCGCAGTAGCGCACCAGGAGTGCGCGGAGTAAGAGTACGAGTCCTGGATGTCTCGCAGCAACCTCTCCAACCTCAGTTTGGCCACCGGCAACCTGTAGTAAGAAAAGATAATATAAGAGATCAGAAGTAGATTTAAGTGCGGGCAGCAGCGCACCAGGAGTGCGCGCAGCAGCGGACCAGGAGGGCGTGCAGCAGCGCACCAGGAGTGCGCGCAGTAGCGCACCAGGAGTGCGCGGAGTACGAGTACGAGTCCTGGATGTCTTGCAGCAACCCCTCCAACCTCAGTTTGGCCACCGGCAACCTGTAGTAAGAAAAGATAATATTAGAGATCAGAAGTAGATTTAAGTGCGGGCAGCAGCAGCGCACCAGAAGTGCGGGCAGCAGCGCACCAGGAGTGCGCGCAGCAGCGCACCAGGAGTGCGCGCAGCAGCGCACCAGGAGTGCGCGCAGTAGCGCACCAGGAGTGCGCGCAGCAGCGCACCTGAAGTGCGCGCAGCAGCGCACCAGGAGTGCGCGCAGCAGCGCACCAGGAGTGCGCGCAGCCACGAGTGGCCACCGGCAACCTGTAGTAAGAAAAGATAATATTAGAGATCAGAAGTAGATTTAAGTGCGGGCAGCAGCGCACCAGGCGTGCGCGCAGCAGCGCACCAGGAGGGCGCGCAGCAGCGCACCAGGAGTGCGCGCAGTAGCGCACCAGGAGTGCGCGGAGTACGAGTACGAGTCCTGGATGTCTTGCAGCAACCCCTCCAACCTCAGTTTGGCCAACGGCAACCGGTAGTAAGAAAAGATAATATTAGAGATCAGAAGTAGATTTAAGTGCGGGCAGCAGCGCACCAGGAGTGCGCGCAATAGCGCACCAGGAGTGCGCGCAGTAGCGCACCAGGAGTGCGCGCAGCAGCGCACCAGGAGTGCGCGCAGCAGCGCACCAGGAGTGCGCGCAGCAGCGCACCAGGAGGGCGCGCAGCAGCGCACCAGGAGTGCGCGCAGTAGCGCACCAGGAGTGCGCGGAGTACGAGTACGAGACCTGGATGTCTTGCAGCAACCCCTCCAACCTCAGTTTGGCCACCGGCAACCTGTAGTAAGAAAAGATAATATTAGAGATCAGAAGTAGATTTAAGTGCGGGCAGCAGCGCACCAGAAGTGCGGGCAGCAGCGCACCAGGAGTGCGCGCAGCAGCGCACCAGGAGTGCGCGCAGTAGCGCACCAGGAGTGCGCGCAGTAGCGCACCTGAAGTGCGCGCAGCAGCGCACCAGGAGTGCGCGCAGCAGCGCACCAGGAGTGCGCGCAGCCACGAGTGGCCACCGGCAACCTGTAGTAAGAAAAGATAATATTAGAGATCAGAAGTAGATTTAAGTGCGGGCAGCAGCGCACCAGGCGTGCGCGCAGCAGCGCACCAGGAGGGCGCGCAGCAGCGCACCAGGAGTGCGCGCAGTAGCGCACCAGGAGTGCGCGGAGTACGAGTACGAGTCCTGGATGTCTTGCAGCAACCCCTCCAACCTCAGTTTGGCCACCGGCAACCTGTAGTAAGAAAAGATAATATTAGAGATCAGAAGTAGATTTAAGTGCGGGCAGCAGCGCACCAGAATTGCGGGCAGCAGCGCACCAGGAGTGCGCGCAGCAGCGCACCAGGAGTGCGCGCAGTAGCGCACCAGGAGTGCGCGCAGCAGCGCACCTGAAGTGCGCGCAGCAGCGCACCAGGAGTGCGCGCAGCAGCGCACCAGGAGTGCGCGCAGCCACGAGTGGCCACCGGCAACCTGTAGTAAGAAAAGATAATATTAGAGATCAGAAGTAGATTTAAGTGCGGGCAGCAGCGCACCAGGAGTGCGCGCAGTAGCGCACCAGGAGTGCGCGCAGCAGCGCACCAGGAGTGCGCGCAGCAGCGCACCAGGAGTGCGCGCAGCAGCGCACCAGGAGTGCGCGGAGTACGAGTACGAGTCCTGGATGTCTCGCAGCAACCCCTCAAACCTCAGTTTGGCCACCGGCAACCTGTAGTAAGTAAAAATAATATTAGAGATCAGAAGTAGATTTAAGTGCTGCACCGTTAATTTGTTAGTTTTTGTTAAACAAACAAGACTAGTCGTCCTTCTCAAACATCCAATTCGCTTGCTGGCCAATGCTCACGGATTAAAAGTTCAAAATGGAATATGTTACAAACATGTATATCAAGAAGATAATCAGTTTCACATCTACCCTTTCAATCTTTAAGTGGAGGTGATTCTTACCAATAGCAGCTTCCACAGGACCAGGGTCCGTTTCTGCAACCAAGAATTTCAAACAACAAACCCGCTTCGGCCATTCCTCTTTCTACCTCCACTGTGTCCATCAGCAGCTCCTTTGCTGCACCAGGAGTACGCGCAGCAGCGCACCAGGAGTACGCGCAGCAGCGCACCAGGAGGGCGCGCAGCAGCGCACCAGGAGGGCGCGCAGCAGCGCACCAGGAGTGCGCGCAGCAGCGCACCAGGAGTGCGCGCAGCCACGAGTGGCCACCGGCAACCTGTAGTAAAAAAAGATAATATTAGAGATCAGAAGTAGATTTAAGTGCGGGCAGCAGCGCACCAGGAGTGCGCGCAGCAGCGCACCAGGAGGGCGCGCAGCAGCGCACCAGGAGTGCGCGCAGTAGCGCACCAGGAGTGCGCGGAGTACGAGTACGAGTCCTGGATGTCTTGCAGCAACCCCTCCAACCTCAGTTTGGCCAACGGCAACCTGTAGTAAGAAAAGATAATATTAGAGATCAGAAGTAGATTTAAGTGCGGGCAGCAGCGCACCAGAAGTGCGGGCAGCAGCGCACCAGGAGTGCGCGCAGTAGCGCACCAGGAGTGCGCGCAGCAGCGCACCAGGAGTGCGCGCAGCAGCGCACCAGGAGTGCGCGCAGCAGCGCACCAGGAGTGCGCGCAGCAGCGCACCAGGAGTGCGCGCAGTAGCGCACCAGGAGTGCGCGGAGTACGAGTACGAGTCCTGGATGTCTCGCAGCAACCCCTCAAACCTCAGTTTGGCCACCGGCAACCTGTAGTAAGAAAAAATAATATTAGAGATCAGAAGTAGATTTAAGTGCTGCACCGTTAATTTGTTAGTTTTTGTTAAACAAACAAGACTAGTCGTCCTTCTCAAACATCCAATTCGCTTGCTGGCCAATGCTCACGGATTAAAAGTTCAAAATGGAATACCTTTGTTACAAACATGTATATCAAGAAGATAATCAGTTTCACATCTACCCTTTCAAACTTTAAGTGGAGGTGATTCTTACCAATTGCAGCTTCCACAGGACCAGGGTCCGTTTCTGCAACCAAGAATTTCAAACAACAAACCCGCTTCGGCCATTCCTCTTTCTACCTCCACTGTGTCCATCAGCAGCTCCTTTGCTGCACCAGGAGTACGCGCAGCAGCGCACCAGGAGTGCGCGCAGCAGCGCACCAGGAGTGCGCGCAGTAGCGCACCAGGAGTGCGCGCAGCCACGAGTGGCCACCGGCAACCTGTAGTAAGAAAAGATAATATTAGAGATCAGAAGTAGATTTAAGTGCGGGCAGCAGCGCACCAGGAGTGCGCGCAGCAGCGCACCAGGAGTGCGCGCAGCAGCGCACCAGGAGTGCGCGCAGTAGCGCACCAGGAGTGCGCGGAGTACGAGTACGAGTCCTGGATGTCTTGCAGCAACCCCTCCAACCTCAGTTTGGCCACCGGCAACCTGTAGTAAGAAAAGATAATATTAGAGATCAGAAGTAGATTTAAGTGCTGCACCGTTAATTTGTTAGCTTTTGTTAAACAAACAAGACTACTCGTCCTTCTCAAACATCCAATCCGCTTGCTGGCCAATGCTCACGGATTAAAAGTTCAAAATGGAATATGTTACAAACATGTATATCAAGAAGATAATCAGTTTCACATCTACCCTTTTAATCTTTAAGTAGAGGTGATTCTTACCAATAGCAGCTTCCACAGGACCAGGTTCCGTTTCTGCAACCAAGAATTTCAAACAACAAACCCGCTTCGGCCATTCCTCTTTCTACCTCCACTGTGTCCATCAGCAGCTTCTTTGCTGCACCAGGAGTACGCCCAGCAGCGCACCAGGAGTGCGCACGGTAGCGCACCAGGAGTGCGCGCAGCAGCGCACCAGGAGTGCGCGCAGTTGCGCACCAGGAGTGCGCGCAGTAGCGCACCAGGAGTGCGCGGAGTAAGAGTAAGAGTCCTGGATGTCTCGCAGCAACCCCTACAACCTCAGTTTGGCCACCGGCAACCTGTAGTAAGAAAAGATAATATTAGAGATCAGGAGTAGATTTAAGTGCGGGCAGCAGCGCACCAGGAGTGCGCGCAGTAGCGCACCAGGAGTGCGCGCAGTAGCGCACCAGGAGTGCGCGCAGCAGCGCACCAGGAGTGCGCGCAGCAGCGCTTCAGGAGTGCGCGGAGCAGCGCACCAGGAGTGCGCGCAGGAGCGCACCAGGAGTGCGCGCAGTAGCGCACCAGGAGTGCGCGCAGCAGCGCACCAGGAGTGCGCGCAGTAGCGCACCAAGTGCGCGCAGTAGCGCACCAGGAAATCGCGCAGTAGCGCACCAGGAGTGCGCGGAGTACGAGTACGAGTCCTGGATGTCTCGCAGCAACCCCTCCAACCTCAGTTTGGCCACCGGCAACCTGTAGTAAGAAAAGATTATATTAGAGATCAGAAGTAGATTTAAGTGCGGGCAGCAGCGCACCAGGAGTGCGCACAGTAGCGCACCAGGAGTGCGCGCAGCAGCGCACCAGGAGTGCGCGCAGTTGCGCACTAGGAGTGCGCGGAGTAAGAGTGCGAGTCCTGGATGTCTCGCAGCAACCCCTCCAACCTCAGTTTGGCCACCGGCAACCTGTAGTAAGAAAAGATAATATTAGAGATCAGAAGTAGATTTTAGTGCGGGCAGCAGCGCACCAGGACTGCGCGCAGCAGCGTACCAGGACTGCGCGCAGCAGCGTACCAGGAGTGCGCGCAGTAGCGCACCAGGAGTGCGCGGAATACGAGTACGAGCCCTGGATGTCTCGCAGCAACCCCTCAAACCTCAGTTTGGCCACCGGCAACCTGTAGTAAGAAAAGATAATATTAGAGATCAGAAGTAGATTTAAGTGCTGCACCGTTAATTTGTTAGTTTTTGTTAAACAAACATGACTACTCGTCCTTCTCAAACATCCAATCCGCTTGCTGGCCAATGCTCACGGATTAAAAGTTCAAAATGGAATATGTTACAAACATGTATATCAAGAAGATAATCAGTTTCAAATCTACCCTATCAATCTTTAAGTAGAGGTGATTCTTACCAATAGCAGCTTCCACAGGACCAGGGTCCGTTTCTGCAACCAAGAATTTCAAACAACAAACCCGCTTCGGCCATTCCTCTTTCTACCTCAACTGTGTCCATCAGCAGCTCCTTTGCTGCACCAGGAGTACGCGCAGCAGCGCACCAGGAGTACGCGCAGCAGCGCACCAGGAGGGCGCGCAGCAGCGCACCAGGAGTGCGCGCAGCAGCGCACCAGGAGTGCGCGCAGCAGCGCACCAGGAGTGCGCGCAGCAGCGCACCAGGAGTGCGCGCAGCAGCGCACCAGGAGTGCGCGCAGTAGCGCACCAGGAGTGCGCGGAGTACGAGTACGAGTCCTGGATGTCTCGCAGCAACCCCTCCAACCTCAGGTTGGCCACCGGCAACCTGTAGTACGAAAAGATAATATTAGAGATCAGAAGTAGATTTAAGTGCGGGCAGCAGCGCATCAGGAGTGCGCGCAACAGCGCACCAGGAGTGCGCGCAACAGCGCACCAGGAGTGCGCGCAACAGCGCACCAGGAGTGCACGCAGCAGCGCACCAGGAGTGCTTGCAGCAGCGCACCAGGAGTGCGCGCAGTAGCGCACCAGGAGTGCGCGGAGTACGAGTACGAGTCCTGGATGTCTCGCAGCAACCCCTCCAACCTCATTTTGGCCACCGGCAACCTGTAGTAAGAAAAGATAATATTAGAGATCAGAAGTAGATTTAAGTGCGGGCAGTAGCGCACCAGGAGTGCGCGCAGTAGCGCACCAGGAGTGCGCGCAGCAGCGCACCAGAAGTGCGCGCAGTAGCGCACCAGGAGTGGAAGACCACCTAGGAGTGCGCGGAGTACGAGTCCTGGATGTCTCGCAGCAACCCCTCCAACCTCAGTTTGGCCACCGGCAACCTGTAGTAAGAAAAGATAATATTAGAGATCAGAAGTAGATTTAAGTGCGCGCAGTAGCGCACCAGGAGTGCGCGCAGCAGAGCACCAGGAGTGCGCGCAGTAGCGCACCAGGAGTCCGCGCAGTAGCGCACCAGGAGTGCGCGGAGTACGAGTACGAGTCCTGGATGTCTCGCAGCAACCCCTCAAACCTCAGTTTGGCCACCGGCAACGTGTAGTAAGAAAAGATAGTATTAGAGATCAGAAGTAGATTTAAGTGCTGCACCGTTAATTTGTTAGTTTTTCTTAAACAAACAAGACTACTCGTCCTTCTCAAACATCCAATCCGCTTGCTGGCCAATGCTCACGGATTAAAAGTTCAAAATGGAATATGTTACAAACATGTATATCAAGAAGATAATCAGTTTCACATCTACCCTATCAATCTTTAAGTAGAGGTGATTCTTACCAATAGCAGCTTCCACAGGACCAGGGTCCGTTTCTGCAACCAAGAATTTCAAACAACAAACCCGCTTCGGCCATTCCTCTTTCTACCTCCACTGTGTCCATCAGCAGCTCCTTTGCTGCACCAGGAGTACGCGCAGCAGCGCACCAGGAGTACGCGCAGCAGCGCACCAGGAGTGCGCGCAGCCACGAGTGGCCACCGGCAACCTGTAGTAAGAAAAGATAATATTAGAGATCAGAAGTAGATTTAAGTGCGGGCAGCAGCGCTTCAGGAGTGCGCGCAGCAGCGCACCAGGAGTGCGCGCAGAAGCGCACCAGGAGTGCGCGCAGTGGCGCACCAGGAGTGCGCGCAGTAGCGCACCAGGGGTGCGCGGAGTACGAGTACGAGTCCTGGATGTCTCGCAGCAACCCCTCAAACCTCAGTTTGGCCACCGGCAACCTGTAGTAAGAAAAGATAATATTAGAGATCAGAAGTAGATTTAAGTGCTGCACCGTTAATTTGTTAGTTTTTCTTAAACAAACAAGACTACTCGTCCTTCTCAAACATCCAATCCGCTTGCTGGCCAATGCTCACGGATTAAAAGTTCAAAATGGAATATGTTACAAACATGTATATCAAGAAGATAATCAGTTTCACATCTACCCTTTCAATCTTTAAGTGGAGGTGATTCTTACCAATAGCAGCTTCCACAGGACCAGGGTCCGTTTCTGCAACCAAGAATTTCAAACAACAAACCCGCTTCGGCCATTCCTCTTTCTACCTCCACTGTGTCCATCAGCAGCTCCTTTGCTGCACCAGGAGTACGCGCAGCAGCGCACCAGGAGTACGCGCAGCAGCGCACCAGGAGTGCGCGCAGCCACGAGTGGCCACCGGCAACCTGTAGTAAGAAAAGATAATATTAGAGATCAGAAGTAGATTTAAGTGCGGGCAGCAGCGCACCAGGAGTGCGCGCAGCAGCGCACCAGGAGGGCGCGCAGCAGCGCACCAGGAGTGCGCGCAGTAGCGCACCAGGAGTGCGCGGAGTAGCGCACCAGGAGTGCGCGGAGTACGAGTACGAGTCCTGGATGTCTTGCAGCAACCCCTCCAACCTCAGTTTGGCCAACGGCAACCTGTAGTAAGAAAAGATAATATTAGAGATCAGAAGTAGATTTAAGTGCGGGCAGCAGCGCACCAGAAGTGCGGGCAGCAGCGCACCAGGAGTGCGCGCAGTAGCGCACCAGGAGTGCGCGCAGCAGCGCACCAGGAGTGCGCGCAGCAGCGCACCAGGAGTGCGCGCAGCAGCGCACCAGGAGTGCGCGCAGTAGCGCACCAGGAGTGCGCGGAGTACGAGTACGAGTCCTGGATGTCTCGCAGCAACCCCTCAAACCTCAGTTTGGCCACCGGCAACCTGTAGTAAGAAAAAATAATATTAGAGATCAGAAGTAGATTTAAGTGCTGCACCGTTAATTTGTTAGTTTTTGTTAAACAAACAAGACTAGTCGTCCTTCTCAAACATCCAATTCGCTTGCTGGCCAATGCTCACGGATTTAAAGTTCAAAATGGAATACCTATGTTACAAACATGTATATCAAGAAGATAATCAGTTTCACATCTACCCTTTCAAACTTTAAGTGGAGGTGATTCTTACCAATTGCAGCTTCCACAGGACCAGGGTCCGTTTCTGCAACCAAGAATTTCAAACAACAAACCCGCTTCGGCCATTCCTCTTTCTACCTCCACTGTGTCCATCAGCAGCTCCTTTGCTGCACCAGGAGTACGCGCAGCAGCGCACCAGGAGTGCGCGCAGCAGCGCACCAGGAGTGCGCGCAGTAGCGCACCAGGAGTGCGCGCAGCCACGAGTGGCCACCGGCAACCTGTAGTAAGAAAAGATAATATTAGAGATCAGAAGTAGATTTAAGTGCGGGCAGCAGCGCACCAGGAGTGCGCGCAGCAGCGCACCAGGAGTGCGCGCAGTAGCGCACCAGGAGTGCGCGGAGTACGAGTACGAGTCCTGGATGTCTTGCAGCAACCCCTCCAACCTCAGTTTGGCCACCGGCAACCTGTAGTAAGAAAAGATAATATTAGAGATCAGAAGTAGATTTAAGTGCGGGCAGCAGCGCACCAGAAGTGCGGGCAGCAGCGCACCAGGAGTGCGCGCAGTAGCGCACCAGGAGTGCGCGCAGTAGCGCACCAGGAGTGCGCGCAGTAGCGCACCAGGAGTGCGCGCAGCAGCGCACCAGGAGTGCGCGCAGTAGCGCACCAGAAGTGCGCGCAGCAGCGCACCTGAAGTGCGCGCAGTAGCGCACCAGGAGTGCGCGGAGTACGAGTACGAGTCCTGGATATCTCGCAGCAACCCCTCAAACCTCAGTTTGGCCACCGGCAACCTGTAGTAAGAAAAGATAATATTAGAGATCAGAAGTAGATTTAAGTGCTGCACCGTTAATTTGTTAGCTTTTGTTAAACAAACAAGACTACTCGTCCTTCTCAAACATCCAATCCGCTTGCTGGCCAATGCTCACGGATTAAAAGTTCAAAATGGAATATGTTACAAACATGTATATCAAGAAGATAATCAGTTTCACATCTACCCTTTTAATCTTTAAGTAGAGGTGATTCTTACCAATAGCAGCTTCCACAGGACCAGGTTCCGTTTCTGCAACCAAGAATTTCAAACAACAAACCCGCTTCGGCCATTCCTCTTTCTACCTCCACTGTGTCCATCAGCAGCTTCTTTGCTGCACCAGGAGTACGCCCAGCAGCGCACCAGGAGTGCGCACGGTAGCGCACCAGGAGTGCGCGCAGCAGCGCACCAGGAGTGCGCGCAGTTGCGCACCAGGAGTGCGCGCAGTAGCGCACCAGGAGTGCGCGGAGTAAGAGTAAGAGTCCTGGATGTCTCGCAGCAACCCCTACAACCTCAGTTTGGCCACCGGCAACCTGTAGTAAGAAAAGATAATATAAGAGATCAGGAGTAGATTTAAGTGCGGGCAGCAGCGCACCAGGAGTGCGCGCAGTAGCGCACCAGGAGTGCGCGCAGTAGCGCACCAGGAGTGCGCGCAGCAGCGCTTCAGGAGTGCGCGGAGCAGCGCACCAGGAGTGCGCGCAGGAGCGCACCAGGAGTGCGCGCAGTAGCGCACCAGGAGTGCGCGCAGCAGCGCACCAGGAGTGCGCGCAGTAGCGCACCAAGTGCGCGCAGTAGCGCACCAGGAAATCGCGCAGTAGCGCACCAGGAGTGCGCGGAGTACGAGTACGAGTCCTGGATGTCTCGCAGCAACCCCTCCAACCTCAGTTTGGCCACCGGCAACCTGTAGTAAGAAAAGATTATATTAGAGATCAGAAGTAGATTTAAGTGCGGGCAGCAGCGCACCAGGAGTGCGCACAGTAGCGCACCAGGAGTGCGCGCAGCAGCGCACCAGGAGTGCGCGCAGTTGCGCACCAGGAGTGCGCGCAGCAGCGCACCAGGAGTGCGCGCAGCAGCGCACCAGGAGTGCGCGGAATAGCGCACCAGGAGTGCGCGGAGTACGAGTACGAGTCCTGGATGTCTCGCAGCAACCCCTCCAACCTCAGTTTGGCCACCGGCAACCTGTAGTAAGAAAAGATAATATTAGAGATCAGAACTAGATTTAAGTGCGAGCAGCAGCGCACCAGGAGTGCGCACAGTAGCGCACCAGGAGTGCGCGCAGCAGCGCACCAGGAGTGCCCGCAGTAGCGCACCAGGAGTGCGCGCAGTAGCGCACCAGGAGTGCGCGGAGTACGAGTGCGAGTCCTGGATGTCTCGCAGCAACCCCTCCAACCTCAGTTTGGCCACCGGCAACCTGTAGTAAGAAAAGATAATATTAGAGATCAGAAGTAGATTTAAGTGCGGGCAGCAGCGCACCAGGAGTGCGCGCAGCAGCGCACCAGGAGTGCGCGCAGCAGCGCACCAGGAGTGCGCGCAGTAGCGCACCAGGAGTGCGCGCAGCAGCGCACCAGGACTGCGCGCAGCAGCGCACCAGGAGTGCGCGCAGTAGCGCACCAGGAGTGCGCGGAATACGAGTACGAGCCCTGGATGTCTCGCAGCAACCCCTCAAACCTCAGTTTGGCCACCGGCAACCTGTAGTAAGAAAAGATAATATTAGAGATCAGAAGTAGATTTAAGTGCTGCACCGTTAATTTGTTAGTTTTTGTTAAACAAACAAGACTACTCGTCCTTCTCAAACATCCAATCCGCTTGCTGGCCAATGCTCACGGATTAAAAGTTCAAAATGGAATATGTTACAAACAAGTATATCAAGAAGACAATCAGTTTCAAATCTACCCTATCAATCTTTAAGTAGAGGTGATTCTTACCAATAGCAGCTTCTACAGGACCAGGGTCCGTTTCTGCAACCAAGAATTTCAAACAACAAACCCGCTTGGGCCATTCCTCTTTCTACCTCCACTGTGTCCATCAGCAGCTCCTTTGCTGCACCAGGAGTACGCGCAGCAGCGCACCAGGAGGGCGCGCAGCAGCGCACCAGGAGTGCGCGCAGCAGCGCACCAGGAGTGCGCGCAGCAGCGCACCAGGAGTGCGCGCAGTAGCGCACCAGGAGTGCGCGCAGCCACGAGTGGCCACCGGCAACCTGTAGTAAGAAAAGATAATATTAGAGATCAGAAGTAGATTTAAGTGGCAGCAGCGCACCAGGAGTGCGCACAGTAGCGCACCAGGAGTGCGCGCAGCAGCGCACCAGGAGTGCCCGCAGTAGCGCACCAGGAGTGCGCGCAGTAGCGCACCAGGAGTGCGCGGAGTACGAGTGCGAGTCCTGGATGTCTCGCAGCAACCCCTCCAACCTCAGTTTGGCCACCGGCAACCTGTAGTAAGAAAATATAATATTAGAGATCAGAAGTAGATTTAAGTGCGGGCAGCAGCGCACCAAGAGTGCGCGCAGCAGCGCACCAGGAGTGTGCGCAGTAGCGCACCAGGAGTGCGCGCAGCAGCGCACCAGGACTGCGCGCAGCAGCGTACCAGGACTGCGCGCAGCAGCGTACCAGGAGTGCGCGCAGTAGCGCACCAGGAGTGCGCGGAATACGAGTACGAGCCCTGGATGTCTCGCAGCAACCCCTCAAACCTCAGTTTGGCCACCGGCAACCTGTAGTAAGAAAAGATAATATTAGAGATCAGAAGTAGATTTAAGTGCTGCACCGTTAATTTGTTAGTTTTTTTTAAACAAACATGACTACTCGTCCTTCTCAAACATCCAATCCGCTTGCTGGCCAATGCTCACGGATTAAAAGTTCAAAATGGAATATGTTACAAACATGTATATCAAGAAGATAATCAGTTTCAAATCTACCCTATCAATCTTTAAGTAGAGGTGATTCTTACCAATAGCAGCTTCCACAGGACCAGGGTCCGTTTCTGCAACCAAGAATTTCAAACAACAAACCCGCTTCGGCCATTCCTCTTTCTACCTCAACTGTGTCCATCAGCAGCTCCTTTGCTGCACCAGGAGTACGCGCAGCAGCGCACCAGAAGTACGCGCAGCAGCGCACCAGGAGGGCGCGCAGCAGCGCACCAGGCGTGCGCGCAGCAGCGCACCAGGAGTGCGCGCAGCAGCGCACCAGGAGTGCGCGCAGTAGCGCACCAGGAGTGCGCGGAGTACGAGTACGAGTCCTGGATGTCTCGCAGCAACCCCTCCAACCTCAGGTTGGCCACCGGCAACCTGTAGTACGAAAAGATAATATTAGAGATCAGAAGTAGATTTAAGTGCGGGCAGCAGCGCACCAGGAGTGCGCGCAACAGCGCACCAGGAGTGCGCGCAACAGCGCACCAGGAGTGCGCGCAACAGCGCACCAGGAGTGCGCGCAGCAGCGCACCAGGAGTGCGCGCAGCAGCGCACCAGGAGTGCGCGCAGTAGCGCACCAGGAGTGCGCGGAGTACGAGTACGAGTCCTGGATGTCTCGCAGCAACCCCTCCAACCTCATTTTGGCCACCGGCAACCTGTAGTAAGAAAAGATAATATTAGAGATCAGAAGTAGATTTAAGTGCGGGCAGTAGCGCACCAGGAGTGCGCGCAGTAGCGCACCAGGAGTGCGCGCAGCAGCGCACCAGAAGTGCGCGCAGTAGCGCACCAGGAGTGGAGGACCACCTAGGAGTGCGCGGAGTACGAGTCCTGGATGTCTCGCAGCAACCCCTCCAACCTCAGTTTGGCCACCGGCAACCTGTAGTAAGAAAAGATAATATTAGAGATCAGAAGTAGATTTAAGTGCGCGCAGTAGCGCACCAGGAGTGCGCGCAGCAGAGCACCAGGAGTGCGCGCAGTAGCGCACCAGGAGTCCGCGCAGTAGCGCACCAGGAGTGCGCGGAGTACGAGTACGAGTCCTGGATGTCTCGCAGCAACCCCTCAAACCTCAGTTTGGCCACCGGCAACGTGTAGTAAGAAAAGATAATATTAGAGATCAGAAGTAGATTTAAGTGCTGCACCGTTAATTTGTTAGTTTTTCTTAAACAAACAAGACTACTCGTCCTTCTCAAACATCCAATCCGCTTGCTGGCCAATGCTCACGGATTAAAAGTTCAAAATGGAATATGTTACAAACATGTATATCAAGAAGATAATCAGTTTCACATCTACCCTATCAATCTTTAAGTAGAGGTGATTCTTACCAATAGCAGCTTCCACAGGACCAGGGTCCGTTTCTGCAACCAAGAATTTCAAACAACAAACCCGCTTCGGCCATTCCTCTTTCTACCTCCACTGTGTCCATCAGCAGCTCCTTTGCTGCACCAGGAGTACGCGCAGCAGCGCACCAGGAGTACGCGCAGCAGCGCACCAGGAGTACGCGCAGCAGCGCACCAGGAGTACGCGCAGCAGCGCACCAGGAGTGCGCGCAGCCACGAGTGGCCACCGGCAACCTGTAGTAAGAAAAGATAATATTAGAGATCAGAAGTAGATTTAAGTGCGGGCAGCAGCGCTTCAGGAGTGCGCGCAGCAGCGCACCAGGAGTGCGCGCAGAAGCGCACCAGGAGTGCGCGCAGTGGCGCACCAGGAGTGCGCGCAGTAGCGCACCAAGTGGGCGCAGTAGCGCACCAAGTGCGCGCAGTAGCGCACCAGGAAATCGCGCAGTAGCGCACCAGGAAATCGCGCAGTAGCGCACCAGGAGTGCGCGGAAAACGAGTACGAGTCCTGGATGTCTCGCAGCAACCCCTCCAACCTCAGTTTGGCCACCGGCAACCTGTAGTAAGAAAAGATAATATTAGAGATCAGAAGTAGATTTAAGTGCGGGCAGCAGCGCACCAGGAGTGTGCACAGTAGCGCACCTGGAGTGCGCGCAGCAGCGCACCAGGAGTGCGCGCAGTTGCGCACCAGGAGTGCGCGCAGTAGCGCACCAGGAGTGCGCGCAGCAGCGCACCAGGAGTGCCCGCAGTAGCGCACCAGGAGTGCGCGCAGTAGCGCACCAGGAGTGCGCGGAGTACGAGTGCGAGTCCTGGATGTCTCGCAGCAACCCCTCCAACCTACAACAACTCATCTAAATGTTTTTACATACGGTTCTCTCGCAAGCGTTCACCTTTTCCAGCATCTTATGCCATCAAAAATGAACAGCTGAAAGAACTCTCCTCAATTCGTGACCTAGGAGTAATCGTTGATAGGAAATTGAACTTTAGAGAGCACATTGATCAAGTAATTAAGTCTTCTTCTAAAATGTGTGGTTTTGTAACTAGACAGTTAAAAATCTTTAAAAATCCTAGTCTTTCCATACAGCTCTACAATAGTCTAGCTCGTAGCATTCTGGAGTATTGTAGTGTTGTCTGGAGCCCAAGTTACAAGGTCCATTCTTATAGGCTTGAAGGTGTTCAAAAAAGATTCCTATATCATGTATCATTTATGGACAACACGTGTAAATTGCTGACTTCATATCAATCCCGCTTGAACCATTACGGTGTTACTACATTAGAGAAACGTAGAAAGATCAATGATATTATAATGTTGTCTAAAGTGCTTCATGGTAAAGTCTATTGTCCTGAATTAGTAAGCATGTTGACACTTAGGGTTCCCCGCCCAAATAGTATCCTTGTCAATAGGAACACTTTCTTTTTGCCTCATCCCAAAACAAATTTGCTAAAGCATTCGCCTGTGTATCGGATCTGTGATTCATATAATAAAATTAGGAATGAATTAGATATTTTTTGTAACATGTCCTTGAACCTATTAAAACGAAAACTTTATAAATTATTGTAAATAGTACCTAGTAGTTTTATTTTTATTGTGTGGTGATGATGTGTTTTCTACTGTACTGTTCTACTGATGAGTTATGTGTTGTATTAGATTTAGGGTAAATTACTACTTAATTTGTTATTTTTAATTGTACTTATAATGTTTGTTCCTCATGTTAGATAATGTAATTTTTATTTGAATTTGTATTGCATGCTTAGAAAATAGGGTATTTTTATTTGCTAGATTTAATATGTATGTTAGGTTCACTTTTAGAAGAAATTGTACGACCGTATGTTTAGCTATGATATTATTTTAAGTTAGTATTAGTACATTTTTAGTTTAGTGAACTTATAACAATAAATAAAAATAAATAAACCTCAGTTTGGCCACCGGCAACCTGTAGTAAGAAAAGATAATATTTTAGAGATCAGAAGTAGATTTAAGTGCGGGCAGCAGCGCACCAGGAGTGCGCGCAGCAGCGCACCAGGAGTGCGCGCAGCAGCGCACCAGGAGTGCGCGCAGCAGCGCACCAGGACTGCGCGCAGCAGCGCACCAGGAGTGCGCGCAGTAGCGCGCACCAGGAGTGCGCGGAATACGAGTACGAGCCCTGGATGTCTCGCAGCAACCCCTCAAACCTCAGTTTGGCCACCGGCAACCTGTAGTAAGTAAAAATAATATTAGAGATCAGAAGTAGATTTAAGTGCTGCACCGTTAATTTGTTAGTTTTTGTTAAACAAACAAGACTAGTCGTCCTTCTCAAACATCCAATTCGCTTGCTGGCCAATGCTCACGGATTAAAAGTTCAAAATGGAATATGTTACAAACATGTATATCAAGAAGATAATCAGTTTCACATCTACCCTTTCAATCTTTAAGTGGAGGTGATTCTTACCAATAGCAGCTTCCACAGGACCAGGGTCCGTTTCTGCAACCAAGAATTTCAAACAACAAACCCGCTTCGGCCATTCCTCTTTCTACCTCCACTGTGTCCATCAGCAGCTCCTTTGCTGCACCAGGAGTACGCGCAGCAGCGCACCAGGAGTACGCGCAGCAGCGCACCAGGAGTGCGCGCAGCAGCGCACCAGGAGTGCGCGCAGCAGCGCACCAGGAGTGCGCGGAGTACGAGTACGAGTCCTGGATGTCTCGCAGCAACCCCTCAAACCTCAGTTTGGCCACCGGCAACGTGTAGTAAGAAAAGATAATATTAGAGATCAGAAGTAGATTTAAGTGCTGCACCGTTAATTTGTTAGTTTTTCTTAAACAAACAAGACTACTCGTCCTTCTCAAACATCCAATCCGCTTGCTGGCCAATGCTCACGGATTAAAAGTTCAAAATGGAATATGTTACAAACATGTATATCAAGAAGATAATCAGTTTCACATCTACCCTTTTAATCTTTAAGTAGAGGTGATTCTTACCAATAGCAGCTTCCACAGGACCAGGGTCCGTTTCTGCAACCAAGAATTTCAAACAACAAACCCGCTTCGGCCATTCCTCTTTCTACCTCCACTGTGTCCATCAGCAGCTCCTTTGCTGCACCAGGAGTACGCGCAGCAGCGCACCAGGAGTACGCGCAGCAGCGCACCAGGAGTGCGCGCAGCAGCGCACCAGGAGTGCGCGCAGCAGCGCACCAGGAGTGCGCGCAGCAGCGCACCAGGAGTGCGCGCAGCAGCGCACCAGGAGTGCGCGCAGCCACGAGTGGCCACCGGCAACCTGTAGTAAGAAAAGATAATATTAGAGATCAGAAGTAGATTTAAGTGCGGGCAGCAGCGCTTCAGGAGTGCGCGCAGCAGCGCACCAGGAGTGCGCGCAGAAGCGCACCAGGAGTGCGCGCAGTGGCGCACCAGGAGTGCGCGCAGTAGCGCACCAAGTGGGCGCAGTAGCGCACCAAGTGCGCGCAGTAGCGCACCAGGAAATCGCGCAGTAGCGCACCAGAAAATCGCGCAGTAGCGCACCAGGAGTGCGCGGAGTACGAGTACGAGTCCTGGATGTCTCGCAGCAACCCCTCCAACCTCAGTTTGGCCACCGGCAACCTGTAGTAAGAAAAGATAATATTAGAGATCAGAAGTAGATTTAAGTGCTGCACCGTTAATTTGTTAGTTTTTCTTAAACAAACAAGACTACTCGTCCTTCTCAAACATCCAATCCGCTTGCTGGCCAATGCTCACGGATTAAAAGTTCAAAATGGAATATGTTACAAACATGTATATCAAGAAGATAATCAGTTTCACATCTACCCTATCAATCTTTAAGTAGAGGTGATTCTTACCAATAGCAGCTTCCACAGGACCAGGGTCCGTTTCTGCAACCAAGAATTTCAAACAACAAACCCGCTTCGGCCTGTCCTCTTTCTACCTCCACTGTGTCCATCAGCAGCTCCTTTGCTGCACCAGGAGTACGCGCAGCAGCGCACCAGGAGGGCGCGCATCAGCGCACCAGGAGTGCGCGCAGCAGCGCACCAGGAGTGCGCGCAGTAGCGCACCAGGAGTGCGCGCAGCCACGAGTGGCCACCGGCAACCTGTAGTAAGAAAAGATAATATTAGAGATCAGAAGTAGATTTAAGTGCGGGCAGCAGCGCACCAGGAGTGCGCGCAGCAGCGCTTCAGGAGTGCGCGCAGTAGCGCACCAGGAGTGCGCGCAGCAGCGCACCAGGAGTGCGCGGAGTACGAGTACGAGTCCTGGATGTCACGCAGCAACCCCTCCAACCTCAGTTTGGCCACCGGCAACCTGTAGTAAGAAAAGATAATATTAGAGATCAGAAGTAGATTTAAGTGCGGGCAGCAGCGCACCAGGAGTGCGCGCAGCATGTATGTCTTTAATATGTTCTATTTCGTTAATAAATACATTTTCATTTCATTTTTTTCAGTAAGTGAACATAAACTTATGGGAATTATTATCATATCTAACATAATAATACCTTAGCCATAGTCATATGAATGTAGAGGTAAGATTATATAATTGAGCCAAATATGCATGTAAATTATATGTATTATCATTGAACTCAAACAAATAATTGGTTTTGACAATCAAAATGTTATCAATTAACAACTTCAAACAGGTAGCACGATCTGCATATTACTAACACTTAAGGTGCTCCCTCACTGCTGTTATAGAATGTTAAGTTACGTTAGTAAACATTTGTTAGCTAACATTTAATCACCAAAGTCAAAAAATGTTTTCATGTTAGTAAATGTTAATTAACATTTTTGAACAAAATTTTGTTTGTAAACATTTTATACAGGTGACGGCGGGGTATGCGGTGAGTCGGGGGAGCGGGTGGGGTCGGTCGCCGCGTGCCGTGTCTGTCAGTCCCGTTGTTTAATTCAGCGTGCGTCGACGTGCGTATAGATAGATTAGTGGTTGCGCGTGCGCCAAGCAATAAAAATATGTCAGTTTATACTTGGAGTAACGAAAATGTTTACAAATTTATTGAAATGTTTCAAACAAGAGAACTACTGTGGAACACGATATCAGACGACTACAAAGACCTAAATAAGAAACACGATGCTTGGATGGAAATTGCCAGTGAATTTAATGTGGATAAAAAAGTAATTGAAAAAAAGATTCGATCCCTCGTATGTCAATTTAACCGAGAATCTAAATTTAAATCTGGTGCAGGAGCTGATGAATCAATTAAGTGGTTTGCATATAAAAAACTCATGTTCCTAAAGGGCAAAAATATCCCAAGCTCAACTGTCGATGGAGGGTTGCAGGTGAGTTTTATTTTAACGTCTTTTAATAGTATTTAGATGCCCAGTCCAATAACCCTTCATTTGAAAAATATTCAGCGAATTCTTTTCTTATTTCTTTCCCATCATCTGACTGGGAATCTTGGGATTCACATTGTTCTAGTGGTGTTAATTGCTGCTCTTCTAATCTCCATTGTCCATCGATACGTGTACCAGTTAAGTCGTCGCCATCGTAGTATTGAGGTGGAGCGTAAATCATGCTCGATCCAGTTTTTCTTAGAAAATTATGCAGTAGCACGCATGTCATAATTAAAGTAGTAGTTTTTTCTGCATCTAATAATATTGTAGTTCGTAAAACTCTAAATCTGGCCGACAAAATCCCAAATGCGTTCTCTACTGTTCTCCTCGCACGACTCAGTCTATAACTGAAGATTCTTTCCTTAGAATTGCTATCCTGTGGTCCTGGAAAAGGTTTTAACAAGTGCTTTTCTAACGGGAACGCATCATCTGTTACGAACACATAAGGAACAGGTTTGTTTTTGCCTGGTAGTGAGCTGTCATTGGGTATATTCAAACTATAGTCGTTAATTTTTTTACGAAATTTTGTGCTTGCGAAAACTCCACCATCACTTATGCGTCCTTGGCAGCCAATATTCACGTATAAAAAGTTATATTCTGCGTCCACTAGCGCTAAAAGTACAACGCTGTAAAATCCTTTATAATTGTAATATTCACTGCCGCTATCAATTGGCTTTTGTATGGCTACGTGCTTCCCATCGATACTTCCTAAGCAATTTGGGAAATTCCATTTTGTTAAAAATGTATTTGCCACGCATTGCCACTCTTGGGGAGTTGTTGGTAACTGGAAAAAAAAATAGAACATTAAGTAACTTGTAGTTATCGTTTACTTCTATTCTTTCAGGGTAACGAAGAAAACAGAAGTGATCGTTTGAACGAATCAGAAAATACTGTCACTCTAAACGAAACTACGGAGAAGGTGTTCCCCACCCCAAAAACATTTTGCAAAAGAAGACGGCCACAAGAAGAAAACGATACAACACAACAAGAAGCTTTAAAGATTTTACAAAGCATGCACGAAACTAGAAAGAGCAAGGATGAAAGTGACGCATTTGGAGAGTATGTCTCTATGAAACTCAAACAATTAAAAAACCGTTGTGCTTACAATACTGCTCAACATCACATTAACAATATTTTGTACAATGCATCAATGGGACTATATGATTATCCTACAAACATGACAGAGCCAACTGCTAGTAGCTCCTGGGGATACAACTCTGGACCAAATCCATCCACTTTTTCGGAAACGAGTCCTTGGACAGCTCGAGGATGCCCTCGAGCTGTCCAAGGACCATACTAGTACCAGCGCAAGAGCACCGAGTCCATCAAATTTTTCGGAATCAAGCCAAGATTCGACCCAATCATTAAACGATTTGCGGAGTTCAATCCAAAATTAAAAATACGTGTTTGATTTGTTGTTACCGCAAGTCTTTTCGTCACACTTATAGATTTTCTAAAATTTGTGTCTAGTTTGCCTATTTTTGCCCCAACTAAATTTTGTAGATATTCAAATTCGGAAATGTTCATTCTTATAAAATCTTCTAAGCAACCATCAATGCCCATATCCTCGAGATAGTTTGTGGCACTATATTTTTCTCTAGCTTTAAGCGTTCGGCGCATCCAATAAGAGCGCTTCTTCTTTTTTTTTAAACAAAAAATGAAAGCTATCCCAATTAGCAAATCTTCTTCCATTTTCGTGTAGACGCCTCAGAACGCAAAACCAAACTGCGAGCCAATGCCAGATTCAAAATGTTATAAAATGTTAGTAAACACTTTCCATCAGTGTAGGAGCACTTATAACATATAACAGTTCCTAACAAAATGTAAGAATTGACAACATTTGTTAGTAAATGTTTTAGTGTTCAAAAATGTTTATAAACATTTTGTAACAGCAGTGTGGGAGCACCTTTAGGTAGAACCCAGGTATAATTACTTGAATACTGAAAGAGTCGGAAACTATTACTGAACATAAATGTAATATTTAAGTAGTAGAGTTGATTTTGTAAATTTATAAACATTAATTTATATTGTATATAAATCAGAGGAATTAATAATAATTATTATTATTGATATTGGATATAAATCATAATAAATTTATTAATGTATTTATTTATTTCAAGTATTTTTGGGCCGTAGACGCGGCCCTGCGTGTTTTTAGGACTTGGGACTTGTCATTTTTTGTATAAGAAATAGTAAATGAATTAGTACTGTATTTAAAAAAATTGGCGCTAGAAATAAGGTAAACAGATAAACTGAGACTTTGAATGATCTTGGTAGTCGTATGCAACTTAATCTTCATATGGATTTAGAAACGCAAACTAATCATCAAACTCGGTCGGATATATGTAAAAAAACTCGTGTCTAACTGTTAAGGGCTGTTGATGATGATGATGAAGAATATATTCAAAATGTCTCGAAGTTGTAAAAAATCAGTGACTATCAAACGGAAATTAAAATTTTTGAGTGTTGCCACACGTAAAATCCAAGATGTTATCTCAATAAGTGGGTCAAGCGAAGGCGCGGATACCTAAATAATATTTTTATCCCTGTTATCAGCGAATATCATGTTTTTATTTATTAATAAACAATGTTCCGTAAGTTGCAAAAGTGTGCAAATTTGATACATGTTAGAAAACGGTAACAAAAACTTAATTCCAAATTTGCACAAAGTAACTAATTTTTTTCGCAATGTTATTAATAAAAAACGCTTTTCACCCCTTTTCAACCCTTTCCGTACACCCCACAAGGGTGCAAACTCACACGGTCACTTATTTTACCCTTCTGAACAAATACACAAAGTTTGGCTGAGTAACTAATTTGTTGGAGGGTTTTAGGCTTTATTGACTGGACTAATAACAAGAAACGAACGGACGAAATATCATAAAAATGAAATTCTAACATTTATTTTCATACTGCCTACGCTTCAAGTTTCCCGGTTCCCAAACAAAAATGACTAAATTGAACATCAATAGGAAACAGGCCAGCCGTAAGCGGGCGTGCAAGGCGTGCACCGCACGCGCGCGGCATGTCCTAGGGGGCGGCAAATCGAGCGACTTATCACGTAATATTAAAAAAAAAAACAATAAACCCGACTGGCGCGTGGCGCAATCTTTACGTTAAGATGCAATGCTTACCGTCGTCTCTTAGAAGATGCAACCGCCTATCGCCGCTTGGTGGCGCCCCAAAGTCGATAGAAGTATCTATCCATTCATAGCACAGAGCTTTGAAGTCCATGCTTGTCGCCCTGTGACTAGAGGCGAATTCTTTCTTTATTCAATACAAAACAGGTGTCACCATTTACTAAAACTAACACACTTTCGGCACGCACACTACGACGCACGAGATGTTCATGTACACAGTACGCTTCAACTTTGTTGGTTCAACTCAATTTTGTTGGTTTCTGTCCGATCACCAGCTCTACAGGTGAAGGTCTATTAAATTTTGTTTTAGATTTATTTCACAATTAAATCTCAACATTCAAACTTACGCGGTCAAGGCTATGATAACGGTTCTAATATGCGTGGAAAACACAATGGACTACAAAAAAAAATTTGGACATCAATAACCGCGCATTTTACGTTCCGTGCTCGGCTCATAGTCTTAATTTGGTAGTGAACGATGCAGCAAATATTACGCACGAAACTGTAAATTTCTTTAATATAATTCAAGAAATTTACGTTTTCTTTTCATCATCCACAAAAAGGTGGTCTATAATTTGCAAACATTTGCCAGATTTAAAATTAAAAGCTTTAAGTGCCACGCGATGGTCTAGCAGAATCGATGCAGTTAAGCCATTGCGATATCACCTCGAAAAAATATTTGACGCTTTGCTGGAAATATCTGTTAATTCGTCGGAATGGGATTGTACTACATCTCACAAAGCTCATTCGCTTGCTTTGAATATTCAAAATTTTAGATTTATTTGCTCGGTAGTAATTTGGTTCGATATTTTGAACGAAATTAATGCTTTGAGCAAAATGATGCAGAGCCCTATGATGAATACTCAAATCTGCATAAATTTAATAAATAAATTGATCGAAAAGTTCACAGAATATCGCACGGATGAACACAACAACATTCTCCCCCAAGCCGACTGGTCCTCGTGGGGGATGAAGACCACAACCTTCCAACATCAAAATGTAAAAAGGAACGAAACCCAACCATGAAAAGGTTGGAAGAGGCCTTTGCCGACTGGCAAACAGATCTACAAAAAGTGCATAAACATGGAATACTAGAATTATAAAATATACATAATACAGCTACGTCGGAAACTAGTCTCACTTTGGAACTAGATTTGAATGAATCAGAAGACGTTTGTTTCCTATGACTTCCACTAATTTATAGTAGGTAGCTACTTTACAATCTACTACTAAATATTTGTCACTTTAAGATTCATGTAATATTTACATCTTAATGTATTCAAATTTCAATCTAGGGTTTTTTTTTTTCATTTATAAACGTACCCTCTGCGTCTTCATGCAGCGTAATAAAAATTAATTAAGTATTTGTAGGCCCGATCGAAAACTACATCCGGTTCGATACAGCCAGACGGAATAGGAAACACAAAATTAATATACGTATACAATTATACTTAATATGCATGTACGTGTGCAAGTGTTTTTGTAAATTTAAATATAGTCTTGTTTGGCAAAAACGTCGATTCATAAAAAGCTTAAAGGTCAGTCATTAAAGAAATCCTCGTATGTTTGATATCTTTCTTGCAAAAAGAGCTGTTATTATTAATCGTTGCTATCGTAATAGGCATCTTAGGAAAGCATCATAAAAGATATCGTAACGTCATTTTGAAGATAATTTGATAATTTGGTATAGAGATAGTTTCAGTCCCGGGTAAGGACATAGGATAGTTTATATCCCACGTGATAAAAACGTTTTTACAGCGGATAACACCGCGGGCCATAGCTAGTTAACTATAATTTGTACTTAAATAATATAGTTATACTAAAGACATATATTTCCATCTTCGAAGTAAATGTGTAAATAATCGATAAAAAAATATCGACATTGCACAGCCGATGAAGTTGAAGCGTACTGTGTACATGAACATCTCGTGCGTCGTAGTGTGCGTGCCGAAAGTGTGTTAGTTTTAGTAAATGGTGACACCTGTTTTGTATCGAATAAAGAAAGAATTCGTCTCTAGTCACAGGGCGACAAGCATGGACTTCAAAGCTCTATGTATCGCACGTATATTAAAATATATGTAGCTAGGTAGCCTAAGCACTAAAGATCGCAATTAAATTTATTAGTAAAATCTCGCGAAAATATAAAACTTAAATATGGACCAAGTCTGCAAACAAATATCTACTATCTACGTATCATATCTAGATCTAAACAAAAGCACGTATCCTAAATGCAAGCCCAACTCAAGAGAGCATGAAAAAGCATGTCTGTATCCAATTGCACCCCCATCTGGGACCTCTAGTACAGCTGCGTCGAGACCACGACCGATAAAACTACAATCACGATCGAATTACAGTATTCAAAGACACTAAATAAACAGAGATGACCAGAAGGTAGCAAAATAAAATTAATCGAAAAAAAATGTTAGGTCATATGTAACCCCACTTGTGCATTCTTTTATAGTTTAAGCTCATTTCATATTGTAATTTATTTTTGGTGTGCATAATAAAGTTATATTGTATTGTAACTCTGTACACAATACTATCTCCAGACGCGACGCTACTCGACTTCTGTACGGATTAAATTAACAACAGCAGTTGAATAGTAGGTACTTAAATTGATGGATAGCGGTAGGTACTTTGTTAGCGAGAATATTGGAGGGTGCAGCGATTCAAGATATTCGCAATCTATATGGAGTCTGTTTGATACAGGCTTTACCAACATTATAAAACTACCTACGCAAGTCATTAAAAAACAGTTAAGAAAATTATATTACAAATAAGAATTAAACGAGGGTAGAAAACTACTATCTTCGATAAAAAATCATAACGTCGTGGGAGCAACGGGTCATTTCGGCGAACTACGTACTTACAATGTAACGAACGCTTAGTTATTTCACGTGAAAAACAACAGCCGAGCTACGTAGTAAAATATTTAATAACTCTCGCGGAAACTACGTAATTATTAGGAAATAAAATGGCTTGAAATCGAAACGAATTAACGATCAAATTTAATAAAACTAAAATCTTGTAAAATTGTAGGTACTCACATTTCTGTCGACAACAGGCGCTCCTACAGACTCCGGGCGCATGCTGGAGTCCAGTATTTCTGCGATGGACCGGTAGGGCTGCTCAGGCACGTCGCTGGGGCCTCCGCCCCCGCGACTATTATCCTATGAATAATAAAAAAAAACGTTAGCAAATTTGCAATCTACTTGTAACTAATCTTATAAGTTGTGAAAACCGTAAAATTCAATTTTTTTTAAATATTTCCAAGCAATATTGGTATTCTCTACATTTAGACATACCATATTTTAAAAAATTAAATTAAATACTCACAGGATGTAGTAGCGGCATCGATGCCGCAAAAACTTTCGGAAGTTTCAAACTGTCGAAGGAAAATTGGGCAGAGTTCCCTGCCGAAATGTGCGAATACATTCGGCGCGGGCGGCTCTCGAACGACTGAGCTGAGTATCGAATCGATCGCGCGCCGTGAAGCCTTCCACCGACATCCAGTCGCAGAAAATGTGGCGGCGGACCAATCACTGAGCTAGAATACGCTTCGCCCACTTGCCGCTCACCTTGTGCCACTACAGAATTTAGTCAGATACCCTTTTAAAGTTATTTAAAACATAACAAATATGTTAATAATATATAAAAGATTAATCAAATTTGTTTCTCTTATCTTTAATGTTTTTACGTATCATATTAAACACCAAAAACAATAATTGAATTTGATTTGAATTTATGAGAAGATTTCCGGTTACAGTATAAGAAAGGAAATAATCTTGCAGGTAAATTCAAATCCAATCTGATTTAATATAATACGAAGGTGAAACAGAACTATTATGGCAATAAATAGAAAAGTAAACTACCGAGTGTGTTAAAAAGTTTATTTAAAACTTGATATAATGTAAGCTACAAGTGGCGGTTTGATGGCGCATGCTCAAATCAGACGCTCAATTCATTGACTTACAACGCTATGATTCTTTAAAACTATTCACAGGAAGTCCACAAAGTGTTGATAATTTTATTTCTGTAGATTCTAAAACATATATAATTTCTGTATAAAAAAATACTTCATGCGTTAATTTTTTAATAATTATTCCTCGTTTTTTAGTATTTTGTAATCAGGCGTTGCTCTCTAAGGGGATAAAATAGGGCGCCATCTAGTTATGATGGGCCAAACTAATCGGACTTACAATTTAAACACAGTCATAAAATTAAAACTGCTAATACGTGTTTTAGTATCGATTTAAAGTTTATCCAAACGCTTATTTTTTTCTAATATCTTCTATGTTCAGATTTTTAACTTCCTTTAGCTTTATTATATGTATAGATACATTAAATAAGGTGAATAGTCCATAATTTTGGAACTGTACTCACGGCTACAAAATGCGATTTTTAGGTGTGTTCCTCCATGAACCACCGCCACACCTCACCTCCTAACCAACGTGGCCTTCGTGGATCTCAAGATCACGTGAAGGACAAACACTACATATTTCTCCAGTTTCAGTTACAATGGATTTCCGCAAAGTAACGCCTGATTCAATATCAAATATCATATATTTTTATTTATATATTCTAGGCTTAGGAATGTTATTTATTTTTGTTAATTAGCTCAATTCGCTCCCCACCCACAATATCAGTAAAACTGATATAAAAATAGCTTTATTTAGTGCTTTGAACCAATTGTGATAATTGATTTCCAAATGTAGAACAAATGAATAAAATTCAGTGAGATTACGAGTTTTATTGGAAAAAATAACCATACAGATTTATAAATTATTAGTATTATTAGAATAATAAACTTATTAATAACATGTAAAGGTCATCAAAAGTAGCAACATTATTGATCAAAGGTACAAAGAGAACAACACAAGACTGACTTGCTTAGAAACTTAAATTAACAAGTAATTTATTATATATTTTTTGGTGTTCGCAGAGATAGTTAAGACGACACAAAACATTAATCAACTGATTATTATTTGATTTAGGTGGTTCACAAAACTTAGTAACACTTCAGATATTTACGAAAACAAACTCTTACTTTGATGATAGCTTCAATCCTACCATTATTTCTAAAAGGCACTTTTTATTGTAATATGAACAGGCGGTATAGTGACATAAAGTCAGGTAAATATTAGGAAAGCCTGAAGGTCATTATGTGAATAATCTTCTTTTCTAGACTTATTGTAAATGATTTTCAAAATAGCTCTTTAACAATGCTGTTCAAATAAAGTGCTTATAAAGATTTGCCATTGTTGTACTTGTAACCGAGAGTATAATGGCCAAAAGTCTAAATCATTTTGTTTTTTAAACTTCTAAGGGGATGGAAATCAAATATTAGGAAAGTCTGTAGAGCATTTTCCTCTGCAGCCTGTGCTGCAGCTCGCCCCGCCGTATCATGGTGTGAATGACCTTCAATATGGCTCGCTCTGGATATTTCTGTTTGAGGAAGTCCTGGATGATGGTCTGCTCCGACACTTGAGAGCCGACGGTGAAACGACGCTTTAACTGCTTCTCGACGCGGGACAGCATCTCGTGATCTTCTTCTGTGGTGAAACCTTCCGCACCTGGATGACAAATGTATACATAGTTTTAGAGATTGTTGCGAGAATTTAAGATTCTTTCAATCAGCAAGGGGTAGGTAGGCTTCTTGTTGATTGATTATAATATCTTTGCACTAGAAGTTATAATAATAATAATTTGTTAATTTGTTTGTTATTTGTTTTTTTACACCTTAAGAGGCTCTCCTTGGAAGGTTGGTTTAAGGGCCAGATACAGAAGGCAGTGATCCTTGATATGGCGCGTATTGTCCGGAGGTTCCTTTCTTTGTAGCCTCTACCACCGGTTGCTTGGGTCCTGCCCCGTTGCCGGCGGCATCACTAGTTTTAAGTTTATTATGATATTTGGTTTTTTTACATACATATATTGTAAAAAATTAAACATAGTTGTAAATAAATGAATACGGAATAATTTGTTTATTATAGTAAATAAATAAAAATAATAATGTTTATTGGACACACAAATTCTTATAATACTAACACTTATTAATAATGTAATTTAAAATAGGGCATTTTAGATAACAAAATATATGTCGAGTAGCTGCTACGCTGAGAGAAAGTGGTATCTCGTGTTGTAGCAGCTGATTCCTTCAGGGAAACATTTTTTCAATAGGTTGGAAAACTCATCTTACAGAAACAAAGCTAATCAAAATTGAAATTAAAAAGAGAAATATTTAAAAAGAAAAATCTTAGCCTAATTTTGTGTATTGTGTGAGTGTGTGTGTGTAGTTTATGTATTTTAATATTTTTTTTTGTTCAAGTATTACACCATTAAGAGTCAAATGTAAGGTATACAATTTTGGTGGAGGTGTACACTAGGCTTGCCTATGTCGTAAGTGCAACGTGTAAAATGGAATTAAATTAAAAATAATACTGCTATTTTTTGCTTTAGCTTAAAATGAGCGACATGTTTAGCTCAATAAGTGAATAACACCACAATGACTTGCGTGTTTTACAATTTCTAAGCATTAAATATCTATTTTTTTTATCTGATTGTTCTGCAAGTCTCTTCTAACCGGTAACAGGAGGGGTGTGGCTGGGTAGAAACCAACCAAGCAATGGAAGCAAAAAATAAATAGTACCACCAACTACTATGTATTTTTTTGGTAAAAATATAAATAGTAGTAGTAATAGTTGCTGGCCTGTTAGCTTAGTTGGTAGTGGCTCTGCCTTCTGGGGTGCGATGATCGGACTACCTTCACGTTGGGTAAGCCCAACTAATTTCATCTCTCCATATGGGGATTTGGGGTTAGTTGGGGAAACCTGGTGCACCCCGTCCACAGGTTAGTAACATCCACCTTCCGGTGGATCTTGCTAGCCTGTGTCCAAACGTTCGATCGAGTGGGGGCCTTCGCCTATACCTCCCCTTCGAGAGGGCTGTTGTAGGGCCCGAGGCGTGGAGCTCGCCGCACCTCGCGGTGTGGGTGGAGCTGGGTGCTCTTTAAGAGCACCCGAGGTGGTCGCCGAGAGGCGAGAGGAGTTCGGTGTACCGGCCGAGTAGCGGCGACACGGGAACTGAACTCCGTGCGCAGAGGGCGCATTGGAGGAGGGCGGTCGCTTTGGCGTGCGACTGCCTGACTCCTGGGGGCTCTGGGTTGCAGGTCGGGGAACCTGTTGCCCTGGAATGAGTCCCCACAGGATGCATGACGTGTCCCGTGTTCTGACACGTCGTCCATTGAGGGTTGAGCTGAAGCTCCCCGAGGCGGGGCCCGTTACCGGGCCAGCATCACCAGGGCTGCGGATGTATGCATCGCGCTCTCGTGGCCCTGGACCAACGATGCGGAGATGGAACACCCCAGGTTTTTAGTGGGTATGCCGCCCTTATAGAGTGGGGCGGAGACTCCCACATAACCACCCGCCCTCCCCGGGGTTTTTTGGGTGGTACCTGTAATAGGTTTTCCTGGGCAACAAAAAAAAAAAAAAAAAATGGCTCTGCCTTCTGATTTAGAGGCTGCGGATTCGATTCCCGCTTAACACAAGTATTTATGAATTGTAAAAAATTATAATTACTTGTGTTGAGCCTGGTCGCTTCTATGTAGATTAAGTATGTATTTACAAAAAAAGTATATAAGTATTATATCCGTTATCAAGTAACCGCGACACAAGCGTTTGCTTAGTGTGGGGCTAGATGGCGCTGTGTGCTATGTCCCGGAATATTTATTTATTATTATTATAGTCCTCACCAGCGAGTGTACCAGTCATGGCAGCATCGAGTGTGGACACCTGGAAGAGCCTCAGTGCCTCCGTCACGTGCGCCTCCGACGCGAACGCCGCCAGAGACATCTTGGCCAGGGACTCCGAGATGCGGACTATGGCCTCTAGTTGTCTGTGAAATAATAGAGTTAGGTTCCATGAAAATTGTAATTGTGAGCTATGACATCAAAGAAATGTTTATGTATTGTTAAAGCAAGGTAAACGTTTGAAGTTCAAAGTGGATGGAAGAACTACTTGTATGTTAGTACGTTTTCGTCAAACAAGTTATTCTAGGTTCCATTTATATCTATCTAGATATAATTGAGTCTGTCCTATTAATGGACACATCCTTCTTAGTCGTATTTCTCATAAACGAAGACTGTGACAGTCCTGTTTAAAATGCGTTTATGGCAGAACTAAGTGAGCAGAATAACGCTACAAAATTATTTATTAATTCATACGTATCTTGCCTTCAACCTCTCTGCTGCTGTCTCGGACAGTCTAGGTCCGCAGCGAGCTCGGCAGTACGCAGAGTACCGCTTGAGAAGTGTCAGAGGTAGCTCGCCCGCCTCCTTCTCTCGCTCGGTGGTGTCACCGCCCATGTGCACGGAGATTATGTGCTTGGCTAGCGTCTGGAAAATGTTGATGGGTAAATTTTATTTTATTTTATTTATTTTGGTATAGTCACAGACAATCAGTTATAAAAATATATACTAAACACTTTTAAGAATAATATTTAACCAAGAGTCCAATTACGACTATACACAGCTTTGTTAAATGATAATAAACACTACATAATATTTGTTATAAACAATTTTAGTATATATACTACTACATAAATCGGAATAAAATAAGATTTAAGATTTCATTCATATACATCCCCGAATGCCCTGCAAGCAGCGCCAAGTAACTGCTCCATCAATCAAGTAGTCGCTTAATTAATGAAACAATCACGCGACACCACCCACAAAACTCCTGAAAGATGCATATGAATCACAAAATATGTCTTTCAAATAGGTACATTGTAATTTATACATTTCTTCAACTTAACCCATATAAATTGGTTAAGCTCTAGTTCTAACAACACGAAATTAACGTGTTGTCAACAGGGATTGGTATCCATTTTATACAATGTTGAAAATGTATCTGAATTATCAAAGTCACAAATTAATATCAGCCAAATTTTCCTCATTCCCACTTGAGTTCACGCTCGTATCCAATCAGCACTTACAGAGAGGGATATTTATGTATATTTACACACAAATCAAGGAGTGTCTTTTGTAATTTTAATTTTAACAAACCATTCCTTAAATATTTACAATATACCTGTTCTGCATCTACTCATCCATTAATTGTACTTACCCACAGTTGGGCAAAGGTCTCTCTAATAGTGAAACTATATACACTTCCAGTGCAAGCGAGACGGCAAAACTTTTACTTGATGCAACAAAGATACATATACATACACAAGTCATTCCTAAAATACTTACAATATCACTATTATGGTCGTGCTCATCCCTTATACTGGCCGACTGGTGGACATATATTTCCCCCAATGGTGGAAATATATTGCAGTCACGTGCAACGTGAGCGTGAAGGTCATAACTTTTACTCGATGCAACAGAGATATCCATAACTTAAACATCTATTGGAAAATGAGCGAAAATAATCACGACCGGTAGGATTCGAACCTGCGTATTTCTGCTACCGTCAGAACGCCTTAACCAAGTAGGCTACGGTCTACTAACTGCCAGACGCGAAAATCCACACTCATTTCCAAACACTTCAGACTAAGCACAACAACACCTTATTAACTCACAATGTCCCTGGCCTGGTTGTGGTGGTCCTTGACGATGAAGATCATGTCGAAGCGCGACAGGATGGTGGGCATGAAGTCGATGTTGTCGTCCGCCTTCGTGTCGTCCCAGCGCCCGAACACGGAGTTGGCGGCCGCCAGCACCGAGCAGCGCGAGTTCAGCGTGGTGGTTATACCCGCCTGGGAGAGAATATAGAGGTATTATATAAAAGGTATAGTGTTTTTAGGGTTCTGTACCAAAAGGGTAAAACGGGACCCTATTACTAAGCCTCCGCTGGCTGTCTCCAGGCCATCTCATAAACCGTGATAGCTAGAAAGCTGAAGTTTTCACAAATGATGTATATCCGTTGCCGCTATAACAACAAATACTAAAAATTAAAGAAAAAAATATTAAGGGGGTCCTCAGCTCAATGTTAAAAACGGTAACAGGTGACGCTTCAAATTTTCATATAATATTTACTAGTATATTACCTTTCAAAATAAATAATTAAATAGCAATAAAGTAAATATTAAAGGGGGCTCACAACAAACGTAATTTTTAAGCAAATTTACTCGATCTTAATAAACAGGTAGAAACTATGAATATTTGTAAGTAAATATTTAGATATGTGCAAACTATAAAAATAAATAGCTATATAACACATAAAAACTCACAGACACGTAGTATACCTACCAGCTACCAGATACAAACGTATTTTTCTATTATAGATGAACCCTTCGTGCGCGAGTCCGACTCGCACTTGGCCGGTTTCTTACAAGTATGGTGATAGTAGAGCATTTACGGCCTCGTGTGAACAACTACAAGTTGTAGAGACTTTTTAAACAGCCCTAGGGGCCTCTGTAATACCTTAGCGATGCAGATGATCTGCTGCTCTATGGCTGCGTGTATGGCGACGCGGTCGTCCTCCCGCATCTTGTCGAACTCGTCGATGCTATTCTGGTATCACACCGCCCTAGGGGCCTCTGTAATATAATACCTTAGCGATGGAGATGGTCTGCTGCTCCATGGCCTCGTGTATGGCAACGCGGTCGTCCTCCCGCATCTTGTCGAACTCGTCGATGCACACCACGCCGCCGTCCGCCAGCACCATGGCCCCGCCCTCCATCACGAAGTTGCGCTGCAAATAAATAAAAAGCATGAGTGTGGCCAACTCTGGTGTCAAAAGTTTTCTAGCCACCTGTAAGGCCTAAAGGATGGCTCAAAAACTATACGGCAATGAACTGCCGGAACCTACTATTAAACGTGTTATCGGAACCACGTAAGTGTCCAAGTGTAAATTCTATCTATTTGTCGGTCACTTGATTCAAATATAGTAATCATAATTATCATCGAATTATTTCATATTTCAGATTAAAAATTTTCAATATTGATGTGCCAATGTTATTATTTAGCAAATTAGAGTAATTACTATTTTAAAGTCCGTTGAAAGCTGTCTCAAAAATGACTGAGGTGGGGCTATCTACTACCCAAAGATCAGTGGTCATTTTTTTACACGGATTAGGTCTACGTTTAACTACAGCTTGCTTGATGATAAGCACCACTGTAGTCTAAGATGAAGCATGCTCACCTAGAAGAAACATATTTACTCTGTGCTGAAATCTAATAATACATCATCATCATCCACAGCCCTTGGGATCCCACTGCTGGGTATAGGCCTCCGTTTGCATGTGCCATCTGCGTCGATCTTGTGCAGACCTCATCCAGGTTGGACCCTCCGATGTCTTTTTTTATACATAATCTACTTAATTTCAAATCTAAGTGCTAAGATGATGATCACTATCGCTCGCCGGGTCGCGTATAACGGAGGCGGTGAGTCCGGCGGCGCTGGAGCCCTTGCCCGAGGTGTACACTCCGATGGGAGCCACCTTCTCCACGAACTTGAGCAGCTGCGACTTGGCGGTGCCGGGGTCGCCCAGCAGCAGGATGTTGATGTCGCCGCGCCGCGTGAGACCGTCCGGGAGACGCTTGCGGGACCCTGGCGGTGGTAACAGATACATACTTACATACAAATAAAACTTTCAGAAGACTTCTTTTTTTGAAGTCGGCTAAAAAACATTTAGAATTTAGAATACTTGAGAACCTCTTTTTTTGAAGACGGTTAAAAGGAAGCCTAACATAAGTTTGTATTCTTTGTCATATAGACAATGCTATCATTAAACTAACGAGTTTTTGAATGATTCGTTTCATTATTAGTAACGCCTGTGATGTTTTATTGTAATTCTTTTTGATATCAAAACTCTAAAGCAGACTGATTTTACTTTGGTATGGTAGTAGTATCCAAAAACTACATTAATAAAGTAAACTAAGTAATTTCTTGAGTAAAATAATAGTATAAATAAAGTATGTTTTGATTTAAATTGAAAACCGCAAAAGTCATAACCTTTTAGAAAATCTAATACCAGTAATGGTAATAGTATTGGCCTTCACAATTAGACTCTACATTACTATAAGAGTTGGAAGCATAATCAAATTTAAAATAAAATGTACCTCCAAACAACAAGCAAGCGATAGCCTTCTTCATATCAGCGGCTCCGAACACACTGGGCGCTATGGACTTGCCGATCCTATCGTAGATGTCTGGTGCGGCGGCCAGCCGGCGGAACTGCTCCTCCTCCTCGGCGGTGAAGGGGCTCAGCCCGCCGGTCACCCCCTCCTCCGCTGTGAGCCCCACAGCCCGTAGGTACGAGGAGCGGACACCTACTGAGCCTTTGTCACGGTTTTCGCGCTGCAATTTTACAAAAGATATATAATATTAACTAGTGGACGCTTGCGGCTTCGCTCGCATTATTTCAGGATAAAAAGTGGCCTTTGACACTCCTAAAAACTCATACTACCTACATACCAAGAACCGTAATAATCCGTTCAACCATTTTTGCTCTATGAGCGATTAAATAAACAGATATACAGACAAAAGTTTTAAGTACTACTGAAACGTGTTCTGTTATATTCACTTTATGACCCTCTTTAGCTTTATTATATGTTCTTTTTCTTTTGCGTCGGATAGATTTACATTTGACTAGGTAGGCATAGTTTGCCTAATATGTATAGATTACTGTATTATAGTTCCCGTAAGGCACGATTAAATTTAGTTCGGTAGTGGGTATATGTCGAGCTAACTTTCGACATTATTATTGACGTAAGTGCTAGCCAGTTATTACAACTCAATGTATAGATTAGTAGCCAGTACGTACCCCGATCTTAGCAATCTTCTTGATGGAGTAGATACCGAGCACGGTGACGCGCGAGCCGGGCGCCGCGCGCTCGCACAGCACGCGCTCGCAGTACACCGTCAGGTGGCGCGGCATCTCGCCCTGCGGGATGCTCTCCGGCGCCTCCTGCAGCTTCAGCACCTGCACGTTTAAAAAAAAATTTCAGAATAATTGATAACCTCATTTTCTTGAAGTCGGTCTTGAATCCTAATAACCTCATGTATACCGCCTAAGGTGTCGAAAGACGTATACTGCATTAACATGAAGCTATTGAGAACAGCTGCTGTACCTCTAGCATACCCATTGGCACATTTATTTAATATTTGTCTCAGCGAAGGAACCTTTCCCGCCCCCATGAAAGTGAGCAAAGTAGCGCCCATTTTTAAAGGAAAGGGAAAGAGGGCTGATATGGATGCGTACAGACCTGTTTCAATCATCCCAGCCCTATCAAAGGTTTTTGAAAATGGCATAAGTACTCGACTTGTTAACTTTCTAACGGATACTGATGCTCTATCGGATAAACAGTATGCCTATAGAGAGGGTCGCTCAACAACTTCGCTAACGCGAGAGCTGCTTCGCCGCATTATGGAAGCTCGTGAAGGTAGTAAGAAAAAGCAAGTTGCAGTCCTGTGCTGTGACCTTTCCAAAGCTTTTGACGTCGCTGACCATAGAGTTCTGGGCCAAAAGCTTCTTCATTATGGTATTGTCGGTTCAGGCCACAGGTTGTTGAAGAGCTTTTTAGAAGACAGATCTCAAATTGTGGTTGGTGATGGAGGTAAAGCCAAATCGGATCCGCAAGGTTCGACAATGGGCGTGGCACAGGGCTCATCTGTATCGAATGTACTGTTCTCGCTATTAATGAACGACCTGCCGGATGCAGTCACTGCAGCTAATATACTTATGTATGCCGATGACGTAGCCGCCGTTATAACTGCACCATCAGTCGATGAGGTAGAGCAGAAGCTCAACTCAAGCAGGTAGCGATGCAGCTGGCGAGTTGGTTTACCGCTAACGGCCTCGCCTTAAATATCACAAAAACGCACTACATTCACTTCGATTTGTCAGGTCGAAACCGCAGTCCCTTAGATGTTTCAGTGGGCTCTACCAGAATCAATCAAACATACAGCACAAATTTCCTCGGGTTTGAGCTAGACTCGGCTCTAGTGTGGGATAATCATGTGCATAAAGTGTGCGGGAAAATAAGCGGTGCGTGCTTTGCATTGCGGCGAGTTGCACGGTTAGTATCGAAAGAAGTAGCACGCACGTGCTACTTCGCCACCGTGCATTCGCTTATACAGTACGGTGCAGAGATTTGGGGACATTGCTCAGAATGGGAAAAAGTTTTTCGCCTCCAGAAGAGTGCCATTAGAGCCATCGTAGGAGTCTCGTACAACACTCCCGCCAGGGAATACTTCCGAAGTCTGAGGATTCTAACGTTGCCATGTATAGTTATATTGCAAGTGGCTATTTATATGAGGAAGAACCTCGACTCGTACGTGACTTATCACAGCTTGGTTCCTTATAGCATGTGGGACACTCGTAAAATTGTTGGAGTAAACAGAACTCTATCAAAGTCAAACAAGCTCACACATGTCATGGGCCCGACGGTATATAATAAACTGCCGGACTCTATCATTGATGCTCCTAGCTTCAGTAGCTTCAGATTGAGACTGCAGCGCTGGCTAATCGAGCACTCGAGTAATTTATCTGGACTAAAACTGTTGTTCAAGGCGGAACATACCCATAAAGGAGGTCATATAGTGATAACTTACCTCCTTGGCAGCCTCTTCTAATATTGGTAGGTGCTCAGTAGGTTTCTTATACAGTTTTTCAGCTACCACTTCATCAAAACTGGACAGATCTTCAATATTTATTTCCACCTAGTACTGTCCCAAGTTGTAATTTCGCTTCAGTGTCTCTGTAACATGTTGAAATATTTTATTATTCTTTGTGATATTTATGTTTTCTAGTGAGCGTGTCTAATAGATGACAAAGAATCTTGATATTACCTGTATTTATAATTGAAATTTCCAGTGTGAAACTGCCTCATAAACTCTTTAAACTTTTTCTTTACCGCTTGGAGGTTAGCTTTAACTTGGGATTCGTTTCCTTCAACACCAAAGTTATCAGAGAAGAAAATTCCTGGATCGTCAAAGCCTTCCATTGTTGTGTAATATAAATGCGGTATTTATATGAACTATGTATTAGTAATAACTGTGAAATTTTATTCAGTTTAGTTAGTTTACACTATACTCCCTCTACGAGTTTACGTTTCGGCGACGCGCATCATATAATATAAAAAAGTATATAAAAATAAAATTTCCGTATATAAAAAAGTACTCTGTGACGCGCATGAAATGAAATCAAAACAAATTCCGGACCAGTTCAGTGTTGCCAATGAAAAATTTTAGGCGGCCGTGTATGGGTAAAAAAGCCGTGTTTGTATGGAAAAAGATCACGGGTGGGCCGTTTCATTGCTTAAAAAAAAGTTTAATTAATGATAATTAAAAGTTTAATTAATGATAATTAAACGTTTTTAACTTTAAAAACCTTATAAAAGCGCCATTTGGCTAATGTTGATTTTTTTTCTATTTGTTTGAAGAAATAACAACAAACAATAATTTTGAATAGTTAGCTTTAATTTTTATTTAAACTTATTATTCACGGTATAAATCTCGAATATTTTCTATAAACTCTTCTTCGTTCTTATTAAAGAAATATATTTGCTTGTCTTTAATTTTTTGGTACATTGAGGTGGTGGGTTTAAACGTTCTGCAATCATTTTGGCTGTCGTTACTTTTAATGCATTATTTTGTCAAGAGAAGTCCGCTAATAGTTGAAGTAAATAATTTGTTCCTCTTCTTTGTTTTTATATTGCTCTTGTGACTGAAAATTCGTTTACGATCTCCTGTCAAATAATATTTTGGGTAAGTGAGAAGTGAGTAATTTCGCGCATCGGAGTTAATCAATTACCTTAGAATTTGCGAATAGCCGTAGAATCTGCTACGGCTACAGGGTTGCAGCCGTAGGCCGTGCATTTTGTGATATTTTGGCCTGAAAGCCGTAGAACACGGTAATTGCCGTAGCATTGGCAACACTGTTTCAAGCAGATACAGACAATATACATACCCATTTTTTTTTAAAACCATCTCAATGTGAATCATCATTCACAATTTCATGTCTTCAAAAAGAATGAACGTGGTACGGTTTTTTGAATTTTTTATATGGTATACGTATTACCACAAACCATGAAGATTTTAGATTAGTTTAACTCTCGGGGGAAGGACAAGCCTGGAGACATAGTAATAAATTGAAGTGTGGCGCACTATCGGAACCTCTCTCTTTAATGAATGTTTTTAGTGTGCTAAAAAGAGACAACTATATACAATCTGTTCGGCCCTTTACGTTAGTGAAGCCGGTTTTTCTAGCTCGAGTAACCAATTTGGATACTAGCTGTGGATTTGGATTTTTGGCGAATATACAAAATCAAATACAAAATCATTTTTTTTTTTTTTAAGATATTTTTTCACAAAATAATATTTTTCACAAGAATATACCGTGAATCTTTGGAATATTTGGTTAAATGAGTTTGTTTGAGAAGTGTTTTCTACTGAAGAACAAATGGCATGCGTTGCCTATGGCTGTAAGAGCCATGCTTCGAAGAAAAGTGACGAAATCCAGAGCTTGTCATTTCACAGGTTAGAGTTTTTTATCATTTTCCACAAAACAATACAAAACTGAATCAAAATATTAAAATATAACAAATTTCTACTGTTTTAGAACCTCATTTTGGAGGAAAACAATTAAATTTTGCCATTATATGTTAGAAATACGCAAAAGTTTGGTTTATAGTGTTGTGCACAATTGTTCTGAATTCGGTTAAAATCGGGTCTCAAAATCGAACTTATATTTCGAAACCAGTCAATCCAGCATGTTTATGTCCGTCATAAATATCTTTATTCGTAGATCAATTGATAATCATAGAAATCTACTCATAAAAGCCATAGCCGAGACATACTTAAAAACGAAAATTCATTATATGACTAAGCAACTTATACAACCACAAGATAAAGTACGTAATTTTTTAAATAAAACTGTATTGTTTAAGGGTCAGTAAATAAAAACCTACAAAAGTTATCTGAGTTATTTTATTTATTTCGAACTACACAATCCTTTTCCAGGTTTTCTCACCTAGTTTCTAACTATGCCTAAAAGATCGATTTTGAAAACATGTTACAATTACGTCACTTTAATATGGTTTAGTTAGCGAAACTACTATAATAATCGTTAACGTGACAGAACAGAATGTATGTTTCGGTTCGGTTTCGGTTTTTTATTTCGTACGTCGTAGGCACATCACTAAATTGAGGTATTAAAAAACGGCTACACTGTCATTTGAAGGTGATCTATATCGTAACTAGTTATCTCTTTCTTCCGCGTTGGTGCGCACGTAAGTCGAAAGAGTGCAGACATACAGAACACGTTCAATTTATTACTATGACTCCAGGCTTGTCCTTCCTCCGAGGTTTAACTTCATGCCACAAACATCATCATCATCATCATCATAAATTTAAGGGCCGGGCCCTTGTCTGTGGAGTATGCGCCATCCTTCCCGGTCTTCTGCCAATTCCTTGACCTCCTTATACGACATGACACCCGCCTTTTCTTTTATTTGGTCCATGTATGATCTTCTCGGCCTTCCTCTTCCTCTTCGGGCTTCCAATTTTCCTTCCATGATGTTTCTTATAAATTCGTCATGTCGTATAAGGTGGCCAACCATCTTCCCTCTTCTGTTTTCAATAGTTGCCAGTATTGTACGGTGTTCTTGGACCATGCTCAGCACTTCTTCATTGGTCTTTCTTTCTGTCCAACTAATTTTCTCCATCCGCCGCCAGCACCACATTTCAAAAGCTTCTATTCGTTCTCTATCTCTTTGAGTCATGGTCCAAGTTTCGCTTCCATAAAGAGCAATACTCCATATGTAAGATTTTATGAGCTGTTTTCTTACGTGTTTTGCAATTTTGGATTTTAGTAAATGTTTCTTCCGGTTGAATGCTGTTTTTGCTATGGATATTCGGGTTATTATGTCTTGAGTGCATCTTGAGTCTTCTGTTATTACGCTTCCTAAATATTTGAATGAATGTACTTGTTCTATTGGGTTATTGTGCAGTTTAATGGGATTTCTATTGTAAATTTGGTTTCTGGTGATTGTCATAGTTTTGGTCTTGTTTGAGTTAATTTTGAGGCCTATTTCTTGAAAAGCTTCGTCCATTTGTTTGATTAGTTTTTCCAGTTCATTTCTATTGTGAATAATTTGTATGAGTATTTTTGAAGCATGTGATATGAGACTTAGTGTTCTGTGTTCTTCGCATTTGTGGGTGTTAAGTTTTTTGGGTAGAAGTACTGTTTTAGTGGTTTGAAAATCATTAGGAATGTTACCTGTTAAGTACATTTCTTGGGTCAGTTTAAATATTTCATCTAAGAGAGGGTCACATACCGCATATTTGATAAGTTCTATGTGAATTTGGTCTTCTCCTGCTGCTTTTCCATTTTGTATATTTTGTAGAGCTCTGTCAAATTCTTCTCGTACTATTGGTGGGCCTAAATCATCACAATCTATTGAATTTTCTTCTTCTAGATCTTTATCATCCAGTCCTGCTCCGTCGTATAATGTTTCTATGTAGTTTTTCCATCGTTGTACTATTTCTTTTTCGTCCAGTAGCATTTTTCCACCTGAGTCAAGGATTGCTGTGCTTTTTGTCTTGTGTTTAAGGTCAATTTTCTTAATAAGACTATATGCTTTATCTACTTTTCCTTCTTTCAGGTATTTTTCAATGAGTTGACAGTCTTCTTTTATTGCATTTTCTTTGGCTTCATTACATTTTAAAGTTATTTTGTTGGTTAAAGTTTTATATTTGCTTACACTTGTAGCATCAGTTTTATTTTTCAGCTTCCTGCGGTCAAGCATGAGGGTTATTATATCCTGTGTCAACCACTTTTTTCTTGGGACTATTTTTACTTTGTTTATACATTCATTAGCACTAGTACGTATCATGTTGCTAATATTTTTCCATCTTGTTTCTATGTCTATTGGACTAGAATTATTTAATTCTATGCTATTTATATAATCTTTCAATTTATCTCCTAGCTTATTACTATATTGCACTGTTGTATTGCTCGTTTTATCCTTAATACTAGTGAGATCTATTTTCTTCGGTTTAGTTTTTCTTTTGTTTTGTTGTAATTCCAGATTATGTTTGCTTATAAGTAAGTTGTGATCGGATTTTATATCAACGCCCGGTAAGGTTTTGCAATTTGTGACGGATCGTTTGTATTTTTCTTTTACTAATATGTAGTCTATTTGATATCTCGCTGTGTCTCCCGGGTTTTTCCAAGTATACAATCTTCTTTTGGGTTGTTTATAGTGTGTATTGAGAGGTACCATATTATGTTCTTTACAAAATTGAACGAGTCTGTTTCCTCTTTCATTTCTTTTTCCTAAGCCAAACATTCCAACTATATTGTCTTCTGCTCCTTCGCCTAATACTGCGTTAAAGTCTCCCATAACGACTAGATAATCATTTTCGTGGACAATGTCTAATATGGAGTCTATGTTATTATACATATCTTCTACTTCGTCTATGTGGTGTCCGGTAGTGGGCATGTACACTTGTAGAATTACGATGTTTCTGTGTTCATTTTTTATTATAACTGCTGTTAATCTATCGCTATGGTGTATGGTATTTGTTACTTTATCTCCCCATTTTTTACTTAGTATTAGTGCTGTGCCGTTTTTTCCTTGAGTTTCTCCTGTATATATTACTCTGTGATCCCCGTTCCAGTAATCTCCACTTCCTCCCCAACGAGTCTCACTTAATCCTACTATATCTATCTTACAGTTATCCATTTCCATTAACAGATTCTCAAGTTTGCCTGCTGGCAACATCGTTTTCGCATTGAACGTACCGATTGTACAGGGATTTCGCAGGATGACGACCCGGGTAGCCCTGTTACTACCCCTGCCGGACTCGGACCGCCACGGCATGTTACTTCGCGGAAGCCCGTTGTCAAGAACGTTTACTGTATTAGGCGACATTTTCCATTACTCCAAAATTGGGATAAGTAGTGCGGTGGTTTCCCACTTGCCTTCCGCACCGCGGTACAAGAGCTGGTTGCCCATCAGTTGCTATCCTGACCAGAACCCTTCCAGAGCCTTCCTCTTCGGCCTCTCGCCAGTACCGGTGTTACCGCTGCCTAACACCGGGGAAACGCTTATTTAATGGCGGCGTTTGATCGCCATGTCACAGAACCGTTGTTGGACCTTTTGTAGCACTTTATAGGTTAGCCCGCTCCACCAGACTACCCACTACGTCCTGATAGTTCCGCCGCTGTTGGTCGGGGACTGCTTATTGGTTATTCGCAGCTAACCACCATATCTGGTGGCCGTTCCACTATCCGCCACCCGTGGACCCCTCCGGTGTCTGTCAGCTCAGCCCCGGAACGGCCACAAACATAAAATAGGAAAATCTTTATTGCCATATAAAAAAAAATCCATATATTTGGTGTTGCCAGGTATAAAACTATTATTTTTTTAATATGGTATCCCCACTTCCACTGCGTGAAAATAGCCATAAAAAAGTACTCTGTGAAATAGCCCTTCCTTGCCGTTTGTTTGGTTGTGCTAACTAAACGAATCCGTTGCGAAAAGTAAATTTTCACCGTGCACGGGGAAATAAAACTGAAATTGTGAAAAGTTTATGTATGACTGTATCTTCTAATAATTTAAAAGCGTTAATTATTTGCCGCAGTTACCATGTTTAATGTCCGTGTCCGAAGTAAATAAACGAATTCTGATAAAAAACGCGATAAAGTTACAATTTTACTGACGACGGTAGGTTCAAAGTTTTCTTATTTTACTGTAACTCGGTTAAGTTTTTATTGTTACCAAATTGTGATATGCGTTATAAAGTACATCAACTTAATTTTTCAGTGTCCGCCGTTCAAATTACAGAGATATTGAAGGTTTCATGTGCTAAAAATCTGGCGCGAAATTAATGTCTGTTTTTTTGCCGAACTTTTTTCATCTGTTTTCTTAGACTAAGAAATAGTCCGTAAAATATTTATAAAATGGCCAGTCCTGCCCAAGATCCAGTTTTACCGTATTATCTGAAAAGGATTTCTAGCTTCTTAGAGGATAATAAAAAGAAGTTAACATTTCCTAAGATTGCGCCAGAGCTTCATGAAACTTTATTGCGGATTGTGAATGACAGTTTGGATTTTTTAATGAGTGATAAGTATAGTGCAGCTGTAAGATCAGAGGCAGACAAAGTTCAGACAGCTATAGAACTTCTGGCAGCTAGAAATGTTAAGATTGTGGCAGAAATAAGTGACGGAAAACATGGGCCTAAGTAAGTATCTTGATATTACTTTATAAATATCATTATACAACACAACACATACAAATCATACTATATTTTATAAATGAAAGCATCAACACATGTCTTTGTAAATTTTACACATTTTTGTGACTATGCATTTATGTAGGTAGGTATTAAGTATTTTATTTTAAATGTATTTTTTTTTATGACTACATTACATGTTTTACAAACATGATACAAACAACTGCTACGGTAGATCCACACTTAGATTTTATGCTGTACTGTGGCAGATTTTAAGTTTGTTTTTCTTCTTCTTCTTATTGAATGAGGGTGGCCAACTCTGGTATCACTTGCTATTGCCTCCGCTAGCTAATTTAATTGAAGTCTTAATTATATGTAAGTATATTGTAAAATTCTTTTATAATTTCAGTGTTCTGTCATATATCAAAAAACCCTTCAACATGGAAGAAATCTTCAAAGCTCTTAAACCTCTTAGGCTGCCTAAATGTGTACTCAACAACAACCCAGCGTTAAAAAATGAACCAGCTCTAAACACTGATCCAGCTCTAAACTATGAACCAGCTCTAGAAAATGAACCATCTCTAAACACGGAACCAGCTCTAAACAACAACCCAGCTTTAAACAACAAACTCAATATGGAAAACTTATCCCAAGACACATCTGTGACTCAATCCTTCAAGATAAAATGTCTGAACACATGTTTCAAGTTTGTAAAAGATGACACACAGCTGCTAATGCCATTTCCGGATATGACCGAGGAACAGGCTCAGTATTTGTATAACATTATTAAATCTGGTAAGAATTATTGTATATTTATTTATTTGACTAGTGGGTGCTCAAGGCTTCACTCGCATTAAGAAGTAAAATTTGCATCCCCTATTTCACCCCTTTATAAGTGGCATTTCCAAAAATCCTTTCTTAGTAGATGCCTACATCATAACATCTACCTTCATTCCAAATTTCTACCCAATCCGGCCAGTGGTTTGTGCTGTGTGTTGATAGATCACTATATCAGTCAGTCAATCAGTCAGTCACCTTTGAGTTTTATATATATAGATATATTTAGATAAATGGGCAAGCAGCAAATTGCTGATGTGCCCATATCACACTGTGTCAAACTTGTTTTATTTTGTGAACTTTGTGTGGACTATATAGTCCACACAAAGTTTACAATTATACAGTCCACTGGTGCAATGATCACAAGATAACAAGAGATCACTTTATATCCTTTACACCTTTTATTTTTTTCCGTATAGTTGTGGTATAGGTTTACATTTGACTATAGCTTGCCTGATGTTAAGCATTGCTGCAGCCTAGGGTGTTACACGCTTACCTAGAAGATACCTATTAATTCTAGATTTGAAGACCCCTGGATTGTAGTTCACAGGAAACACATTTGATTCACATTTATTCATAAATGGTGTTATACTTGTACAATCTTAAAATAACAGTAAGAAGAACCTAAAAATAAATTATTTGTAGGTAAAAGAATATATAAAAAGGTTGTGTGTTGCACCTCTTGTATGTTCTAAATTTTTTATATCTGAGGTGTCCTTAAAATCATGCAACTTTGATAATTTATTTGATGTTTTACACAGATCTGTGTTAAGAATTATTTCAATAAATTTTCCTAAATATTCTTCATTTTGTAATTTGCCCTGCCAAAATTGTTTACTAGAATAATGTTTACTTTACACCTTTTTTAAAATTTTAGGCACAGAAGACAAATCAGATACTGATGACAATTTAGGCTTCCAAAGTATGTACGCTCCACTGTGGAAGACAATGAGAGAATTTAACAAGAAATATGACTACAGAATTGACTATGAATACACTGAACCTGTTAGCAAAGAAGGGATGAAGTTGTAAGTATTTTAAGTTTTTGGATATCTTTTTTTAATTTTAATAAAGGAAGGGATTTGCACTTGACCTTAATTTGCCATTCATCTATACATATAGGTATATATAGACTAAGCGAGTTCCAGTGTCTGCTTTTCATCTAGACACATCGTGGTTTGAATCCGGCCCTATACCAATGACTTGTATTCTCAAGTTATGTGTGGATTTGCACTCGCTTAGTAGTGAAGGAAAACATCGTGAGGAAACCGACATGTTTGAGGACCACAATATCTGAGGACATGTGTCATCTGTGGAAGGACCTGGGCGCCCACCACGATGTATCTGCACAAGAGAACTCCCTTAATGAATTATTTCTGCGGAGGAGTCACGACCCTCAATCATGAGGAAATACGACTCACACACACAGAGAGAGAGAGAAAACAAGATGTTATCAATTTGACCGATACATAATAAAAAATTTTAAACATTTTTTTTTAATTACAATACTTAAATGGGAAGTCTCAACAGACATTAAAGAGTTAAGTTAAGTATCTATAAAAAGTATTAAAAAATCACATTTTTCACAGCGCCCTCTAGCCATGACAAATACATGTATGTATCTGTAAAAACATAATAAATACTGACAGTATTGCACTGAAGCAATTAATGTTTTTTAATGATATGTTTTGATTTCTTTATGATAAATTAGGATTCTTAAGTGGGGTGTGTAAAGTTGAGTTGCCGAGGATCAAACTATTTATTTTTATATATCTATATACTAATATTATAGAGCTGAAGAGTTTGTTTGTTTGTTTGTACGCGCTAATCTCAGGAACTGGTGCGAATTAAAAAAATATTTTTGTGTTTAATAGACCATTTATCGAAGAAGGCCTTAGGCTATATAACATCACGCTGCAACTAATAGGAGCGGAGAAACAATGGATAATGTGGAAAAAACGGGAAAAATTATTCATCTTTGAGGGCTTCCGTCGCGTGCGCTGCGAAAACGATTCAAGTCGTGGGTAACAGCTATAATTTACAAAGCTGAAGAGGTTGTTTGCAAAAATAAATATGATGCCCAAAACAACTATTCCACACGGACGAAGTCGCTGGCACAGCTAGATATAAATACACTTACGAATACACGTTATACAAACAACCTAATCTACTTTTCCAAAAGGCAGCGTATCCAAAATGCTGGCTGCATTGCCCCGCTGAACAACTCTTTTGGACAAAGTACTAGCCAGCATTTTGGTCATTTTTACATTTTTCACTATAGTAGATGAGCTAGAATAGAATATAACTTTATTGTACACCAGAAAAAAAAACATAAAACAATCTAACGAGACATAACTTAACCTAGGAAATTGGGCGGCCTTATCACATAGAGCGATCTCTTCCATGCTTAGAAGGTGTTGTGTGAAATGTCCCAGGATATTAAATTTATTTATATTGTATGTATTTTAAATTTCAGACGCTTAGTGTTTGAGAAGATAAAGAAAACTGATTCGACCAATAATAATATACCAAAAACCAAAATACCAAAGACAAAGAATATCCAAAGACCCGAACCAACTGTCAATTCAGATATAATGAACGTGGACGCTTTACATGATGATGACGCGCCGGTTGTGTAAGTTTGAATGTAGTTATATATCTCTCTTATCTACATATATCTATATACACCTATATATAAAAGAGAGTGGTGTTAGTTACACCACTTATAACTCAAGAACGGCTGAACGGATTTAGCTGAAAATGGGTGGGGAGTAGCTTAGAACCAGGAGACGGACATAGGATTTTTAATTATTATTTATTTTTATATAATTTTTTTTTCGTTTTTTTAAATCAAGTATCTGCTTATTTATTACCTCTAAGGCAGAACAGGGTTCGCCGGGTCAGCTAGAGTAAAATAAAAATAATTAATACCTTTTAATTCCAGTAACTTAAATAATATGTTAAATAGTACATGTTAATAGTTTGGGGCCAATGAGGCTACCGCGTGTAAGATCACCGCTAGAGGCGCTAGTGTGCCGTGAGGTCCAAATGTTCTCAAACTAAGCAAACCTTACCAACTTGCCGCTAGGATCGCTACTGGATCGTAAGGTTTGAAATGTGAAATATCATCAAATAACGGTAGCTCTCATTGGATTTACATAAGTAACACATATTTTTATATTTTAAGTATAAGTATCATAATTATTTAATTCTTCTATACAACAACATTATAAATACTCTTTAACAATAAAACAAATCGGAGTGTTTCGGATGTTAGCTGCAGACTAATGAAGCGCCCGTAGCCCAGCTAGCGGAGGCAATCGTATGTGATTACCAATGTTAAGCAAAGGTCGACGCGGTCAGTACGTGGATGGGTGACCGAAAAGTGACAGTCCATTTTGGGCGCTTCCGTGGATAGGAAGACACTTTAAATTGTAGGTCCCGGCTGTTTGTGTAGTAAGGCAGTCGTAAATCCATGTCAGAGGCCCTTCGGTGGCTTAATAAACTCTCGACATCAGAGTTGGCCACTCTCATTCGATAAGAAGAAGAAGAAGAAGTGACCAATGTTTAGATTAGCCAGCTAATATTTATGCAGATAGATAGATAATCCTTTATTGTCACACACATATAAAACGAGATTAATAAAAATTACTTACATAAACTGCTCTAGTGCCACAAGTGGCGGCCTTATTGCTAAAAGCAATCTCTTCCAGGCAACCATTGAATGGAGAGGAATAAAAAAGGAGTATAAAGGACGTGGTGTACAACAGAAATAGATGCGATAGGATAAATAATATACACAAACATAAATTATAATGTATGTACATAAACATAAAGACATACATTCTAATACATATTATACAAAATGGGTACAAACATAAACTAATATATAGTGTTAAAATATATGTAATACAAAACATATACATGCACACAACATTATGTCCTTCTTATTCACATCCTCATTGCAATCATTTTAATAATGTACCTAATAGGGTATAGAACCGGGAAATTCCGGTATCGAAAATCCCGGGAACCGGGAAATGATTCTGCATTTCCCGGTTCCCGGGATTTTCGATACCGGAATTTCCCGGTTGTATGTAGTACTTTCGGGATTTTCGGTACTGACTTTTTTTTTCAAAACAGAAGATAAAGATAAAAGATAAGATATGTCTTTAATGCACACCAAAGAAATTACATAATAAAAAGAAATTTAAAAACTTATTTAATGCACATTGGACGGCCTTATCGCCTTAGGCGATATCTTCCAGGCAACCTTTGGATGGACAGGATTTAGAATCTTAAATAGGCGGTGTACAAGAATACAACAACAACAACTTTTTTTGTCTGTAATTTTTTTCACTACTTCAAATTATTATTCATACAAATTATTCATTTGTATGTCATAGATAGGTACTAGGACTTAGTACCTATGACATACAAATAAATACAAAGCTTTTATTGGGCCAAAACAATATTACATCTAGGTAACTACAATAAACATGTCTTAACGATACAAAATGTTTAATTATCTGTACCTGTGTTGTGTTTGCACCTTGCAGTAGGTCTCATAAGAGCCTGAAGCGCAAGTGCATCCACTCCCACATCGTTTTTATGAATAATTAACTATTTTTTACAGGAATAAAGCACCGACATCACAACTCTGTAAACAAGTGTTCCAAGGTAAAAAACTAAGCAAAAAGCAACAAACCAAACTGACTGAAAACGAGAAACTCATTCAGAGAGTGGCTAAAAATATTAAAAAAGGCACTTTGCCACAGGACTTTGTACATGAGGCTTGCCAAACTGTGGCTGAATTCTTAATGGACGACGGAAAACAGTGCTTGGGTATGTATCTTACTATTTATTTATTTATTTACAGACACAAAAACAACTTACAAACTGAAACTTATAATAAAAAACAAACTTAACCTAATATGTAAAAAACAAAAAATTGTAAGCCTAACTATTTTGTAGATAGATAGATAGATAGATAGATAATCCTTTATTGTCACACACATATAAAACAAAATTAACTAAAAATACTTTCATAAATTACTCTAGTGCCACAAGTGGCGGCCTTATTGCTAAAAGCAATCTCTTCCAGGCAACCGTTGGATGGAGAGGAATAAATAAAGGATTATAAAGGACGTGGTGTACAACAGAAATAGATGCGATAGAATAAATAATATACACAAATATAATTATAATGTACATAAACATAAAGACATACATCCTAATACATATTATACATAATTAGTACAAACATAAACTAATATATAGTGTTAAAATATATATAATATAAAACATATACATGTAGATAATACGTAGAGACAGCAGTTATATTATAGCATTTACATATGTATATCAGCATAATGACAACAGATACCAATTTTTTACTTGACTCTTGAAGCTATCAATTTGTACATCTAAATTGTAATTGTAATTTGTACATTTGTAAATGTGTACATCTTTCTTTACAATAAAATGTTGTACTCTTTAAAGAAAACGTCACTATTATTTCTTAATATATAAAACTCAAAGGTGACTGACTGATTGACTGACTGATATAGTGATCTATCAACACACAGCCCAAACCACTGGTCGGATCGGGATGAAATTTGGCATGCAGGTAGATGTTATGACGTAGGCATCCGCTAAGGAAGGATTTTTGGAAAAGTGTCTTTTAAAGGGGTGAAATAGGGGATGCAAGTTTTACTTCCAAATGCGAGCGAAGCCGCGAGCACCCACTAGTTTTATATATTTTTTAAACAAGATATGCTCATGTTTGGTTACAACTCGCCTGATGTTAAGCAACGTTGTAATCTACGATCTAGCGCGCATCTACGTATCTGTTTCAACGAGCGATTTTTCCCCACATAATTTATTAAGAGGGGCCAAAATCCGCGCGCTTGGGTGGCGCCATCTCTTAGCAACATTTGTTGCTAAAATTAATGTGGTACTGGAAAATCGTTAATGTCAATATCACTTTATTATAAAAATTTTAATTTCTCAGTTTGATGGCCTATCTTCCCACTTGACATTGGCAGAATTGCGAAGTCATATCTTCGCAAAAGCCATTAAAAAAAGCATGTGAAACATTATATATTTAAATGTCAAATAAAACAAAACTAAATGTCAAATTAACTAATAACCTGCCTTTAATCGTTCCGTTTATTATAAACTAGTGGATGCTCGCGGCTCTGCTCGCACTAAGAAGTAAAACTTGCATCCCCTATTTCACCCCTTTAAAAGCAGTTTTTCCGAAAATCCTTTCTTAGTGGATGCCTACGTTATAACATCTACCTGCATGCCAAATTTCAGCCCGATCTGTCCAGTGGTTTGGGCTGTGCGTTGATAGATCACTATATCAGTCAATCAGTCAGTCACCTTTGAGTTTTATATATTTAGACTAGTGGACGCCCGCGGCTTCGAACGCATTATTTCGGAATAAATAGTAGCCTATGACGCTTCCATGGCCTCATACAACTTACATACCGAAAATTATGATGATCCGTTCAGCCGTGTTTGCGTGATTCGCACACAAATAAACAGACAGAAACTCTAAAAACTGCTCAAACGTGTTCTATTATACATTTAAAGTATACCACTCAAACCATTTTTTCGAATATTTCCTATGACCAGATTTTTGACCCTCTAGCTTTATTATACCTACATACAAATTAATATTTCCGTTATTTAGAGCCCATGACACAAGCGTTTGCTTAGTTGGGGGCTAGATGGCGCTGTGTGCAATGTCCCGAAATATATATTGATAATTTCATTTATAAATAACTTTCAGTTTTCTTTCCTTTCAGTATACAAAGACGTTAAATGTACAGACGTTCAGTTCATAGAGTCATTACATAAACTCGCCTGCAATGAACAGTCATACATGCTGTTCACATCCCAGTGTCAACGATATTTGGATGATATATCATATTGTTACAACGTTAAGAAAGTACGATATTTATCGACAAGGGATAAAGGGAATAAGTGAGTATTTAGCACATGAGTTTGCTTAGTATGGGGCTAGATGGCGCTGTGTGATATGTCCTGAAATATTTATTTATTGAGGTATTCAATTTATTTATATTTAGCTCATAATCCAACTTTTATTGGAAAATGAGCGAAAGCAATCCTAAAGATTAAAGAGGAAACACAAAAAAAAATACCATTTTTTTACTATTATTAATGTATTTTTTAGTTTAAATTAAAAACAACCGTAATGCGGGTTCAGCACTAGACAAAATAACTTATTTTTTAAACTAGATAGGCTCACGCTTGACTACAACTCGCCTGACGTTATGCAACGTTATAATCTACGACTTAGCGCGCTTGCCTAGAAGACACCGATTCACTCTCGATTATTCGATATTTAGTTTTTATTATGTTATTTATATTTAGTTTAAGTCGTTCATTTATTGAATTCTTCAATTTTTTTCAGGACTTTCATTCTACAAAAGGTTTCATCAAACCCTGTTGCCCTTGATTCAGGCACACTGTAAGTCGTAATTCTTTATTATTTAACTAGTGGGTGCTCGCGGCTTCGCTCGCATTAAGAAGTAAAACTTGCATCCCTTATTTCACCCCGTTAAAAGTGACATTTCCAAAAATCCTTTCTTAGCGAATGCCTACGTTATAACATCTACCTTCATCCCAAATTTCAGTCCAATCCGTCCAGTGGTTTGGGTTGTGCGTTGATAGATCACTATATCAGTCAGTTAATCACCTTTGAGGTTTATATATATAGACAACAATATACCGTAGTGAGACGGGCACTTGCCACTGTCAACGTACCATCAGTTCTTGAACCGATTGGCATGGTCCGTGACGATGGTAAGCGCCCCGATGGCCTCACACTGATTCCCTGGGAGCGGGGAAAAGCTCTTGTATGGGACGCAACTTGCGTCGATACACTAGCTCCTTCTCGCCTCAGTGGAACAGTACAAGCGGCAGGAGCCGCGGCGGACGCAGCAGAAGAAGCCAAGCGGCGAAAATATACATCATTATCGACTGATTATATTTTCGTACCGCTTCGCTTCGAAACTTTTGGTCCGTGGGGTAAAAGCACGAAGTCTTTTATAAAAAAATTAAATAAAATGTTGATTGACATCACTAGAGACAAGAACGCTGGCTGGTTCCTTGCGCAAAGGATTTCTATAGCAATCCAGCGTGGGAATGCAGCCAGCGGTCTTGGCTCCATACCACATGTAGATTGTTTAAATTTAGTTTAGATGTAAATACTCTTTTTTAGTTCTATCAGTGTTAATATGTGTAAATATTGTTTCTTATTATTTTAAATAAAGTCCTATACTACCTACTACAAGCTCAGAGCAACTCAGATTCGATTGATCAGTGTTCCAGTTGACTAGTGATACTGATACGTTTGATATTTGTTATTAGTGACAGATTTGTTAACGATGATATTACTGATCCCAACATATTAGTTTAAATATTATAATATTACTAAAAGAATACATTAGTGTCATCTAATCTCTGGAATTATTCGTATTAACCCATCTTTACAAATGAGTGAATTACCTCAGTTATATACATACGAGTATGTAGAGTTACATTGTGTTCGCCTCCAGAAAATCAATCACACAGGTTTTATTTATTGTAATGTAACTAAACTACATCATGTGGAATGACGCTGGGTGTTTGCGTGACTTAACAGAGTACAGCGCCATCTATTGAAATTGTTACTAACCAAAATTAATTGCTCCAACTGTAGTAGTTTAAAGAAACTATTTTTATTGAAAAAGTTTACACCAAATTTGAAAAAAAAATAAAACTTGTGTACCTAGTTTATTTTCTTGTATGTATGTGTTTTGGTTAAAATTGGATTAAAATTGAGCATGGTAAAAAAAAAATATATTTTCCTGGACATTGCACACAGCGCCATCTAGCCCCACACTAAGCAAATGCTTGTTTCGTGGGTACTAGACAATGGATATAATACTTATCTATGTATTGATTTGTTTGCTTTCAATAATGTCTGTTTGTTGTTACGTAGAGTTATTCTAACACTTTATATTTATTTTCAGTGTCCAAAATCAAGTTCAACCGATCCCAGTTCAAAATGAAGTCAAAGCAAACCAAGAAAAACCATTCGAGGTCAAAGTCCAAAACCAAGAAAAACCGAACAAAACTCGACAACCGCCTCCTGAAGTAACAGAGTTTACTGAACTCAAAGCAATAGTAAATAATGTATCAAAACATAGCGGGAACCAAGCGATCCCTGACTTTCTAAGTGACATTTCGAGTTTTTTGACTAAAGGGAATACTGACAGGTAAATATTTATAAACTAGTGAGCCGCCCACGCCTTCACTCGCATTATTTCGGGATAAAAAGTAGCCTATGAAATCACATACTACCTACATACCAAAAATTATGTTGACATGTTCAGCCGTTTTTGCGTTATGTCCGTTTTAATAAACATATAGGAAGTCTGTTTGAGTTTGTTGGTTTCTGATCGCAGTTGCAGCTTCGTTTATTTATTTTTAAATAATTATATGTATATGTTGCGGCGAATGTGGATAATGCGGGAATTATGCATAATTCCCGGGAATTATGCATAATTACCAGTGCTCTTGGTGAGTGAGTGAAAAGTGAGAAAAACATTCGAATTAATCACATTTACCGGTAATTATACATAATAATAATTTACCAAAGGGGTATGGTAATTATATATAATTACCGGTAAATATGGAAAATTCACTACATTTACCGTGTGCGTTGGGTATTATGCATAATTCCCGATTATCCACATTTACCGTAACATATATACAGTTACAAAAAAATATGCAAATACATAATTGACAAATTCTCAACTAACAGTCAGGCAGGCTAAATATATTTTGTGTATGCTCTGTCGATTTTCTCTGCGATATATAGAAATATATCATTTGCGGCTATTGGTGTTAAATTCATAGTTTATTAATTTTATTATTTGTAGCATGTAAATCAGTTTGTTTACTGTATAGGTTTTATTTTAAGTATTTATTTGAACGCCACCGACCAAACTGATCTCTTCCATCGCTTTCTTACCAAGGTTGCCTGGAAGAGATCACTTAAGGTGATAATTCCGCTCATTTGTACATATATTTATAGTTTAAGTCCTTTTGATATTGTTAATTTATTATGGCAATCTATACTAATATTATAAAGCTGAAGAGTTAATTTGTTTGTTTGAACGCGCTAATCTTAGGAACTACTGGTCCGAATAAAAAAAAATATTTTTGTGTTTAATAGACCATTTATCGAGGAAGGTTTTAGGCTATATAACATCACGCTGCAACTAATAGGAGCGAAGAAACAATGGAAAATGTAAAAAAAATGGGAAAAAATATTCATCTTTGAGGGCTTCCATTGCGTGCGTTGCGAAAAACGTTTCAAGTCGTGGGTAACAGCTATAATTTATAAAGCTGAACAGGTTGTTTGCAAAAATAAATATGATGCCTAAAATAAACTATTCCACGCGGACGAAGTCGCGAGCGCAGCTAGTAAAGATATATTGATTGAAATATTTTTTTTCAGATCTCTAACTTTCGACGATTTAACCGACTTCGAGATTAAGTTCATAAGGAGCGTCCACACGGCGAGCAAGAACGAACACGCGTATCCGCTATTCACACGCGAGTGTCAGAAACTGTTGCGAAGCATAAGCTTCAACGCACTAAACTACAGATTAACTGTCAAAATATTGTTGGACGAAACGACCAAGTGTTGGTAAGTAATTACATTATAAATAGAGAGTTAAAACTTTTTTAGTTTATGAAAAAAGTGTTGGTATTTTTTTTTCAATTTTCTAGCTGTTTTGAGCGAAGCGAGGGCAGATTTCATATCTATTTAGGTCGATAACTTGAGCTGTTTTTGCTGTCAAAATTATGATGGGATGAACTGTTGGTAAGACTTTTTCGCACATGGTTCAAGTACAAGCGATCGAAGCGAGTGCGAAATTATATTGGTACATAATCACCAACTTTTCTAGCTATTTTGAGTTAAACGAGAGCAGATTTCAAAACTATATGTACAAAGTTAGGAACAACAGTTGGTAAGACTCTTTAACTTGAGTGAGCGAAGCGAGTCATATAACTTTACAGATATAGCATTTAATTCAATAGCTTTCCACTGTTTAAATATAAGCCAATTTGGCCTAGTGGTTGTCGAAAAATATTAGCGGCTTTATCACTATTAGCTTTTTTTTAATTTTCAGGACCGCTATACTTGAGAAACAACCAAAACCGCCAACGCCTGAAATAAATGTGTAAGTATAATATAGGTAATAAATATAAAACCTTTGACTGGCCTGTTAGCTTAGTTGGTAGTGGCTCTGCCTACTAATCTAGGGGTTGCGGGTTTGATTCCCGCTTGACACAAGTATTTATGAAATTTAAAAAAAATATAATTACTTGTGTTGAGTCTGGTCGTTTGTACGTATAATAAGTATGTATTTACAAAAGAAAAGTATATTAGTATTATATCCGTTATCTAGTACCCACGACACAAGCGTTTACTTAGTGTGGGGCTAGATGGCGCTGTGTGCAATGCCCTGGAATATTTATTTATTTTTTACATTATTTTATAAATAATCAACTATCTATGATCTTCTTTTTGAGTTTTGTAACCCTATATTACATTAATACCAAAAAATATGAGGATCCGTAGCTTCGTTTGAGCCGTGAATGTGAAAAATACATCAACAAACTTTCTTTCGTGTTATATCTAGGTATATGTACAAATAACGATGTTATAAATTACCAGTAGAGACGCGGCGTTTTTTAGCTTATAGTCACGTTTCTATAGTACAGTTTATTCGTACTCACAAAATAATTTAAAGCGAGTGTGGCTCAGCGGTTCCAGTGTCTGCTTTTTATCCAGACGCACCCTGGTTCGAATCCGGCCCTACACCAATAACTTGTATTTTCAAGTTATGTGTAGATTTGCACTCGCTAAGCGGTAAAGGAAAATATCGTGAGAAAACCGTCATGTTTGAGGACCACAATATCCGAGGACATGTGTCTTCCGTGGAAGGACCTGGGCGCCCACCACGATGTATCTCCAAGGCCAAGAAAACTCCCCTAACGAATCAATTTTGCGGGGGAGTCACGACCCTCAGTCATGAGGAATACGACTTAAGAGAGAAACAATTTTTAATAGCTTCTTTGTAACTATTTCAGAGTACAACACAGGGCGAGATCGCTAAGCGCTGGACGAAGGTACGTTTGATATTGAAAAAGAAACTGTTTTGATGGTTAGGCCGTCTTGCACAACGATTCACAAACGCATTTAGTGACAATGTGACTGGCCTGTTAGCTTAGTTGGTAGTGGCTCTGCTTTCTAATCTAGGGGTTCCGGGTTCGATTCCAGCTTGACACAAAGTATTTATGCGTTTTAAAATTTATAATGACTTGTGTTAACTTGTGTTATAAAGTCTGGTCGTTTGTATGTATAATAAGTATGTGTTTACAAAAGAAAAGTATATAAGGCCACCATATTTCACCCGAAAACGCTTCGCGCTTGAAAAAATGCCTACAGTTGCTTTTTTGCATGCCATTCCACGCCGTATTAACATGAAAGCAAGGGCGAGCATCGCGCGCATAGCTCCGGCCGACGAGACTTGTCCACACGCAAACAATTTTGCACAATTTGAGCAGTTTTGCAGACGTTTTTGACGAAATAAATTCATACAAAATCAGCAATTCAGAATATTCTATTTATGGCTCTTTACTCCTCTAAATAATAACATTATTTTTTAGATATAATTAAATTGGTTTAAATTTCTGTACTACTTTTGGATAAAAAGGTGAAAAATATTTCAAAACAACTATTTTTCAAAAATAAAACTATCGAGTGAAGTAGGTATACGTAATCGACTTTTGGCGTCTTTTATTATCTTTACACTGAATCAAAATTATATAAACTGAAAAAAAAAGCTCTATCTTATATACTTACTTCTATTTTATTTGATTTTTATGAAATGTCGATTTCACATAGCACCCCGCGTTAAGTATTATATCCGTTATCTAGTACCCATAGTACGAGCGTTTATGGAATAGCACGTAAATAGTCGTAATAAAAAAAAAATAGTCCTAGCACGCTCCATCTTAGGCCATAGCCTTTGCTTGCTATCAGGTAAACTATGGCCAAGTGCAAACTGACTGGCCTGTTAGCTTAGTTGGTAGTGGCTCTGCCTTCTGATCTAGGAGTTGCGGGTTCGATTCCCGCATAACACAAATATTTATGAATTAAAAAAAAATATAATTACTTGTTTTGAGTCTGGTCGTTTGTATTTACAAAAATAAAAAAGTATATAAGTAATATATCCGTTATCTAGCATCCACGATACAAGCGTTCGCTTAGTGTGGGGCTAGATGGCGCTGTGTGCAATGTCCCGGATATTTAAAAAAAACTATTTTAATAATTTTTAGTATAATAAAGTATTAAGTAATTAATATATAATATTTCAGAGCGGCCCAACTGGTGGCTAAGTTGAAGATAGACCGCGTTCCGCGCGGCTCCTCTATACAGCGACCTAACACCGTGAAGGACAAACTGAAAGCTGCGCTCGCGCAACCTGTGCAGAGCGATAAGGCGCTCAAGTAAGACTACATCTAAATATATAAAACTGACTGAAAGGTGACTGACTGATATAGTGATCTATCAACGCACAGCCCAAACCACTGGACGGATTGGGCTGAAATTTGGAATGAAGGTAGATGTAATGACGTAGGCATCCGCATATAAAGTAAATTGCATATACTCCTTGCCCGAATCTCTATTCCCCTTGAACTATAATTTGTCGGTCTTCAAGTCGAGAGTAAACCGGTTTCTTCTAGGCAAGCGCGCTACATCGTAGACTATAACGTTGCTTAACATCAGGCAAGTTGTAGTCAAGCGTAAGACTATTTCAAGTTAAAAAAAATAAAATAAATGACTTTGTTGAAGAAAAAAAGAAAATATACACATAACTTGACTAGCCATAAAACTAACATATGTACGCCTATCGGCAGAATATTTGATTCAACAAATTGATGTAACACCAACTATGTTATGATTATATCCCTGGCAGATTGGTTGCCTGGATGATCTCCCTCTTAGCCGCCATAAGGCCGCCATTTTCTCGTTTTGTTTTTTTATATGTGGTGTTTTAATAAAGTATTTATCTATCTATCTATGTATGACAATATTCATGCAAATAAATGACTTTTGATTTTATTTGATTTTGATTTGATTTGAAAATGCTTCCAGAATGATGCAGAGTATGGGGTGGCGGGGCGGCGCGCTCGGAGCCCGCGGGGACGGCATCACAGAACCTATCACACTGCCGCTCGACCTGGTAAGTGTGTTAAAAAAATAACTATAAGAACCGACTAGCAGTTGCGTCAAAAATATCCAAATAAACTGGTTTAAACATAGGTATGCAGTGTATTGTTTTTAGTGCAGATTTCCTTAGAGCGCTTCAATTTGATTGGCATTAAAATTGCACTAGATGGCTCTCTATTTCTGGTATATTATATTACTTTATCTACACTAATGTTGTAACATTCTACTTATGTTTCCAATACTTGACTTATAATTACTACTGTCAACAAAACACTCAATTTAAGCAATTTCACATGATGTTATAATATCCAAATCGATATCGTAATAGCTCATTATAACATCGAAAAAGCGTGACCAACCTGATTGCAGGGCCAATCAGGTTGGTCGCGCTGCGCTCTCGTTGGTTAGATTTTAATGGCCGCAAAATCACTGTGACAATACACGTACGCGTGAACTTAATGTTTCGCAATGTGTTTTGTTTTTTAAATACAAATTAAAAGTTCAAAATGGATAGCGACGATAATATTTGTTCGCCTCCGGATATTCTAGAATTGGCAACAAAAGTAACTCACAATCTTTTGCCAGAAAAATCTAGAAAATTATATGAAAAATTAACTATTGTCAGCTTTTACTCTTGTTGTTTGATCAATTGCATTAGTGAAGATAAAGTAGTGTATGCAACTGCATATAACACTTGTGTAAAACACTCGTTACTATCGTGTTTTAATACCCTTAATTATATGACAGTTGCATAAACTACTATTATGGCATAACCCTTTAAGGGCGACTTTAGTGGAAACAACAACTTGTTCGACGACTTTCGGAGATTCGCGATCTTATATGCCATTATCTACACATACACACACACACACACACTCACGCACACATATGTACATGACACAAATGTTGGTCTTATATGGGGGCTAGAGGGCGCTAAATGTCCCGAAATATATAATTATTTATTTTATTAATATTCCTACAGGTATCGCGTGCAGGTTTAGGCCACGTCCCCGCACCGAAGAAGACCAAGGAACCTAAAAGCAAGAAGCAGCCGAAGCAAGAAGCGCCCAAACCTGTGAGGTCACAAAAGTCGCAGGCTGTGACGTCACAAAAGACGCAGGCTGTGACGTCACAAAAGACGCAGGCGGTGACGTCACAAAAGACGCAGGCAGTGACGTCACAAAAGACGCAGGCTGTGACGTCACAAAAGACGCAGGCGGTGACGTCACAAAAGACGCAGGCGGTGACGTCACAAAAGACGCAGGCTGTGACGTCACAAGTGAAACAGATTGTGACATCAGAGATGATTCAAAACGTGACATCGCCAACTAAGTGCCAGGAATGGTTGAAGTGCCTGCTCCCGCCGGGGATATTGCCGCCAGGTGGGTTTTGAAGATAGAAACTTTAGATATCAATACGAATAAACTTCAATCTAGTATTTTTTAAAAGTAGACGAGAGAGACGATAGTATCAAATCAAATCAAATCAAAATTCATTTATTTGCACGAATATTGTCTTACATAGTAGTTGTTACATAAATTTGTTGTATCAAATATTCTGCCGATAGGCGTACAAATGTCAGTTTTATGGCTAGTCAATTTATATGTATATTTTCTTTTTTTCTTCAACAAAGTCATTTACTTTATAATAACATTTGTTTAGTAGGCATTCAAACATTTTTTTCTTGAAACTATACCAGTTCAGGTCTTTGAATTCATTAGGAATTTGGTTATATATAGTGATGGCTATGCAGTTTACATTGTTAGAGGTGACTTGCAATCGTCGCTTTGGATTTGTTAGTATATTTTTAGGTAGTAGAAAATTTAAGACAGCATATATTTTAGAAATGCTTGAACAGAATGTCGTTAAAGAGAATTAGTATCTATTATATTCAAACTGTTTCTTTTTTCAAAATTCCATTAAAATCGGTTCTAGTTCTAGAGATCAGTTTCGCTGCAAAACAGAGAATCCTTATAATTTTGTCATGTATGTCTGTCTGTACAGACAGGAAATCACTATCGCTGACGTACTAAATACTAATACTTATATAATTTTGTTTGCAGGATTCGAACCGGCACCAAAGAGTGAGACGGTAGTACTACGCGACGACTACAACTACACTGTGCTGCGATGTATACTCGAGATCATCAACACTGATCTCGATGTTATGTACTTTGTGTGCCCCGCTAAGGTAAAAATACATATTTTTTTGTACCAACATATTATATAAATAACTAATACTACCATAATAGGTCGTCGCGGTCAGTCCTTGGATGGGTGACCGAAAAGTGGCATTCCATTTTGGGTGTTTCCGTGAGTCGGATGGCAAGTTAAATTGTAGGTCCCGGCTGTTTGTCATAGTAATGAAATGAAATGAAATTTGTTTATTTTGTATTATACTTATTACATTGTATGAAAATCCAACGGCATCCGAACTAGTTTTGGTTGCCGATGGCTTCTCCCCGTTTAGCTTGACATAAAAATAATTAATTAATTCTCGTAACTTAATTAATTTTTTTTTAAACAAACAGATCAATACCCTCTAATTACATATTATTACGTATTTATTTACAATAATAAAATATAAAAACAAGTGAAGGAAAACTAAACATACTACTTCTAACTACTACAAAAAGGGGCACTTAGAAAATATTTAGAAAAGACTAAAGATAATCTAAGTGCTCCAGCCCACTGCCAGAGGGCAGCGTACCCAGCATGCTGGCCGCATTACCACGCTGGATGAATTAAATTAAACAGAGTAAGATATTGAATCAGGCGTTACTTTGCGGAAATCCATTGTTACTGAAACTCTGGAGAAATATGTAGTGTTTTTCCGCTGCGACTGCTCCTTAACCGACATCAAACAACAAACTTGATGGTTTTTAGGTGTGTTCCTCCATATACCACCGCCACACCTCACCTCCTAACCAACGTGGCCTCCGTGGATCTCAAGATCTTCCCGAACTTTCGGACCGACGTTCGGAGAGTCAACACGAGTCCTGAGGATGCTTCGTGGAGAGGCGAAACACGTGTCGACTAGAATATCTTGCCGAAAGAGAACAGCAAAGCTTCAAGACACAAGGTGCGGTGTTGGGAAGATCTTGAGATCCACGGAGGCCACGTTGGTTAGGAGGTGAGGTGTGGCGGTGGTATATGGAGGAACACACCTAAAAACCATCAAGTTTGTTGTTTGATGTCGGTTAAGGAGCAGTCGCAGCGGAAAAACACTACATATTTCTCCAGAGTTTCAGTAAACAGAGTATTAAAAATTATTTTGGCTTAGAAGTTACAATTTTGAAAAACAATTTCATTATACGTACATGTAAAATGTGCTCGTCTTATAATTTAATATAATCCAAGTAGAATTACAATTTAAAACAACAAGAAACAGTCTGGATGTAAAACATTATTTGGGTGTTTTGTTTGTAAGTCTGCGGTTTGGTGTATGCTGTTTTCTGTGTTTATAGTAGCAGTAGTAGTAGTAGTAGTTGGGCAGTCGTTAAGCAATATCAGAGGCCCTAAGGGTGGCTTGATAAACTCTCGACACCAGAGTTGGCCACTCTCATTCGATAAGGAGAAGACCATGATAAAGCCGGAGAGTTCAAAAATCTGAGCATAGAAGATATTAGAAACAAAATGTTAGGGTATACTTTAAATCGTTAACAGAACACGTTACAGCAGTTTTTTTTTTAAATTTTTGTCTGTATGTCTGTTTGATTAAACACGCAAAATAATATATCAAGTTTTACACAATACTAGTTTATCTAGCGAGGACTGCAAGCTAGTTTTTTAAACAACAATAAATCATTCATTCATTCAAATTTTTGGCTTGGGACAAAACCCGCTGTCGATAAACATAAACAGATAAACATTTTTATTAATAATTTGTCAGAATTACATGTCATTTGTAGATAATAATGTTGATACGATACATATACTCACAAAAAATATTTCATCTAATTTTTTTATGACAATTCCTCATTATTTAGGGTCGTTGTTCCCCCGCACAAAAAAGCATAAGAATACCTTTTTTTTCAGCCTGCAGAAAAAATCATGGGTTTCGTGAAACACGCAGTACATATATTCAACATGCGATACAAACTGCATTTAGATACGCCCTCTCACGTGGAAATAGTGAAACGTATAGAAACGGTCTTGGCTGAACGGCGGGAGATAGAACTCAACGCGGAGATAAGAGACAAGTAAGTTTTTTTTAAATATACCATAGTTGTCAAAAATCAAATCTGCATGTTGTTTCACAATGAGTCAGATATGATCCGATCCGCTCGTAGTAAAAATGGTAGAAATTAATTACAATGGTAGAATTTTATTTTTTAATTTTAAGACTAATTTTTTTTTTTTTACTGTAGATTTTATATGAATAATTATGTATAAAAATAAATGAATATATAATTAAGTGTAAATCGGGCTAAAATCATGAAAAAACAAAATTAAATTTATCATCGACGGAAACGAATCCGCTAGCTTTTGGCTCAGGGAACGTAACCGATTTTTCTGTTAAATAAATTTGTCAAAAGAATCGTATGGTTGCATTGTGATTTGGAAAATCCTGTCCATGCCGATTGATTTCCGTCTCAATCGAATCGGATTCGTATCCGACTCATTGTGAAACACACCGCAGTAGGGTGTTTCATTAATTCGGAAAGTTTCCGCTCGGAAACGAAACGCCAAACAAAGACGTCAAAACTGACTTATTTTAACCAATAACAGTCGTCCACCAATCATAAAAAGCGAGTGTACCTTAGCGGTTCCAGTGTCCGCTTTTCATCCAGACGCACCCTGGTTCGAATCCGACCCTACACCAATGACTTGTATTTTCAAGTTATGTGTGGATTTGCACTCGCTTAGCGGTGAAGGAAAATATTGAGGAAACCGACATGTTTGAGGACCACAATATCCGAGGACTTTTGTCTTGCGTGGAAGGACCTGGGCGCCCACCACGATGTATCGGCCCAAGAAAACTCCCCTAACGAATTAATTCTGCGGGGGAGTCACGACCCTCAGTCATGAGGAATAAAAATGAATGAATGAATGCATTTATTGTCAGAAAACTAGCTATAGTACAGATCTTAAATAATGCTAATAGAATAGACATTTTACATTTAGCACGCTAGTTTTTACCTTGTTAAGTTTACGCCTCAAGAGAGACCAATCATAAAGGTTACAAGGAGTTCTACGATTGGCGTTTCGTTTCCGAGCGGAAACGTTCCGAATTTGTGAAACACCCTACTGATTAGTCGTATAAGCATGAAGAAGGAAACTTTTGCCTTTATAACTGCTTTTACTGTGATTTTTCTTGTATATTCATATCTGTTTCTTCTATGGTGCTTTGGTTTTGAACACTTTTAGGTTTAATTGGTGTTGAAATGTGGTGTGTGTGAAATGTGTCTTCCGTGCTTACATAATTGGCGATGAAAATATAAAAATACATATTCAAATTAAACATTCACTTAGTGCACTATTTTTTTTTCTTGAAATTTGTGTGGTGTTTGTGTGGTACTAAAAATGCTTAATTTTCAAATTTATTGTTCATCGAAGTATATATATATCCTGCACTGTTTTCAATATTTTGCATTTGGTTTTCTTAAATGGATTGAAAGAAGATACAAGTCTGCATTTACTGCTGTCTTTCTTGTCTTGTTCATTTGCTTGTGTATTTCAAAACTGCCTGCTTGTTAATATCATCTGAGGTTTGGAAATCTTCAAAATAGATAAATAGTAACAGTACTAAAATAGAAAATATATTTGTTCTCCAGCGATGTGGTAGTCAGAAAGACGAAACTCATACCAATCAAGAGAAGAAAGGTCAATAATAAACCAGTAGGTATCCAATTAACTGATGAAAATTATGCCTTCAATGATGATACAGTTAAAGGAGATAATAAAGAAAAGAAACACCTTTCTAATCAAGCATTTACAAGTAAGGACGATACAAATATCGAAAAAGATGTTGTAGTAACGAACATTAACGTAAGGGATGTAGAATCTGCTAATATAGATGATACAGCAGTAGGAGAAAAAACAGATAACATAATTTATCTAACTCCAGAGTCTGAATCTCGAGCAACCCGCCCCTGGTACTTCCCAATAAAGAAAAAAGTTAAGAAAACAGAAATCCCTACGAAATCATTCTTATTTCCTACGAAAGTGCATGCATTGCAGGCTTTAGCACTAAGTCAAGTATTGAAAGCAATTGATCGAATTTATTTTGACGGCTTATCGATGCAAACAACAAATACTCCGGTAAACAAAGAAAAGGCAAATGTTGCTAAAAGAGGTATAGATATAACAAATGTAGTTTCAAAATATAATAACATAGGTCAACTTGCAACAAATATTGATGCAAATATAACCGAAATCACTGAGAACACAAATGAGCCCAATCCGATATCAGCTATTATTAATAAACATATTGATTATATGGGTACTGAAAAAGCTAGTGGAATTCTAGACCCACAAATTGTTAACGAGACTGCTTTTTTAATACAAAAGGCATTGGAAGAACTATTACCAATTGCAAGAACAAAAGAAATAGCTACATCGGCAAGCGATAAAGAAACTAAACCCCTTCAAACATCCGTAGAAACGAATGTGCAAAAACCAGCAAAAGTCAGAACATTAGTGAAGAATGTCAAAATACCAAATATGACACGAAAACAACTAGCTTTATTGAAAGAACATGGAATAGAACCAGACAGTGAAAGTCAAAAGACGACGTACAGATTGCGGGTAGAAGAATGTAAAATAGACGATGTCCAACATGTTGATGTCAAAGTCAATAAATACACGGCCGAAATGGCATTAAGTGAAGCCAAAAGAAGAAGAACAAAGAAGAATTTACAAAGATTTACGTACTCTGAAGAAAACTTGGAAGAATCTTCAAGCTATAAAGAAACTTTGACATCGGAGAAATCTGAACCAAGACCAACTAAAAATCGAGTAAAGAAAATCAAAATACCAAATATGACGCGAAAACAGATCGCTCTGCTTAAAGAACATGGAGTAGTAACTGATAATGAAAGTCAAACGACTACATACAAATTGAGGGTAGAAAGAAATAAAACAGAACAAGTCAAACATGCTGCTGTCAAAGTTGACCAAAGCTATATCATAGCTTTTAATGAAGCCAAAAGAATAAAGACAGAAGAAAAGGAAAAGAATAAACAAACTTCTACGTCGAGTAAAAACGAGGAACAAGTCTCTACAGCTTCGGATGATATTGTAGAAGAAGTTAAGAAAACGCCCGCCCGTAAAAAAACTAGGTACCAGATATGATATCCTTTAGTTGATGATGGTTGTTTCCTAAAATATCCTTTTTGCCAATATTAATTAAGTTTAAACATTATCGGACGACGAAGTCTTCATTTACTTTTTTTTACCTTTTTTTGGACATACATACAAGTGTACCCTGACCAAAAAGTCGGAAAATGTGTCTTCAATTGAAATGAATTCAATTCATATCTCCTTTTCCTGGCGATTACACTGTTGTGATCACAAAAATAAAAAATTAATTTTAATAAACTTTTGTTTCTCTGTAAATTTTGACAACATTCTTAATTGTTTTAAGTTTAGACGGAGAATTATAAATGCGTTTTATTTCTACAGTTTTTGGTCGGGGTATAAATATAGTTTTTTTACAACCCTAACCAAAGAATAAAAGACAGAAAAAAGAATTGTACATACTACTTTTAACTATTACAAATAAAACATTAAGAAAATTTTAAAAAACCTAAAGATGGTCTAAGTGGTCTCGATATAATTTAATTAAACCTTACTTTATTTAGATAAATAAGAAATCTTAAAAAAACCTGACCATATGACATGACGATTGTATTATATGTTATTTACATGTTAATGTTTGCCATTTGTTTTTTACTATGTATAGATGTAGCTAAATTGTAGTTTTTAACTAACTTCGATTGAAAAAATATTTTAAAGTTTGACTGCATTCAAATGTGTTTAATTTTTGGTTTTGTGACTTGACCTAAAAGTCGATTTAAATTATAAAAATTTTAGTTCCATATTATATTTTTTTGTTTTTGATTGAACTAAAAATAGGTACCAACCAAAAAATATATGCAATCAAAATTTGAAATACATTTTACACGTTGCAACTTGTTATTATAAAATTTTGGCTTGAATCTTGCTGGAATAGATTTTCTTAATCTTTCTTTTTTTTTTCTTTTCAGAATGATTCTCCTAGAAAAACTGACAGTAACGAATAACAACGATACGACGGACAACAAAAACGAATCTTAAAGAAAGAAGAAAAAAAGATAAGTAAATAGTTTAGTAAAAAAACTTGTGGAAATTAACAAAAAAAGCCTTATCATATCCAATGGAAACTACACAACTCTTTTGTCACAAGTATAAATGTAACATTAATAACAAAATAATTAAAATTGACTGACTAAACTAAACCAAAATGAGACTGAATCTGTCCCGTTTGTACCCATTGTATGTGATGAAAACAAAATGACAGAGTTAGTGTCAAAATTAAAAAAAAATGTACTCATTGAGAGAGGCTTCTTCTGTTACTGGTTTTTTTTACAGTTTTTCATTGCCTCTGAAAATATTATGACATTCTGACAAGTAAAAAAGACATTATACTGAGAATCTTATATTTAATTTTAATGTGCAATTTAAAACCACCGTACATATCGATATTTCACATAAAATTTCTCAGTTTGATGGCCTATCTTTCCACTTGACATTGGCAGAATTGCGAACTCATATATTCGCAAAAGCCATAACAAAAAAAAATAAAAAATGTAAGAGTGGATTAAAATCATAAATTGGGTAACGCTAAAAATTATATTAGTTTAATTTTGTATATTTGTGGGTAAAATAATGTTTTAAATGATCTCTATTAAGTTTGATTATGATTTTCTCTAATTAATTAAGTTTTGCTTTGCTGTTTATTTTTCTCATTTTCGTACAAACTGTATAGTAAGACTCAAAAACTAAGATAAAAACTATAAATAATTATAAACAGAAGATATTTCAAAGAGATCTTTAATATGTACATATATACGAGAGACGATCTTCGCTCGCATTATTTCAGGATAAAAACTAGCATATATGAAACTCCTAAGACCTCATACTACCTCTCTCTGAGCCACAATAGATTTTCAACTCTAGGAAACCAAAAAAATAAGTTTAATGATTTTGTGGTTTACATAAAAAAATATTTTGAATAAAAATAGTTTTTTTCTACTATTTAATTTAATTTTATTAATTTAGTTAGTTACTTTATCTTTCTTAGTTTTACTATACAACAGTTTGTGATATTATTATGCTGCTATTATTTCATTGTTGTGTTATAAAAACTTTGATTGATTTAACAGTGTTTTTGGCATAATTATAACGGTTTAGGTATGTTGAGAATAAAGACAATGAAAATTGGGAGTAAACATAAAGATGCAAGATTTTAATAGTATACGTTAAGGAAGCTATGATTATTATACGTTTAAATATTTTATGATAAAAGTTTTGTATGACCATAGTGTTAAAAAAACAATATATATTTTGTTCTAACTGTTAGGATATATGTACACTATACAGGGTAACTGGTAACTAACGCACAACCTTTTAAGGGTGGCTTTAGTACATCTATACCAACAACTTTTGTTCTACAACTTTTGGCAATTCGTGAAAAAAAAATCAGCTGTTCCATACATTTTGTCCAAAATTTTCCATACTTTTGTATGGAACAGCTGATTTTGTTTTTTTTTTGTATATTAGTATTTACTTAAAATTACATGTGAGATTTTGTTAGTCATATTAGTCAGCTGATTTTAATAAGGTATAATAAATTAGGCAATAAAAATTAAAAAGTAAAAGTTACCATGGTAATAATTACATGGGAGGTTTTGTTAGTCATATTTATTAGCTGATTTTAATAAGTTATAATAAAAATAAGCAAAAAAAATAATAATTTAAAAGTAACCATGGTAAAAATTTGCTCTATCCCTTTTACTATTTCAAAATTTTTGAAAAAAAAATACTTCACGTTTTGTTCATTTTTCTCATGCTTTTGTTATTTTCTCATGTTTTTGTTGTTGTTTTGTTTTGTTACTATTTAGATTATTTTAAAGAATAAAATATTCTTTAAAATAATCTAAATAGTTAAGTTTTGGATTCCTTTGTGAGATTTTGTCATAGTCATTAAAATATTTTAAGTGATTATGTTAATACCTACTTCTCTTTTTCTACAAACGGTTGGAAATAGTATACAAATAAATAAGTACCAACCTTTCTTTGTAATAAAAAATATTCTTCTCTCGTCTATTTACTATGAAACTGAATTTAGCCATAAACTAATTTTAGTACTAATATTTAACGGGCAATTGTGATAATAACGTTAGTTTCTCTATTCTAAGAATAAAAGTATGACGTTTGATATTATAAGTGTTTTATTTTATTCATCATCATCTACAGCTCTGCACTTCACTGCTGGGTATAGGCCTCCCTTTGTATGTGCCATCTGCGTTATCTCATCTAGGTTTTTTTTACGTGGGATAGGTTTGCGTTTGACTACAGCCTGCCTGATGTTAAGCATTGCTGCAGCCTAGGATGTAACACGCTTACCTAGAAGATACCTATTAACTCTAGATTTGAACACCCCTGGATTGTAGTTCGCAGGAAACAGTTACTGGTAAAGTGTTCCAAAGCTTTGCCGTCCGTGCAATAAACGTAAAGGCAAAGCGCTGATTAATAGTTGATTTACTTTATTAATAAAATTCTTTAAACAGGTAGACAGTAGACATAACCCTAAAAACATATTACCAGCGGATACCCTCGACTTCGCTCGCGTTGTTATGGGATAAAGAGGAGCCTGCGTTAATCCAGCATCTTATCTATCTCTCCTTACCAAATTATCGTCTAAATCGGTTCAGTGTGAAGAAATCAAAAAACATTCTTATGCATAAACTTTGGCCATTATAATATTATGACTAGCTGCCCGCTTCCGGCACGGGTGGACATTCGTTTTTTTTTTAATTTTGTAGTTCGGAACAATCGAACTATCCTATATTAATCAGTAATAATGTAGCATTCAAATAGAAAAATAAAATACGGTCTGGTCTATGCAACGTCGCGGGGCGCTGCTAGTTATATAAATAAAACAAACAGAAGTACCAACATATTATTATATTTACACACTTCCATTTCCCATGAGTCTATCATCTACATTCACACAATTTCAATTTAAACCAATTATTCAAAGATCCAATAATGACGCCAATTCTGACAAACCGTATTTTAAATTAAGTCTTCTATAAATATTTCTGGGCGTATCTCACAGCGCCATCTAGCCCCATACTAAGCAAACGCTTGAGTTCTGGGTACTAGATAACGGATATTATACTTATATACTTTTCTTTTGTAAATACATACATATTATACATAAAAAAAATCTCTGTTTTCTTATCTTAGAATATAATACCTTTTCGACTTAGAATACATCATCATGAAATGAATAAATAAAAAAATAGTAATGTCAAATTAGACGAGTAACGTCAGAATAGGCGCCGCTTTTTTAAATTTAATAAATAATACTGAACTCTGGTCCAAAATTGGATATTACAAATGTAATATACAAGTATTACTACCCTAAAATTAAATACAAAAAGGAAATTATTTCAACTATGTAATTTATAGTCAATTATAGCTAACCCTAAGATAATATATGTATGTAAATAAAGTATATTATGATATGTGACAAAGCTTTTTTAACAATATTTGAGACTACACAAACATTCTTCTATATTGCCTCGTCTGATAGTAGGTAGTAAAAAAATATCTAGATTTAAAAAAAATATGAATTTTTGCAACTGAAAGTACAATTAATATAGGCAAAATAAACTATAATGTAAATTAGTGTGTGTAAATATATAATATATAAATATTATATTAAATACATATTAAGATAACGTGTAGTGTCCCGAGCGAAATTTCATACAAATCTTTAGATTTGTATGTAAGTATGACACCTTAAATATTTGTAAATATATTATATTGTACACAAAATAAAGAAATTCCATTCAATAAATCATACTGTATTTCGAATATAAAAAAATACAAATAACATAATTTGATATTGAGTTGACGTTTCTATAAATAAAAACCTTAGCCTCTATTTTTTTTAAACAATCAATCAATACACAAGAAATAAAGAAAGAAATATACAAAGACTACACGTATTTTTTTGATAATATGTGATGTTGCCAATTTTTGTTTACCATTTCATCGAATATAGAACACATAAATGATTATCTGCATTCAAAATGTACAACAAAATGGCATCAGAAATTGACATTACAAAATAATAAGTTAACACTATTCCTTAACGCTACCAAGTGTAATATTTCACTAAATAAATTCAAACTAAATATGGGCTTTTTAATTTATTCGTCTACCTTGTAAAATAAAATTTATCTAAGTTAGAATAGAATATAACTTTAATGTACACAAAATGTAAATATTTTAACCGACTCTTTTAAATAGAAGCGGTCATCAATTCGAATTATTATGTTTGTGATATTGTCACTGTTGGTTAAAATTTGAGTAATATGGATCTATTTAGGCTTCCAAACACATGTGCCTATTTTTGTAAGTGGTACATAAGCGAGTGTGGCTCAGCGGTCCCAGTGTCTGCTTTTCATCCAGACGAGCCCTGGTACGAATCCGCCCTACAACTTGTTGTATTTTTAAGTTAAGTGTGGATTTGCACTCGCTTAACAGTGAAGGAAAACATGGTGAGGAAACCGACATGTTTGAGGACAACAATATCCGGGGAAAGGACCTGGGCGCCCACCACGATGTATCTATACAAGAGAACTCCGCTAGCAAATAATTCTAAGGGGGAGGCACGACCCTCAGTCATGAGGAAATACGACTCATAGAGAGAGATGTTTGTACCTACAATAAAGCAATCAGGCAATCTGATGGTAAGTTTATCATAAAGTAGTAAAACGAACATAGGAAAAATAAGGCTCAATACATAATCAATGTCAGTCTATAGAAAAATCACCAATTCAAAGATATGTCATGAAAACCATACAAAATCAACTTATGTAGGAAAGAAGTGGCAAAATCAATTTGATATTATTTAATAGCAACCGTGGAAGGACCTGGGCGCCCAACACGATGTATCTGCAAAAGAGAACTCGCCTAACGAATTAATTCTGTGGGGGAGTTACGACCCTCAGTCATGAGGAAATTCAAGAGGAGTAATTTGTCAAGAGTAACGCGTTATAATAGGTACATATATGAATCTTCTTCTTGAATCTATTATTCTCTATCTACTAAAAAAACTGCATCAAAAACCGTTGTGTAGTTTTAAAGATCTAAGCATAGGTATATACAGGCAGACGCGGGAAGCGACTTTGCTTTATACTATGTAGTCTTCTTATCGAATGAGAGTGGCCAACTCTGGTGTCGAGAGTTTATCAAGCCGCCCTAAGGACCTCCGACATGGCTTGACTGTAGTCCAGTACCAAGTGATAACATATCAAATTGATTTTCGCCGATTTCAATACAAAATTACTTGACTAGTGATAAATGGCTAAGCAAATAATGATACGATCAGTGCGAATGTATAGGAATGCACTAAAGGTATACTTCAACCGAAAATATGTAATTTACTATAAAATGGGGATATTTTTCTAATTAAAATAGGTTTGCACTTGACCATAGTTTGCCTGATGGTAAACAATAGCTATGGACTAAGATGGAGCGTGCTTATAAGCTTGCACTCTCGCTTTGAAGTTATCCAGCTGATATATTATTTTTTATATTATTACTGTAGATTGCAAAATGTCGCTTCAGGTAATCTGCTGGTCAAATGTTTTAATAAAAAAAAACTTATAGTAAAATGTGCATCACAATCGCTTTCAATATCCCCATTTGTTTAATTATAAATTTAAATTTAAAGAAATATGTGATTAAATACAGCTGTCAGAATATAAAGCTAAAAATAATATATTATTTTTGAGGTCACATTTTATAATATTTGATTAGAAAAACCTTTGAAGCGACTTCGAAAAAAGGAGGTTTCTAAATTCAACAGCTCGTTTTTATATATTATGTTAGGCGATTCTCCGCAAATTTTATAAATTTCGATTTAATTTTTGTCAGTCAGATTACATTTGAAAATATGACCTCAAAATTTTACACGATAGTCTTTTTATACTCACATTGTCCATTTTAAAAATAACATATACATTTTAAGGAGCAATTTTCTCACTAACTTAAATACAACTTAAAAAGCTTTGATTTTGACATCAATTTGCTTGGTTGCGACGGTTTTGTAGTTTACATAAAACCAAAAAATATTCACCATTTATAATTGATTAACTTAATTTAATTTTCATAGCAGAATGGATTTTTCTTAAATTTTATTTACCAAAAACATAAACGTTTTGATATATTATATTTCATCAAAATGATATGATTAGTTGATTTCGTCATATATATGAGGAAATCAACTAATTATAATACTAAATAAAGTAAGTAAATAGTAATTATATAATACCTACCTTATTTAAATACAGGGTCACTGATAACCAACGAGTTAATATTTTTAAACTTTTCTTTAAAAAGAAGTATTTTTTATTTGATTTTGTGGTGGTAAGAAGTTATACGTATAGTTTTTTCTTTTTTTTAACCGCATTCAAAAAAGGAGGTTAAACTTTTCTAAGTTTTTTGTCAATAAAAAAACAGCTTTTGTTCTACGACTTATGGAAATTTCCTGAATTCAGTAGATTTCATACAAAATAACGTCGACCAGCGTCAGAGTGAAGCTATATTTCATAAAATTGTAGAACAAACGTTCTCAATCTTCTTCCTATCGAATGAGAGTGGCCATCTCTGGTGTCGAGAGTTTATCAAGCCGTTTTCAATTACTATTATTGCACACATCTGTCTTGCACAACGATTCTTAAACGCATTTAACGTTTATAATTCCTAGTAAAATATCGCTAAACAAATTTAAGAATGGAGCAAGTGGACTTATCAAACGCTACTCATTATTTATCAATAACTCTGTACAACAAAATTGTCACAAAATCAAAATCCAAAAAAATTACATAATTATATTAAAACATTAATTTACGACACACACGAACATTAAAATTGCCGTCTTTATTTACTTTTCAACACCAATTTGATTAATTTATTAAATAAAAAAAAATATACAACCATAACTTCCCCATGGATATGTTCAGCCTTCCAAAATATACTTATCTTATACAGAGTTATTTTGAAAAGTATATTAAGTCGAAACATGGTCAAATTAATTAAAAAAAAAACTAATATTTCAGGACATATATAACTCAGCGCCATCTAGCCCCACACTAAGCAAACGCTTGTGTCGTAGGTACTAGATAAAGGATACAAAAATAAATATAATAACAAATATTTCAGGACATATCACTCAGCGCCATCTAGCCCCACACTAAGCAAACGCTTGTGTCGTAGGTACTAGATAAAGGATACAAAAATAAATATAATAACAAATATTTCAGGACATATCACTCAGCGCCATCTAGCCCCACACTAAGCAAACGCTTGTGTCGTAGGTACTAGATAAAGATTACAAAAATAAATATAATAACAAATATTTCAGGACATATCACTCAGCGCCATCTAGCCCCACACTAAGCAAACGCTTGTGTCGTAGGTACTAGATAAAGATTACAAAAATAAATATAATAACAAATATTTCAGGACATATCACTCAGCGCCATCTAGCCCCACACTAAGCAAACGCTTGTGTCGTAGGTACTAGATAAAGGATAGAAAAATAAATATAATAACAAATATTTCAGGACATATCACTCAGCGATATCTAGCCCCACACTAAGCAAACGCTTGTGTCGTAGGTACTAGATAAAGGATAGAAAAATAAATATAATAACAAATATTTCAGGACATATCACTCAGCGCCATCTAGCCCCACACTAAGCAAACGCTTGTGTCGTAGGTACTAGATAAAGGATAGAAAAATAAATATAATAACAAATATTTCAGGACATATCACTCAGCGATATCTAGCCCCACACTAAGCAAACGCTTGTGTCGTAGGTACTAGATAAAGGATAGAAAAATAAATATAATAACAAATATTTCAGGACATATCACTCAGCGATATCTAGCCCCACACTAAGCAAACGCTTGTGTCGTAGGTACTAGATAAAGGATAGAAAAATAAATATAATAACAAATATTTCAGGACATATCACTCAGCGCCATCTAGCCCCACACTAAGCAAACGCTTGTGTCGTAGGTACTAGATAAAGGATAGAAAAATAAATATAATAACAAATATTTCGGGACATATCACTCAGCGCCATCTAGCCCCACACTAAGCAAACGCTTGTGTCGTAGGTACTAGATAAAGGTTAGGATAAGGTACGCTGTGTGCATTGTCCCGGAATATTAATTTATTTATTTATATATATATACTTTATATTTTATGCGACACAAACGTTTGCTTAAGAATGTCCCGGAATATTTATTTATTATGTTTATTTATTTTACGCCAAACAAAATTCTCATAAGTTTTGTATTTGAGTGACTCTGGTGTCGAGTTTTTAAACCGCCCTAGGTGCCCCTGATTTAACAACTGCTGCACTATGGAAAACAGCCGGGACATGTCAACTTGTCATTTGAGCCACGGAGGCGCCCAAATGAATGAATTGAATGTCACATTTTGGTCACCCATCCGAGAAGTGATTGTATCGACAATTCTCATAGTTTCAGCTTAATACATTTTGAGGGCGAAAAAAATTTATGCCAATAGATTTATTGTTTACTAGCTGTTCCAGCAACTTCGTCCGCGTGGAATAGTTATTAACGAAAGCCCTCAAAGATGAATAATTTTCCCCGTTTTTTCCACATTTTCCATTGTTTCTTCGCTCCTATTAGTTGCAGCATGATGTTATATAGCCTAAAGCCTCGATAAATGGTCTATTCAACTAAAAAAGAATTATTCAATTCGCACCGGTAGTTCCTGAGATTAGTGCGTTCAAACAAACAAACAAACTCTTCAGCTTTATAATATTAGTATAGATGACCACATTTCGACTGAATACTTTTTTCTAATAACTCCGTTTAAATTTTACATACCTAATATTTTATATCGAAACACTAATTTTAAAGCTACAATCTAACGTTACGATGGAAAAGTTACCTATTACTTCAGTATTTATTATATTTATATGTAAAGTATAGATAGTTGTAAGCTACGAATTATTGAAACCATAGAATTGTAACTCCTTACAAAAGTCGCGTCAAAAAATGCTACATTTCATCTCTCTCGCACATAAAACTTGCTTGTGATTGGTTACGATGGTTTGCCGAAAATAGCTGAATTCTAAGACATTGAATCAGGCGTTACTTTGCGGAAATCCATTCTAAATGAAACTCTGGAGAAATATGTAGTGTTTTCCGCTGCGACTGCTCCTTAACCGGCTTCAAAAACAACAAACTTGGTGGTTTTTAGGTTCGTTCCTTCATATAACTCTTTCTAACCAAAGTGCCCTTCGTGGCGTGGCCGGTTAAGGAGCAGTCGCAGCGGAAAAACACTATATATTTCAAATACAAATTATTTATTCATAACTCCATAGTTACAAGTCAGAAGTAGATAGTTTCTCCAGAATTTAATTTACCTGAATGCTGATTGGTCGCAGTTGTGTTTCTAAAGGGTTTTACCAACTCAACCGGTTGTGGCGGTTGACCACCTTGCAGTTTTTGTACCCAGTTACGTTTCTATAATTTCAATCCGTAAGTTAATTATGGCATCATATTTATACTCCGTGAATTCTTTGAGTTTTTTGCCTCTTTCCTTCGCCATGCCTTTCCTCAGTGATAGAGTAAGACAAAATATAATCTCGAATGTTTGTGATTGTGTTAATTAAATAATAAATTTAAATAATGTGGTGGTGCGTAAATATAAAAAAAAATTGTGATGAGTATTTTTTTAATGGCACCGAAATATGTAAGAAAAAAAGAGAAAACAACTCAGAAAGAATTCACGGAAAACGTTTTTCTGGGAACCATAAAAGTCTAAATAATTTTAGGTTTCTATGGAGACAATAGATATCGTTTTTTATTAATATATAATATAAAAAATCTGTCCTCTGGTTTGTTAACTTAATAATCAGGGTGTAATCTATCTCCATTTCAAACTTACTCAAATTTGATTCAGCCACTTGAACATGAGAGAGAAATAAACAAACCTATATTTAGAAACTTCAATATAATATCTATGTGATAATTATATACAATATCTATTGCCATTACATAGTTATATTTGATTGTACATATTTATTTTTATTTAATGCTATATTTAAATTGATTTGGAAATTCAAATCTTAAGAACATATGATTATGTTTTTATACACAAGTGTTTTTTTCTTAAGACAGATCGAGCAGGTCTCTTGCTAAATGGTAAGTATCTCTTCGTGACGTCACAGCCCCAGCGGAAGACCAGCGCTGGTTGCTTCCACACAACCAGCATTATGCTGAGTTGGGGCTGTGTTGTGGCAGAGTTTGTGTTTGTTTATGTTTTTACTAGTGTGTGTTCTTCTGTTAAATCTGTCACAATAAATGTTTTCTTTTTTTCTTTCTTTCTTTCTCTCTTACCAATTCAGTTAGAGTGACATCGAGTTTTGAATTTCAAAACCAAGCGAATCATAGAGTTTTACAAATGGTCAAAATCTGTCACAATAATAATTATAACCTAACATTATTTACAATACACCATTTTAGTTTACAATTACGTCTTTTTCGATATATTTTTGTTAGTTTTATTTATTAGATTGTCACATAAATTGCTGTCTTTTTTATTGCTTTGTTAGTCATTTTTTTTAAGTTTGTTACGATTGCTTAAATTAAAGTAATATATTTATTTGATAGCTGCCATAAATAAATTGAATAGTTACATAAAACTACATACATAAATTAAATTACTTTTAATCCTCTTTATATATTTGTATGAGAGAGATTAACTGTGCAATGTGCAATCGAGATTTTTAAGGCCCTTGCGGTCTTTGACTTAACTGCCATATTAGGACAAACACTGGCTGTGTGTCTACAATTTAACGATTTCATTTAATTTATTTAACTGACCCAACGGAAGCGCCCAAATGGAATGCCACTTTTCGGTCACCCATCCAAGGAGTGACCGCGTCGACAGTTGCTTCACATAGGCAATCGCATACAAATACTGCCGATAGCAGAGCTTTGGGCACAAAACCATTTTTTCCATATATTCTGATTTCTGTTGGTTTTGATTATTTTCATTATATATGTATATAAAACTCAAAGGCGACTGACTGATATAGTGATCTATCAACGCACAGCCCAAACCACTGGGCGGATTGGGCTGAAATTTGGAATGAAGGTAGATATTATGACGTAGGCATCCACTTAGAAAGGATTTTTGGAAATGCACCTTTTAAAATGGTGAAATAGGGGATGCAAGTTTTACTTCTTAATGCGAGCGAAAACGTAGTTAAGTTTTTTTTTAAGCAATCGTAACAGATAAGCCTAAATCAAAGTTAGTTCTCGTCAGTCGAATTGCTTTGGTAATTTTTAGATATGGCAAGCTCATAAGTCTTCAATTTATTAAATAAAAGGGCGGATTTAAATAACTTACTTTTTTTTATTCTTCTACTAAGTTTGGCTGAAGAATATAGCTGCCTATAGAATATCTATGATGGCAAATATGTGAAAGAAACTCATAACTGAGGGTCGTTACTTCCCCGCAGAATTAATTAATTGGGGTGTTCACATATACAAGCGCTAGAAAATAACTTACCGTAGTAGATAAATAAATACTAAGGAATTAGTTCTGCGGGGGAGTCACGACCCTCAGTCATGAGGAAATACGACTCAAAGAGAAGAGAGATAAATAAATATTCCATGACATCACACAGCGCCATCTAGTCCCACACTAAGCAAACGATTGTGTTAGGGGACATATTTAGGTTAGGACCTATTTGTCATTTGGTAGCATGTATTTATGACCATAATTTTCATTAAAACACAATAAATGTCTTATTACAAAAAGCGGTTGAAATATTAGTCCAGAACTTTGAATATATGCAGTCCGTTCTTGTTGTTCCAAAATTTGGTTTTTCTGACGTAATAATCAAATTGTCAAAATGTTACCAATAAAAATTCAACGTTCCAGTTTGAAGTTGACATTTGATTGTTTGTATTTGATGTTTGAACAACAAGAAGACTTTATTTTCAAGGTCCTGGACTAATATTTCAACCTATAATGCGTTTTGTAATAAGACTGAATCTTTTTATGCTTCAAGAACTCTTAGTAAGAATCTTATTTGAAATCCGCCCTTTTATACACTTTTCCCCTAAAAATTCTTACTTACAGCAAGAGTGTCATAGTTCGTATTAAAAATGTGCTAATACAATAAATACTTGTCCGGTTGTTGTGATGTCTGCATGTCTGTCACGATCTACCTGGAAACAAAGAAAAAAAACTTTAAACTATTTGTGAAATTATGTTTTCTAAGATCTAAACCAAAATCTACACTCTTTTGCAAACATTTAATGTAAATAATATAAAACTCAAAGGTGACTGACTGACTGACTGATATAGTGATCTATCAACGCACAGCCCAAACCACTGGACGGATCGGACTGAATTTTGGCATGCAGGTAGATGTTATGACGTAGGCATCCGCTAAGAAAGGATTTTTGGAAATGCCACTTTTAAAGGAGTGAAATAGGGGATGCAAGTTTTACTTCTTAATGCGAGCGAAGCCGTAATCACCCACTAGTATAGTATATAAGAGAGTATGGCTCAGCGGTTCCAGTGCCTGCTTTTCATCCAAACGCACCCTGGTTCAAATCCGGCCAATGACTTGTATTTTCAAGTTGTGTGGATTTGCACTCGCTTAGCGGTGAAGGAAAACATCGTGAAGAAACCGACACGTTTGAGGACCAATATATCCGAGGACATGTGTATTTGATGGGCGCCCACCACGATGTATCTGCACAAGAAAACTCCCCTAACGAATTAGTTCTGCGGGGGAGTCACGACCCTCAGTCATGAGAATAATATAGTACCTGTTAGCCGCCTGCGCGGCGGTGGCGGCGGCGGCCGCGAGCGCCACCAGCGCGGCGGACAGGGCGGCCCCGCCCGCGCCTGCACCCCGCACCCCCGCGCACACCATGTACGTGGCGCACAGCAGCACGCCGTGCGCGCAACATCTGCGAACAAAACAAACAAAAACTTTCAGAAGACTCGATAACTTCCTTTTTTTGAAGTCGAAATAATCAAAAACCGACTTCAAGTCTATTGTCACTTTACTGGACAAATCTATTAAGACTATCAAAGGAAACTGCCTCAAAATCGGGTTTGATATTTGGGAACAAATAATCATTATTTAAAAAAAAAACCGACGTCAAGTCTACTGTCACTATACTGAACAAATTTAAGCCTATCAAATAGTTAGAAACATACACCAATCAAACCTCAAAACATCAATCAAGGAAAACTGTATCAAAATCCGAGTAGTCTTTTTGGAAATATAGGTAAAATTGGTTTAAATAAACTTTATCAGTTTGTTGGTTTATTGGTTTTTTCTCAAAAAGTACTGAACCGAATGTAAAAAAAATATGTGGGACCATTTCGGAAACAATTCCATCGAATGAAGAAATAATTTATGAAATTGGTTCATAAATAACGGAGTAAACGCGTGACATACACACAAAAAAAGACAAACTTACAGAAGACTAAATAATCTCTATTTTTTGAAGTCAGTTAAGAAAACCATAACAGTATAGTAACAGTAATAATTATAATATTAAAACTTTCGTGAGACATTTTATCAATATGTTAACCAAACGGTGTTTACTCACGTGTGTGATAACATTCGAAACGCTGATGACTTAACTAAAACATAATTGTAGCTATTTTATACATAAAAATAATGCGGGGTCATCGCTGATAATTTCGAGTAAATGAATAAAAATAGATTTTTTCTTTGGCATTTGTAGTTTTTTTTTTGTGGAAAGCTCCGACCTATTTTCAAAATTCTATACGACTATTCCACTTCTTTGGGATTAAACCCATATCCCCAATATTTTTTTCGTTGCAATTTTTATGTTTCTTAGCATCAAAGAGCGGCATCGAAAATACCTCTGTTTGCGTTTTGCTGGCATTAGGCCCCCTCTTAACATATTAACTGTAATATTAGGTCTTTACCTATGAAATTGCCGATTTGTATAACGAAATTGAGAAGAAAAATGTTTGTATGGAAATGTCTGAACAGATTTAGATGCAATTGATAAACTATAATTAGGTAGATGGAAAAAAGGCTATGCACTGCGTATATCAATTTCTCATAAAATATACCTAGTTAAATAGTGAAACCGACGACACATTGAAAGAGGTGTTTTCAATGACTTCCCTATAAGTAATATGCACTAGCAATACATTTTTTTTAAATCTAAAAGGTATTATTCAACAATTGATACAATAAAAATTGTATTTGGAAAAATTATAGCTGTACGTAAAAGTTACAAACAGATTAAAATGTAAGAAAAAACGGCAATTTCATAGGTAAAGAGACCTATTTTTATCTCACCTCAAGTTAGCTGGGTATGTATCCACAACTTGCAGCGCCACGTTGTAGAACACGCACGTGATGAACAGTCTGTACGCTGCTTCCACGATGTATAGCGCCGTCTCGCTCTCCGCTATGAAGAGCAAGGGAGAGAGCAGTATGCACGCCGCGCACAGCGCCACTGGAAGAAACCAATGGAAATGCCAGTAAATAAAAGTATTATTATGTTTATTTTAAAACTTTCGTGAGACATTTTATCAACATGTTAACATACGCGAATTATACGTGAGTGAAAACCGTTTAACTACTCGACTCGCAGCGCGGAATAATTTGTTCTCACCATTGTTACTTACCTTAGACTCGCAGCGCGAACAAATTATTCCTCGCTCGCCGACCAAATTAAAAAGTCGTTTTTGTGTAGCTTTCTCTATCCAAATCCATAGTGTTTGTATGGAAAAGACAAAGACAAATAAATCTTCTTTATTTTGGTGTATAATACTCGTCTATTATTGTCGACGGCATTGGGAACCTACCATTAGAAAAAAAGTGAAAAATCGGCATTTTTGCGTTCGGGATTCGCGGTGTTTTGTGGAGATTATTGAATTGTTTGTTAAACTAAATACACAGGATTTTTAGGCACATACTTATAATTACAATGAGCTTAAATTAAATTTATAAAGTTGGCTAAAATTTAAATATACAGTATTTTTGTAAACACCTCATACATTTCCGTGTGTGTAAGTTTTAACGAAAAAATTATAAATGTACGAGACGATAAATACTATTGGTTTTCATATAAAATATAACTGCATCATTATACTACAGTTTTTTTCTTACACTGCATAAAATCTTTTAGTAGTTTCTGAAAAATCGCAATTTTAGTGAACGTCGAAATATTTTTCGCCGCGCCGCCATTTGCGCTGCGAGCTTACGGTAGTAACGTTTGACAGGTGTCAGTAGAGTCGAAGGGTTAATTAACATATACCGTCTTATTACAAAACGCGGTTTAAATATAATTCCAGGATTTTGAAAATAAATAAATGTGTTCTTGTTGTTCAAACATCACATACAAGCAATCAAAATGTCAACAAAAATTGGAACTTTGATTTAACATTGGTACATTTTGACAGTAGACAGTCAATTTTCGAATAACTGAAACGGACTTGGTCTAGACTTATATATAAACCACGTTTTGTAATAAGGCCCATTGAGTCTAATTTCAGGACATATCACACAGCGCCATCTAGCCCCACACTAAGCTTACGCTTGTGTCGTGGGTACTAGATAACGGATATAATTCATATATACTTTTTTTTGTAAATGCATACTTATTATACATAGAAACATTTAGATACAAAAACACTAGGATTGTGCCACTACAAATAAAATACAAAAACGAACTCATCCAAGAAGCAGTGACCAAATTTTTGGGTATACATATTGACTCCAATTTGACATGGACAACCCATATCCATCGGACATGCAACAAACTGAACCAGTATGCGTATGCTCTATACCTACTTAAGAAAGTTGCAAATATACAAACCCTATTAACAGCTTACCATGCTTATGTGAGCTCAACGTTAAAATATGGGGTTCTGTTTTGGGCAAATGCAACAGAAAAGGAAGTTGCTTTTAAAGCACAAAAGAAATGTATTCGTGCAATCTGTGGACTCAGCCAGACCGAATCATGTGCCCCACAATTCAAAAATCTCAAAATCTTGACCCTTCCATCAATATACATATGAAGCATCACTTATGACAAGGAACAATCTGCATAAATATAAAAAACTAAAAAGCTCAAGATATGACAACAGACTCTGCACAGAAAAACATAGAACTGTACAATATGGAAACAGCATTTTCAATATGGGCAAAAAATATACAACAAGCTCCCTGCGACCATCAAAGAAATCAAGTCTGAAGCTATATTTTAAAAACGACTCAGAGGGTTTTTATTGGAAAAGTGTTATTATTCCATAAAATTATTTTTGAATGATGAAACTATTTGACATTTATGATGTACTTACCTAATTTTAATTGATTTTTTTGACATTTAAATTTAAATTTAATTTCATACTTTGTGAAACTAATTTGCACGCCCTATGGGTGAGAATGTAGCGGACAATATCTTATATTGAACAACTCTGTAAAACCTATATTCTGCAAATAAATGATTTTGATTTAGATATTTTTTTTGATTTTGAGAATCAACCAGACTCAACACAAGTAATTACACATTTTTAATGCATAATTACTTGTGTTAAATATAGATGGTTGTGAGATTACATTGAAACTCGTACACCATGAGGCGTGCAAATTACAATCAAAATATAACATGAAAACTCAATTTAAATAGGTATGTGTACAATAAATATGAGTATCATTATTATAACTGTTTACTGGTACCCATAAGACAAGCGTTTGTTTAGTATGGGGCTAGATGGCGCTGTGTGATATGTCCTGAAATATTTATTAATATAAAGGTATGTATATTTTCAGAACTATTTTGAGGAGATTTTCTAAGGATTTTTTGTATTTTTACATTGTTGTGTAGAGAGAAAATAGGACTTATTCTGACACGAGCATTCGCTTAGTATGGAGTTTTATGGCGCTGTGTGATATAAATAAATATTCCGTGACATTGCACACAGCGCCATCTAGCCCCACACTAAGCAAACGCTTGTGTCGTGGGTACTAGATAACGAATATAATAATTATATACTTTTCTCTTGTAAATACATATTTATTACACACAAAAACGACCAGACTCAACACAAGTAATTATAAATTTAAAATTCATAAAAGCTTGTACGCAAGAATCGAACCCGCATCCTCTAGTTTTGAAGGCAACCAACTAAGCTAACATGCCAGTAAAAATGTTTTTTTTTTTATTTATTTAAGTAGATACTTATTTTATAAAATAGCTAAGTAACCTTACAGTTAGGCCTCATCCTAGAAGGCAGCAACGCAAACAGCGACGCTATCAACATGGCGTGCGATACGTACGCCTGCTCCGATATGAGACCGCCCAACCTGGAACGAAAGACCAATAGTTAATTCAAAACTAGAATTAAATTGCATTGACACTCACGTCAAAAAAAAAGTGTGGGCCTAGATGGCGCTGTGTGCAATGTCCACTTGAAACTCACCTAGAAGTGAGATCAGCGTGTCTGGCGCAACCCCCCCTCATTCCTCTCAGCACGGTGGAGTTGAACACACACCACTCGTCAAACTCACTGCCCTGTTCCATGTCTGTGTCAATTATACTGGAAAATAAATATAAAAAAACATGTGAAAAAAACAGACATATAAAATATTTATAGAATATATCAGGCATGTATTCTAAAAATATATATCAGGGGCATTCGAATTTTTAACTTGACGGTTTAAAAAAGTTTTCATTCGATGTTAAAGTTATGAACTAGGATTTAAACTAGCAGCGTTTATCCAGGATATAATGGAGCTTATGTTTTCATCCAGTCTTTACTATGTATATCCAACTATGTCCATACTAAATTACATTAATAATTCAGTGCAGTTGCTTAAAAACAGAAACAAAGAACCTTTTGATCAATTTTTTTATTGTTTTACATATGAGGCGATATTAATCGCCTAAGGCGATAAGGCCGCCCAATGTGCATTAAATTAGTTTTTAAATTTATTTTATTTATGTAATTTTTTTGGTGACATATATTATCTTATTAGGCTTAACGGAGTAATTTTTTTTATTGTTTCAAATAACACATTTCAAAATTTACACCAAATTTTTAATACCATTTTTTACACCATGTCTTTACCCACACTAGGTAAGCATGTGTCGTAGGATCAGGGCTTGTTAAGGTCAATTGTTGTCAAGATATTCACATTAAACTTTACTCCGTTTTCATATCATTAGTAATCAACAAATTAAAAGCTTTATAGTGGCCTGTGTGCTTGGACAAAGTATTATGTAAACTATTATTAAGTATATACCACTAGGATACATTAACACTGGTGCTTATATATATATTGTAAATAATTTATGCCTGAATAAAGATAATTGAAAATTGAAATTGATTGTCAAGATATTAAAAGTACAGTTTACGTTAAAGTTAGGTTGCATAATTTAGTTTATAGGTAGTTAGTTTAAACAATTATTATAATAAAAATAATATATAAATAATACTTACGTGCTATTTACAAAAACAGCTCCCTGAAACTCCGTCCGCGAACTCTTTATATTCGAAAAAGCCACATCTAAAAAGGTACAGTTTCTAAACGTGACGTGTGACATCAACAAATCACGAAAAGTGCAATTTATAAATGTACAATTATTGTATTCTATGTTCTCCCGCGTTGTATTGTAGAATGCTGAATCGAATGTGATGTTGTTTATCACTTGGGTAGACGACTCGAATATGTCGTTCTCCATTTTCACGATCGTCGCTGGTATATAGGATGACAGGTAGAACTGGAAATAAAAAAGAAAAAAAATGTTATAAAAAAATCAGAAAAAAATATGTATATTTATTTCGATTTATTTGATGATGTGATCGTAATATACATATACTATTTTTTATATTATTTTAATATTGGAAATTTAATGAAACAATATCCAATTTTAAAAATACATCAAAAGCAAATTTTACGTTCATGGTATTTATTTATCGTATGGCATGTTTTTAATATCTCTTTTTATTAGACATAGCGTTTTTAAATACGCAATCGCATCTGCAGTTAAGGTTTTAAATTTTAGCCCATTAATTATTTAGAAAACACGACAGTTTCAGGATGGAAAATTCAACATGTTGAGAATGCCGAGTTCAACATTTAAGGAAATGTAGGTTAAAAAAGTGGAAATTGCAAAATTTCTCATTTATATATTAAATATATATTTTTTTGGCTATACATACCTGTATAGCTGTAGTAAAGAGCAGCGTGCTGCCCAGACACAGCGTGGAGCGCCCCAGTGGGTGAGAGAACAACTGGAAGAACGTCTGCCAGAACTGGGGACAAACATACATACATTAATTGAAAAAGAATTACGGAATTCAACGGCCAGTCATATAACATTACCTATAATAATAAAGAAATCGCAGTAAAGAACCTTAGACTTGGCACGGCCTTGTCTAGATCTCATTACTTTTTAGAGATAAACAAGCAGCTCTATCGAGACTTGGCTAGTTTTTTACAGAATGTTTTTGGTAGGATATATGTACATTATACACATAAGTTGTTATTTTCTTCTTCTACTAATGGTGCCTCTCCAACTAGTGAAGGCTGGCAGTCAGCATACTTTAGTTTGTTCAGTAAGTAATTAAAACCAATAATTTTAGAAGTTGAAAAAGTTCGTATCTATCGTGTCTGAGCACATGACCCAAGTACGCAACGTTGCGTTGTTTGTAAAAGATGCAAAAAAGTGCTGCAAAAGTTAATAAAAAAACCCGTATTTTCAGAAAATACTTCAGAATTGTCATCTTGATTTATATGTACGAAATCAAATAGCGGAAACAATATTGTCTATAATCAACAATATGTCTATATATATATCTTTAAGGCTATCTTATTTACAGATAAAGATTCTGGACTTCACGACACAGGCAAACCTATTGTGCGATTCAGTGTACAACATATTAAGACTACTACTATACTGTACAATATATTAAGACACTAGTTATGATTAAGGTACATCATTACAATGATGTACCTTAATCATAACTAGTGTAATATCTGTACAAATTTACGTGAACAATAAATAAAATATTTATTTATTTAATCTAGTACTCACAAGAGTTTGCTTAGTATAGGGCTAGATGGCGCTGTATGCAATGTCCCGGAATTTTTATTTTTTTATGTATGATGTACTCGCCAACTTAACAAGCATTATCTTAGAGCAAATTCTGATAGAGAATCACGACCCTTAGTACTTAGGAACACGTCGCGAGGAAGGAGCATGGTGCATGAGTGGGAGTAGGAGGAGGAAGGGGAGTAGAAGTATTAAGAGGAGGACGAATAGGAGGAGGAGTATATTGCACTCACCATCTTAACACTATGCGTGACATGGTGCAGCGCGGGCGGGCGGCGCTTGCCTGGAAGAGACAGCTCGCCCAGCCGGTAGGACGAGTCCGCGTTAGTGGACACTTGAGACTTACTGCACAGGCGGACCTGGTTGCTGCTGTGGATTGACTGCGAAGGGTGGAGGAAAAAGAATTATACGTTTTTAAATATAGGTAGGTATAAAGAATTAATACAAATTGCAACTACATATAGGACAATATAATAAACACATTTTGGTATGTGACAAAAGAAAACCAGTTACGAAATATAGGTACTTATTTTTTCTACAAGGTTAGTATATTTTTTATGTCCAATTTAAGTCCAAGTAAATAAAATATCACGGTTAAAAATACTAGATGGCTACGATTCACTACCTTTTCTTTCAAAGTATAACTGGCCTGTTAGCTTAGTTGGTGGTGGCTCTGCCTTCTAATCTAGAGGTCGCGGGTTCGATTCCCGCATGACACAAGTAATTATGTACTTTAAAATTTTATAATTACTTGTGTTGAGTCTGGTCCTTTGTATGTATAATAAGTACCTATGTATTTACAAAAGAAAACTATATAAGTATTATATCCGTTACCTAGTACCCACGACACAAGCGTTTGCTTAGTGTGGGGCTAGATGGCGCTGTGTGCAATGTCCCGGAATATTTATTTATTATTATTTATTTATTATAACCATTATTATTTCTGCTAAAACCAAAATCCCGTAGAAATTAATATTTGGGAGTATTAAACTCATCGTCCGAAGAAATTGATTAAAATAAGTAAAGTTGAAATAAAATAATCATCATCACATAGTATACAGCAAAGTCGCTTCCCGCGTCTGTACGCAAGCTAAGATTTTTAAAACTACGCAACGGATTTTGATGCATTTATTTAATAGTCAGAGTGATTCCAGATGCAGGTTTATATGTATAATAACGCGTGCGAAAGCGCGGGCAAAAGTTAGTTAACTACAAACTAGTTTACATTAATGTTTTCTTGAATAAATGAATACTGAATGGTGGTAGCTAGAATAAAAAGTCGTAGGTTCAATTCTCCACTCAGCTAATTTACTAAGTACTCTACAGTGTAAACATTTTTATTATTTTTTAAAGGTTTATTCTAATAACTAGTGGGTGCTCGCGGCTTCGCTCGCATTAAGAAGTAAAACTTCCATCCCCTATTTCTCCCCTTTAAAAGCAGCTTTTCTAAAAACCCTTTCTTAGCGGATGCCTACGTCATAAAATCTACCTGCATGCCAAATTTCAGCCCGATCCGTCCAGTGGTTTGGGCTGTGCGTTGATAAATCACTATATCAGTCAGTCAGTCAGTCACCTTTGAGTTTTATATACATATTTAGATATTACCTGATACACCATCATAGCGTCGACCTCTCTGCCCGCGTCGAGTAGATACCTCGCAGACTCCTGCGTCCAAATTAGTGACACCAGGGACGCCACTATGGGCAGCACGCAGAGGAGGAGGTATCTGAAAAAGAATACATATAACTATTAAGATTTTTGTTATGAGATCATTTCTATAACGTGATAACTGGACGGATACACTTTTTAACTGCTTTTTATTAATTTGATACATGTTCTAATCGGTAAAAAAGTTTTTATGAAACAAAAATAAAGCTAGGAAAACCTCTCGAAACCAGAGTTGGCCACTCTCATTTGATAAGAAGAAGGAGTAGTACAACTTGTAAAAAAAATGCCTTACGGGAACTTGAGTTCAGTAATTATTAACCGACTTCCAAAAAGAGGACGTTATTGAAAAATTGTTTTTTTATTCAATGAAGGTAGTTTCCGAGATAGGCCCATAAAAATTGTTTTTCATTCGGTTAAGTACTTTATGAGAAAAAACCAATAAACCAACAAATTGATAAAGTTTATGCAAACCAATTTTACCCATATTTCCAAAACTACGAGTCGATTTTGATACAGTTTTCTGTGATGTGTTGAGGCTTAATGGGTGCATCTTTGTATGTATTACGATGACAACTCACCAGGGGGCGCTGCTGTATACACTATATCTTCTGAATTATCAGCCCGATTTAGATGCGGTTTTTTCTGATAGGCTTAGATTTGTTCAGTAACGTGACAGTAGAGTTGAAGTCGGTTTTTGCTTTTGTTTAAAATAATTATATAGTGTTGTATCTCACCGGTGCCAGGCGCTAAAGTGCTCCTTGTTCTCGTGCAGCGTGTCCGGCCCCGACTGCGGGAGCGCGGCCGCCGCCAGCGCCGCCGCACATCTGCAAGAAAATATATTAGTTCAAAAGATGATGGGAACACAGAGCGTCGGACGTACAATATTGTGAATTTTGAATAATGATCACATAATCATAATTAATTAAGTATTTAATTTGACATGTAACTTTCCATAATTTATCAATGAACATCTGTATCTGTACAGCAGCGAGATGGGTTGACGACATAGTATCTGTCGCAGGTCGAACCTGTCACAGGATGGCACAGGACCGAAACTGTTGGCATAACACTGCTAGTGTGAGGTATAGGCCTCTCTCGTGTTATGCTAACAGAGACTATCGGCATGACACGAGAGGGGCCTATACCCAGCAGAGAGAAAAAACAGGTTGTGGATGATGATGAAAAATGAATACTGAGATATATGTGTCGCACATTATAAAAGCTGGAAAATGATCTAAAATAAAAAAAAAGCTGGTGTTGCAGCATATAAACAAGCGAAGACTCGCTTTAGATTGTTTATCAAAGTACAAGTTAGAGTATATCTGAGTCCCATTTACAATCATTATCATATCAAGCCAATCAGACTTCATATCGTGTCGAATAAATCTCGTAACAGGTCGATTAGACCTGGTATCACGTGTAAAAAACTTTATAAATCTCCCCTCATTACACAGCCAAAGACAGAGATTAGAATAAAAAAATACAAAACAAATAAAACTCATAATATTATTTTTAATTTTGTTTTTAAAAATCCTCTATGTCATACTAGATGTCGCTAGTGGTAACGATTTGTCTTCTTCAATTGGTATTGATTAATAAAATCATGCCAATCAGACCTCGTCGTATCAGGTCGATTAGACCTGGTATCACATATAAGACCCCGTACAAGATACATCTAGAAACTTGATTAATTTTAGCTCGTAAGAGAGAGAATAGAAAAAATTACAAACCAAAAAAATACTTCTAATTTTTACTTACTTTTTTTCACATAATAAAATTGTACGATTCATTAATCAGACCTCGTATCAGATCGATTAGACCTGGTATCACATCTATAAAGCCCCGTACGAGATCCATTTAGAAACTTGATAAATCTCACCACATTAGATAGCCAGAGAGAGATTACAAGAAAAAAATACAAAAGAACTAAATACTCATAAGTTTAACTGTTTTTTGGTGTGAATGGATAGAAATCTCTAACATACAATAACTTGGATAGCACGTTAATTAGATTTACTATAGTTCTAGTATTAATTTATTATACTTCTTTTTTTCTATCATGAATGACTAGTGTCCTCACCTGGCCCCGGCTCCCACGGCGGCGATGGCAGCGCCCCCCGCCGCGCGGCGCCACACGCCGCACACACTCTCACACATGTACGTAAACGAGATCGGCACGATGCCGCCCGAGCCAAGCGCCGAGCAGAATCTAGAGAGAAAAAAAACCGTTTAGAGATTTAAAACAGACTTGTGTAAGTTTTGCCTGCTTCATCAGGAAAAGATAAACCATATTATATTAGTCGGTAAAAGCTGCAACTCTAAAATCAAAGGTCAATAAAATTTCTTAAGAGGTCCATCAAGAAAATTTAAAACCATGACTGGTTGGTTATCTTGAAACTGCAGTAAGTGGATATGAAGGCTGGAAAGCCATATTCATATTATATTATTCATTTATTCATAACAAAGTTATCAAGATCATCAGTATGGATAACGGGTCAATTCAACTCTTAAACATTTTATCATGTAAATCAGACCTCTTACCTCTGTCACCAGTCACACCTGGTATCAATAAACTCCCCGCACACATTCAGTCTTTGAATAATGATCAGCAATTTTGCAATAGCGTCAAACAATTATTGTTAGATCAGACACTATACAGTTTTAAAGAATACTTTGAAAATGACTACAGTCAACTACCAATTGATTCTAATCTTGCTTAGAAATTATGTAATTAACTACTAGGTAAGGAGTGTGATGCCAAATTGTCATTTTAGCCCCTATACAGCTAAAGTGACAGTACCAAGATTTATTTAAGTTGACATATTGTATGATTACATACCTATTATTATGTTTGACATGATTTTAATTACAAAAATTTTCATTGTGTTATTAATAAAACTAGACATATGTAACTTCTAAAATTTTATAAAAGCCTAATGTTATAAATTCAATTTGACGAGATATTGTAATTTGTGTAGCATATTCTGTGATATTAGTACTTATACCTATGTATGTTACAATTTTACATTATCAATAAAGATTCTTTATCTTTTTATCTTTATCTTTTATCAGGTTAATATAACCTTGTAATCGGCCAACAATATTCTGCACCAGGGCGAGAAGACTGTCTTTGTATCAGGTCGAAAATACCTTGAATCTGGTCGAAAAGACCATGTATCAGGTCGTAAAGACCTTGTATCAGGTCGAAAAAACCTTGTATCAGGTCGAAAATACCTTGTGTACGTTGTTTTATTTTTTTAGATTCTTACCTGGCCATCATAAAAGTGCCATAAGTGGGCATGAAGGCGGCTATGGTGGCGAAGACCGCGTTAACAGCGAGACAGGAGAGCAGCGCACGCCGCCTGCCCAGCCGCCCGCCCAGCGCGCCCCACCCCGCCGCGCCCAGGGAACTGCCCACCAGACTGATTAGGACTGGGGGAAGAAAAAAAAAAGATATTAATCAAAACATTATCTAAATGTATAAAACTCAAAGGTGACTGACTGACTGATACAGTGATCTATCAACGCACAGCCCAAACCAATGGACGGATTGGGTTGAAATTTGGAATGTAGGTAGATGTTATGACGTAGGCATCCGCTACGAAAGGAATTTTGGAAATGCCACTTTTAAAGGGGTGAAATAGGAGGTGCAAGTTTTACTTCTTAATGTGAGCGAAGCCGCGAGCACCCACTAGTTAACATATTTGGACTTTTTACACTGTGGCTTTGTCAGAGAGACATTAAAGTTGGTATATCTTGTTAAAATATAACTTATACAGATATAATAGTGACATGTTACATAATAAATAATAATTATAAGATATTGAATCAGGCATTACTTTGCGGAAATCCATTGTTACTGAAACTCTGGAGAAATATGTAGTGTTTTTCCGCTGCGACTGCTCCTTAACCGACATCAAACAACAAACTTGATGGTTTTTAGGTGTGTTCCTCCATATACCACCGCCACACCTCACCTCCTAACCAACGTGGCCTCCGTGGATCTCAAGATCTTCCCAACACCGCACTTTGTGTCTTGAAGCTTTGAACTTGAACTCTCCGAACGTCGGTCCGAAAGACTTTCGGACCGACGTTCGGAGAGTCAACACGAGTCCTGAGGATGCCTCGTGGAGAGGCGAAACACGTGTCGACTAGAATATCTTGCCGAAAGAGAACAGCAAAGCTTCAAGACACAAGGTGCGGTGTTGGGAAGATCTTGAGATCCACGGAGGCCACGTTGGTTAGGAGGTGAGGTGTGGCGGTGGTATATGGAGGAACACACCTAAAAACCATCAAGTTTGTTGTTTGATGTCGGTTAAGGAGCAGTCGCAGCGGAAAAACACTACATATTTCTCCAGAGTTTCAGTAATAATAATTATGACGTAATATACCTGTACCTAGTATTTTATTGGGAGATGACTCTGTAAGTCGTAACACAGTCTTACGGCTATTGTACTTACTGGCTTATTGTACAATACTTACGTCAAATAAACGAATTTTGTATTTGTATTATTTGTATTTGTACATTACCGAGCCAGTTTTTCTCGTGCGGCAGTATGCAGAGTTCTATCTCAGCCGAGGGCAGGATGAATGGTATCGCGCTCAGTTCCAACGTCCCTCCCGCTATGGCGAGCGAGCAGGCTAATAGTACGCGTAGCTGGGAGAAACCGCAGCCAGCCTGGAAGGAACCACACAGAAATGTTAATAATTATCTATCTATACATATAATACTTGTTTTTGTATACATGTTCAGCCAAACTGTGGAACTCCTTGCCCGAAACTCTATTCCCCTTGAACTATAATTTGTCGGTCTTCAATTCGAGAGTAAACCGGTTTCTTCTAGGCAAGCGCGCTAGATCGTAGATTATAACGTTGCTTAACATCAGGCAAGTTGTAGTCAAGCGTTACCCTATTTCATGTAAAAAAACACAATAAAGCTGAAGACGCGTTTTAATTGTTCTGCGGCGAACTCGCCAGTTTATATGAAGCTACAATGCTACATCATTATAGTCTAAGAGCCACCGACCACGTCATGTTATAGTGCAAGAGCCACCGACCTATCTGAGCGCGTCTTCATGGAAGTGCTTCAGCACGCTCGCGTCGTTGTAGTCGAGGAGCTCGCCAGGTGGTGGGAGGGTACAATGCTACATTATAGTTCAAGAGCCACCGACTTGTCTGAGCGCGTCTTCATGGAAGTGCTCCAGCACGCTCGCGTCGTTGTAGTCGAGGAGCTCGCCAGGTGGTGGGATGCTACAATGCTACATTATAGTGCAAGAGCCACCGACCTGTCTGAGCGCGTCTTCATGGAACTGCTCCAGCACGCTCGCGTCGTTGTAGTCGAGGAGCTCGCCAGGTGGTGGGAGGCTACAATGCTACATTATAGTGCCGACCTGTCTGAGCGCGTCTTCATGGAAGTGCTCCAGCACGCTCGTGTCGTTGTAGTCGAGGAGATCGCCAGGTGGTGGGAGGCTACAATGCTACATTATAGTGCAACAGCCACCGACCTGTCTGAGCGCGTCTTCATGGAAGTGCTCCAGCACGCTCGCGTCGTTGTAGTCGAGGAGCTCGCTAGGTGGTGGGAGGCTACAATGCTACATTATAGTGCAAGAGCCACCGACCTGTCTAAGCGCGTCTTCATGGAAGTGCTCCAGCACGCTCGTGTCGTTGTAGTCGAGGAGCTCGCCAGGTGGTGGGAGGCTACAATGCTACATTATAGTGCAAGAGCCACCGACCTGTCTGAGCGCGTCTTCATGGAAGTGCTCCAGCACGCTCGCGTCGTTATAGTCGAGGAGCTCCCCGCTCTCGGTCTCGTGCTCGGGCGGGCTCGCCAGGTGGAGGGCGGCCGCACCCGGCGCCGGCTCGCCGCGCGCCTCGGGCGCTGCGGAACATGGTGCTGGTTTATTAGATATATATGTATGTATCGATCATTCTAGATAAGGTATCCATATATGATTATAGTTGATTCAAGCTACAACATACATACTTTAACAATGTCTGTCAGGATGTGTGTACATATGTTTATTTTTTAATTACTATTAGCCTATTGGATACCCCTGATGGGCAAAAGCTTCTTGTCTTTCCAGATAGCCGATATTTTATTACAGTTTAAACTGACATATAACTACATACCTGCACAGTAAGTAGCCAAAACAGTCTACATTGACACATAGGTAGGGTCAAAGGATCCTGTAATTCAATAGATATATGTCTTGATAGCTGTTCAGTACCATAAACACTAGTAAAATATGAGTAGAAACTCAATTTAAGAAACTCATGGTTGTGTTTTAATATCTTAGGGAGTTAGAATGAATGCCTTTTTTTCGACCTGCCGCATGCCGCCCAGAACCCCCAGGAGTCAGGTGGTTGCGCGACAGAATGAATGCCTGGGTCAAGGTCAAGTTGTCTGTGCTAATAAAGATAGATTACTTCTAACCTTACTAGCTTACTTAGCAGAAACCCAAGTATTTGCCATAAACTTAATATAAACCACTTACTGTTGAGTTTATCTTCCGTGTAAGCCATGATGGTGCCAAACTTGCTCGAGCTATCAGAGTCAGAGCGCGCGCGCACCAAGCACGCGTGCTCCTCCGACATTGTGGCCGCCTATACTACACTGCTGGTGGTCATACATCTGGAAGGCATAGCGAGATTATACTAGCTGACCCAGTGAACTCTGTTCCGCCTTAGAGGCAATAAATAGGCAGATTTTAGATATTATTCAATGCAAAAAAAAAACGGGATAAAAAGTATCCTATGCCCGTCTCCTAATTCTAAGCTTATTATATATACATTAGCTTTATGGCTTAGACAAGATAACCGGTTGGTTAAGTATATGGTGCATAAAGGTGAGCACATCCAAATCTGTACAAATAACCTTCACACTCCGAAAAGAAAACTGTTCGCCTGTACAACTCTGTCTTACAAAGAAAAGGTAAAATACCTAGGTATGCACCTGGATTGATTGTTAACCCGGAGATATATATAACCACATTACAGCAAAGAGAGATGAACTGAAAATAAGATACCAAGATTACTCTTGGCTTCTTAGTCGTAACAGCAAGTTATCAACAGATAACAAACTCCTGATTTACAAGAGCGTGCTAAAACCAATCTGGATGTATGGAATCCAATTGTGGGGAACCGCTTTGAAGACCAACATAAGTATTATCCAAAGGATGCAAAATACTATGCTCAAAACAATCAGCGGAGTATCATGGTACACAAGGAACGCTGAGATCCACGAAAACTTAAACATGAAGACCGTGATTGAAGAAGTTGGGGCAATCACAAATACTTACACCACCTGCTTGGCAAGACATCCCAACATTCTCACAGCGAACCTGACAACCAGACAGTATGAGCCCAGGCTTAAACGGAAAGCAGTAATACCCAGCGACTGAAACCAGTGAAAGGCCCTGTCCTGCCGCTTTAAAATAAAAGGAGAAGCACTCAATGGAGAGCTCACTTACATGACAGAATCACTCAACAGATCTGCTTATAGTGAAAGCACTGAGGTGGTAGGTACAGAAAATAAAAAAATGTCTTGCCAGCATGAGATCAGAGACTTTGTGTTGAATATTAAAAAACAATAAAAAGAATTTTGACATAGCCTGACACATGCTTATCAGCAAATTGCTGCTCAATCAATCAAGTTTTTTCTAGCAATTTATGGTAGGTACATCTTAGACTATAGATGATTTACACTGCAGTCTACATAAACCTGTAGTGTTCAAATAAAAAAATATAAGAGAATTTTCTACAAAATACAGAGAACTAAACCTATTAAAACCAAATAAGTATAGTAATAATACATTTACATCTCATATTGTAGACTTAGGAACTCAAGCCTATGAAAATGTATGCTGTTGTATGATCCTTGCAAACTCATATAAAGAGAAACTGTGTTGTGAGAAGAGAGAGTCAGCAATAGACTAACAATGACAGAATTGTGAAAAATCATTTGAAAATAGACAATAAGTTATGACTAACTTTAAATATCAAACACCAGCAGTGAATCAAATGGACAGTCTCAGGTATATCTCATCAAAATCACAAACAACACCCACTAAGTAAAGGTGTTTAAACAGTCAAGCAATTTAGCAAAGGAAATGGGCAATTTGATACACTATAAGCATCACTATAAGGTACTAAACTAAGCAAGCATAAGTCATAATATGAGACTCAATTACGAGATTTACGAGCCTTTTATCGCCATTAGAACACTATAATAAGCATAAACGGGCAACTACAGTCACGATATCATCACAATAATATTAACCTGCACATATAACAATGCACTAAGCATTTCGTAAATAACTGATAAAACTCTACTGTCACCGAGTTCATCTATTTTTATCATTACAAAATAGCTATGAGTTTCAAACTTACGTTTTCTTACTAAAACACTTCACAAGAATACTAGAAGCACATTAGTTACTAGGAAATATATTAAGACAGCAGGTTTTATTACGAAAAGCTGACGAAATGCTGATAAATAAAAATAAATAAAGAAATCAATAAAACAATGCCTTGCCTTCTGCCTGGCTAGTGGCTATGACTTATCATTTGACAAATTAATTAAACAGGTAAGTCAAAAATGTAGTAGAGAAATAGTTATCTCTTTCTATTATGGTAGCAGAACTGTAGATAAAAGCGAGATAGACGACATATAGTAATTTTATTTTTGGTAGAATAACAATTGAAATTTTGACAAGTTTCTATAGTGATGTGCATAAAAAATCGACTGAAAATCGTATCGATTGAAGTGTTTGATGATCAAATCGAGTAATTTGATATTACACTAGATTACACTGTATTTGTCGCTTTAATTTATACATATTACTGTACACACATTATATAGGTATATAAACATTCCAGACAGCTGGTTACTTCGCTAGTATAATTATTGTAACCTTGAATGCGGCATTGTAGACCTTGAAAAAATATGTAGGTAGGTATAACATTGCGTTATTTCACTACTTACTATACTAACTACTATGAAAAAAAAACGTTAAATTAATCCTATTCCATGAACTTAGACGAATAAAAATATAATATTGAAATAGCTAGTAGCACCTTTTACTGGTTAGTAACTATAACATGCAATATATTTTCTGGAATGAAAAAGGCTGTAGGTAAGCACTACGGTCTGACTTACAATTTTTAAGCATAAGCAATATTTGCGTCCTGTAAATAATTTAATCCTTTACACATTAAGCGGTGGCACACTGCTGCAGTCTAATAAAAATGTATTAAACAAAATTACATTGTGATTATTTATAGAACTCGTGTCTTGTGCAAATTTGCAATAAATATTTTAACTCTTTAGAACCTGCTGAAACTTGGAAAACGCATATTGATATATTTAAACATCACTTCGTTTTAAAGAAAAGGATTCATATTGAGTTACACTTTCACCGCATTAGATCACTATATTCACTTTAATCAGTCGCACTCTGTACATAATAAATAGTCACTAAGTATGTATTACAAAAAATAACCCAAAACTGCAATGTATAGCACTTTCATCACATTTTATGTCAACTACCAGTTACTTAGCATTTTTTTTCCAAAATATTACGCGAATTTTATAAAAACCCGTAGAGTTTAAGGTCAGGAAAAGGAAAGAACACCTCTTTTAAAAAATGATAGAATGAGATGTATTGAAAGATCAAAGCAAGAGCCACACGAGGTAAAAATCATGAGATTTTTGGCACGTATGTAAGTATCCTATTTTGTTGAGTTACATAGGTAGGTACACTTACATAGCAGTTTCATATAAATTCTATTCAATCTGTAGGTATTACTATGAAAGTTACAGAAATCTAACTTAAAACCGTTACTTAAACCTTAAAACAATTCAATTGAATATTATATTTCATAAAATTCGCGATTTCTATTAAAAAGTCAAGTCAGTTTGATACTAAAAAAATGTAATTGCGAAATGGTCCGAGGAATTTTTAGACAATCTCTCTCGTGTGTATCAGTTTAGCAAATTTATTGATTATTTTAATGCGTTGCGCATTCATAAAGCTGCGTAAATTTTGCGCATGCGTGCTACTTTACGTGACGTCAACCAAATTACTGAATGACGCCAGCGACAAACTTTACTGCAATCTAATGACATAATGATACACTTTTCATTATCAATATCATACAAATAAATTGAGTTATGAGCAATGAAATACATAGGTATCGGCACCATCGAAAAATTAAATATACCTACGTCCCCTCACTAAACTATTTTCAACTTCTTCAATTTTGAGAAACTATAGCATAGTATTTTTACTTTGTCATATTTCATAGTGACGAAAGAGATAGCAGCCGTAATGTACGTAATATGTAACGTCAAAGGTCAAAGTCAATTCATCAATAAAATTTCTGGCGCGAATTTTAGCAAAAAACAGCTGACATGATCATGATGTGTATTTTATTGTCGTAATTTCTCGTTTCTTAATTTTATTGCCGTTTCTTAATTTTGTTGTTAGAAATTCAAACAAAAATGAGTGAGTTTTCTGACGACAGGGAAATAGGTAAACAGATAAAGTTAATCAGAAAGTACCTGAAGATTAAAATAATGGAAGACAACGTTTCTTTCCGCAATCATGTTGAAGAAAGACATCACGTCTATGATCTGATGAAACGCACTGTATTACACGGTGAATCTCATTCTGCTCTCATGATAGGCCCCCGAGGAAGTGGAAAAACTACTGTAAGTACTGTTTGTAACCGTAAATAAGCTTAATTTATCTCTATCACTTAGGTACTGTTTATAAACATAACCTTAAAATTACTCACTATTCGTAGTGTTTGTGTATTGTCAAGACGTTTATACGGAAACGCCCATGGTTGCATACCAGACAGGCATAAAGTTGTTTTATATGTCCCTACATATATGCGTATAAGAAAAGTTTTCTTCGTATGAGAGTGGCCAGCTCTTGTGTCGAGTTTGGGCCTGTGTGTTGTGCACCTATCATATAATATTATCTTTACATATAATAATCAGAAAATAATTGTGAATATGTGTTTGTTGGCCTGTTTGTTCTGTTTTAATATCTAAACGAAGCAACTGATCATCATCATTTTTAGTTTTGTGTTAGTATACATATGGTCTTGAATAACATAGGCTACTTTTCATTTTATAATAACACAAGCAAATCTGTGTACATCTACATCTACTAGTATAATATTTAAACCTAATATATTAACCTATACCTAATGTGTATTTGGCTTATATATGAACTCATTCTGTTATGTGTACCGTTAGAAATAAATAAATAAATAAATAATAAAAATAGCATCAATAGTACCTTGGGGAAGTATACCAAGCAAGCAGTGGGTCGAAAAGGGCTGAAGATAATGATGATGATAATCCTATAAAATCCTCCTTCATAATTTCAGCTAGTAAACTCTGTGCTCAGCCAGCTGGGCAAGGAGACAGACCTCACACGGGATGCTATTGTGGTGAAGCTGAATGGACTCATACACAGCGATGAGAAGATTGCATTAAAGGCTATTACTGCGCAGGTACCATTGCTTTAAGGTTTTGACTCTTAAAAGATAATATTTCTATCACACTTTCTTTCTATCTATCTATCTTTCTAATTTGTATTGAATCCTAATGTGAATAATTTTACTATAATTTAATATTCTTACAGTGATTTGAAATAAGTGTTAGTATTGATTTGTATAGATTTAAGATTATTAAATTTCTAAAAAATAGTAAACACTCAATTTAAAACAAGCAGAAAAAATTCAGGCATCTTGTGTGAGTTGTATCTGCTCTCTACATAACTCAATTCAAGCCAATGTTATTTTTGTATGTATTTCATGTGGTTTATCCTCTTATTTTATTTATAAGTTTTTTTTATTTTAGTTATAAGTTTTTTTATGTCATGGGTCAGAGGTGATTCTATATTATGTTTAATAGAAACTGATTGAGTGTTTCTGATAAAAATAATCTTAGGGATAGGTTAATTTACTTACTAATGTGGCGCTGCAACCCAAAGTGGATCCTGGCCTCCGACACAAAGAGACGCCACTCCTCTTGGATAATTAATAATACCTCCTCCTCCTCCTCCTTGCGTCGTAGTCCTCATTACTGAGGGTCGTGAATCCCCCCACGGGATTTTAGTTTTTCCTGAATGATGTTCTTCCATCTGCACCTGTCCTTAGCGACGTGAAGAGCATCATACAGCTTGGTGTCCAGCGTTGAGCGTATTTGGTCGGACAACCTGGTTGGGCTACGGCCTCTCGGCCTTCTGCCATCGACCTTACCAGTGAGCATCAGCTGTTCGAGGTTATTGCCTTCTTTATATTTTAATAATACCAACATAGGTTAATTTGATTCAACTATTTCCTGTATTCCTGTTTCAGATGCAGCTAGAGAACGCAGTGGGTGACCGAGTGTTTGGTACATTTGCTGAGAACCTCGCCTTCTTGTTGAGCTGCTTGCAGAGCGGCGCCGACCGGAGGTGCAAGAGCATGCTGTTTATATTAGAACAGGTAGTTTTATACCTTACAAAGATAATGTAGTGATATTTATAATTTTTTAAATCTAAAGAGTTTTAATTTTCAATAATAAAATATAAAAACAAGGGAAGAAAAACTAAACATACTACTTCTAAATACTACAAAAAAGGGGCACTTAGTAAATATTTAGAAAAGCTTAAAGATAATCTAAGTGCTCCAACCCACTACCAGAGGGCAGTGTTACCACACTGGATGGCAATGCTGATACGTTGAGCCAGAAAAAGGCCAGCATTTTGGTCATAATAATTATATATTATTATTATTCATTTATAATGTCATCATCATAATCAGCAGCAGCCTGTTATCGTCCACTGCTGAGCATAGGACTCTCTTCTAGTATGCCACTTGTCACGGTCCTGTAAAATTAATGTAATAAATTAATGTAACGACCTCCATTATCATCATTATTTATTAAAGATAGGTATTTGCTGCTTGTCGAAATTTTCTATACGGATAAAATATACTGCGGTCTTGCATGTTCAATCAAAATTTGCTGAAAACAAGTAAAAAAAAACATATTCTTATTCTAATTTCAGATGGACATGTTCTGCAAGTTGGGCCGCACACAAACACTGCTGTACAACTTGTTTGACATCACACACAGTGGGAACTCACCTATGTGTGTGTTAGGTAAGATAAATTCATACTGCAAAAATCTATAAACAAATCTTAACTTTACTAGATCTTAGTTTATTTTTAACTAGTTGTGCAGCGACTTCGTCCGCGTGGAATAGTTATTAACGAAAGCCCTCAAAGATGAATAATTTTCCCCATTTTTTCCTCATTTTCCATGGTGTTTTCGCTCCTAATAGTTGCAGTGTGATGTTATAAATAGCCTAAAGCCTTCCTCGATAAATGGTCTATTTAACACAAAAAGAATAATTCAATTCGCACCAATAGTTCCTGAGATTAGCGCGTTCAAACAAACAAACAAACAAACTCTCCAGCTTTATAATATTACTTAGTATATATGGAATTGTCATACAGTCTGCCTAATGTTAAGAACTGCTCTGTAGTTTAAGTTATAACTACTAGGTATAGAAGAAACATAATTTACTCCGGATTTGAAGAAATTAAATTTAAAAAAACTAGCTAAATTGCACAAATTTATCAACATTTGTTGAGTGTAAACGAAGTTTTACAAATATCCACAATACATGCAAAATAAGGTATTGGTGTACCAAAATCAACTATAAAAAAAAATTAGTAATACATACTTACATTTACCACTTGATTAATATAGAATTTAGAATTTTATTTATTTCTTACCGTAAATATAACTTAATTATCAGAGTTTTGAATTTTATTTAAATTGACCTTATACTAGAGTTACCAGTGGCTAACTGCACTAGGTACCCCTGTATCGCGGCAGCCACAGGTGCTTTTAAAATGGTATGATTTAAATATGCAGCTACGGTATATATGACTATATATCATAGAGTAATATAATATACCAGAAATAGAGCCATCTGGTGTGATTTTAGTGCCAATCAAGTTGAAGCGCCCTCTGCTTTTCTTGACCAAAAATATTGTAGACTAAAACAATATTAATGTTGTTGGACTAAAATATAAATACAACACCTACCTACACCTTGGTCTTTACGTTACTCCTTACTTTATATATATATATATATATATGTTAGAAGTTAAAATAAAACGCAGAATATTAAATTTTACTATTTTGTAATATTTATGTCAGTAATATTAATTTTGCACCGACATTTTGATTGTATCGTCACCGTTACATTTTAGTATTTTCCCGGCTAACATTGGACACCAACTGTATATTATCACATTAAAAGATACTGTAGCACACTAGTTGTTGATATGAATATGAAGAAATCACAAAATGAAACACAAACAAATTCGCACAAGATTATGGATTTTTCAACTGAAGTTTTCAAAAAATATTTTTTTCAAACGTCTGTCAGTGTCTCTTGAGACTGACTTTTTTTTCTTCTTTGGCCTTAACATTGTATGTTTTTTTTTACTAAAGCGACATCTACTTTTTTGTTTGTGGTCAAGAAATATAGATTAGCAGCACTGTATTTCTATATTTGCATTTTGTTTTAAGTGTCTCCCCCTGCTACCTATATATAATTATTTTATTCTATCTATCTTACAAATGTATATGAATTAACTAGTGGATGCTCGCGGCTTCGCTCGCATTAAGAAGTAACACTTGCATCCCCTATTTCACCCCTTTAAAAGCGGCTTTTCCAAAAATCCTTTCGTAGCGGATGCCTACGCCATATCATCTACCTGCATGCCAAATTTCAGCCCAATCCGTCCAGTGGTTTGGGCCGTGCGTTGATAGATCATAGATATCAGTCAGTCAATCAGTCAGTCACCTTTGAGTTTTATATATATATATATATATATATGTATATATAGATTAATTATAATTGTAACTTATAAAATTCCAGGTATAACAAACCGCCTAGACGTAATGGAGCTGCTAGAAAAGCGAGTGAAATCTCGCTTCTCCCACCGGCACATACTACTGTTCCCATTACTGCAGGAACAGTCTCCTGTTGACTATTATAAACAGGTAAATATAATTTAACCATCAAGTTCGATTCCCGCGTGACACAAGTATTTATGAATTTTACAGTATATAGTTACTTGTGTTGGGTCTGGTCGTTTGTATGTGTAATAAGTATGTATTTACAAAAGATAAGTATATAAGTATTATATCCGTTATCTAGTACTCCTGACACAAGCGTTTGCTTTGGATTCCAATATCTTTTTGTGAAACTAAATTATGCAAAAATAAACAAAATAAACAAAGTGTGGGGCTAGATGGCGCTGTGTGCAATGTCCCGGAATATTTATTTATATTTATTTAATAAGTAGCTTCTCATTATCCAATGAGAGTGGCCAACTCTGGTGTTAAGAGTTTATCAAGCTTCTGACATGTCTAAACTTTTTTTATTTTTTGAACGCCCTGTCCTTTATTTTTCTTTCTACTCCTGTCCATCCTACGGTTGCCTGGAAGAAATCGCTATTAGCGATAAGGCCGCCAGTTGTGGCACAATTTTTTAAGTGTTTTGTGATTCTGTTTGTTTTTTTTCAATGTGTGTTACAATAAAGAGTTTTATCTGAGTAAAATCTCTAAGTAATAAGTGTTTTTAATTTAAACTTTTCATTGGAAAATGAGCAAAAAGCATCACTACCGGCAGGATTGGAACCTGAATTTTCTATGTATTTTTGTAAACTGTACATTCATTTATAAATAGAATAGCCTGCCCTCCACAACACAGGTTATCCTAGTGTGGAGTGCAGTGAACATATTGTTATAGTTCATAAGTGTTTGACTTGAATAAATTATTATTAAATTAAAATCTATCTTAACGATTGCATTCTATCTATTAGTATCTAAAATACTAATATTTAAATGTGAATGTTCGTTACTGCTTCAGGATTAAATGGCTGGACCGATTTGGATTCATTTGGTATAATAAAAATAAGTCTGGTTTTCCTTCCTGACGCTATAACTCCAGAACGCACGAACCGATTTCCACGATTTTGCATTCGTTGGAGAGGTCTCGGGCTCCGTGAGGTTTAAATTAAAATTTCAGCTAAGCGGGAAAACAGGGATTTTTTTTCACATACAGCGCCATCTTTGATACATAGCATGTACTACAAACTGGCGAAACGGAGTTCGCGGGGTTTGCTAGTTTGGTATAAAGATTGATTGATTTCTTTGTAAAAAGGTCAAATAAACGTTATTATGTTATTATATAGATTAGGCGTTGGTTTGCGACTTGCAATACTTTTTATCTGGCACTGCTCGTATATAATATACTAACTAGTATGTATCTTGGCCTATGCCCTGCAGTGGGTCCCATTAGGCTGATGATGATGTATCTTATCTAAAAGCAAGTGTGGCTCAGCGGTTCCAGTGTCTGCTTTTCATCCAGACACACCCTGGTTCGAATCCGGTCCCACACCAATGACTTGTATTTTCAAGTTATGTGTGGATTTGCACTCGCTTAGCGGTGAAGGGAAACATCGTGAGAAAACCGACATGTTTGAAGACCACAATATCCGAAGACATGTGTCTTCCGTGGAAGGACCTGGGCATCCACCACGATGTGAGAACTTCCCTAACCAATTAATTCTGCGAGGGAGTCACGACCCTCAGTCATGAGGTAATACGACTCAAGAGAGAGAGAGAGTACATATATATCTTAGATTAATTCTTACATAAACTCCTTTTTATGCATATACCCATGTAAAATAACAAAAATTCAGAACACAAGCATGAAAATGACAAATTATTTGATTTCAGGTTTTGGTTGAGCTGTTGAGTGTGCCTGTCAAGAAAACAGCCAAGAAAGGAAGAAGAAGAAGATCTTCGGGTGAGTAGTCTCTAACAAATTACTATTATAATCTACGACATTAATAATACCGATAATAATAATAAAACTAGACATTTTAACTTCTAAAAATGTATTAAAGCTAAATGTAATAAATTCAATTTGACGAGATATTGTAATTTGTGTAGCATATTCTATGATATTAGTACCTATACCTATGTACGTTACAACTTTACAGTATCAATAAAGATTCTTTATCTTTTTATGAATACTTATCAACACACGCTACTTGCAATTTCAACTTTTCTAAAAAATAAAAAAATAAATATATATGTATTACTAGTGGGTGCTCGCGGCTTCGCTCGCATTAACAAGTAAACCTTGCATCCCCTATTTCACCCCTTTAAAAGTGGCATTTCCAAACATCCTTTCTTAGCGGATGCCTACGTCATAACATCTACCTGCATGCTAAATTTCAGCCCAATCCGTCCAGTGGTTTGGGCTGTGCGTTGATAGATCACTATATCAGTCAGTCAGTCACCTTTGAGTTTTATATATTCAGATATTACTTATCTAGTACCCATGATACAAGCGTTTGTGTAGTGTGGGGCTAGATGGCGCTGTGTGAAATGTCCCGGAATATTTTTTTAAATATATCTCTTTTTCCAGTATCTCAATCAACAACAGAAGACCCGGCAGACATATTCTCAATCCCCGACGAAGTATGGTCAAAATGTGACATAAATCAGACAGTATTTAGCGAGTTGGAGCCAACGTTTGCGCAAGATTGGAACGGGCATGTAGCATCATTGGTAGAGGATGCCAGCGTGCTCGATAGCATTGAAATGTACTGCTATTACACTGACAACGAGCTGGTGCTCAGGAATATACTGGTAAGTATTTTTTTAAACAGTAAAAATGGGCAAAAGTAGCCCTAATCTAGAGATAAATCTAGAGTTAGTAGGTATCTTCTAGGTAAGCGAATTACACCCTAGGCTGCAGCAATGCTTAACATCAGGCAGGCTGTAGTCAAACGTAAACCTATCCCACGTTAAAACAATAAAAATCTTTCTCGGGAACTTAGGCTATCACCATACATAAATGGTGATGAAATGATAGTGCATGATTAGTGAAATTATGGTCAAGTGTAAACACAATTAAATAATCATGGTGATGATGAATAATGATGATGATAATAAGTATGATAGGTATCAATACTCAAATTATGATTTAATTTATTTCATAATTAAAACGCGAAAGGCCCATTTCTCGTCATATCAGGTGTCCATAGTACATCGATATGAGTGCTTGTTAGACATATTCTGACAGCACAAGTGGCGCCATCAGCCGCTCAGTCTGAAGTGTATGGCTGCGAGACCCCCGACTTGGTGTACACTCCACCTTTTATAATGATTGTCTCCTTCTTGCTATTGGATTGGTTTCATCTGTATCATATTAGTTGATTGAATCTGCAAAGATATTTTTCTGTTGAGTTACTTAATAAATGATTTATACCTAGATATATTATTCCGAGCAAAGTTACACACACGCGCCGGCAGTACATACATTACGCTTGGTATGGACCTAACTTTTCACAGTAATCATAAAAAAAAAATATATTTTTAGGTACGTCATTACGCACCGTTTCATTAAATCCTTGAAAATCTTTACTACATTCAGAGTAATGAGTGTGGATTTTCGCGCCTGGCAGTTAGTAGACCGTAGCCTAGTGGTTAAGGCGTTCTGACGGTAGCAGAAATACGCTGGTTCGAATCCTGCCAGTCGTGATTATTTTCGCTTATTTTCCAATAAAAGTTTAACTCAAATTATGGTCAAGAGTAATTACAATTTAATAAAAACAAACAGCATTTATCAAATTAAGTATGTAGTTGTGCTCGATAGCATTTTTTTACAAGGAATGGGTTTGCACTTGACCGTAATTCGCCTGATGGTAAGCAGTCATCATTAATTATTAATGATAAGCATCGAAAAGTACTGCTACTATACTGACAGCGAGCGGGGGCTTAGAAATGTACTAGTTAGTGGGGGTTTGTAAGGGCATTTTATAATGTTTCTTAGTGTTTTTAGGCAATTTCACAAAAAAAAGGTATCTTCTAGGTAAACGTGTTACACCCTAGGCTGCAGCAATGCTTAACATCAGGCAGGCTGTAGTGAAACGTAAACCTATCCCACGTAAAAAAAAATAGTAAGTCATAAATGAGACGTGGCTTAGTAAAATGTAGTACTTATTTGTAATTATTAAAAATAGATAATATAATAAGAAAATATTGTACATGCTATTTTAAGTTTAACAATTTAGATTTTATATTAAGTTTTAGATTTTAAAATAATTAGTTTAAATTTTAGCTACTACTTAATTTCCCTCTTAACAGGGTAAATGTAAATACATTTAAGGTAATAAAAGGATTGTATTGAATTTGTTCGTAATTAGTAAAGTTCAGCAACCATAATCGCGGCCAGTTCGTGGATGAACTTAATTAATGCAATATGTTAATTTTTTTTATTGTAATTAGAATTCATAGTTACATCTATTCAATCTCTATTCCCCTTGAACTTTAATTTGTCGGTTTTCAAGTCGAGAGTAAACCGGTTTCTTCTAGGCAAGCGCGCTAGATCGTAGATTACAACGTTGCTTAACATGCGTAAGCCTATTTCATATATATAAAAAAAATATTTTCATATTTTAATCACGTGACTGCTCTCTGCCAGATTGAAAGATATTACTTATGCAATAGGCATTGATGGCAGTTATTTGGTTTTCTATAGGTATCTTCTAGTTAAGCGTGTTACACCCTAGGCTGCAGCAATGCTTAACATCAGGCAGGCTGCAGTCAAACGTAAACCTATCCCATGTAATAAAAAAACTTAAATAAAATACATACACACCTTATAATCTAATTATAATGTTTTAATACTTCTTTCTCTCTCTCTCACCAGTTCCAACTAGTCTCCAAGCTGGACCCCTCAGCGCCCTTCATCGACAGCTCCGAGCTCTCATCCATCATCACCGCCACTGTCGCGCCCGAACACACCGTGGCATCTCTACTGTCACTGTCAGTGTTGGAGCTGTCACTTCTAGTCGCCATGAAACACGCGATGGACATATTCGAGCAGCAACCTATTAATTTTGAAATGGTGCTGCATAGGTGAGTGTCTTTTATATATATATATATAGATAGATAATCCTTTATTGTCACACACATATAAAACAAAATTAATAAAAAATACTTACATAAACTGCTCTAGTGCCACAAGTGGCGGCCTTATTGCCAGAAGCAATCTCTTCCAGGCAACCATTGGATGGAGAGGAATAAATAAAGGATTATAAAGGACGTGGTGTACAACAGAAATAGAAGAGATAAAATAAATAACACTAAATATTATAAATTAAACTTTTATTGGAAAATGAGCGAAAATAATCACGACCGGCAGGATTTCGCTCATTTTCCAATAAAAGTTTAATTTAAAACAACCATAGTGCAGGTTAGCACTTAATAAATTAACTCATAATTAAAACGCGAAAGGCCCATTTCTCGTCATATCAGGTGTCCATAGTACATCGATATGAGTGCTTGTTAGACATATTCTGACAGCACAAGTGGCGCCATCAGCCGCTCAGTCTGAAGTGTATGGAAATGAGTGTGGATTTTCGCGCCTGGCAGTTAGTAGACCGTACCGTTAAGGCGTTCTGACGGTAGCAGAAATACGCAGGTTCGAATCCTGCCGGTCGTGATTATTTTCGCTCATTTTCCAATAAAAGTTTAATTTAAAACAACCATAGTGCAGGTTAGCACTTAATAAATTAACTCATAACTAAATATTATAGTTATAATGTACATGATTATAAAAACAAACATCCTAATACATATACTGAATAGGTACAAAAATAAACTAATACATAGTGATGAAATATATATCTAAGTACAAACAAGATATATAACTACTGACAGTAGAAAAATAATAGCATATACAGGGCTACTGGTAACTAACGCACAACCTTTTAAGGGTGGCTTTAGTACATCTATACCAACAACTTTTGATCTACAACTTTTGGAAATTCGTGAAAAAAAAATCAGCTGTTCCATACAAAAGTATGGAAGATATTCGACAAAATGTATGGCACAGCTGATTTTTTTTTTTCACGAATTTCCAAAAGTTATAGAACAAAAGTTGTTGGTATAGATGTACCACTATATGGGTAACTGGTAATTAACCTTTTAAGGTTGTGCGTTAATTACCAGTTACCCTGTATATCAGAGTAATGACGACAGATACCAATTGTTAACCTGAGACTTGAAGCTTTCAACAGACTGAGCTTTCTTGATGTCAAGAAAGCTCAGTCTGTTGAAAGCTTCAAGAAAAAAATTCTTATGTAGATGTTGGCAACACAGTGGTTAAATTTGGTAACACAGTTGACATTAGTTGTAACTCAGTGTTCTTTAGTGCTAGCATTATATTCTTCATATTCTAAGAATCGACCGATCACTTATCGATAACTGCTTAGCGGTAAGCAGTTATCGATAGATCCTAATCTATCGATAACTGCTTACCGCTAAGCAGTTATCGATAAGTGATGCACCGCACGCGCTTATCCCTATCGCACCGATGATTGGCACCGCGGGCAGCGAGTCTTTGACTTTACTATAGTAGAGGCTCTCCAAGCTCAAATTTGGTAGCACAGTGCACATGTCGGTAACTTAGTGGACATTCCTAGTAACGCAGTGTATATAAGTGCTTATACGGTATATAGTAATAGTAACATCAGTAGTGTAATTTTCACGCGGGAAAACTATTTATCCGTTCATTTTATCAGAGGACAGCGATTTTTTGTAAACGTCAGCGTTAATTCGTAGAATTCTAAGTCGTAGACCAAAATTTGTGGGTTATAAAATATTAAATCCACCATTACAATGCTATGCGTTGGTTGCCAGTAACCCAGTTGATTTGAAAACTCTTTACACTTCATAAAATCTCCCCCGCAGAGATAATTCGTCATGGGAATTGTCTTGTGCAGATACATCGTGGTGGGCGCCCAGGTCCTTCCACGGAAGACACATGTCCTCGGATATAAAAAAAAACCAACCACTAGCTAGACATTCGAGTATCCGTGATCTGGGGGTAATCATCAATCATCAATCGGGAACACGTAGATAACATAGTAAAGAGAGCATCTAGGGCGCTAGGGTTCATGATGCGTAGCTCTGCTTCGTTTAAAAAAGCTAAAACATAGTTTATGCAACTGTCATATAATGAAGTTCACTCGTTACTATTATGAAACTCGCTGCGCTCGTTTCATAAACTCACACTCGTGTTTTAATACCCGTGTTATATGCAGTTGCATACACTACTTTATCTTCACTAATGCATTGATAATTTATTAAATTAAATTCACGCGTACGTGTATTGTCACAGTGATATTGCCGCCATTAAAATCTAACCAACGAGAGTGCAGCGCGACCAACCTGATTGGCCCTGCAATCAGGTTGGTCACGCTTTTTCGATGTTATAATGAGCTATTACGATGTCGATGTGGATATTATAACATCATGTGAAATTGCTTAAATTGAGTTATTTGTTGTCTGTGCTATAACAGTAGTAATTATAAGTCAAGTATTGGAAACATAAGTAGAATGTTACAACATTAGTGTAGATAAAATATTATACTGTACATTTGTTCGAAGCATACTCGAGTACGCGTCACAGGTGTGGAACCCTCTGTACGATGAATACATATCTCGTATAGAATATATTCAGAAGCGTTTTATGAAATACCTATGTTATCGAATTAAGGTGCCGTACAGATCAAAATATTATCTTAGTTTCTGCAATAAGTTTCATTTACTTCCCTTGGTAAATAGAAGAGAGATTGCTGATATAATATTCTTGTTAAAAATAGCAACTAACTTAGTTGATTGCCCCGAGCTTGTTGAGGAAATTAACTTAAACTGTACTACATTTCGAGGTCGCTTTAATCCTCTATTATATATTCCACCCAAACATGCCAACTATACCCAGAATGCATTTCTGGTGAGAGCGAGTGTGAGTTACAATGCTGCTGACAAACGGTTGGTGCTGGATCCATACAGGTGTAGCTTGGCTTCGTTGAGGCGGCGGCTGAGCAGCGAGTTCTTTGTTTGATTTGTGTGTTTGTTGTTAATTATGAAATTGTATAGTTTATTCTGTTTTAAGTAAGTTAAGTGTAGGTTTGTGAGTATTTGTGTTGTTGATGTAGGTGTAGTGTTTTTGTGTTCATAGTTTATGTATGCATATTGTGTTGTTACCCGTGTTGTCCTCTAATTGGATTTTTGTTTATATCATTATTTGCTATTGTGTGTGTCTGTGTCCGTTGGACAACTTGTAAATTAAATAAATAAATATGGTGGTCCTCAAACATGTCGGTTTCCTCACGATGTTTTACTGGACCGTTAAGAGAGTTCTAAGTATACACAAGTTTCAGTAAAATTAACTGTAAATGTAACTAAAATTATTTCTTTGTTCAGGTACACAAAATTTGCAGCCACCAAGTCGTCAGCCCAATCAGTGCCTCGTCCAGCGATTCTCAAAGCGTTCGAACACCTCCAAGCTTTGGAAATCATAATGCCGGTCAAAACATCAGACTCAATTTATAATAACTCGGAAACAACAGCCAGTAGAGTGCAGAAAGAATATAAATTGTATACTTTAGCAGTGCCGGTTGAAGATGTGACTGAAGCTATAAAGAATTTTAAAGCATTGCCCACTGAGATTAGTCATTGGTATAATAATTCGCTTGTGTAATTTAATTGCACGATTTGTAACAAAATTGCACCATTTTGTTGAACAGCACTATTGTTTTGTGTAGAATTGCACGATTAAGTTTGAGATTGCACAGTTTCGTGCAATTTAAATTATTGCCTAAAATAATGAAGTAATTTCTTTAAAAATCATAATGCTGGTAAAAAAATCTAACTCAATCGATAAGAACTCAGAAACAACGCCTAGTAGAGTATTAATTGTACACTTTAGCAGTGCCAGTAGATGATTTGACTGAAGCTATAAAGAATTTATAATAGCATTGCCAACGAAAATCAGTCATTGGTATAATAATTCGGTTGTAAGATTTAATTGCACGATTTGCAACAAAATTGCACGATTTTGAGCAAAACTGCACAGTTTTTGTTTATAATTGCACTATTTGGTTTAGTGCAATTAATTTGATTGTTTTGAAAATTGCATGTTATAATTATGTTAAACAAAAAGAGTGTGAGTATGTTAAACAAAATGTTTTTTTTGTTTCATTATACGGCAGTAGTTAAGCCATGTCAAAGGCCCCTAGGTCAGTTTAAAAACTTTCGACTCCTGTGTTGGCTATTCTCATACGAACTAAGTGTGTTTTATTCTAGCATTTATTTGATATTCATAAGGCTGAATAGTAATAAACTAGGTTTGTAATTATCTAAACGTTTATTTTATAATTCCTTGTAACACAATTTAGTTTAAGTATAAAGTAATCATTGTTTAGGTAGGTAGGTATTTATATTCAAATTTATATCGAACTTCAATAGATAGTAAATTATGAGAGTATGTACTTATATGTGTGTACAATATAAGTATCTTTAGAACTTATCTATTATTTTTGGTTACAATATAACTTGTATCTAAATTTTTTGTTGCCTATTTCAAATAACTATGGCTTATTTTTAATCGTAATTTACCTACACTTCGGAGATACCAACACAAGCGTTTGCTCAGTACGGGGCTAGATGGCGCTTTGTGAAATATCCCGGAATATTTATTCATTATTTCTCCTAATCAATCCACCTTAGAGCACTATTAGCAAGCATCAAATCTCTCTGGTAATCATCCTCACTAAACCTATGCCTAAATCTATCTTGACTTGCGTTCATTTCGCCCAATACTTCTAATTCTTGTGCGCTTAACTCTTTAAACTTCCTTCCTTTCAAAGATTGGGGTAACACGTGAATTATCGTGCCGCCATTTTGATTTTGCTGGTCGCCATTTTGCATTTCGTTGACATATCGATTGTTATAGCTGTCATATTGAATGTCATCTGAGTTCTGATTGGAGCCGCCGCCATGTTGGATTTGGTCGCCATTTTGTTTTTTAGCGCTTCTTTTGTTTCTTCTGTTTTTGAAATTTGTGCCATCTGTTTCTTTGACCATGGAGTCGAGGAATCTATCGAGGTCGTTTTCAGGTTTGCCAGGGCGTTTGTTCAAGAACCCGTTGTTTCTGAATGAAGATGGAAGGTTGTAGTCGTCTACGTAGGCATGGTTTGTAAACATTTGTAGCTTCGTGTCTTTGTTCATTTTGTTTGCCTGAAAAAAGTAAAAAAAAAATAGGATTATTACGGTTAGTTAGTAAGGTTAGGTTTTTTTTTCTAAATGACTATTAACTAAGCAATCCTCATTATCTTAATCGTTTAGATTGAAGATTCCTCCTTTATTACTTTAAATTCATTGATTGCTTACAATATTCTCATTACATACACCAATAATTTACATACAGTTCGAGATACTTGTTCATTTAAACGTAACGTAAATTTTTGGGGACGCCATTTTGAATGAGGTAGTCGCCATGTTGTTTATGACAGTTCTTACCACCATTTTGCTTAGAAATCACGCCTGTATAAGCAATCTGGTACATATACCTACAAAGTGTTTTGTTTGTATGTACACGTAACCTCATGCAATTCGTCAATTACGAGTGTTTGATTATAACAGCTATCCTTAAATGTGACCGCTATTTGAGTATGATCTCCATTTTGAATTTCATGTCATGTTGTTTTAGATAGCTGTCTTACCGCCATTTTGATAACAATTTAGTCTTGGTATATCCTGCTAGTACACGTTACCTCATGCAGTTTATCAATGACGAGTGTGTGTCCGGTGTTGACGCCCACCACGCCCACATTCTCCACGCTCGCCGTGCGGTGGAAGGGACGGAGGGCTGACACTGCTCGAGAGACGCCAACCTGTAAATTATAATTACACATATTTGAAGTCTTTGAAAGCGGCAAGCAAATCATTTAAGCTATTTGAACTAAGCATTTGATTTGATCTAAATGTCCTCCAAACTTGTTCAGCCTTTTAATCAGGCCTTTAAGGCCTTATTACAAAATGTGGTTTAACTATTAGTCCAAGACTTTGAAAATATGCAGTCCGTTCCTGCTGTTCGAAATGTGTCTGTCAATAAACGTAATAAATGTAAATAAACGTCCCAATTTGAAGTTGACATTTTGATTGTTTGTATGTGATGTTTGAACTACAAGAACCGACGATTTATTTTCAAAGTCCTGGACTAATATTTGTAACACGTTTTTGTAATAAGACGGTTAAGCTCTGATTTCCTAGGAAAGCGGTTCCGACATATAGCGGCCGTAATACAGCGGTGAATGATGTCACTAGAACGTTGTCTATGTAAACGAAATGGCGCGGTTTCCTAGAGAGCGGTAACTTGCACCGTAATTTACTTTAATTATTTTTGCGTCCGTACTATTAAAGCCGCTATATGAAGGCACCGCTGTCCTAGGAAACCAAAGCTTAAGAAGATTCAATTCAAACATAGACTATACCAGTAGTGTACAAGTAGACAATACAGTCTATATCCATACAAAATTTTATCCAAATCGATTCAGCCACAATTATGTACCTATTAAGTAGTTAGAGTCGCTTACCGATCCATGTCTTATTCTATGTTCAGTAAGATCAGCTCCAAGCAGTTCTTCGTAAGGATCCATCCTGATTGGCAGCACCTGAGCAATTAATTAATCAAGAATCAATTGATTAAATATTACCTACCATTCGTTTTCTATGTTTTTAAGCGGCCGGCACTTCGAAATCTATATATATATAACTCAAAGGTGACTGACTGACTGATTGACTGACTGATATAGTGATCTATCAACGCACAGCCCAAACCACTGGACGGATTAGGCTGAAATTTGGAATGAAGTTAAATGTTATGACGTAGGCATCCGCTAAGAAAGGTTTTTTGGAAATACCACTTTTAAAGGGGTGAAATAGGGGATGTAGGTTTTGCTCCTTAATGCGAGCGAAGCCGCGAGCACCCACTAGTATCACATACATTAGGCTCGAATTGTTAACCTCTTTTTTGCAGGAGTTGGTAAAAAATATTTAAATACCTTGTCAATAAGCCACAATAATGCCATGGTGACCACCAGACCCCACACGCACAGGATTATTGCTGTCAGAGTCTGCACGCCTAGAAGGTACCAGCCACCACCTGGAGTTAATAAGTAGTTTTATTACCTGGAGGTAATAAGAATAATTTAAGTTTTATCATTATCATCTCTTGAGTCGTATTTCCTCATGACTGAGGGTCGTGACTCCCCCGCAGAACTAATTCGTTAAGGAGTTCTCTTGTGCAGATACATCGTGGTGGGCGCCCAGGTCCTTCCACGGAAGACACAAGTCCTCGGTTATTTGTGGTCCTTAAACATGTCGGCTTCTAAAGATTTTCTAAGTGCCCCTTTTTATGTTGTAGTTACAATTGGTATGTTTAGTTTTTCTTCCTTTGATTTTATGTTTTATTATTGTAAGCAGGGCTGGGCAAAATACATGCTTTGCTTTAATTGAAATACAAATTACAAAATACTGTATCACAGGTAATTAAAATACAAGATACAAAATACTTTTAAGTAAGGTATTTGAAATATAAAATACAAAATACAGTATTTTAGCTATTTTTAATTGAAATACAAATTACAAAATACTTTTCAGCCCGTGCTGGTCTAGATAGTAATCTAGCACGGGGTGAAAAGTAGAGGAATACTAGATTAATTAATCAGTAAAACCAGAGTTTCCTTTCATGAACACGAGATTTTTAAATGTGCTGACAGACAAACAGCCTCTTGTTGGAGAGCGAATAAAACCTGCTAAAGAAAACAATCTTTCTACAGGTCCTGATGAGCACAAACTTGTGTTAAATTGTATGAACACATTTCTCGCAGTCATGCTATAAAAAAATGTATTTTAATGTTAAAATGTATTTTGAAGCCGCAGGTATTTGAAATACTAATTACAAATTACATTGTAAGGAAGTAATTGAAATACAAATACTAAATACGTATTTGTATTTCAATTACGTATTTTAATTACAAGTAATTCAAATACTGCCCAACCCTGATTGTAAGTAAAGATTATTTGTACAGGTACAATGAAAGCATCTTACCTTTGAATAACCCAGACCTGCCGTTAGTTGTGTCCATTGGAATTGGATTGTCAGCGAACAGGCCCACTGCAATGACTCCTGCAAAGTTAATACAACTGGTACGGGTTTCTTCTTAAACTTTTGTTAACTGATAAAGAAGGGTTAATAGCTTAACCAGCCAATGTAGTGATTAAAAAAAACTGTGTTTTTATGTTGGTATTTACATAACTTTATTGTCCCAGATTAATATGAAACTAGAAATACACAAGATTTTGAATTAGGCTTTAATTTAAAAGCATATGTAGCATAACTTAAATTTTTTAGACATATGAGCGAAAAAAATCACGACTGGCAGGATACGAACCTGCGTATTTCTAATTACTGTCCGGAACGCCTTAACCAACTAGGCTACGCTCTACTAACTGCCAGCCGCGAAAATCTACATTCATTTCCAAATACGTCAGCTAAGCGGCTGATGGCGCCACTTGTGCTGTTTTTTTGTTGTAAATTTCTTGTATGTACCCGTTGTTCTAGTATGAATCAAAAGACAAGCAAGTCTCTAGCTAGATGGTAAGTTACCCCAAAACCCGCAAGCGCCGTGCACAGCGGACGCGCCGACCGGATCGTCCACCCGCAGGTGGTCGAATAGGGGCCCCGTTATAGACGCTATAGCGGCGCCTATTAAACCAATGAGCAGAGACTCCCACGCACGGTACAGGAAGCAGCCCGCTGGAAAAGAAAAAAATATTTATTCATTCGTTTGTTCATTCATACGGTCATGTTTTCGTTTTTTCATTCGTTCGTTCGTTAGTGGTCGCCCACGGCTTTGCTCGCGTTAATTCGTATGAAAAAGTAGTCTACCTATATTACTCCAAGGACCTCATACTACCTACATACCAAAAACCGTGAAGATCCGTTATGCCGTTTTTGCGTGCTCGTTAAAAGAAGCAGTCAAACAAACACAAGTCCTGCAAACTGCAGTAACGTGTTCTTCTATAAATTTGAAGTATAACAAAACCATTTTTTTTTAAATATCGTAGATTTTTGTCTTGATCGTAGATTTTTGACATGGCTTAACGACTGCCGTACTAGACAAACAGCAGAGACCTACAATTTAACGTGTCATAAGACCCACGGCAGCGCCCAAAATAGAATGCCACTTTTCGGTCACCCATCCAAGAACTGACCGTGTCCACCTTTGAGTAACATTGGTGATCGCATGCGATTGCCTCCGCTAGCTGAGCTACGGGCGCTTCCGTACGGGAGCTACGTAACAATTATTAAAAACATTACTAATATTTTTCGAAGTCATAGTAAACCCTATTTTAAAACTCAAAAAAGATGTAGGCAAAATCATATTCAATTTGTATATCTATATCAATATATCTTCAACACATTTAGGACAAATTAAGCTATCAACGCCCATAACAACAAAACGTGTATTTGAGCAAATAAAGCTTGGTTTTATGCGTCTGCTAATCTAATGGTTTAATTTGTAGATATTGTAGTCACCTACCAAATCAGGAAAAACCAAGTGCCTCGGTCAAGGAAACATTAAATGGCCATCGGCCTAACGTCTTTACTGTAGATTTTTGACCCTCTTTAGCTCTATGGCTTTATTATTTTGACGTGGTCAGGCCTTGGAAGAGTGACCAAGACGTGGCATTCCATTTTGGGCGTTTCAGTGGGTCAGATGACACGTTTAATTGTAGATCCCGGCTGTTTGTCATTGTACGCCAGTCGTTAAGCCGTGCCAACGGCCGTAAGGCCGGTTTGAAAACTGACACCAGAGATGGCTACTCTCATACGAACTTACTTATACCTGTGTTTATACGTAAGTGTAGAAGAATGAGGTACCTGTAATAGACACTAGAGATCCCAAGACACTGTTGATGAGATCCATCACATCGGCTCGACCCTTGTTCTTGATCATCGTGTATCTGAAATATTTTATTACAGAAATATATTTGAAAATCAAGACTTGCATAAAATCGGTTCTTATCGGGTAAGCACGCTCCATCTTAGGCCATAGCCTTTGCTTGCTATCAGGCAAACTATGGCCAAGTACAAACCTGTGTGTACTCAGCCTGTTATCGCCCACTGCTGAGCATAGGCCTCACTACTTGTACGCCACTGTTCCGGTCGTGCGCAGATTGAATCCAGGTGCTCCAATTATTATGATTACAAAAATCAGCAAGTGTGACTCGGTTGTGAACGCATTCCAGTTCGATACCAGCTCTACACATGTGACAAATTTTAAATCTTCTATGGATTTGCATTCGTTTAGCGATGAAGTAAAATATATAAAAATGCAGAGTTGGGGCTGTGTTGTGGCAGATTTTACGTTTACTTTTTCGTATACTTAATTGTGTGGAGGAACACACCTAAAAACCATCAAGTTTGTTGTATGAAGTCGGTTAAGGAGCAGTCGCAGCGGAAAAACACTACATATTTCTCCAGAGTTTCATTTACAATGGATTTCCGAAAAGTAACGCCTGATTCAATATCGTATTTAATTGTGTTTGTTTTTCTTTTAAATCTGCCATATTAAATGTTTATTTCTGTCTTTCTAAAACATCGCGATGCAACTAACATATCTATTTAAGGAACATAATATCCAAAGACGCTTGTCATTTGTGGAAAGTTTTTTTTTTAATATTAAAAAAAAACTTTCCTTTTGTGGAAAGATCTAACGTTGCTTGGCTTGCTGTATTCTGTAGCATGTATTTAGCCAAGAGAACTCCCCTTATTAATTCTGCGGGGGAGTCAGGACCCCCAGTGACGAAGAAAAGACTCTATGGGCCTTATTACAAAACGTGGTTTAAAAATTAGTCTAGAGCAAGTCCGTTTTAGTTGTTAGAAAATTGTCTATCTACTGTCATAATTAGCAAACTGTCAAAATGTACCAATGTTAAATCAAAATTCCAACTTGAAGTTGACATTTGATTGTTTATATATGATGTTTTTTTTACGTGGGATAGGTTTACGTTTGACTACAGCCTGCCTGATGTTAAGCATTGCTGCAGCCTAGGGTGTAACAGGTTTACCTAGAAGATACCTATTAACTCTATATTTGAAACCCCCTGGATTGTAGTTCGCAGGAAACACGGCTTCTGGTAAAGTGTTCCAAAGCTTTGCCGTCCGTACAATAAACGTTGAGGCAAAGCGCTGATGTTTGAACACTTTTTATTTTCAAAGTCCTGGACTAATATTTAAACCGCATTTTGAAATAAGACGGAAAGAGGATTTTAAAATTCTCACAGCAGTCCGAAGCAGCCTCCCCCGAAAGATCCCATCATTGTCATTACAGCTGCCCGGGCTGCGTACTGCCATTTTGCACCACTGACCTGAAAATAAAAGAAACAAAAATTAAATAATACATATTTGAGAACTTCTTTCTTTTTGGAAATGTTTAAAAAACTGACTTCAATACTCATCCATCACTACATCTATACTTCTATACTTAATATTATAAAGCTGAAGAGTTTGTTTGTTTGAACGCGCTAATCTCAGTAAGTAATGGTCCGAATAGAATTTTTTTTTTGTGTTGAATTGACCATTAATGATGAAGGCTTTAGGCTATATAACATCACGCTGCAACTAATGGGAGCGAAGAAACAATGGAAAATGTGGAAAAACGGGGAAAATTATTCATCTCTGAGGGCTTCCGTTGCGTGCGCTGCGAAAACGGTTCAAAATTCAAAGAATTAATGCCCAGAATAATTATTCCACAGTCGAGTCGAAGTCGCAGGCACAGCTAGTATTAAATAAGCATACAATGTCGCTTCCTGCGTTTGTCTGTAGGTACCTATGCTTAGATGTTTAAAACTACTCAACGGATTTTTATGCAGTTTTTTAATAAACGGAGTGATCCAAGAGGAAGGTTCATATGTACAAAAGCGTGAGAAGCCGCGGGCAAAAGCCAATAATAAATGAAGAAACACAAGGGACAATACAATGTTAAGAAAAGCCTTAAATATGGTGTAAGTCTTTTAGTCCACTGCCAGAGAGCAGCGTGCCCAACATACTGGCCACAACGAAAAAAAGAAGTCTTAGGTAAGTACTTAATGCACTTGTAAAGAGTTAATTTCTTTGCCATTGTCTGTAGGCTTCTAAAGTCAAATTGTAATGCAAATACATCGTATGAGTATTATAGGTATAGCTTTGCTACATGCAATATAACTATCTGTTTCTCTTGAGTCGTATTTCCTCACGACTGAGGGTCGTGACTCCCCCGCAGAATTAACGCTAGGGGAGTTCTCTTCAGCAGATATGTCGTGGTGGGCGCCCAGGTCTTTCCACGGGAGACACACGTCGTCGGATATTGTGGTCTTTAAACATGGCGGTTTCCTCACGATGTTTTCCGTCACCATTAAGCGAGTGCAAGTCCACACTTAACTTGAAAATAAAAGCAATTGGTGTAGGGTAGGATTCGAACCAGGGTGCATATGGATGAAAAGCAGACACTGGAACCGGCTATACTTTTTGTACATAATATGTACAAAAAATATAGCCTATATAATGTCTATGCTACATTCAGTAGTATAGCTATCTATTTAAACCAATTCAACTCCCAAGGTCAAAAAACACTCGTTCGCCATTCTTTGTAAGCGCTCTAATGTGTCTTAATGTGCCAATTACTAACATCAATGCTCATCATACATTTAAAGCATTAGAATTGAAACCGAGCGTTTTACTTCAATTGCTGGGTTTGAAAGACCTATGTAAATTTAACCACATCACTGAAATGCTTATGAAATTTAAAATTAAAAAAAAAACGAAATTAATTTATTCATTGCGAAATATGTATAGGTATTTACAAAGGTGGTACTAGGTATATAGATATGTTTTTTTAATAGATTGAGTGATTCAAGATGAAGGTTTCTCTCTTCGAGTCGTATTTCCTCTTGACTGAAGGTCGTGACTCCCCCGCAGAATTCATTCGTTAGGGGAGTTCTCTTGTGCAGATACAACGTGGTGGGCGCCCAGGACCTTCCACGGAAGACAAATGTCCTCGAATACTGTGGTCATTAAACATGTCTTTTCCCTCACGATGTTTTCCTTCACCCCTAAGCGAGCGCAAAATCTACACATAACTTAAAAAATAAGTCATTGGTGTAGAGTCAGAGTGCGTTAGGATGAAAAGCAGATGCTGATACCCCTGAGCCACACTCGCTTTTTAGAAGAAACTTTACATGTACAAAAACACGTGTAAAACTGCTGACAAAAGCTAGTACTTAATAAATCTTAGTTGATACTGTAATATTACTTACCTTAATTAATAAATTTAAGTTGATATTGTAATGTTACCTCTTTTGTTCATTACCTATCTTAGTAAACAACAGTCCGTATGAAAATAGACCGCGTCGTTTCAACTTAATTAACTTCTAAAAAATGCATCCTTGGCTCCGAGCGACATAATTGTGGATAATTCGAACAGTTTTGTCTTTAGACCAGCCTTGACTTTGAGCTACTTTCAATAGACTTAGATATAGCCCACATATATGTCTTAAAGTATTAGCAAAGTATTCTATTTTACATACTTTTTACGTTTGGACGAGACAAGGAAAAATTCTAAAGACGTTTTTGTAAAACTGCTATCGCAATATTTAAATATTTTTACGTAAATTTTAGACCAGTTATTGTTCGATGTTGTTTGCTTTTATATACGACTAGCTGGTGCGCGCGACTTCGTCCGCGTGGAAAACTTATAACCATAAAAACGGTTCTAGTGAGTTAACCTTATAAGATAGACATATGTATACTGTTGTGGACATTTTGTTAGATCATTTCAAGAGAAATAATTCTTTCCTACACATTTTTTTGATATCTTGAACCGTTTTCTCAGCGCACGCAACGGAAGCCCTCAAAGATGAATAATTTTCCCCGTTTTTTCCACATTTTCCATCATTTCTTCGCTCCTATTAGTTGTAGCGTGATGTTATATAGCCTAAAGCCTTCCTCGATAAATGGTCTATCAAACACAAAAAGAATTTTTCAAATCGGAACAGTAGTTCCTGAGATTAGCGCGTTCAAACAAACAAACTCTTCAGCTTTATATATTAGTTAAAATTAAAATCAATCTACGTCATTGTTTATATTGAAGAATACATACAAAGTTTCATTGATTATGTTTCAATTGTTTGAGTGTAAAATAGGATAAAAGGCAGACCTTCCCAGACAGGGGCTGAGTAACCAACTAATCTTGTGGCTCTCTAAAATAATGTAATAAATTGTTACCGGCGGTGTAGTACAAGATACTTAAACTACGCTGGTTTTAAATTTCATCCAAATCGATCCAGCCGTTTGAGCATGAACTATGATTCAATATGTAACCAGCATTATGCTGAGTTGGGGCTGTGTTGTGGCAGATTTTATGTTTGTTTGTTTATTAGGTTCTTACTTGTGTTTGTTTCTCTGATAAATCTGCCATAATAAATGTTTTCTTTCTTTCTTTTCTTTTATTTCCTTTTTAACCAAACGGTTTTCACTCACGTGTAATTCGCGTATGTTGTTTACCGTGCGTTCTGGGACCGCGGCAGCACGCAGTCGTTCTGATGATGGGTGTCATTACACCCGAAACGCGTAAACAACATACATTACACGTAAGTGAAACCCGTTTAATTATACATTGATAAAATGTGTCACGGAAGTTTGATATTAAAATTACCAATATTTTTCTGGAACATGTAAAATCATACTTACTCCATAAGTACTTCCAGAGTTGAAAGCCAGCCACCCCCACCACAGCACGAAGGTCCCCATGACGGCGTTGACGGGGTTCCCCAGGGGGAGCGGGGCGGTGCCCCGCGCGTATCTGCCGAGACGGGGACCCAGCATCAGAGCTGATGCGAAAGCTGACGCTCCTCCTGAGGATTAGAGAGACAGAAGTAAAACATTTATTACATTCAAAATCAAATAATGACGATTTATAATATGTTCCTTTCAATAATGACAAAAAGGCTAAGGCTTAACCAAAAGACGACATTTGCTCCAAATCTTTTAAGCCCGTTTGAGAGTCTTGGATTTTTTTTCTATATTAGTAAGTGTGTATTGTTAGGCTGTAGCTTAAGGCCACGATATTTCACCCGAAAACGCTTTGCGCTTGGAAAAATGCCTACAGTTGCTTTTCCGCATGCAACTCCACGCCGTATTAACATGAGATCAAGGGCGAGCATCGCGCATAGCTCCGGCCGACGAGTCTTGTCCACACGCAAACAATTTGAGCACTTTTGCAGACGTTTTTGACGAAATAAATTCATATAAAATCAGTAATTCAGAATATTCTATTTATGGCTTTCTAGTCTTCTAAATAATAACATTACCTTTTAGATATAATTAAATTGGTTTAAATTTCTGTGAGTACTACTTTTGGAAAAAAGGTGAAAAATATTACAAGACAACTATTTAAAAAAAAATAAAAGTATCGAGCAAAGTATACGTAATCGTATTTTGGCGTTTTTTCTTATCATAACACTGAATCAAAATTATATAAACTGAAAAAAAATTAGCTCTATCTTATATACTTCTATTTTATTTGATTTTTATGAAATGTCGATTTCACATTCACACACAGCACCCCGTCTTAAGCAGTATCTTCCTTTTGCCATTGAAGAAACCATTTGAAGATTGCTCGAGGTGTTTACCTTGGGTTTCCTTAGTTTTGCCAATCTTAAGCGACTCTTTCTCTCGTGTAAAGACTGCTTGATCGTTTGGGTTCACTCAAAAGACCAAGAAGACAATCTCGTACTTACCAATAAGATGCACAGGTCCAGAGCCAGCTATGTCCACGGCGCCCAGTCTGTACAGGAAGCCGTGCGAGCCCCACACCCAGCCCGCCGGCACGCAGTATACGATGGTGTTCAGGAACGAGAATAGGCAGTACGCTTTGAAGTTGCATCTGCAGACAGAGATTTTTTTAACCATTTATTGTAACATGAAACCAAAAAAAACAAAAACAACCAAAAATGTATGTTAACAAAATATGAATAAATGAAAAGTTTCATGTCCCCCGGCCCCAACTCAGCATGTGCTGGATGCAAGCATTCAGCGCTGGTTTTCCGTTGGGACCAGCAAGATATACATATTATTACTAGTGGACACTTGCAGCTTCGTTCGCATTATTTCAGGATGAAAAGTAGCCTATGACACTCCTAAGACACTCCACTTACATACCAAAAATCATGATGATTCGTTCAGCCGTTTTTGCGTGATGAGCGTTTAAATAAACAGACAAACAGAGACACAGATAAACAGTAAAAAAATATAAAAACAGTTGAAACGTGCTTTATTATATTACAGTTCCATGTATTGAAATGGAACTGGCTCTCAATGGAAGCTGCCGGGAAACATCGTTATTTCATAACTGCACGCACAAAGTAAAAGTGCAAGTTTGTGTGCTTATTTCGTGAAGTGTTCTTGTGTTTTCACCATTAACGATTAAATAGCTCAACCGATTTCTGTGAAATTCGGTACGCAGAATGTAGATAGACTAGATATATTATTATCACATTAGTTTCTATTTATCTCAGACTAGCTGTGCCAGCGACTTCGTCCGCATGGAATAGTTATTACCATAAAAACGGTTCTAGTGAGTTAATCTTAAAAGATAGACATATACTGTTGCAGACAATTTGTAGGATTATTTCAAGAGGAATAATTCTTACATACATATTTTTTTGATATCTTGAACCGTTTTCGCAGCGCACGCAACGGAAGCTCTCAAAGCGTAATAATTCCCCGTTTTTTCCACATTTTCCATTGTTTCTTCGCTCCTATTAGTTGCAACGTGATGTTATATAGCCTAAAGCCTTCCTCGATAAATGGTCTATACAACACAAAAATATTTTTTCAATTCGCACCAGTAGTTCCTGAGATTAGCGCGTTCAAACAAACAAACAAACAAACTCTTCAGCTTTATAGTATTAGTATAGATTCATGGATAAATCGTGGATCAAAGACGATTTTTTACTTATGTTTGCAATTCACCTTTCAGCCATAGCTCCACTAACAATAGTCGTGGCAGTGGTAGCGAAGGACAGTTGGAACAAGAACGACGCAAACACTGGTCCCATCAGCGCGTCTCCCACTGGTGGGTCGACGAGGAAGTCTCCCACTCCCACCACTGGGTTCGAGAGGGGACCGGTACCGAATGACATGCCGTAGCCGAATATCCAGTAGGTTAGACCTGGAAATTAGATATTTTATAAGATTTGGTTTTAAAGTATGAATAGACTAAGTATAGAGATATAGGTAAAGGTACGACCTGTTATTAGACCAGTTAACTCTAGTGTCAAGAGATTTGAAATTGTTCTTAACAATACGAATAAATAAATAAATATTCCGGAGCATTGCACACAGCGCCATCTAGCCCAACACTAAGCTAACGCTTGTGTCGTGGGTACTAGATTACATGACTTAACCGCCGCGACTGTATAATTTATCATGTCGTTTGTTGCTAAGAAGCGACTAAATGGAATGCTTCTATTTGGTCACCCATCAAAGGGCTGACAGCGTCGACAGTAGCTTAAATTAGTAATCGCATACGAATTTCTCTACTAGCCGAGGTACAGACCTCTTCCTTATTCATCATCATCATCATCACCAGCCTAATGATACCCACTGCAGGGTACAGGCCTCCTCCCTCTTACGCCAGTACGTGCCAGTACTCCCTGTCTTGCGCTGTTCTTGCCCAGATGTTTCCTTCTTCCGTATTGAAATGAAACAGAAGAATCACAGAAACTCAGAACTGGAAGAGATCACTTTAGTGACCAATGACCTCAGAACTAAAATTGACAAAACTATGACAGTTCTCAAAGAATGGTTTAGTACTAATGGCATAATACTTAACACAGATAAGAGTGTAATTATGGAATACCGAACTAAGAAAAATGCCAAAGATATCTCTAGTGTTAAAGAAACTGTATTCCTCGGATACACTGTTGACCACACTATTACACATGTGGCTTACATAACCAAACTTTGCAAAAAATTAGCAAGTGCCAACTTTGCTATATTTAAACTAAAGCCTTTACTGGATGAACCCTCAATTAAATCAGTATACTATGCATATGTACAATCACGGTTAAGGTATGCCATCACAGTATGGGGAAACTCATCAGAAATAATAAAAGTACTTAGAGCTCAGAAAAGAGTAGTTAGGACAATGCTTGGCCTGAGGAAACGCGCTCCGGTCAAGCAGCACTTTAAAGAACAAAGACTTATGACTGTTATATCTCTGTATATTTACACATGTTTACTGGAGATCTATAATGAAAAGTCCGCGCTGAAAAAAGATAACCAATACAGCCTAAGGAATATAGTCGCATTGAGGTTACCAAACACCAGATTAAAGAAAGTACAAAAACAAGGGATCTATAATAAAGTCTGTATGTTTAATAAACTGCCACATAGATTAATTAACTTGCCTCCAAACGCTTTTAAGAACATTATTAAAAACTTCTTTATTAACAACCCATTTTATACACTAAACGAATACATGAGATTGCCTTTGACAGAATCATCATTTGTGTATGACCAAATTGTTTGATAAGTTTACTAATTTAATTTAAGTATGTACCATATAATTAAGAAAAATGTAAATTGACTTGCCCAATGTAACGAGATGTTATAAGGTGAATAAATTTCTATTATTCTATTATTCTATTATTCTATTATTAGTGATAAGGTCGCCCAATGTCCCTGGTTACCTTCCACCTTTATGTTAAATATGTTCTTTTTTATTTGGTGTACAATAAAGTATATTTGATTTGATTTGAAATGTAACAATTAATTTTTAAATAATATTTCTGTAGTAGCCACATTCTTAAATACCAGCCTATGTAACATAATATAAATGACTAGCTGTGCGCGCGACTTCGTCCGCGTGGAATAGTTATTTTGGGCATTATACCTACCTATATATGTTTTTGGCAAACAACCTCTTTAGCTTAATAAATTATAGCTGCTACCCACGATTTTAACCGTTTTCGCAGCGCACGCAACGAAAAATGATGAATAATTTTCCCCTTTTTTCCACATTTTCCATTGTTGCTTCGCTCCTATTAGTTGCAGCGTGATGTTATATAGCCTAAAGCCTTCCTCGATAAATAAAAAGAATTTTTCAATTCGCGCCAGTAGTTCCTGAGATTAGCACGTTCAAACAAACAAACTCTTCAGCTTTATAATATTAGTATAGACAGTAGGTATACATACTTACCACCAAGAGAAATGTCAGCAAGGTTTTTCATCATAATATTAGCTTCGTTCTTGATGGACACGCAACCAGACTCAAGCATGCCGAAACCTGAAAAATAGCAACCAAACTTTAAAATAATATTCATAATATCTATAGCTCTTAGCATATAAAATAGTAGAAAAAGACAGAAATACTATGTTCTTGCCTTGATTAAAGCATGATAATTGTGACAGCTGTCTTTTTAATTCTTCGCAAATATAGCGTAAAATAATGATACTTAGATGTCAAAATAAATAATAATGTTTATTTAGACAAGGTATACGTAAAAATATTAGTGGATGCCCGCGGTTTCTATCACTAAATATAATAAACTTGATAAAGGTATAAGCTAATTACATTCTATATACAATAATAAATATAAAAACAAGGGAAGAAAAACTAAACATACTACTTCTAACTACTACAAAAAGGGGCACTTAGAAAATCTTTAGAAAAACCTAAAGATAATCTAAGTGCTCCAGCCCACTACAAGTGGGCAGCGTGCCCAGCATACTGGCCGCATTACCACGCTGGATGGCAATGCTGATACGTTGAGCCAGAAAAATGACAGAATGTTGGTCATGCGTCGCGTCAACCAAGCGCTTTGGAAAATATGATCATATATGATATGGATATAGATTAGACCCTGGATAAACAAACATGCATCATTTATCCCGGATTAACGTAAAGTTATTTTATTCTTATTCTTAAAAACAAACGAATCTTTTGCTCGACATTTTTTTATTGTAATCAATTTAATCAAAGACACTAAAAACCTTTTCGCACATTAAACTAATAAGTACGTAATAAATAAATCAAACGCTTTTTAACAAGATCGTGACTTGCTTCACAAAGTGGCGTTTTGTTTAAATTGTTATTTATGAGCAATTTGCCTCAAAAGACGTCGTCAAGTATAATTTATCTCTGTGTGTTGAAGATTCGACAATGTTCATGTACATACATATGTATGTACACTATACAGGGTAACTGGTAACTAACGCATAACCTTTTAAGGTTGGCTTTAGTACATCTATACCAACAACTTTTGTTCTACAACTTTAAAAAATTCGTGAAAAAAAAATCAGCTGTTCCATACATTTCGTCGAATATCTTCCATACTTTTGTATGGAAAGGCTGATTTTTTTTCACGAATTCCAAAAGTTGTAGAACAAAAGTTGTTTGTTTGAACGCGCTAATCTCAAGAACTACTAAGTACTACTACTACTCTGCAACTAATAGGAGTGAAGAAACAGTGGAAAATGTGAAAATGCCCAAAATAACTATTACATGCGGACGAAGTCGCGGGAACAGCTAGTGTTATTATAATAATAAATACATATGTTCCTTTAAATACGCAATGAAGTAGTAGTCTTTACATAATGAAACTGTTTTTTTTTACGTGGAATAGGTTTACATTTGCCTACGACCTGCCTGATGTTGCATTGCTGCAGCCTAGGGTGTAACACGCTTACCTAGAAGATACCTATTAACTCTAGATTATGTGATGTGCATTAAGAGCCATATAATTTAACGTGTGTCATCCGATCCACGGAAACGCCCAAAATGGAATGCAACTCTTTTTTCACCCATCCATAGACCGCATCGACATTTGCTACAAGCTGAGCTACGGATGTTTCGCTTAAAAATATTATATTCTATGCTTTCAATCTACGCGACGGATTTTGATATGAGTTTTTTAAGAAGTTACTAACCCGTCTGCATAGTAAATATAATAAACGAAGACGTGAGAATCCAGTTAGTATCCTCCAAGTCGATCTCGAAACTTTCTTGCAAGTTCACTGTGGTGTTGGTAAGATTGGGCGACCGAAGCCCTACGTGGGTCTCCAACGTCCAATTAGAATCCATGATTAAAACCTCTTTGTGACTGACTTCAATAAAAAAGGTTGTATATGTCTTGTGAAAGTTCTTTCTTCTGCTTTCTGTTGTTTTTTTTGGTTGTTTGAAACCTCTTTTTTACTAACTTCAATGAAAAAGAAAGTTCTTTCTCCTTCTTTCTGTTGTTTTTTTGTTGTTACACTAAAAAGTTTTAATGAACACAATTTTACTTCAATAAAAAGGTTCGGTATTAAATCCTCTGAAAGTTCTATCTTCTTCTTTCTGTTGTTTTTTTATTGTTACGCTAAAGAGTTTTATTGTTTACACTTGAACACCATTTCTAATGATAAGCGGAATTAAAAAAAACTGCTATAGCGATTTGATATTTACAATATATTTTGCATTAAATAGTTTTTTTTTACTTTGCACTGGACTAAATTGTCGCCTGATAGCAATTGTTCATATACACACAAACTCACACTTGTTTAAAAATGTAGTTAAGTATGTAATAGACAGGAAATTATTTAAATTTAATTTGTGGTAGGTACATAATAACATTTTGATCCATATTGATACATTAAAATGAATTTTATTTTATTTGAAAGGGGATAAGTATGTTACTTTTATTTAATTAAACAAAATCTTGTTACATTAATTTCAATTATGTCGTTTTGTAATTTTATTTTTCAAACACATAAACTGTTGCTAAAACAAAACCGTATGTAAATATACTTATTTAAAAACTTAAACCAAATGCAAAATAGACGTTTTCGCAAGCACGGCACTGTGACGAATGAAAACTTGCTCACAGCGAGGAAGGCTTTTTATACAAACAAACATACAAAACTAATAGTATAGTTAGTCGAAGCCTCGTGATTGACTGTTGTAGATCTAAGAACATTACAGAAGATCTCGATAGTTAAGAAATATTGATTTATTTAAGTAAGACTGATATAGTAGGTAGATACAATTGTGGAATGTAATAATAAATGGTTATTATGACAAAAAATATATTATATTATATGGGTCGACGACATCGTCAATGGGTCCAACCTGGATGAGGTCTGCACAAGATCGAGGCAGATGGCACATACAAAGGGAGGCCTATACCCAGCAGTGGGATCCCAAGGGCTGTGGATGATGATGATGACAAAAAAGAGCTATGGAACGCAATATCCGTAGGACGGACAGAGTCCCCACTAAGATACTGCGTTCCATGACAGGTGTCGCCGACGTTGGCCAGAAAGCAGCCAAACTAAAATGGGATTGGGCGGGTCACGTAGTTCGTATACGCCCCGAACGCTGGGCTGGGATCGTGACACAGTGGGAGTGGCGACGTGGTAGAGGAAGGCCCAAGACCCGCTGGCGTCAGGATCTCGACCGGGGTCGGGGTTCCTGGCGTGAGGAGGAGGAGACCGGGACGCATGGAGGGAGTCGGGGGAGACCAGCATCCAGGAGTGGGATAGTATAGGTTAATAAAATAATAAAGATATTTTTTTTTTTTTTTTTTATCTTGAACGGGTTTGCACTTGACCATAGTTTACCTGATAGCAAGTAAGGCTATGGCCTAAGATGGAGCGTGCTTACCCGATAAGAACCGATTCACTCTCGCTTTGAAGATCGCTGGATTATAGTGCGTGGGGAACAGAGAGCCAGGCAGGGAGTTCCACAACCTAGCGGTACGAACAATAAAGGTGGAAGCGTACCGACATATATGACATATTAGACTGTAGACATGCACAATATTCACTTTATTATGGAAACTCAGATATACATAGAATCTGCTTAACTCAGTAAAAACATAAATTAGTTTTAATTAAAAAATAATATCACCATATTGTAAATTAGGTAAACATTTTTGCTAGCGTCTCTTTGGCTTATTTTTACCGATTTATAAAAAAGACAATCTCAACTTTGTACCCACATATACAAATGTACTTATGTGATAATTTTGGATTCGAATAAAATTTCAGTATGATTTTCCATTTCAAAATCAAAAACATAATCAATCTTTATTGCTCAACAAAAATTGTGTAGGTACTATCTGTTGCTATAAAAAATATAATTGTCTCAACAGTATTGTCCTGTCGGAAATACAATAGGCGTCATCATAATTGCATTTAAACACAATATTTGCACTAAAACATTTTTTTTTAACTATAACGGGTTTGCACTTGGCCATAGTTTACTTGATAGCAAGCAAAGGCTATGGCCTAAGATGGAGCGTGCTTACCCGATAAGAACCGATTCACTCTCGCTTTGAAGATCGCTGGATTATAGTGCGTGGGGAACAGAAAGTCAGGCAGGGAGTTCCACAACCTTGCGGTACGAACAACGAACATGATGTAAATCTAGATATATAATATGATTTATTGGATCGTTTTCGTGTGCAACGGCTAGCTATTGCCATTAAGCGCGGAAACGCAGCGAGCTTGATGGACACATTTGCACCGGGAACGATTAAGGGCGGGTTATTTAGTTAATTTGACATTTAGTTTGGTTTTATCTGTTTTATTTAATTACGTATTCTCTCTCTTTGAGTCGTATTTCCTCATGACTGAGGGTCGTGACTCCCCCGCAGAATTAATTCGTTAGGGGAGTTTTCTTGGGCAGATACATCGTGGTGGGCGCCCAGGTCCTTCCACGGAAGACGCATGTCCTCGGATATTGTGGTCCTCAAACATGTCGGTTTCCTCACGATGTTTTCCTTCACCGCTAAGCGAGTGCAAATCTACACACAACTTGAAAAATACAAGTCATTGGTGTAGGGCGGATTCGAACCAGGGTACGTCTGGATGAAAAGCAGACACTGGAACCGCTGAGCCACACTCGCTTAATTACGTATTAATTGTGTGATATTCAAAATTATTTTAGAGAATTAAAATTGTGCATCAAACTAAATAAACAGTATTAAAAAATGATTTATTAACAAAAGGGAATAATCAATTTAGAAACGTTTAAGAACATTTTTGTTTTTGGGGTCCTGTCTACTGCTTTAGGATTCCCTGTGTTGCAGTAGACAGGGTTCTTCCAGTGTATTACATTCACTATGCATACATACGTACTTGACATGATTAATTGAAAAATAACATTTCTGGCTTCGTGTTTCCCGGCGGCTGTGAAGAATTTTTAAATGACTACTCTTTAAGTTAAACGTTTCTTCTAGGCAAGCGTGCTACACCTTAGACTACAGTGGTGCTTATATCATTAGTCAATCGCAAGCCGTGTTAAAAAAAGTTGATAAATTTTGCCCCATCTGTTTCTTTTTAACTCTACTCTATGACGTCACAGTCGGTTGATGTGATTCTCGTTTCAGGCTCGTGTGGGCTAGTTTTTAGCCATTTTGTGTGACAAAGGAAACCATTCTGATGTGTTTCTTTTCTAATTTAAACTAATTCAATGTGTTTGTCTCAAATAGCCAGTCTGTAAGAAGGATCATTCCCACAGATCCATTGCGCAGATCCATAATGGATCTACTGGAAAAACACATTCCCACTCCATAGAGGCCCCTAGGGCGGTTTGAATACTCTCAACACCAGAGTTCGCCACTCGTTAACTACTTACTTTTTATTCTAATATATTTATTCAATACAATATAACCTAACAGCGACTGAACACCAAATAGTTATATTTTCACTTTAACAGTACATCAGTTAGTCATCTATTTTATTGATATATTTAACTATTAGTGAATGCCCGCGGCTTCGCTCGCATTATTTTAGTATAAAAAGTAGTCTATGACACTCCTAAGACCTCATACTACCTACATACCAAAAATCATGATGATCCGTGCAGCCGTTTTTGCGTGATGTGCGTTTAAATTAACAGATAAACAGAGACACAGATAAAAAGACAAAATTTCTATAAATTGTTGGAACGTTCGGCTATCAAATCGAATTATCTCCAAACATTTTTTTAAACATGTTCAGACTTTCGACCCTCTTCAGCTTTATTATATAGGTATGTGTAGATATAGATAGATAGATACTCCAGAAACTACAACATACTTACTTACTTTAGCTGGCGCTGCGACCCAACTGGATCCTGGCCTCCGATACTAGATGGCGCTGCGACCCAACTGGATCCTGGCCTCCGATACTAAATGGCGCCACTGTCCGCGATCTTGAGCAAGACCCTCCCACTGGGTCACTTGCAGCTTGCGGAGGTCCGCCTCCACCTGATCCTTCCAGCGATACTTAGGACGCCCCACCGGCCTCTTGCCACACGGTCGCCCCAAGTACGCGCGTCTTACTGCCCGATCCTGCCCCATTCTCTCTACATGGCCGAGCCAGCGAAGTCTCTGTGCACTTATCTCGCCTATAATATTGGGCTCAGCCACTAGCTCTTCAAAACTACAACATAATCATTCTATATTCATGTTTAGAAAGAAGATCTTCTCATTTATGATGAAAACTCCTTTTTCCTCTTTATTGTAGCTATGCAAATAAGAGATAACGACATAAAGTAGGTAAAGTGAGTGAAATAAGTTAAATTATCTCAATTACCATGCAGTCCTTGGATACTTACTTGGCAATGTACCAGATCGACATAGTATAGTGAAAGATGGGTCTTGGTTTTCACGCGCAAGTTTTATGAGAAAAAATAATATGTATCTAGGTAGTTTAAGCTTCAATATCATTTTGTTATTTTACTACTTCTTAGACTATAGCGGTGCTTAACATCAGCATGGTGTTTCACAATGAGTCGGATATGATCCGATCCGCTCGTAGTAAAAATGGTAGAAATTAAATACAATGGTAGAAATTTAAAATATAAGTTTTAAGGCTAATTTTACCATTTTTACTGTAGATTTCATATGAATAATTATAAATAGAAATAAATCAATGTATAATTATGTGTAAATCGGGTTAAATATCATAAAAAAACAATATCGAATTTATCATCGACGGAAACGAATCCGCTAGCTTTTGGCTCACGGAACGGTTCCGATTTTTCTGATGAATAAATTTGTTAAAAGATTCGTATGGAATCATTGTGATTTGGAAAAATCGTTTCCGTGCCAATTGATTTCCGTCTCAATCGAATCGGATCCGTATCCGACTCATTGTGAAACACACCGCAGGCAGGCTATAGTCAAACGTAAGCCTATTTCGAGTAAAAAAAAATTGAAATCGATGTGCCCATGTCAAATTATGTGGCCTAAAAATAAAATTATTTTATTTATATATAAAATGTGATCTATCTATCGTATACTATAATTTGCTAACATTTTTCTGTTAGGCGTTATGGTGTGTATTGGGATATGTTATAATAATAACTTTTAGTCATAATATATCTAATTTATGTTTATATGAATGTGCAGAATATTGTTTTTTACTCAGAGTGACTGTCATTATATAGCTTCCGCAACCCCGAAAGAGTAGGTAACAAAAAAAAATGTTGTCAAAATTACTGAAGTAACCAACACACAGAAATAGACATTCAGGTAGAATTGAGACTGCCTTCTATTTTATAGTTAGTTAAAAACTTTGCCCGAATTGGTGCTCTGTGCTCTTAGACTAATTCTTTACAGTTTTATGTTGATCGCACGAAGTAGCTATTATTTATTCTGTACCAGCAAGGAAAGATCGGTACTAGACTGCCTTCAGAATCCAAAATATGTTTATTCATTTGCTCATTCTATTTCAACAATAAATTAACAAGAGTAAATTCTTAAAGGAAAGTAGCCTAAAATGTTTCTGCATAAGCTAAGCTGCGATTTTTTTAATCAATATCATCATTTACAGCATTCTCTCACAATAGATGATCGTTTTATATCGAAGCAAAAATCTTGAAAATTGTTTTTATTTTCATTATTTAGGTATTTACCTATTTTATATTTTCCACGAAAATGTGGGAATTACTGGAAATCTCTTTATTCCATAGTCAAAATGGATGCATTCAGCGATAATGCAGAACAGTGACATCTACTAGTGATATTATGAACTGTTAAGAACTTCGAAATAGTTCGACTACTCGACAACAGATAGCGCTAGATTCGTTTGAAAACCCACTCTGTTCCGTGTGAAAACCGCTCACCGATAGATGGCAAAGATGTTGTATAAAACATAAAGTAGACATTGATATTATTTCAGAAGCCAGTGTAATAATTTTTGAATCATTTAAATTAACATTGAGACGTAATCCATAGTAATACTGATTGCGTTCGCCTATTAAAAAATATTTATTTTTCAATTTCATTTAATTTGTGAATTCTTTGGAACCAATAAATACATTCTTACTTTACGTAAAATTACCTAGCCAACTGTTTCCTACATAAAATTACATATTATGCACAGACTATCTTTTACAGCTTATAAATCAATCAATTAATGCTTACTTTTTTCTACTACATATAAATAACTTACAAATATTAGTAATCATTTTTTTATTTCTATGCCCATTAAAACATTTTTATTGAAGGACATGCCTGTGAAGACTTTTTAAACAGTAGGTACTGTCGGTAAGCCGGCTGTACGAAATAAAACCAATTGTAATTTCCAGCCATTTAGACAAAGCTTTCGGTTGCTTTTACAAGCTGTGACGAAATCCAGGGCCGAATCTATTGATCCAAGGGCAAAGAAATAAGCAAAAGAAAGGCCCCCTATTCACTTTTCACCACTCTACGGTAGTTTATTTATGTTTTATTATTATATTGCGCCTGTAATTACGATCATACCGCAATTTTGTGGGCACAGGAACGGCCATTTTCTTTTGTCTCGACTTTGAATTTCGAGAATTTGTGACGTCGGTTCGCTTTGAGGCGACGGCCATATTTCTTTTTTGAAATTTTACTGCGTTGTAAAAATTTTATAGTTTTGTAGGTAACGTTGAGGTTTGAAAGACTAATGTAAATAAAGGGAATTATTGCAGTCGTTAACTTTAATGTCTAAGTTCTGTTTGGGACTTAGTGTGTCCTGTAAAATCATTAGGATTTTTAAACTATTTGTAAAATAGTTAATATTTATATCGTAGTTTATAGGACCAATGTTTACATTGATAGATAGAAAAACTCTTTGTTGTTGACACAAAATTAAAAAAAAACAGTACATATAATGAATTATATCTAAACTAGTGCCACAAGCGACGGCCTTATCGCTGAAAAAGTTCAAGAATTACTTTAATCTTTATTCGTCTTTTCAAAATGAAGCTTATGATAAGATAAGATAAGATAAGATAAGATAAGATATGTCTTTAATGCACACCAAAGAAATAACAATATAAAAAGAAATATAAAAACTAATTTAATGCACATTGGGCGGCCTTATCGCCTTAGGCGATTTCTTCCAGGCAACCTTTGGATGGACAGGATTTAGAATCTTAAATAGGCGGTGTACAAGAATACATAAAATAAATAAGTGAAAGAACACAATACAATGATGTGCTTAACTTTACATAAGCACAAACACTTGTTTTAAAGCAAAGTTTACTATATTGCTTAGAAAATCACAGTATTTTATACAGCACTGTCTGAATCATTGTATTTTGAAACACAGAGAGTACCCCCTAAAACAATAATGGAACGGTTACTCCCCCTCACACCTTTCACCCCCTACCCCCTGAGGGGTAGAAACGGGGGGATAAGGTAGAGGAGTCGGTGAGTTCTGTTATTAGCACAGATTTACTTACATCACTACATAGTATGAAGCAAAGTCGCTTACCGTGTCTGTCTTTCTGTATGTAGGTATGTTTGTCTGTATGTATGCTTAGTTTTCTAAAACTACAGTTCGATTTTGATGCAGTTTGTTAAACAGATAGAATGATTACCAAGGAAGGTTTTATGTTTAAAAACGCGTGCGAAGCCGCAGGCAAAAGCTAGTTCAGTTGTTGAATAAAAAGAAATTCGATCATTTTCTACATTAATTAACGAGTTAGGTTTCTTTTAGCAAGCGTGCTGCATCTTCAACTTCACCGTCGCTTCCCATCAGGCGAGGTGCAGGCAAACGCAAGGTCATTTAGGTACTTAATGTAAAAAAATATTTATTGTCACACACATATAAAACAAAAGTACTTACCTAACAAAATTACTTACATAAACTAGTGCCACAAGTGGCGGCCTTATTGCTAAAAGCAATTTCTTCGAGGCAAACATTGCAAAAAAAAAACAATCAAATTAAAAGTACCTACCTAATCAAATTTTACAAAAAAAAACAAGCGTTGAGAGCTGGATTCGGTGCCTTAATAGGGGGCGAAAATGTGAAAATGGGAGGTAGGAGGAGGGGGGAGTAGATTATATTTTAATGCAATAATTCTACGTGATCATACAGCGTTTACGAGAGGCGGTGTAAGCGAGGTTCAAATTGTTGGGACCTATCTCACGATATATCGAACGAAAATTCGAATATCACGAAATATATATAAAACTAGCTTTCGTCCGCGGCTTTCCATGCGTTGTAATACATGTAAGCCTTCCTTCTCGACTGGCCTGTTAGCTTAGTTGGTAGTGGCTCTGCCTTCTAATCTAAGGGTTGCGGGTTCGATTCCCGCTTGACACAAGTATTTATGCATTTTAAAAATTTATAATTACTTGTGTTGAGTCTGGTCGTTTGTATGTATAATAAGTATGTATATACAAAATAAAAGTATATAAGTATTATATACGTTACCTAGTACCCACGACACAAGCGTTTGCTTAGTGTGGGGCTAGATGGCGCTGTGTGCAATGTCCCAGAATATTTATTTTACTATTACTTCATCAAAATCCGTTGTGTAGTTTTTAAGATTTAAACAAATAAATGCGGGAAGCGTCTTAGCTTTAAACTATTTAGTGATAAAATCATTAAATACAATTTAAATTTATTAAGTACAATTTAATCTTCATACATACATATGTGTGAATAGGGAAAACACATAGTTGTCCATATTTTACTTCATACTAGTAGACGCCCGCGACTTCGCTCGCGTTATTTCAGGATAAAAAGTAGCCTATGACACTTCTAAGATTTCATACAACAAAAATCATGACGATCCGTCCAGCCGTTTTTGGGTTATGAGAGTTTAAATAAACAGACAAACAGATAAGCAGACAAAGGATCTAAAAAATGCTGAAACGAGTCCCTGTTATGGATTTAAAGATACCCAAACAATTTTTTTTCTCTATTTTCTTCTATGTTCAGGTTTTTGACCCTCTTTAGTGAATGAATACAGTTGTGCATATTGGTTGTGCCTCGGGGAAGACAATAGTACACTTTCCATTCCCTTTGGCACAACCAGTTGGTCAGTTGTGTCGTGGGTCCAGTTTTTTTCCCCAAAGGACTAACTATAGTTGTGCCGAAGGGAATTAAAATTCCCATCGGCACAACCAGTTGTGCGGAGCAGTTGTGCGCCGGGGAAGTCACGTATTATACGTATAGATATCGTCCTGAAAACGTTACTCTCACGTGTATCAGTCTCACAAAATGAAACGACGCCCAGCTCAGCGAGGTTTCATACATTATACAACGTTTTGAAACTGAACTGAAAATGTTGCAGACTCGATATAGCTTGGCTTGCAAACTCTTTGCTTTGTTTTTCAGTATTCAGTATTCATTTATTCAGCAAAACGTTAACTTAAACATTGTTTCAACTTCTTCTTCTTCTTATTGAATGAGAGTGGCCAACTCTGGTGTCGAGAGTTTATCAAGCCGCTCTAAGGGCCTCTGACATGGCTTAACGACTGCCGTACTAGACAAACAGCCGGGACCTACAATGTAACTAACAAGTATTGCTGTTCATAGAGTATTAATTTACATTCAATAGGACGCTTCCGTGGTACAGATTGTTAATTGTATTCTGTGCTATGGTACTTTGTAAAATTTATATATTTACTATAAGTATAAAATATATATATATATATAAATTACAAACCCGGCGAACTCTGTTTCGCCACCTAGATGGCCTCGTTTTTTTATAAACCTCACGGAGCCCGAGACCTTTCCAACGAATGCAAAACCGTGGAAATCGGTTCGTGCGTTCTGCAGTTATAGCGTCAGAAAGGAAAACCCGACTTATTTTTATATAGTAGAAAATTTAAATTTATATTTAAATATATATTTTATTTTATTTTTACTTTAATAAATTTCACTTTTACACTAACTAACATATTCAGCACCTTTAAAATTACGTTAAAGTCTAGTCAAATAATAATTTATTTATTTCACATTAACATCTTACAGGAAAGAGTAAGGAAGTCATTCAATTCATTCAATAATAACTCTTCACCTCCCCTTAAATTAGTCAAACAAAAAAACCCCAAACACGCCATAGACAAAAATAGATCACATTAAAACCTTTTTAGCTAACCACTTAAGTTCAAAGCTTGCTTCGTGAACGCTCCTAATATGTCACATTAAAATCTTTTTAAAAGTATCGGCCAATAAAGGCCCAATTAGCCGTGTTCTTTTTTTGAACGTAAAACAGAAGCATAATGTGATATTCTTGTTTGTTTAATGTTTGGATGAATGAAGTGTCGTTCTTTGTCACGGTTCTTTTATTTTGGGGTGAGTATTATTGGTTTGTTAGATATGGGACATTTCCTTTTTGTTGAATATGTGCTTAAGATTTAAAGAATTTTGGTTAATGTTTAAAGTAAAGTATTGTCTTGACGTTTATCGCTTAAAGTGACAGTATTTATTATACATAATCTTAACCCACATCCCACTTATTCTATAAAAGCGAAAGTTTGTGACTGGTTATGTGTTTTTTACTTAATAACGGTCAAACAACTAAACCAATTTGTATGGAATTTAATATGGAGATAAATTAGATCAACATTATAAGCTAGGTTTTTTTCGGACTAAAGCGGGTGAAACCACGGGGCACTGCTAGTACCTACAATATTTTAAAGATATTTTGATGTTTAATAATGTAAGAATATACATACATATTATGTGATATGTGTGTAGAGCCTGTCTTTCGTAGCTAGCGACGCGTTTTTGTACTTCAGATAAACAGATAAACAATTTATTTGTAACCAAAAGCTTACACTTCAATTAGAAATTACAATTGTACATAACACAATTACTAGGTACAACATAAGGCGTAGCATGTTACTCGTATAAGCTGATTTTACAAAATTGATACTCTTATATATTCCCTTTTGTAATCTTGTAGAACTGTAAAGAGCTAGTTAAGCATAATGTGCTTGCAATTTAAATTTTATTTTTTATAAGCTTAGTATGGGGCTAGATGGCGCTGTGTGATACGTCCTGAAATATTTATTTATTTATTTAGTATGTTTCGCTTACTGATGTCATAATATTTTTATCACAGATTAACGCGGGTAAAAATACCTACGTTTACGAAGTGCGTTATGATCACAAAACGATCTTAATTTAAACTTCCAAATATATCAACTCGAAGCAATTTTAAATATAAACATTTAAATTGGCTTCACGTATAATAATAACTCAAAAGCGTTAAGTGGTTATTAATTTATTCCTCGGTACATAATTTACTCGAGCACTTTTCTGAGAGATTTTAATAAAGTTGAAATAAGAGGTGCTAATATTTAACGATAGCATTTTAAAAGCAATCTGTTTTGAATAATGAATGATAGGTATTCGTAAATACTTCAGAGTTGTAAATTTAAAACTAGATATATACTAAGTGGCACCACCTTATCACTCTCCCTTCCATGATTTGAATCCGGGATGTATGGTATGTATATGTAGTACTAGCTGTGCCTGCGACTTCGTCCGCGTGGAATAGTTATTTTGGGCATCGTATATATTTTTGTAAACAATCTCTTCAGCTTGATAAATTACAGCTGTTACCCACGACTTGAACCGTATTCGCATCGCACGCAACGGAAGCCCTCAAAGATGAATAATTTTCCCTCTTTTTCCAGATTTTCCATTGTTTCTTCGCTCCTATTAGTTGCAGCGTGATGTTATATAGCCTAAAGCCTTCCTCGATAAATGCTCTATTTAATACAAAAATATTTTTTCATTTCGCACCAGTAGTTCCTGAGATTAGCGCGTTCAAACAAACAAACTCTTCAGCTTTTTAATATTAAATAGTATAGATGTAGGTATATGTATTATTATATATTATGTATGTCATTAAAGAAGGTGTGAGTATGTGTTCAGTGTGTCTTGTCTATATTCATACCGAAATTTCGTCCAAATCAGTTCACTCGTACATGCGTGGAAACGTCAAACAAATAAGTACACAAACACACAAAGTTTGGTCTTTACAATATTAGTAGGATAAGATTTTTAAAATAGATACTGTATTATAGTTATTAATGTCGTTGCCGTAAGGCATAATTAAATTTAGAAATTAATCAATTAAATAATATTTTTTTTGATTAATTTTTGAAATAGATAAAAAATTCAACTAACTTATTAAAAAAAACAAGTGTTCTAAATTTTAAATTTAAAAAGTATATAATTTATTCCACTAATTATAAAAAAAATCAAGATGTTCTAATTTTGCATTTTACTCAATCAAATCATTGTTCTTTATTCAATTTGATGCAGTAAAACAAATAATCTTCTTCTTATCGAATTAGAGTGGCCAACTCTGGTGTCGAGAGTTTATCAAACCGCCCTTAGGGCCCCTGACGTGGCTTATCGACTGCCGTACTATGACAAACAGCCGGGACCTATACGGAAGCAACAAATAATAATTTCATACTTCGAAGTCATTCATAAAAAAAACATTGTTATATTGTTTGCACCCTCTATTATTTATTTAATTATTGTTTTGGCGCATCATTTTCAACTAATCCAATATTTATCATCGCCGACAAGTGCAGATTAAATAATAAAAAAAAAAACAGGAAAGGGTGACCATGGCTTCTGGAAATAGGGTTCTGTAGATAAAATTTAAACATTTGTATGTGTATGTACTTTTATAAAAAAATAAGTTCTTCTATTTGTTTCTCTACCATGTTCCTAACTTTTAGGATCAGCTCTGATATATTATATTTATATGTATTTATTGGAATACCTAGGTTTTATTAAGAAAACATTAATCGATCTCATTGCCATTATTACCAACGTTTTTTCAAATATCTCATAAACTACCGACTTAATTTCACCATTTTTTAACAACGTCTACTGTAACCTAATTTAAACAAAATATCGATAACTATGACATTTTTTTAAAATAATAAAAATAAAATATATTCCGTTATGTTATCTTAGACATGGTTTTTTTTTCGATTTCAACATTATCACAACATACAAGTCAAATTGTAGGCCGTTTTTTTAATGAATCGATTAATAAAAAAACACTCATTCAGGGTTCAACCCCGCGACCTCTAACTCAGTGAAGGGTCCCGGCCGAGTCGCAGGTGCCTAGTGGCGGCCCCCGGCGTCAATTTGACAGACTATTAATCCGGATTATTCCGGATTTGGCCAGTTTTAACTGGATTTCGCTTCAGACCGGTTTGGGGGTAAACAGTGTTCATTATGTTTTTAGAGGATTATATTGCTTAAAAGCGAGTGTGGCTCAGCGGTTCCAGTGTCTGCTTTTCATCCAGACGTACCCTGGTTCGAATCCGCCCTACACCAATGACTTGTATTTTTCAAGTTATGTGTAGATTTGCACTCGCTTAGCGGTGAAGGAAAACATCGTGAGGAAACCGACATGTTTGAGGACCACAATATCCGAGGACATGCGTCTTCCGTGGAAGGACCTGGGTGCCCACCACGATGTATCTGCCCAAGAAAACTCCCCTAACGAATTAATTCTGCGGGGGAGTCACGACCCTCAGTCATGAGGAAATACGACTCAAAGAGATCTTGCTTAACGTATGAGATAAGTGGATCAAATTAGCTGACTTATTGTTAAAATAGATATTTTTGACAATATTAATTTGTCATAGCACCTTCATAATGGCAGTACCTAACTAAACTAATTCAGAAGTTTTAGGACATTTTGAAAGCTCTCGAGGAGTTGACGATTTTCACAAGTTTTTTACTTACTGTTCATTATTTATTAACATAAAGAATTACAATAAACTTATTACATTAATAATAAGAATTGGTATCAATCATGTCTCGTCAAACATTGATAAAATTTTAAGTAAAAATAAATTAAGGGAATCAATCTGAGTTATTTAGTGTTGTATAAAATCTAATCATAAGCGCTTTTGATAATGGCGCACCCTTGAATCATCATCGGTCTGTTATCACCCATTGCTGAGCATAGGCCTCTCAACTTGGTCGCCAGTCGTCCCAGTCCTGCGCAGGTCGACTCGAGGTGCTCTCTGTGATTTTGCGTAGGGTTAGTATATCAATAAGACATTTAAAATAAACATTCATAATTTAGCTACGCATACTTATAATGTATTTAAAATTAATAACCAATGAAACACTGCCAACAGTTATATTATTTGCAAACGCACTTAACCACTCGCGCATCAGCTAAATCCTTTTATAATAAAAGATAAAGAGCGAATTCATTACGACGTGTTTATCTATCAATAAGGACATTTTGTCATAACCAAATTACTAAAACATGCATGAAATGTCAATGTCAAATTTAAATTCATCCTTATGCCAATTGGAAAAAGTTTGATTTCACATGACAGTTGAAAAAGAAGTATAACCTTGTTTAGGATTTAAAAGAAATTCAACCTTAATTTTAATTATATAAGGTGGAAAATTGAATAGACAAGTCAAACAAGGAGGTCCCTCCTTCGTCGACATAGAGGCGTGGTCAAACTACACCGCTCGCGATCGCACGACGAAAATCTCAGTTCAAATCTGACAGCCGAACGTATCAAATACAAGGAGACGCGCGCGTGTGTTGTGGAGTGACGTTTATATTTTGTTTCAAAATGGATTCCACGGACAAAATGACGATGCAAACGAAAATTCAGCCGAAAAACTTTTCCATCGAATCGATTGTTGGAATTTCGGACCGGAGATCGCCAGAAATCGATATTGAGAACAATATCTCGCAAGATTTTACGAACGATCATTCGGAAGACGAGGAAGTGAAAGTTAGGGATGGCAAGATGGGGTACTATTTCCAACAGAATAGGGTGGGGAATTTTCCGTTTTTCATGTCGTATGATAAAAGGGGTTATAATGAGCCGGTGCAAGAGGAACTGAAGAGGGCAAGTCCTGGCAGCGTCCGGAGCGAGGTGGATAGTGATGGGGTTGACGACAGACCACATGGTAAGTGGCTTTTGTTTTTCGATTTTCTTTTACAGCTTTGAATTTCATTTGCTTTTACACCGATTTCAAAGTATCCATAGAAAATTTTACCAAGAGCAGTGTAATTTTTTTTATCACATTATTATCATAGGCAATTTTATTATTTTGTTTTATTAATAGAAAATTTGGCGGCGCCTTATTTAGGTATAACTTGAAACTCAATTGAACACGAATATAAAAACGGATCTAAAATAAACTTTGAAGTTTTGTCTCACTATAATATTTTTTTTTGCTTAAACATGCCTATGTTATACTTAAAGAAGAAGTTATTTACATATCTACACTTATTGGATTTACTGTTGTATAGGTATGTCGTTATGAAATAGTTGTGTTGTTTGTTGTAAATTCCCACTTATTGAATAACTTGAAACGCTAGGTTCTGTTGTAATGCTCTATTAACTTACGTACCAGAAATGCAATTTAAATTAGAATTGTTTTTTTTACTCAGACTGTTTCCTATGAAAAGCTACCTTATTTTTAATAATTAATACTTTTTTTTTGGATTAGTCAATAACTTGTTATTATAAATGTTATAACAACTATTTGTTGCGCTTTCATGCCGCGACGGAGCGACGGATCATCGTGATTTTTAAGCCCGAAACAACACTTATTCACTAGTAATTCAAATGAATATACATACATTATTTTTTATTTATTTTTCGGTTCTTAAAAGCACGTTCCATCCTAGCCCGTAATGATTGCTTACCATCAGGCAAATTACTGTCAATTGCAAACCCATTCCTTGTTAAAAAAATATATTATACTGTCTCGTCAATTTGGTTTTAGAACATAATCGTTTTGTAAAAAATCTCCAATTAATTTAAATTGAGGCTGTAAAATTATTTTTTCATGACAATTATCATAATTAATAATTAGCATAATCAATAAAAACTATTCTAAGTAGATAAATATAATGTATTTTTTTAATATATAAAGGTCTAAAAGCTGTAAAAAATAACGGGAAAAAGCAAAATAAAATTAAATCTTTCTTTTTCTCTGACCGTCGATTAGCAATAGAACTATTTAGCCCCAAAATATTTGTCCAAAATGGTCACGTAGCGGTAAATGCTATTTAGCGAAGTTATTAAACCATTAAAATGTTAACCGTAGCTTTGTGTTTGAAACCTTTCTGGATGCCGTCGGCCGACGGACTTTTTTACCTGAAAATTTCTAAATGTCCCGTCGACGGTATAAAGTTTTGTTTCTTGTGGTAATTATTTGTAATGTATTTTGTAAACATCTTCAATTTCTCTATGATATAATAGATCAATCTAAAAATAAGATTTCTACAAAATGTATACATGCATAATTTATATTTATTACCTATACATACATTTATACATATACATACATAAATAATTAACTAAAGGTTTCATAAATTCGAAAGACAAATAGCCACCCACCATTTACTTCATGATATAACATCTTTTAATCATAATCGCAGATATAGCTGCATTATTTTATTATAAAACGTAGGTATGAAGAATTGGGCTTTTTTCACCGAAATTTCTTAATGCCATGGAAAAGCTTTGTAAAAAGTTTTTGCCTAAATATACCTATTATTGAAGATTACCAAATTGTTTATTATTTAAAATACAACAAAATCATTTGTCTTGAGACTGTCTTAATTCATTAAAATGAAAATAGATCGTGCGAACAGCCAAACTGTGGAATTCCTTGCCCAAATCTCTATTCCCCTTGAACTATAATTTGTCAGTCTTCAAGTCGAGAGTAAACCGGTTTCTTCTAGGCATGCGCGCTAGATGGTAAATTATAACGTTGCTTAACATCAGGCAAGTTGTAGTCAAGCGTGAGCCTATTTCATGTAAAAAAAGATAGATAGACATCTATGACTTTTAGGAATCTGAGCTGTAAATTAAAATGTTGTAAAAAAACTTCGTATCTTTCTTTCAATTCAGCAAAATTGTAATAAATAAAAAATAAATTTTCTGGGACATTGCACACAGCGCCATCTAGCCCCGCACTAAGCAAAGGCTTGTGTCACGGGTACTAGATAACGGATATAATACTTATATACTTTTTTATCTTTTTTAATTTACATATACTAGGTTGTTTGTCTAGTACGACATTCGTTAAGCCATGTCAGAGGTCCTTAGGGTGGTTCGAAAACTCTCCACATCAGAGTTGGCCACTCTCATTCGATAAGAAGAAGAATTTATACTAATTTAGTGTTACATCCAATATAAAGAGATTGGATGTACAAATACATTCTCTTAAATTTAGACAACTTGAAAGCTCTATTTAGCATACAATCTATCAATAGCAAAGAAATTCAAAAGAAAGGTCTTAATGCTTTAATTTTGACAAATTATCCCAATACGGTAGCAACACTATTCAATTACTTCTGTTTCAAAAATGAAACAAAGAGTAAAAGAATATAACTCCGCCATCTTGTTTTCTTGTCTCAGCGTGATATCTGTCAATTTTGCCGCCAAAAGCTTAGTCATAGACAATAGACTTTTTTCTTTCAACAGTTTTGTTTTTCCTTTGTAAGGTTGTTGGTACACAAAGTTATTGTTTTGCTCAATTAAGGAGTGGTTTATTGTTCACCACATTGTGGATGCCAGCAGGAATTTCTCAATTGTTTTCTTGGTTTTTGTGTTTGTCGGTTTACAGCTTCCACATTTTCGGGTGAATACGTAATGGTTCCGTGAAGTTATGGTGAATTAAGGGTTTAGAAATGGGATGTAAAAGTTTGGTGACAAGGTTAGGGAAGAGATTTTATTAGACGCCGTTTAATACTTTCGGACTTAGAAATGATTACACCAATATAATCGTATTGTCTGGGCAACTCAAAATCTTCTTCTTTAATAATAATTCGTATTCATATAATTATAGCCACATAAATCTATGCTGCCGCTTTAACTTTTAATAATGTAAAGTACTGTTATTCTTAAAAGTTAAAGTATCAGCATAGATATATCCATTAAATAATTTGGTAATGTTTGTTTTTGTAAATCTTTGTCATTCAACTTACGAGTATAATATAAAAGCGAAAATCTGCGTATATTAACAAAAATGTGTGTAAGTATGTTTGCTACGTCTTCACGTTCAAACGGCTGAATAGAATTTGATGTAATTTGGTAAAAATGTAGATTAAACTCTACATTGATTGCTTTTAGCAATAAGGCCGCCACTTGTGGCACTAGTATAAGTGTTTTTTTCTTCTTTCCTTTTAATTTTATCGTGTGTTACAATAAAGAATTTTCTTTCTATCTATCTATTAAACTCTACATTAATACATAGGTTACTTTTTTATCCCGGATTAACGCGAGTAAACATATATAATATAGGTACATATTACATACTTACATAGGGACAAACGCGAAAATACTATGTAGTGATGCTCAAATCAACATAAAATACATACGTATCATGTAAAAACCTTTTTTAGCTGACTATAAAAAAGGAGGTTATCAAGTTTAATAGTTTTGAGTTTGCGATTTATTTGGTTTCATAAGTATTTTATTTTAGATAAGAAATTTATAAAGTTGATTTTAAGTAACAAAACATATTTAGTTTGCCCACCATTTTGTAATTTTATCCATCTAAGTATATTACCCGGCAAAAAGACGCGTCAACAATGATAAATACCTACAGACCAAAATCTATTTCTTTTACACATTTCCCGTGGAACAGCAGGCATTCTATACAATGCCTAGGCAATGTATAGAATGCCTGAATTATACAGATTGACGGTAACATATGCATCTCCCATTTAATCCATACTGCTACTCAGATATAAGTTATACATATAACTTATATACCATTAATATCTCCTCGCCGAGTAATAACGCGCCATGATGCGCGATGCTCCGGAGGCTGTGTTAAAATGAAATGAGGAGGCATGATTAAAATGTTAGGCTGGGGGTGTACTGAGAGCAGTGAAAGATTTAAAATCATTAATCGGGCTGCCGATATATAATATTATTTGTATTTTGTAAGGAGTTTAATGGTGACTATGTAATTGTTTTTAAATTGGTGAGTAAAATACTTTTACCAATTGTGAAAAAATAATCGAATATAATAATAACCAAAGAGTATATTTGCATACTTTGTATGCTCAAATTAATAGTGGAAATAAATTTTAGGGATTATAAGTTATTATGCTCATTGCGACATGTACCTACTTAGGTATATTGGAACTCGTGTAAAACTAAAGCTTCGATTCCAATAATAAGATGAATAAACATCGCTGTTTCATCATAATACCTATGATAAAGCCAAGATAACGCATTTCCACTAACACAAAAAAATGTTTTGTTCATAGCAACCAATTTTATTAAAGCCCGGTGTATCGCAATCCTAAAGTCGTTACAGGGGAAAATAAGCTCCATAACATGAAAGCTCCTGAGCGAGAGAGATGGAACATAATGGCGGCCCCGCCCTGATTGGTGGGGGCAAACGAGGGCCCGTTATTGGCTGGAGCATTATGGATTTTTAGTAGGAGGTGAGGTGCAACGAAAACAAATTGTCATCTGACATTGACAGTTCACTTTTTCACGCGCTCGCAGCCTCTCTGAATTACTTCTTTTTTTATTTTTTTTCGGGCCAGTGCTTCTAGTGTTCATTTTTCGAAATGCAAGCGTTTAGGAAGTTAGCGTTCGATTATTCGATTAGGGAACCGTTGTCAGTCGATTTGATATCGAAACCGAATTATGATTCGAGCGTCCCTATTACACCGCCTACTTCACCGAAGAGCAAAGGTATGTTTTATCGTTTCTTTTTATTTGGTCATTTTGCTATTTATTTCGTCAAACTCAATTTTATTATCTCATGCTTTAGTTGTGAACCAGACGTTTAAATTTAATTTCACATAATAGGTATTTTAATTGATTGTATCGCTTGAATTTAAGAGTATCTTCAAACTTCAGGGTACATTAACAAAATTTTCAAAGCTTACGGAGATGGCTTGTTACTGAGATAAGTTTATGTACTATGCTTTATACTTTTTGAGTTAAGTTTGTAATTTTGTGGTTTTAATTGTATATCTAGGCTGCGTAATAATGAGGTGGTTTTTTAAACCTAAGTATTTTTAAACTAATATTTTAAATTTGTGTCACTAGAATATGTTTGCGATTTAACTTATTATATATCTTCATAAAATTTATTTACTTAGATAGTTCAAAACTAATACTTCAAGCTGTGACACTGGAATAAGAACACTATAGAACTTATAATATATTTCGTCGCAAGTATTATTTAACAAAATCTCGCACCACCAGCTCAGTTACAAAGTTCACACAAACCCGTCAAACAGGCACAATAATAATTTGACATAATATAAAAGCATTAGCATATCATAATCTCCGATGTTGCCAGCTATTATATCAATATAACTTTACAATAATCACATCAAAAAGGCCGGCTAACAGTACTGACAGCATTATAAACAAAACTTTAGAAATTGGCAGGTAATCTCTGACAAACATAATTTTAAAATCATCTCATTCTTTGTCATTCAATTGTGTGTCTTAAGCACTATACTTTAAGGAATACATAGTCTTTTTGTTGATGGAAAACATTAAGTTTGTATTTCCAAAAGCAATTATAACCTTTTTACAGCATCTTTGAGTAATGCCGATCTTTTGTTGGTCTATAAAATATGAATATCGTTTAGTACCGTAAGTGTATTGCTTTGGCGGTGTTTAAGCTCAATGATTTTATTGCTTTAGTCCGGTACCGTTACTTAATGTCTTTACTGGCTGTTTCTTTAACTAAACCGTACCTTTTTTTAATTGACAGTTATTAGGTAATTTGCAAACCTTCAAGAACAAACAAGTATTAAGATATGTACAGTCACTTTTTTAAAAACATAATTATAGCTACAGACATTCAATGTGTCATTTGAATCGTAAAAATTAATAAACAAATATAAATAAGTAATTATGCGCCGAGGCAACAGTTACATTATAAAACGGCTTTGACAAAATGTCTCAATCAATTAACACATTAAATTGGCTTCTGACATAAAGCAAATACCCAATAAATCCGAAACTGCGTTAATTAATGTCAAAATTAATTGACAGACGCAGCTGTCGCCATAGAGGAGTTAAATCGACCGCACTCTATTGTCTATGGTGCAAAGAAAAAGGTGAACGTAATGCGCGGGCGTATTGTTAAACCCTCCTTGCTAAGTGTAATGACCGACATTTATTTGGCGGATTTTAAATTGGAACAGCTTATTCTTGCTTACAATTTCATACGAATCTTTTGGTAAAAGGAACTTTACTATTTTCGAAACTGTATCTTTCTTAATTCATCGGACTTGATAAAATTATAATTATTTCCATTTATTAAATTTCAAATTAAGAATTGTAAAAAGAAATTGGCAAGTTTTTTAAATATTTTTGATCGGTCTACCTGAATAGCTTTTCTGCATAGGTATTATTTATTTGTCACAAGCTTGTGTTTGTCTACAACTTCTCATTATGCAAGTTTTACTCAGATATCCATCATCAAATATCAAGAACTGTCCTCCGCCCATTGTAAAACCATAACATTTCACGCCACAATTTGACAGCCAATTTTTTCCCTCACAGGGTAATATGTCTTGTCAATTCGAGCTTAAACTGATTTCGTTTTTATTGCTGGCAACTCCCTGCGGAGATATTTATCTTCATTACATTGCCGACTACTAGATACAGGGGATTTATCGGATTGTATGGGGGAAGTCGGGGTACTGCCGAGGGGATGACACCGTATAATTCGTATAATTGACTTTCTATTGGATAATTGGTCTGCAAACGTGAACGTTAAATTGTTTGGATTCCTCAGAGAATGCACTGATCTTTCTTTCATGAATAAAATATTTTTCGAAGGGTTAGAGTTTTGACGCAGTTGTTTTTAATACTTTTTAGTGGAGTTCTGATTGTTTATTATTATGTTGTTTTGTTTTGTGATTGTCGCAGATGCGAAGAAGATTTAATTTAATAATTTAGATGGTTGATGTTGAATCAAAATGCTGAAAAATTGTATGCTTTTGATTTTTACATACTAACAATTATCATCTCATTTAGATTATGATAATAAAGATCTTGTTCATACCAATAAATAACAACAGTTTTGTACTACAATCAAAACTTGCAAAACTAAAAGAAACATCATCAATCAATTACACGCGTTCTAATTCACCACCAATAACATTCTTAATTCAAATCGTGCGTAACGATCCGCCATTAAACCATAGACAAACGTAAACGTATTAAGGGTGACCATTCGGCAATACAATTACTGGCGCGTGCCTGTGTTGCCATTGTCGATAATGCCAATTTAACGTATAGATCGGTTTGTACGTATTAAGGGCTGTTCGGTTCGCAAATTGAACTGGCCACTATTAATTTGGCCTGATTGGTTGGGTGGGGCGAGTTTATTTTTGGTGAGATTTTCGCACCTGTTCTCTATAATGGGATGAATGATATTGTATTGAGTTGTGAGCTCTGTTTTCGAGCATTTTCAAACTTCCCATAAGACCTTGTAGGAAACCTTCTCTACTTCCCTTCACAAATATTTATTTATTTATACTCAATTTTACATTGACGTTAATAATTGATTAACGTATGTATCTTATGCTTTATGTTTGTTGAGAAAATATGTTGGTGTTACTGTTAGATTAGATATCAAATATCGTCACGATAATCGCTTACCATGACACGAAGGAATTTAATCCAGAAAAAAAAGTTTTTAACTTATAAATTTTGCCATCGGATGGATTCTAAAACTTGATACTAACGATGCATTTCTTAATATTATTTATTTTAATTTATAACCGCCTACGTTCGCTATTCATTCAACATTCAATAAGTTAATAAAATGACTAAGCAAAAACCGAAACCGCTCTAATCACATAGTTTTTGTCCTTGCCAAAATGTCAGTCTAATAATTCCAATGATATGTTGTAACCTCACAGTAAACAAAGAAGTATTTTATGGCGAATACAAATTGGCTATGATTTGCGTTAAAACAAATTGTATTACGAAATCTATGCTAATTAAATCAAACAGCATCTGCTTACTAATTATCTTGTAACGTGAAGATGTACCTATAACCAATAAAGTACATATATTATTATGGAAAAAAAGTACTTGTTTACTTACTAGTTTTGTTTTGTATGTTAACTTGTAAATATATTTTTTAAAGTATTTACTATAAGTATCAATAATAAATCCCACTTTTTTAATTTTCTTTTTAAAATACCGTCGGATATTTTGGACGTCTACCAAATTTGAATAAAGAATCATGTACATAATTTAGAACAACAAAAACATTCCAAATTCAAAATCGACAGTTACAAAAGTCGTGTCTATGGTCCATTGTACCTCATTAGTCGAATATTCTTGTTTGATCGCTAAATGATGAAACATGCTGTGTTTCATAACGTCTCAATAATGGATGCCTGATAATAACTGATAATAACTCTCCAATGCTGAGTATAAAGTCGAATCATCGTTTGTTTTGTAAGGATTCGTATATTATTGTAAAATAATAAGTCATAAATAACTCATCATCATCATCATATCAGCCAGTGTCCACCCACTGCTGAGTATATGCCCCCTCCAGCGCGCCACACAATACGGTCTCCAGCAATGTCCTACCAAATTAAAATAATAAAATGATTATTAAGCATAAAAATATTGTTATGTAGGTAGGTACGTAAATTGATTTAAAAGATTGTCATGAATCTTATTTTTAATGAATATCCACGGCTTCGCTGAAGTTGTTTTAGTCAAAAGCCCTTAGGGCGGCTTGATAAACTCGCGACTCCAGAGTTGGCCACTCTCATTCGATAAGAAGTCTATTTTGTTTTAAAAACAACGTTTTTTCTTCGCCAGCATTGTGGTCGGGCCTTTATTCCATTATGACTATAATACCGAGTCCAGTTTGTTCTTCAATTAACACACGTTTTGAAACAAAGACCGACGGATGGATGTTTCGAAATCATTTCACGACGACACCGTCTTTAAAGACGATGACTGGTTTGAGCTCTTAAAAAGTTACAGAGTATTGTCACTTTTCTAAATTTGAATTTTTGTATTTTAGCTTCGATAAAGTATTCAAAATTTTAAAGGTACTTTTGACTTCCGGAAATATTGTCGGTAACCGGCATGCTGATGTACCGACTTCAAAAGAAAATCAATAAAAAAATGATTTCCCGGCTGTTTGTCTAGTTCGGCAGTCGCAGAGGCCTTTAGAGCGGTTCGCAAACTCTCGACACCGGAGTTTGCCACTCTCATTCGAAGAAGAATAAAAAATTGATAAAACAGAAGATGCACTTAAAAATCATGAGAAACTAACAGGAAGATATTCCGGCATCCATTCATATCAATATCCGATTTTAAGCGGCCATTAAAAGAGATAAACATAGATAAAACATCTTCCATGTCGCCAGTCACGAGCGTTCCTTCCGTTCGATATTTAAAATTTTAAAATCCTCGGAAGCTTCTGACTTTTTAATATCTTTTTTTTAACGACACACGCCAAAATCGCAGCTGGTGAGCCATGGACAAATCGGTTTGTCTTGTTTGTCGTATTACCGCGGAAGTTGTTGGCTAGACTGTTGCAAATTGATGTTTGAGTGTTTTGTCGCCACCCAGCATGGGATGGGAACCGCTCAAGTGGTGACGACGCCACCAGTACCATTTAAAAAAAACACTTAAACGAACGATAAATTGTGTATAATGAGGTCTTAGTGGTTTGCGAACCTTTTTTTATCGAAGATTATGACAAAATGGACGTTGATTGCCAGCCAATATGTTTCACCGTTTATTAAGAGCTTGTAGAAGATGCTCTCATGTGTAAGTGTGTTTATAAACATGACCACACTAATTTAATTCTAACCGGAAATAGACGTCTTAATCATGCCACCATTACGGCCATAGACAATGAGAATTGACTGGAAAGCGTTCCATATTCTCTTTTTAAAAAAGCGTCTAATGTCAACAAACACGGTTCGCCGCCCTTTTTAAATTTAGAACCACTTCAGCGACTAATCAGATTTGTAAAGGCGGTTGGTTTGAGCGAGTTTTTTTCTGTTTTTTTTTCGAAAGCGGTTTCTTTGTGGCCAGTACGTATGGGAAAATATTTAATTAGACAATACGTTATTTGTGTTTGTTTTGTGTTAATGTACTCCTTTTGAGTCTTTTGGTGGCTTCAATTAGCACCTCGAAGCTACTGGTTCCCGAACTCACGGGTTTTTTTACAACTCAATTGAATGTAGAAAATAATTAGTTTTAAAACGTCGGCTTTCTTTTTATGGTGTCTATAAGCGGAGTCGATGGCTATTTAGATAATATGTCGAAGCCAGACATGTTTGAGTGGTGCTTATAACCCTTTAGACTCTAAAGCTTGGAGCAGTAGCCTTGTAGATAACTCATAATCGGTCCTCAAAGTCTACTAAAAATAAGTTTGAAGGACTTATTTGTATTATCTTGTAACAATATTGTTTAAGAATTAATGGTCATAATTCTATTCTTTTATACATATTATTCCAAGTACTTGTCTATAAAGATCTAAAGTTTTAATGTGTTTTTTGTATATTTAATTTTGTATATATCTTTTGTCCCCAGAATCGCTAAGTCCACAGTCCGAACAGATGACAAATTCTGGTTCAGCGCCCGACCCAAATATTAGGTAAGGAAATAATAGTTTCATACAATTTTCTGAGTTATTTTCCATCAGGTCCTACTGTCCAAGTAGTAAGCTAAATGCCTGGCTATTCAATAACATAAGTTTCTGACTGCTATCAAACAACACCTCTTTTTGCTATAGTTTCACAAATATATGCAACTAGGTTCATTATAGATGACTTTTATAAATAACGGCCAATTTTGCAACTTATAAGGACATAGTAGGTTAATGGATAATGCATCGCAGTATTTTGCTGAATTGTTACTATAAAACCATTAAAATAGTTTCTACGTTGTGTTATTACTTATTTTCAATAATGATCGACGAATCATATTTCTTTATAAATCAAAATAGGTATTTAATTTAACACCACGTTCATCACCTACCGAAAGTACCATCTCCTTACCTGTACTCTGGAAATGAATGCTTTGACTTTGACCAATAATGTTTCTAATGAAACCCCTTTCTTCCACAGAAGATACCGCACAGCGTTCACTCGGGAACAGCTAGCTCGTCTCGAGAAGGAGTTCATGAAAGAGAACTACGTGTCACGACCGAGACGGTGCGAGTTAGCAGCTCAGTTGCAACTGCCTGAATCTACTATCAAGGTAAGGATCACTTTATTACAATGTGACTTAACACTTTACCAGAAGCTGTGTTTCCTGGAAACTACAATCCAGGGGTTTCCAAATCTAGAGTTAATAGGTATCTTCTTGGTAAACGTGTTACACCCTAGGCTGCAGCAATGCTTAACATCAGGCAGGCTGTAGTCAAACGTAAACTTATAAGATAAGATATTTCTTTAATGCACACCAAAAAATTACATAATGAAAGAAATTTAAAAACTAATCTAATGTACATTGGGCGGCCTTATATTATATTAAGTAATGATGATACACTAGCTTTTGGAATATGCTTAAGGACTTAGCTTGCCTAACAGGCAAGGGCAACATGTTCCACAACTGGATGGCTTGGATGGTGAAGGAATTTCTGTACATTAAGTTGGAGTACGATGAAGAAGGAAACTCGAGGAGAAGGGTCCCACCCCTTAGGAGGAGGAGGGGGAGGGGGTAGGGGTGGGACTTATCCCACGTAAAAAAAAATGTTACAGAAATAATTGCCACAATACCTCTACTCTGATTGGCGTTAACAATAAATGTTTCTTTTGGGATCGCAATATGTTCTGATAAATTATTATTACTTACCATTTATTAAGTACCTAACTGTTTCAAGAGGGCTTACGTTTTTTTTCTTTTATTTTCTTCACTAGGACTGGGTTTGCAGTTGACCATAAGTCACCTGATGGTAAGCAATTATTACAGTCTAGGATGGAGCATGCGTGCCCAGTAAGAACCTATTCACTCTCGCTTTGAAGATCGCTCAAAATTATAACACTTACTTGTAATCATTTACATTAATTATACCTTTACCATATTCATCAGAATCTTAATATATATTTATACTAAATCAGACAAAGTTTTCTTATAATAGAAACAACTAGAAAATAATTAAAATAACCGAATAAATTAATTGTATGGGGCTAGATGGCGCTGTGTGATATGTCCTGAAATATTTATTTATTTATATTGTAATCATGTACACCTACACTATTTTGCATGACTGAAAAATTGACACATTGACCTAAAAATCTTGCAAAACAACATTGAATGACATTTCATTCACCATTAGCATTCGCCATATTTAGAAAAAGCCTATTTCCCACGAAAATGCCTCATGAAATCTGAAAGTTTCTTCATTCATAACCACCCACGCATCGACCGTATATTTCACAGAAATAACTATTCATTCGTACAAAATGGAAACTAAACAGTTTTGAATACAATACGTTTATAAAAGACACAGTGCTGCCAACATTAGCATACAAACTCATCTTGCATAAACCGTAATGTGACCTCATTGTCAATTATAACGCGACGGCTAAATAAACAAATCGTTTCACATCACTACTGCAATTGACATGCCACTTACGAATGACACATGACAGGCGTAATGAAAAGCGGCGCTATTTCGAAATTTAAAATTGCTACATAAAGTTTTAATTAGCAAAACATACAAGAGGCGGTGTTCGTCATTATTTAAAATAGTAAGTGGCATAGAGAAATATTTGGTACAGATTTGCGTTCGTTTAAAAAAAAACTTAGATTGACATTTTAATTTAGCTTATCGCGAGTAGCAAGATCGAGTGTTACTTTTCAAACTAATAAAAACACTTTTCAAATAGATTCTGTTTGACGCAAGGCATCAAAGTTTATCATTATTATATTATCCTGTGTTCACCGGCCACTGCTGAGTATAGGCCTCCCCTTCAGCGCGACAATCTCCAGCCGGTCTAATCCAGTTCCTATCCAGTTATAATGAACCAAATTAGGCATACCTAATACTTAAGTTAGTGAAAAAACAGTTCCAAATAATAAAGACTTCACCTATAAATGGTATTGACCTCTTTTCTAACACATCAACCAATGGACTTGTTAACATTAAATCACGAGTAGGTATGATGCGCCAATTAGCTAGTCAATAATTTCCTAAAAACGTTATACGTTCCGCTAATACGCAGAAATCGTGCGGCCTATGTGTGAAGCGCAAAACAGTGAAACCTTTTTTTGGCTTCTCACTGACATATCATTTAGTATCAATCATTACTAACTGGTAACTCAGATGTGGAACGCGATAATTTATAAAACAAATAGCGGTCATAAGATGATTGTTTCGTGGCTGCTAAATGTGGAGTGATACAAGGTTTTTATATTTAAAGGTTTTTATTAGATTTGCTTTCGACATTGTAACTATGGCAAAATAACGAAAAGTATTAAATTGCGAGTTGACTCTCTCTTTGAGTCGTATTTCCTCGTGAATGAGGGCCGTGACTCCCCTGCAGAATTAATTCGTTTGGGTAATTCTCTTGGGCATACATATCGTGGTGGGCGCCCAGGTCCACGGAAGACACATGTCATATCCTCGGATATTGTAGTCCTCAAACATGTCCGTTTCCTCACGATGTTTTTCTTCACCGTTAAGCGAGTGCAAATCCACACTATACTTAAAAATTCAAGCCATTGGTGTAGGGCCGGATTCGAACCTGGGTGTGTCTGGATGAAAAGCTGACACTGGAACCGCTGAGTCACACTCGCTTCTTAGCCAGTTAACTAAAAGATTTTTATTTGTGATTTCAAATGAATGGTTATTATCTTCAGCGGCTTAATGTACATATTTATCGTCCCATAACATTACGTAAAGCTATGGTAAACTCTTTTCATTGGAATAAGTAAGTAACCTATACTCACTCGCGACTCCGAGACACAAGAAAGTCTCGTATGATAGTTCTTTCTCTGCGCACGCCGTGAAACTGTGGAACGCTTTGCTGCTAGATATTAAGAAAGCACCATCACTAGATGTTTTCAAAAACAATGTTAAGAAATTGTATTTATCTTCTTTGGTTCCGACTTAAATTGCTGTATATGTTTTTATTTTGTCTCTTGTATTAATATTTATGTATTGTTATGTATGCATGTACATGTATATTATTGTAATGTTTGTTTATGTTTATTCATATAAAAGTAGTATAAACTTTTTGTTATTTTTTTTTCATTTTATATCTTAAACACCTAGGACGTCACTTATTTTGAAGAATATATCCCTGCCAGATTGGTTGCCTGGAAGAGATCGCTCTTAGCGATAAGCCCCCAATTAAAACGCAAATTTTATTTTCTATGTTTTTTTGTATTGTTTTTTTTATGTATGTGGTGTTTTAATAAAGAAGTTATCAATCAATCAATACCTATTCAGTCGTTTAGCCATGTCAGAGGCCCTTAGGGCGGCTTGATAAACTTTCGACACCAAAGTTGGCCACTCTCATTTGACAAGAAGAAGACTGTAAGATTGTTTTAGTACAATAAAGCATATTCTATTTCTTGAGCCCTCATAGATATGAACTGGCTTTTATCAACATTCCGAAATCATTTTGTTAAATTCTTGCAAGAAAAGTCTGAAAACATCACCACATTTTCTTCAAATGGCTAGATAATAGTTTTCCGTCATGAATATAAACAAAAACCACTAATCTCTAAAGAAAAATGTGCGGTCATTTAGTAAATTAAATGTCTTGAGCGAAAATAAATAACTTCGGCCATTCATTTCATATAATGTTGTGACTAACCGTTGTTTATATTTCACTAATTCGGAAGCTTTCTAATCTATACATATAATTAAACTGTAACAGGTCGGTGTCTGTACATCGATAATGAAAAAAAAATAGTTGAGGGGTCTTTATTGATGCAAAAGAAAACACAATAATCAAGTTTCAAAAATAAATTTATCTTTGTCTGTCGGTATGTTTGTTCGTTATAGACTCGAAAACGGCTGAACCAATTTGTCTACGGTTCACTAACATGTTGGTGCATTTTCAACTTAACATTAAGCGTTTATTTCATTTCAATCGGTTCGTAAATAAAATAATTATGTTCATTTTAAAACTTTTTATCTCAAAATAATGCGAGCGAAGCCGCGGGCGTCCACTAGTATTGCATATAAATTGGATAGTAAGTGGTGATTTAAAAAAAACAACCTACCATCCTACCAAATTAATTCTTTTTGAACTAACTCGGTTCTTTTAGCAAAAACAATGTTTTTGAATTAATAAAAGTATCAAATTAAAAATAACATTATAGGTATGTAAGTATTATGAGTTTTATTTTCCGTAAAATAAATTGATAAGTAGGTATACATTCATACACAAACCTACGCTTATTAATTTGGCACAAGCTTTTGTAAGGCTAGATTGATCTTCAACTGAAATTGTATTCAATTCAAATCATCATTTATTTCAACAATCGTATTCAACTTTAACATGCATATTGCATACTAGCATAAAAGTATTACTTACATGTTTTATTACAAATAGAATTTCTAACTATTTTTAAGTAGGTATAAATCAACATTCCTGCGTTTAATGGAACGCATTCAGCGTAATAGAAACACTCACTACGCGCAATCTAAATTCCTTCTCGACCGTCACCTGTCCTCTCATAATTTCAATTATCACCTCCAATAAAAAAAAAAGAAAACCAACTGGCCGCAGAGAAAAAAAACACGTGTTTTTATGGCTTCATTCGAATTTTACATTCACGCTAATTTGTCGATGCGCATTTAATAAAAGAAACCGACCGAATTATTCAGTAGCTGTGCCCCGCTAATGAAACTGGAAAGAACGGAACGTATCATAAACCCCGTCATTAGTGAGCGAGTGAATGGAACACTTCATCGGTTGTCTATGGTCGGGCATCTGTTTTATAACGCGATTATACCAATTAAAAACTATTAAATTAAGCGGCGGCTACCATTTGATGCGTTGTAAAAATTTCGGCTTTTTTATTCGGTGTTTGTTTATTGTGATGAGCGTTTATTGCGCAGTAAAAAGCAAGGAATCAATAAAATTCTAAATCAATGTTGTCGTGGCTTTCAAGTTTTGTCGTAGAATAAGTGACAGTGACAGTTGGTTGGGTAGTGACGTTCAAAGTTGCGTTATGGGATTACATAAATGTTTAAGTGGGTTTTATTGCGCCGTATAATGCTATGTTACACACTAATTTGAGTTGAGTTTTCATGCAGTTTCAATGTAAGTATATCATTGGTTGTCACTCAGTAATCTAAAACGTTTATATACTCATGCTATCATTTAATATAATTAAGCTTTTCACAATCAAATATTCTTTGACGCCACTACAACAGCAAAAATATTAAAACGTTTTCGAAGTACATATTCCAAAATAAATACTAAACGAAAACGACCAATTCCCGCGCAAACGTAAAAAATTAAAAAGCCATAATCTTTGTCTATGGCCAGAGAGGAGGAAGTCCGCCATATTCGCATGAATTCCCGCCAATTAGCACGTCATTCGCAACTTTCGAACAAAGGTAAGGTTTAAAGCGTTTTAGAGAGAAATCCCTTTGTTTGTTCTTACTTTGTGGACCGCCATAATGCTGTCTTAATGATTTTAGATGGCAGAGTTTCTACTCTTGGTGGTACAGAGTGAAGTTTTATCTCATATTAATGTTTGGATTTTCTGCCTGTCTTGAAACTTTTAGAAGCAAATCGACTCGAAAAAAAAACTAGTTTTTTCCAGGTTTTTATATTATTAAAGGATAATTTGGTTTTTAAATGCATATCTACATTAATTTATGTAGTTAACTACATGGTAGTTAAATTATGAAAATACCAGTTTATTTAGTTTCTGTCTGTCTTTAAAGGAAAAATACTAATTAACGAGTTAATTTCACGAATTGCTGACCGCTGTTATTATCTTCGATACAATAGGATTTTATCGTTTTTTGTGTAACCTTTCTATACAAAATGTCACCTACGAACTAGAAAGTTCCTAAAGTTTTGTTATAACTAAGGTCTTATTGAATCCAACCTGTACAATGTTGAAAATATGCAATTAATTAGCGTAAGCATGCGAAAAGCGCTCCAATGAAATTGTTTTATATCTTTACGAGCGATTTGCGCGATTCTCAGCTATGATAATTTATTTATTTATTTATTTATAACGGTACACATAACAGAATGAGTTCATATATAAGCCAAATACACATTCAAAACTGGTTTTGAACCAGAACAAATTCCTCAGGTGAGTGTACACAGCTTGAACAATATGAATTTGATTATTATTTTCAAAAACCTGTGTTGGACAGAGAATACAGTACCTAACTGGTACTGTATTCTCTGTCTAACAAACAACAACGATAAACAAGGACAACATAATTACAGACTAAATTTTATCTTAAAATTAGTGATCATGCATAGCTTTGCATTAAAATAGCTAGAACATTACGCTTGAATGTGGATAACACACAATTAAATACATCCAGTGACTGATGGTGGTTCGCTAGGATACTATTGTATTGGCGACACATTCTAACTAATGGGTTGTATAAAGATGTATTATTTTTATAAACACTGAGAGAGAATATATTTTGGGGCCTGCGCGAATTAGGGTTTATATTAATGTTGATGTTGATACAAGACAGGAGTGAGGGTGAGTCAATTTGGGCATGAATAATCAAATATAAATATAATAAAAATAAATACAAGCAACTCAAAATCAAAACAAAGATTTTATCCACCAAATTACGCACCTTTATAGCAATATTAACTGCAAATTATACTGCGTACACGTTAATACACCTTTATATTAGTAAACTAGCACTTTTCGAGCTCAACACAATCACTTTGAACCTTATTTTTTATTTATTTTCTGCAGAGACTTTTAGAATATGTCCGTACTGTGCGACGGATTTTGACAGATGAGAAAATAATGATATGTGTTGTTTATTAGTTTTTACAACCTCGAGCGCAAAACGACTAAGAACTAGGCAGGTGGCAGCACTTATGCATACCACTATATTTAAAAAAAACATTTGTTTTACCGAAATTCTTAATATTTAGACAAAAAAACAACTGCTTCTTTATAAAAATCTACCGATCTTCAAAGCGATAGTAAACCGGTTCTTATTGAGTAAGCAAGCTCAATTATTGGCCATAGCTGTAGCTTACCATCAGGCAAACTGTGGTCTAGTGCTACCTCGTTTTAGTAAAAATATGTAGTAATAATACTTAATTAATCAGAATGTTTTAGTTCCATTTTCATCCGCAAGCTATATCTTGTACGAAATCTATAGCTCGTTTGAATTATCGATTTCTTTTTCTTTAATATTGAAATGTCAGATGTTTTGACAGTTGTAAATTAAAAAGTTTTACGGCTAGTTTATGTGTGTTTTTGGGACGCGTCTAGATGCATTTTATTGTGCTTGTATATTGTGATAATACTTTCATAATTGATATTGGGAATTTTATAAATCATAAATTATTTATGTACATTTATAAATTCACACAAGAAAGATTAATAAATAAACCATCTCTTTTTCACCGCGTCCATACCTTAAATGTTTTTATATTCCATTATTTTATACTTAGAATAAAATCAATTATTATGTAGATTATATATAATGTATTTAAACTGATTCTGGAGTAAAATAGCTCAGTTACCATAATAATTAACATCAAACAGTAAAAAAAATCTTTATATTTTCATCAGTTCATATTCATCCACTTCAGGACAAAGACCTCCCAATCCCAAGTAGCTAGTACTCACCTTATACCTTTACCAAAACTGTTACACATATCACCAGATAAAAATCTTTGCCTTAACTTATTCGATCAACAATCTCTAACAAACTTTTCCATTCTCCCCAGGTATGGTTCCAAAACCGCAGAATGAAGGATAAACGCCAGCGCATAGCCGTCGCGTGGCCCTACGCAGCAGTATACAGCGACCCAGCCTTCGCAGCATCAATCCTCCAAGCCGCTGCATCTTCAGTAGGCCTCCCCTACGGCTATCCCTCCCCAGCCCTAATCCCCCCCTTCCATAATCCCCAGCTACTCCCCAGCGGTTATCCTTATCCTTATCCTACCTATCCCCGTTATCCCTACATCCCCCCCACTCCGCCTTCTCCGGTAAATGCGGAAGCGACGCCGCTAAGACCTTCGTACACGAGTTTTAATTTGAATGTTGATAAATAAGTGTAAATATAGGTATAGGTAAGAATGTGTGTCTACTTTTTCTTGGACGCCATTTTGTTTTGGGAATCTGTGACGCGCGCTTTCGAGTTCTTAATTTGAAAATGTTTTGGAATGCCGTTTGAATTAGTTATTCCATTTCATTTAAAGACTTGACTATTTCTTTTTAAATTTTTCGACTAATATTTTAATATAAACAAATGGAGTAAAGTTATAAAAAAGTAGACACACATTTTTGAAGAATAAACTGTAAATATTTCATTAAATTGTAAGTAATTTATTAAATGCTGGTCATGTTGTAATAGTTTTAGAGTTTGTTAAAAAAATAAAAGACATTTTTATTAGTTATTGAAGTTGTAAATAGTATTTGTGTACGTTCATTCCAATTTCGGTTCTCTCGATTATTGTCTATACTAGGGATGTAATGTGATTTGAATTTAGAACGTAGATTTTGAAAAGTGAATATGTATTATTGCTCATGTAGACATGTTTCTTGGAAAAACACTGAGTAAAATAATATGTAAATGTAAAAAAACTGAAATACGATTGTGTTCTTCTTCATTTTTTTTAAATTACGTATTGAATATAAAATGTAACTGTAAATTAAAATAAAAGTACCAAAGCGTGTCAGTAAAATATAAATAAATCTTTACTGAAATACAATTCCTTTAGCATGTTTATGAATTTTTTTTTAATAGCCACCTAACGTAAAATCAAACTTATTTCCTGTGTAATATACAAATATTTTAGTGTTCATAGTAATAAAAGAAATAAATATGTAACTACACTATAGTAATCTTAAAAATATCGTTAGCCTTAAGAATTGAATAGTTTTAATTTTTAAGCAAAAGAAATAAAAAGTTATTAAAATACAATTATATACATTTAATCTTTAGTTTTATTTTATGAAAACTCTTTTTCTTCGAGTAGTATTTCTCATGACTGAGGGTCGTGACTCCCCCGCAGAATTAATTAATTGAGAATGTTCTCTTGGGCAAAGTACACTGCGAGTACGGACGCCTGCATCAAAAAGCCAAATTTTTAAGAAAATACGATAAATTAATATAATACAAGAAGTAATCAGATCACTTGAGGTTTTTTTTTTACATGATTATAGGCTTACGCTTGACTACAACTTGCCTGATGTTAAGCAACGTTATAATCTACGATCTAGCGCGCTTGCCTAGAAGAAACCGGTTTACTCTCGACTTGAAGACAGACATATTATAGTTCAAGGGGAATAGAGATTAACTTCACACAAACAACAAACTATGGTATAATTCTTAGACCATAGTGTTTGTGTGAATAGACTTAAACTCTTAGGTTTTCATTTCCGTAGGTACTGAAATGAAACTAGCTCTCAAACGAAGTGCCGAAATACTCCGTTAAGTATATGGCCACAGATATCATATTACTACCATGCTTCCTTTTAGGTACCGTTGTTAAAAGTTAAGAACAAACGATATCGGACCGACGTTCGAGAATCAACACGTCCTGAGGATGCCTCGTGGAGGCGAAACACGTGTCGACGAGAGTATCTTGCCGAAGGAGAACTACAAAGCTTGAAGACACAAGGTGCGGTGTTGGTAAGATCTTGAGAGCCACGGAAGCTACGTTGGTTAGGAGGTGAGGTGTGGCGGTGGTATATAGAGGAACACACCTAAAAACCACCAAGTTTGTTGTTTGAAGTCGGTTAAGTAGCAGTCGCAGCGGTAAAATCACTACATAATGTATTTTTCCAGAGTCTCATTAACAATATATATTTTAGGTTCTCTCTATCTAGAATTATAACTAATCCAAAACTAGGTACCCGTATTGGTTATTCAGATAACAGTTCTAACTGCTAGGTCGTATTCCTCATGGCTGAGGGTTCAATCGTGATCCTCCTTCAAAATTATACGTGGAAGATCCATAGGACTTCTCACGAATTATTATAGATATTGAGTGCAAATTCAGATATAAATACAGTTAACTTTAAAAACTAATGATTTATATAAAGCATAATGGATCACACCAGAGATTATCAGATCATAAAGTAGACGTTCTTCTACCAAGCTTTGCTTTGAGAATGACCACCTCGAAAAGTTTTCAAGCCACCATATGGGCTATTGGCATGGCTAAGCTATTTTTTAGTTTAAGGGTCATCTAATTGTTATTAAATGACCTTCCTTAGACAAATAGCCAGTTAATTAACTATGTACAAAGATAAATAAACAAAGATACCTAGTTTAATAAAGACACCTTGGATTCAATAAACGCTCCATACATCACTGTGGTCGTTGCCTCTAGGACTAATAATGTATCGTCATATCACTCGTTAAAGACAAGCCTTATATAAAAAAACCACACGTTTTAACAAGAAGTTTTTTTAACGTGGAAGAAATGCTTTTACACAAATCTCCGTAATCTCAAGCCTACACGTCACCAAAATCAGATAATCCGTATTTGAGTTACGAACGATGTATTTTAATAATAATAATAATAATAAATAAAATAAATAAATAATCGTTTATTCATATAAAACTTAATGTCTACGTACATACCTAGTTACATAAATAAAGAGTTTTTTGTTTCTTCTGGCTAATCCAGGTAGGTTTAACTGGGCTATGCGCTAGGTATCCAGGGATCCTGTGATGCAAAGCCGCAGTATCTCCTGCCGCGGCAAGCAACAGCTTACTTGTTTACACTCACTATAGATAGTATTACATTAGATAAAGATAAAAACAAAAATAATAATAGCAACTGCACTGCACGAAATAAATAATAATAACATTGATTACACCCTGGGTTGCCGTATTGCTTAACATCAGGCTGGCTGTGGTCAAACGTAAAACTATCCCACGTACAAAAAAGTCTTAAATACTTCACTTATTTTAAAAATAAATAGTTAGGAAGTCCACACAGTTGCAGTGCTTGTAATAATTGCACATGTGTGGATTTTTTTACCGGACGTCGACGTGTCAAAATGGATTTCTTTTTTTTTATCAGACAGTGATCATGTCACTCCCTCATTTAAATATATAAAACTCAAAGGTGACTGACTTACTGACTGACTGATATAGTGATTTATCAACGCACAGCCCAAACCACTGGACGGATCGGGCTGAAATTTGGCATACAGCATGGTGTTTCACAATGAGTCGGATATGATCCGATCCGCTCGTAGTAAAAATGGTAGAAATTAAATACAATGGTAGAAATTTAAAATATAAGTTTTAAGGCTAATTTTACCATTTTTACTGTAGATTTCATATGAATAATTATAAATAGAAATAAATCAATGTATAATTATGTGTAAATCGGGTTAAATATCATGAAAAAACAAAATCGAATTTATCATCGACGGAAACGAATCCGCTAGCTTTTGGCTCACGGAACGGTTCCGATTTTTCTGATGAATAAATTTGTTAAAAGATTCGTATGGAATCATTGTGATTTGGAAAAATCCTTTCCGTGCCAATTGATTTCCGTCTCAATCGAATCGGATCCGTATCCGACTCATTGTGAAACACACCGCAGGTCGATGTAATGACGTAGGCATCCGATAAGAAAGGATTTTGACTAGTAATTTATAAAACTCCGAACTTGTGTCTAAAGAACAAACCGTAAAGACGAGTAAACTGCTGAGGAAACTTTGTTTTTGTAGCACTGCCTCCATGTCTAGACCAGTCCAGTGCTATTCTATGTCGATGTAATAATGCAACTTCGTAAAGTCCGACCTCATTGGTGACCTGACGTTATAGTAAGTAGGCAACTTATTAACAAAGAACATAAAATATACTCAACTAATAGGTGCTCGCGGCTTCACTCGCATTAAGTGTTACTTCTTAATGCGAGCGAAGCCGCGAGCACCCACTAGTGGACCAATAAAGATCAGACCCACAAAGACACTACCATTTTGACCAAAAAGTGGCAATCCATTTTGGGTGCTTTGGTGGGTCGGATGACACATTAAATTGTAGGTCCCGGCTGTTCGATATGGTACGGCAGTCGTTAAGCCATTTTAGAGATCTTAACGCAGGGTGCTATGTGAAATCGATATTTCATAAAAACAAATAAAATAGAAGTATATAAGATAGAGCTAATTTTTTTTTAGTTTATATAATTTTGATTCAGTGTTAAGACAATAAAAAACACCAAAACACAATTACGTATACTCCACTCGATAGTTTTATTATTTGAAAAATAGTTGTTTGGAAATATTTTTCACGTTTTTTTTCCCAAAAGTAGTACCTACAGAAATTTAAACCAATTTAATTATATCTAAAAGATAATGTTATTATTTAGAGGAGTACAAAGCCATAAATAGAATATTCTGAATTGGTGATTTTATATGAATTTATTTCGTCAGAAACGTCTGCAAAACTGCTAAAATTGTGCAAAATTGTTTGCGTGTGGACAAGACTCGTCGGCCGGAGCTATGCGCGCGATGCTCGCCCTTGCTTTCATGTTAATACGGCGTGGAATCACATGCGAAAAAGCAACTGTAGTATTTTTTCCAAGCGCAAAGCGTTTTCGGGAAAATATCATATAAGGGGATTTGACAACTCTGACATCAGAGTTGGCCTCTCTCATGATTATGAACTTACTAACCCACTTTACCATTTTTATGAAATCAGTTATAAACCGACCTCTTTTGCATTAAATCCGAACTTCATTTCGTTAAAATAGACCTCATATATTTTATCCAATATTAATCTCCCAGCGACTGTATAATAATACCTAACAAATATGTGTCCCATTCATTCGTACTGATAACAAAGTAATAAATGATAAGCGGAATAAGAAATATGGCGATAGATTGTAGGGGGAGCTTGCGTGCAGATTTTTTTAGGACAGTTTTTTTATGTGGGTTGTTCAAAAAAGAATTACGTGCATCCAGTTACTAGATATATTTATTGTGTTTTGACCAGATTATAATATTATATCAAGAGTGTATAAAATATTGTAATCTACGTCCTTAATATAATGTTTTAAAATCATATAATAAATCTGTTAAGTAAATAATATATACTTATTATAATTGCAAACGTCAAAGCATTTTAGTAATTTTTTTAAAGCAAGCGATTGTATTGAGTATATATTTATTGTACAAGTGCTTTTTAGTAATTAAAAGCAAGCGCGTGTTCGACACTTCGGCACTTATAAATAAATAAATAATAACATCTCTAAAACGCCGAAAACTAGTGCCGATCAATTAGCTAGCTGTCACTGTGTGCCAAAAAACAAGTAATAAAACTAACGTCTCGCAGCGAAATAGTGAATGAGGGCATAAAAATAATCAAATAGATCAGCAAAACAGTCTTAATGTTAGTGAGGCCGAAAATTTTTTCGGGATTGGTGATGAAACCGAAAGTTAGTGATGGTTTGCCGAAACATGGACAATCGGGAAAATAGATTATAGAGAGAGATTATAGAGAGAGATTGATATAATAATGTTGGAAATGCAATATTTTAATACATGACAGATATATACAGATATAACCATGTCTTTAATTTGAATATAATTGTAAAAAAATGTAATTTCAGTAAATATACATTTAAAAAAGAATTTCCTTCTTTTAGGACTAGATGGCATTTTAATAAAAGGTAGTAGCAAAATATGTAGTTAAGTACCATTTCTATTAATTTCGATAAACAAAAATGAAAGCTAGTCAGGATGGTACCATCATTACGATAACCAAAAAGGAAACGAAAATTTCCCGAAAATAGCACCCCATCACTAGACAATCCAATTTGCTCTTGCCAAATATCCTTTCCCATAATACGACTAAGATGTATATCTGTAATAGGCTGCAGATAACGAACAATAAATGTTAGGCGCTGCGTGACTCCATTTTACATGTAGGGTGGCCATTTTATGGGACTTTTTGGGATATTTTCTTGATTGATATAAATAATTACGGTTTTTTTAAGGGATCGAAAGAACCATAGGAAGATTAAAAAAAGAAAAGCCTTGTAGGATTGTTGTCAGTAATAAGTTTGCCACGCGGAAAATGAGAAACAGTTTGTCGTATTTTGCTGTATATTATAACAAAAAACAAAGTCTTTTTGTTGCTTAACATCAGGCAAGTTGTAGTCAAGCGTAAGCCTATATCAAGTAAAAAAAAACAATGAAATATCTTCCTAATCGTAACCTTATTTTATGCGTATCCGTTTTCTGCTTTTCATCTTCAATCATCTTTATCGTCTGAGATTGACCATCTCTAGTGTCAATAACTTTAAAACCACCTTAAGAGTAACAACTGAACTCAACTGTATTGTGACTTGTATGTTTGCTGTGTTGTCCAGTTTACAGACCTAAACAAATAAATAAAAAATAATAATAATTAAAAAGAGCTTCTGGTTTTCTAACGACTCTTATACTTGCAGAAAATCCTAGCTTTCAAAGACCTAACTAAAGTTATATCAAGTCTAGTTAATATATTATTATTCCACAAAGCAGTTTCATTAATAAAAGAATATAATTTGGCTTATTTTTTCGCAACCGAAACCAATTATGGGGGCTCAGCGTTGGTTAATGGAAAATAAACTTCATGAATATCTTGCGAATGGATAGGGATGGGGTAAAACAAGACTGTTGAGTAGTCTTGAGTTCTTTGTCTTGAATTAGAATGTCAAATGTTGCAATACACCAAGCAACAGAACGAAACCGATGGCGACAACTAGTCAACAGTATCAGAAGGAGCCACGATCCTCAGCAGTGAGGGACACGACTAAGAAGAGAAAGAGATGTCAATATTTTACAATTTCATCCTTGACAAGAACAAATATTTTCATTATCCTATATACCTAATACAATACGCTGATGATACCTCAGTTATCCTAGAAAGCGATTCAGAAGATGAACTAAAAATTAGTATAAAAGAAACCCTCATCGTTCTAACTGAGTGGTTCCAAATGAATGGACTGAAACTAAATGCCACAAAGACTAACATAATTTTTTTCAATGCGGTAACTCCCCTAAAAGCGACGACGATAATATCTACAGGTGCTGGCGACATTCAAAGTGTGAATTCTACTAAACTCCTGGGATTCGACATTGACTCGTACCTCTCATGGAAGGCACACATTGACAATACCTGTAAGAAGATGTCAAAGGGTATATACGCCTTAAAGCAACTTGGGTCTATCACGTCAGATGCGCAACTTAAGGAGACTTACTTTGCATATGTGCACTCCACAATGTCATATGGCATTCTTCTTTGGGGTGCAAGCACCGATTACGAACGCATATTAAAAATGCAAAAACGTGCTATTAGGGTTCTAACCAGATCTAGACCCAAAGATTCATGCAGAGAGCACTTTAAAAATTTGTCCATTTTAACGTCGGTGTCCGTTTATATTTATGAAATTTTGAAGTTCACCCGATCCATATTTAATGAATACGAGAAAAAATCTCAACACAGGGAAAGATCCTGTAAGCAAAGAAAGGTACTAGAAAATATTCCTCATCGACTGGCAAAAACCGAAAAACTTCCCGAGCTAATGGGTCAAAAATTGTTTAATAAACTGCCAAAATCCATTCAAGAGATTGATAATGATTTAAAGTTCACACGAAAAGTTAAACAGCTTTTATTATCCAAAACGCTATACACCATAACAGAATTCTTAAAAAATGACTATGGCAACTTTGACGTTATAGTAGATAATTAGGAATCCGTAAATATCTGTGATACTTTTCAATATGTCCTGTTTTGTTATTGTAATTTGTCTCCGTGTTTGTTTCCTGTATTGTATTATTCGTACCTAAATACTTTTAAGTGTGAACTAGATATTTAAATTGTAAACTATTTTCTATGACGAGGTATGATAATTGCAGACATGTTTCTTATTGAGTTATTAATTATTTTTGACAAAGCCCCTTTACAGCTGCTTCATTATTAGAATTATTACTAATGTATAAAATTATTAATTATTGAATGTTAAATGTACCTATAACCAATTTGACGCGTCGTTATGAACTGTTTATTATTTTGTAAACCACTTGTAATGAAATATCACATAACTGACAATAAATGAATCTGAATCTGAATCTGAATCTGAATCTGAATCTGAATCTGAATCTTATCAACATTTACCGTTGGGTTTGACCCACAGCTGTGTATAGGCCTCTATTCTTTCAAGACTAGACTTTCAAGTCTGAGAGTCTTAAGTCCTGAGAAAGAGAAGAATTATATCAGTCCTGAGATAATCTCGTTCAGAACATAGAGATTGTTATTATTATCGTAGCTTAAGTTAGTGAATGTTATTTGTGTTTAGCGATAAGGCAGCTAGTTTTCATGAATGATAATATTTTAACTCGACTGATGTTAAACAACTTTGCAATCTATGATCTAGTGCGCTTGCCTTGAAAAACCGAGAGATTTTAAGAATTAAAAAGTTGATCTATAATTTTTTCTACTAAATAGCTTTATGTACATGTATGATTTTGAGAATGTCAAGACTAAAGATCGTAATGACTGAAAAGACTATTAATAGAATTACCTACCTACTCATGTCCCATCACTAGCGCCCCCCGGCGGCTCTATTATTTAGCGTGCGATGAAGATACGACGCGAAAAATAGCCTTCAACCGACGCCCGCAATACTACGGCTTAGGAAACTTATAGACCTGGCCTTTTTTATTTAATTACTTACCGAATGACTCACTCACTCACTCATTTTTATAGTATGCCTCTGGCAACATTTATTATGTATTAGATTTTGTTTGACTTTCATAAGTGTACAAAACTCAGTTTAGTTTTTAAATTAATGAAGAAATAAAATAAAAAGAATTCACTCAATCAATCAATTACTCACTCACTTACTTACTAATGTGACGCTGCGACCCAAAGTGGATCCTGACCTCCGACACGTGGAGACGCCACTCCTCTCGGTTCTGCGCCATCTCTTGCCACTCGGTAGCATTGTGATAGCAACACAATAGTATAGAATCAGGCAAATAGGAATCGTCACAAACAATACAGTAATATCAAATGGATGTTCTACTATTTGAAGTCGGTTAAGAATAATATTGACTCTAATTTAAACAAAACCGGTCGAACTTACATAAATCAAACCGCCACAAAGGTTTAATCGTAATAAAATTACTTACATTACTTTTCAGAGTAAAATTGACTATATTAAAATGTATTCTTTGCCGTTACCTGTATCCTGTGTCGTTAAGCTTTGGTTTCCTAGGAAAGGTCAGCGGCAGCGCTTTCCTAGGAAACCAAAGCTTTACGCAATATACTACGCCGTAGACAATGTCTACGCGCTACGATATTCTCTACGAAATGTCTACGACAAATTCAAAATTCGAACTACAATTTCCATTTTATCTTAATTCAAATACAAACTCATCGAGCGAATAAAAACAAAAACATCAGACAATCATGTTCTATAAATAAAAAAAGAATCGGTACCAACCTGACGACACAACTTTTTTTAAACCCCCGCCGCGAAACGACCAAAGATTATGCCACCGGTAGCAATTTAGACGCCTTATTTGTTTCACCCAACTTTGTCAACAAATAAACACATTGTTAACACCGCGATGCTTGAATAATCGTATATTCGACTTTCTTTTATATCCTCGTTGAAAGGAGTTTGTATTGTTTTCAAGTAATAGTTTTGGGCAAAAAGGTTTTATGGTGTCATAATATTTGGTGTTTTGAATATGGGTTTCAAAGAATATGGTTGTCACGCTGAGAGGTATTATGTTTTGGTAGTGCTACTGTTCATCACGTATTTAGTTTTTATTTTATTGGTAATTTTGTAAAAGCCATTTTGATCTGTATTTCTTTGATACAAAAGATTAAATTTGTTTAAACGACTTGATTTAGTTTTGGGTGACTAATCTTTTACGTTGAATAAATAATGATTTAATAGGTTGAAGCAAGTTTATTTTATAAGAAGTGGCTTACTCTGGTGTTGACAGTATTCGAAACCAATTAATTTAGTCAAATCTTAAATTGGACAATATTATATACCTAAATATTTCATAAAAAAACTTTTGGACTTTTATACTACGAGAGTTTATATACAATTATTTTAATTTTTTTATAAACGTATCGTAAATATTAGATAAAGTTATTTTTGAAATTATTAAAAAGTCAATTATTGTGTCATTTCTGTACATTTCTAACCCTATAGAAAAAGAGAAAAAACCTCCCGTAATTGTTCTAATATTGCAATTTCCCTCACTTCGCAACTCTACACGTATCAGCCAGATTATTTCAAATCCAAAACGTACTAAGTTCCATACAAAGAGTTGAGACTAAAACCTTTTCAATACTGAAAAGCAAACCGACTTACGCCATTTCAAAAACAGAATTATAAAGAACGCGCCACGAGCAATTTGTTTTAGCCAATCACAGGCTCCGTAGTTTTTTTGAAACAGCCAATGGTGGAACGTAGATAAAAGCCCGATTCGCTCCAACATTCCGGTCCAGAAGTCCCTGTGCGATTTCCCGTTGTTTTCCCTGGAAAAGTGACAAGGGAATTTTGGGCCGTATTCTGTTGTATAATCGGCTATCATAGCAGGCGAGGGCGATCTGTAAATTCGTTTCCAAGAAAAGCGTAGCTCGCTTTGTTTTCCACCGTGCGTGGGACAGAGAGGGCGCGATGGAAAATTAGTGGGAAGAGAGGGATGGAGATAGGTGGTGGTTGGGACGTTTTGTGTTTGGAACGTGGTAAAGTAATTTTCCCGCTTTTATTCAGCGCGCAGTAGAGGGTAGCAGCCGTAGAACGTAAATGGCACGGCTTAAGGTAACTTTGTAAGAAATTATTTTGATAAAAAGATATTATATGATATAGTTTCAAAGCATTAATAATCGATTACTTTGCTATCATATAATCTATTATATTATAATCACAACTATTGTAATACAGACAACGAACAATTTTATATACTTACTACATACCTATGTGCGCTCGCCATAGTTTACAACTGAACTTATGTTTGTCTACAAATGTCTGAAAAAGTTATAATAAAATACTTGAATATCAAGTGCACAGAAAAATAAAGATGCAATGCATCAAACAAATAAGTCCATTGTTTCTATTTTCACTGGTCTTTGTCATTGGTCTTTTGCAATGGTCAATAAGGCGTTTTACCCCTAGATTACCTTAAGCAACATTCTCATAAACGACACCTTTGCCCACGGTGACGCATGCATGTAAAGTACTGGACAAAGATATAGGTATATGTTTTATAAAAAAATGAATTTCAAACACCAACTTTGAAAATATGTTTATAAAAAAATTCGTACACAGCAAGGTTACATCCTACGTCTCCCGGAAAGCTGCAGCGAACATTTTAATAGCTCTATCATAAAACAAGGCGCGCGCGGCGCAGCCAGCGCTCCGACAATGATGGCTGTTTATCCAGCGCCGCTGGGGAGCGGAAACATGTGAGCCACATATCCACGGTTTTAACTTAAGCTATCATTTTAATTTATAAAAATAATAAAGAATAAATATTCAGGGACATTGCACACAGCGCCATCTAGCCCCACACTAAGCTAACGCTTGTGTCGTGGGTACTAAAAACGGATATACCTAATACTTATATACTTTTCTTTTGTAAATACATACTTATTATACATACAAACGACCAGACTCAACACAAGTATTTATACATTTTTCTAAAATTCATAAATACTTGTGTCACGCGGGAATCGAACCTGCGACCCCTAGATTAGAAGGCAGAGCCACTACCAACTAAGCTAACAGAGCAGTCAAAGTCAAATAAGACACATATGTGACTTATATTTTTATTTTCTTTCTTTCTTATATGCTTATACACTGTTTTAAATAACGTTAAAAACATAAATTGAATGGGAAAACTTGCGAGAAAACTACAAACATGGCTTAGTAACACAAAATAAAACATGCACGGTGAGCCTATCATACCAAGTTTGATCTATTAAATACTACTAACATTATATTCCACGCTCCATTATACTTTTTAATTTCAATTCGTTTTCAATCGGTCGGTTTTAGTCCGGTCTTCAAGTCGAGAGTGAATCGGTTTCTTCTAGGCAAGCGCGCTAGATCGTAGATTACAACGTTGCTTAGCATCAGGCGAGTTGTAGTCAAGCGTAAGCCTACCTTGTTTAAACAATAAAATAAAAATTGAATTCTGTGCCTTACATCAAATTGCACTAGGAACGCTGGCTTCGCTTAAATGACGCTCATTTGGCGGGAAAACGTTGCCGCCAATAAATGGCTCAGTAATTTGTTGCTGTCTGCGTCCCGTTCAGTTGGTACTAAGGTTCTTCATTTAAAATTGAAAATGGGATGTTTTTTTTCTCTTCCTTTTCAGTTGAAACTAAAGTTCTTTTTGAAAATGGAATACGTTTGGTAGAACCAGACAATGTATAGAATGAGCGTTTCATTTGTTTTAGTTAAATGAGATTTTTGTAAAATACAGGAACTTTGCGGAAAACTATTTGACTTTAGTTTAGACAATATCAACAAATTTTGGGAATTTGTACAAACAAATTATTGATATATCCGAAACTTTTAATGACTTTATACTTCTCTCTCCGTGAGTTTATACTTATCCTCATGACTGAGGGTCGTGACTCCCCCGCAGACTAAATTCGTTAGGGGAGTTCTCTTGTGTAGATACATCGTGGTGGGCGCCCAGGTCCTTCCACGGAAGACACATGTCCTCGGATATTGTGGTCCTCAAACATGTCGGTTTCCTCACGATGTTTTTCACTGAATACTTAATTGAATTTATATAAGCAGTAAAACGTTTTTTCTTCCTTTTATGTAAGAATACTACCATTAAGAGTATGTTTCTACGTTTGCGATCATGTTATACATTTTACGTTATATAATTTCATTAAATAGGTAGGTACTTACTGATAAAACGAGAAAAAGGTCTCAAGCAGTTTTTAGAATTAAATAAGCGTTTACCTCAATGTTAAAATCTATCTAAGTATGATTACCTATTAATGTCTGTTATTCTTTGATTGTATAATAGACAAATAAATACAGCCTAAAGTATATTGCTATCAAATCTAAAAGTAACTGAAAAAGTACTGGCGATAAGTGAATGGTTGCATTATTTATAGTTCACAAAGATGATTTACAACTCCGCCATAATTGACATTATTATCACAGAATCCCACAAGAACCATAACTTTTACGATTTCCACGACACAAATCAAAAGAAATTGTTACAATTTCTCCTAAATTTTTACATTTTACAACCTTATTTACAACCACAGACTACTAAGGATACTAACGTACAGACTGAAATGTTTACAACTCTGAACGAAACGCAAAAACAAAAGCCGATCAGAAAAAAAACAAAAGGGCGGGAAACGTTTTGACATCTTTCGTGAAATTGTGACAGGAGGAAAAGAAAAAAGTAAAGGTTGCGCTCAAAAGAGGTTCCAAATTTAATTGTCCAAAAAGGTCTTTACATTTGTCACAATAGAAAGAGTCCCGCTGCGATCATTTTGTTTATTTTCGCTACCAGTAGCAAATGATTGGTTTCGGTGACCATTTTAAAGTGTAAATAATCTTTCCGCTTATTGTAATTTGGTTGTGCGTTGAATAATGTTGTTCTCCACACTTGGTTGTAAAGTTTATACAAAACAGGGGCGGTTTTGGGGTATTTCTTTTATTTTGTAGTTTTTATGACTTGCTGATTGTCACAACATATCTTTAGAAGGACTTTGACACCGATTTTTAAATGACTTGTTTTAAAAGGGGCACCTTTAATTTATGTAGGTATGTGATATTTTCAGAGTTGGATAAAATTTGAGTATAATTGTTTCCCAGATTGTTTCAATTTTTCTTCTTTCTTATCGAATAAGAGTGGCCAACTATGGTGTCGAGAGTTTATCGAGCCGCCCTAAGGGAATCTGACATGGCGTATCGACTGTCATACTAGACAAACCGCCGGGACCTACAATTTAACGTGTCATCCGACCCACGGAAGCGCCCAATATGGAATGCTACTTTTCTAAATTGCTACTTGAGAACTTTTTTGAAAAGGCCATTTTATTTGAGTAGAACAAAATTTAAACGAAAAATAACTACTTACTATTCTTCGCGATCACCATCGTTTATTTTATTGGTATTGCGACCAATTCTTGGATGGGACGCACGAAACGATAAAAACAAAGCTTCCCTGTGTAGGATACCGCACTGTATAGTTGTTTTTTTACATGGGTATATGTTATATCTATATAACATAAAAAGATAAGTTAAGACTTAGCACCTAGGGGTATCCACCTCTTTCATTTATAAAAAAACAGTTAAACGGGCTTTCTACAGAATCTGAATATATATAAGTGAAGTTGCCATGTTCATAAAAACAAACCCTGACCTTTTCAAAATGACTGAAACGGGTAGTAGACGTGAGGGAATGATATATGCCCACAATAGAAGAACAGCCTCCTATAATAGAAGTGTGTTTGGTATTGCTCCTCTAATATACAACAAAATACCCAGTATAAACATATTTGTTTTTAGTGAACTACAATCCAGGGGTCTTCAAATCTAGAGTTAATAGGTATCTTCTAGGTAAGCGTGTTACACCCTAGGCTGCAGCAATGCTTAACATCAGGCAGGCTGTAGTCAAACGTAAACCTATCCCATGTAAAAAGTGTTTTTGTCTAATTTGTGAATAATTTGGCTTTTCCACCGAATTGTTCATTAAATTACTTATTCTAATATTATAATAATATACAAAGAATATTCTGTGATACATTTTATTCATTATTTTAACATTTGTTTGTGAAATTACAGCTCTGTATTTTGTTTATTTATTTTCCGCATTTGATGTGCTGTTTTTTAAGTTTATAGTTTTGCAAAGCGAAATAAAAATTGTGCAATAATATTTAATTTGAGCGTTTTTGTTTTATTCCGATAATATATTATTGTAAGTATCAGATTGTCTTTGACTTGATTAAAATAAACTTAAGGGTATGCTCTAACATAGTCCACAGTGTTGCTTATGTGATTGTCTCTATAGACGAGAAATGCATATTTGACGCGTGTGCTAAAAAAATCATAAAAAATACTATTGTTGTCAAAGATTTTTGCAAAATATGAAAGGGACATGTGATATGATAAATATATACATACTATGGGAAAACGAGAACGATCTCTTTTATTTTATTTTTTTATTATTCAAGAAGGTCAGTAATCTAAAAGTCCTGCCAGAACAGAATACAGAGTACAATAGCTAGCTATCTTTCCAATTTTGCCTGGAAGAAATCACCTAAGGTGATAAGGTTGCTCATATTTACGTTTATATTAGTTTCTACGTTACTTTGGATTACACTTTTGTGTTAGTGTAGGTAGGTACATGTATCTACATTAAAGATAAAATGTATTTATAAAAAAATTATATTACAGTAAAAAAAACAAATCAACCTTAGTATGATGTCTCTTTTTTCCATGGTATCTCAACATTATTTCTATTTCTCCTCCTGAAAAACAAAAGAAACAGTGGCTTTTCGTCCACTCAAACCAGGATAGACCTTACTAACTCGTGCCCTCTCTTTCCCTCTCCTCACATTGCCCGATACAGCGAGCATGTTGTCTTCTTCTTGCAGTAAGTTCTTTAGTATGGGTATAATGAGGGTAGTTGACGTTATATGCTCAGTTAGCACTTCGAGTTTGACCGCGATGGACGTGCAGGATTGTGGGGATAGCTGTGGATAAAAACATGTGTATGAAATAGTAGATAAAATCATTCCTAGTGTATTTTCATACAGTGTTAAAAAAACTTATCATACTCTAAGTATAGAGCATGACTTAATAATTATGGACTAGTATGTCCATAATTAACAAAAAAAAATCTATGCATGAGGCGCCTTTCTAAATAAGCATAGCAATACCGAATTTACCGCTCGAAACGCCTACCAAAAACATCTTAGCAAGAAACATAGAACCATCGCATTCCTTTAGTATCTGCGTTGTGAGGTTCCCTAGATCCAAGTTACCGTGGTCGTCATGTAGATGGTGTTACTTCCGCCAACCATAGTTAGATTGTCGTACTTTACTCTCTAATTCACGAGAATAAGTCAGCAAAGTCTAAGTATGCTTGATTCTTCAAACGCCTTCATAAATCAGCATAGCAATACAGTTGGTGCTCGAAACGCCTACCAAATAATCATAGCAATTAACGTAGTTCATCATATCAAAAATAAAGGTTACCTTTAGTATCTGCGGTTTAAGTTCCCCTAGATCCAAATTATAGTGGTCGTCATGTAGATGGCGTGACTTCAGCCAGCCGTAGTTGGATTGTCGAACTTTATTCTCTAGTTCACGAATGTCTCGCATTATGGATTCTACCTGTAAAGAAATGTAAAAATATAAAAAACAGAGTCGATAATCTCTTTTAAAAATGTATGTACTTAAGAAACCATAAGACTGATACACAGTGTGTAAATTGATTTATTGTTTACCTTAGTTCTTTCAATACCTAAGTTATAAATTTTTTATTACATAATTCGTCTTTATCATATTTTTTTAATTAGACTTAACGAAAATAAATGTAATAATTAGTAATGAGAGTGCGGGGATGCGTAAATGCATTTCCTCCACGAAAAAAAGGCATCTGATCACACAATTACACATACCTACCTAATTAATTAATAAAATAATGTTTATTATATTGACGTTATATAAAAAAAGCCAATTAAATTTAGACTTACGTACATAATTCAGCAAATCAGTAGAATTGAATGTCTTGTCTTGGCCCACCATTTTATAAATCTTAGTAAAATTTGTTTATTTTCTCTAAGTAATATAAACGCACTGACCTGTCTAAGTTTTGGTCAAGTTCTACTGAAAATGGCATACTATTGTCTGTTCCTGGATTTATTTAATAAGGTTTATTAATTTGATAACTTTCGAGCACTGTGACTAAGTTGGAGTGCCCAATATAACTGATAAGAAATGATAACTTTGAGAGGGTGAAATTATATAGATAAAAATTCCATTAACAAAAAAATATTACGGGCGAAATTTTGTAGGTAAACGTGTGAGAGTGTGTATGTTTCTCTTGAGTTGTATGATCCTCATGGCTGAGGGTCGTGACTCCCCCGCAGAATTAATTCTTTAGGGGGATAGTGGGGTATCTCTTGTGCAGATACATCGTGGTGGGCGCCCAGGTCCTTCCACGGAAGACATGTCCTCGGATATTGTGGTCCTCAAACATGTCTGTTTCCTCACGATGTTTTCCTTCACCGCTAAGCTTGAGCAAATCCACACCTTGAAAATAAATAAATAAATAGTCATTGGTGTCGGGCCGGATTCGAATTGGATGGAGTGTGCTTACCCGATAAGAACCGATTCTCTCTCGCTTTGAAGATCGCTGCATTATAGTGCGTGGGGAACAGGGAGACAGAAAGGCTAAATTGATATCCTCCTTTTCTGTAGTCGGTTAATAAATTACTCTTTATACCGTTTATCAGCTATCGTGTCAAAGCGACATAAATAACTTAAGAGATCCTTTAAAGTCTTTTTTTACGAGGAAATAATTTATAACTGTCATACAGGGTATAATCATTTACAAAGTACTCCCAATAATTTATAAAACGGTCTTGTTCGCTTCTTGCCGGCAAATTGGATATCAATTTACTGTGTAAGGTGATTTTAATGGGTATTATTGATGATTGTACTTTTTGTATTAAAGATTTATTTATTTTTAACCGACTTCAAGAAAAGGAGGGTCTTAAGTCTTCTGAAAGATTTTTGTAGGTATGTTACGTGTTTTTTTAGTTATTTATCAACCGATTTCAATCATTCTTTTTTTACTCGATGAGGATTGTTTTCGCGATGGTTCCATTAATGTTTTTTTTTATTCGGTCCAGCACTTTTTGAGAAAAAACCCAACAATCTCCTTTTTCTTAGCGAATGAGAGTGGCCAACTCTGCTCGTCCCAAGTCTCCGGACCGCCCAAAATGGAATGCCACTATTCGGTCACCCATCCGCGTACTGACCGCGTCGACCTTTGCTTAACTTTGGTAATCGCATGCTGTTGCCTTAGAATGTCATTAAAATCTTGTTTTTTCAAAAACGGAAAAGGTTTGCTCTTAAACATAATTCGTCTAATGGTAAGCGATCATTATGCTCTAGAACATAGCGTGCTTAGCCAGCATGAACCGGTGCGTTCTCGCTTTGAAGATCGCAATAATGGATCATAATAGCAACTGTCAAAAATGTCAACTCACGTATTGAACCTATCCTTGAGAAACCTCTTTTGGCTTCATTTTGAAGAAAAATAAAAACTTGATCGATTTCTTTTTTAACCGCCGCGGCGCCGATGATCTGTCTTTATTCTCATAATAATCGATTATATGTATTAATTATGACGGATTTGGTGCCTGATCTTGTGTCTTGAAGGTTTTTTATCATTAGGGTTCCTTATTAATAATTATTAATAACAAAGCTGTCGCGCGGTGTGACCGGTGTTAGCAAGGGATAATCCAGGGTCTATTTCAACTTCATATACTTATAGCAAACTAGCTGTGCATGCGACTTCGTCCGCGTGGAATAGTTATTTTGGGTATTTTTTTTTTTGAAGTATTCGTAAATCATTTATTCAATAATAATAAACAATATATACACTAAACTAAGGAAAACTATACATACTACTTCTAACGTAAATAATCTTTATGAATAACTAATGTCAAATTAACTAAATAACCCGCCCCCTATCATTCCCGGTGCAAATGTGCCCATCGAGCTCGCTGCGTTTCCGCGCTGGATGGCAATAGATAGCCGTTGCACCAGAAACGGCCTGTTAGCTTAGTTGGTAGTGGCTCTGCCTTCTAATCTAGGTTGCGGGTTCGATTCCCGCCTGACACAAGTATTTATGCATTTTAAAAAAAGTATAATTTCTTGTGTTGAGTCTGGTTGTTTGTATGTATAATAAGTATGTATTTACAAAAGAAAAGTATATAAGTATTATATCCGTTATCTAGTACCCACGACACAAGCGTTTGCTTAGTGTGGGGCTAGATGGCGCTGTGTGCAATGTCCCGAAATATTTATTATTATTATTATACTTCACAGATTCTCGGGCCTTACGCCCGGTATTTTTAAGGCATCAGTGGGGCCGTAGCCAACACTGAGAGGCCTTTTACAATGTTATACTTAAAATTAAGTAAAAAATACAGATAGAGGATGTTAGGTATATAAAGTAACTATTGCAGACATGGTATTAATGTTACAGGCTATTGTGTTGAGTTGTTCATTGACTTAATTAAACTGGTCTATTGTACGAGGAACGGCACCCGCCAGTTATGCCTCATTCATAAAAAATATAGCGGGTGATGACTTGCCACTCACTAAATGGGCCCTCCACAGAAGGCAGCCTAAGATGACGCCGGAAGGGCAACATTGGTGTGAGTGGCTTAGGGTGTCGAGAGGTGTGCTGCGCGTTCTCTGAGCGGTACTAGCGGCGTTATGCCCTTTAACACTTCCACCCTGGAGCTTAGGTACTTAGCTCTTGCGTCTTCCACTCCCGGACGGCCAATCAAGGCAAGCCGGGAGGCAGGGGGTCTCATTTAGCCCCCAGGGAATCGGGGTCCGCGGTGACGCCACTCACCGACGACTCGCCATAAAGTCGCCCCTGCGGTTATTATTATTATTATTATTGCGGGGGTCACCGGTCGTAACTCTAAGCTTCTGCCCAATTTCCCCGATGAAAGTCTTCGCAACCTTACTCCAACAGCCCATCGTTTCCACTGCCAGGGGAACAAAGATGTAATGCGACTCCAGGGCAGCATACTTGAGCCTCTTCTTGATGCAGGCATCTTCTGCTGCGGCTGACGGGGAGAGGACTGTGCGACTCAAGTGGCTGGGGGCTACTTTTTAGGTATTAATTCTTTCATACATATTTTTTGGATATCTTTAACCGTTTTCGCAGCGCACGCAACGAAAGCCCTTAAAGATGAATCATTTTCCCCGTTTTCTCCGCATTTTCCATTGTTTCTTCGCTCCTATTAGTTGCAGCGTGATGTTATATAGCCTAAAGCCTTCCTTGATAAATGGTTTATTCAACACAAAAATATTTTTTCCATTCGCACCAGTAGTTCCTGAGATTAGCGCGTTCAAACAAATAAACAAACAAACTCTTCAGCTTTGTAATATTAGTATAGATTTCAACTAAAAGGGTGCAACCATTTGACCACTAAGAAGTACAAACATACTTTCGTATGTATAATATTTAAAGCATCATTACAAAATTGAAACTTAAGCATAACTTAAACTATGGAGAAGTTTTTGATATCCAGAATGCCATTTTTTACACGAAATAGGCTTACGTTTCACTATAGCCTGCCTGATGTTAAGCACTGCTATAGTCTAAGATGTAGCACGCTTGCCTAGAAGAAACCTAATTATTATTGTTTAGTCTCAAAACAATACATAAATGCTATAATCCACTAGATTTTGCTGTATTAATCACTGTATAACAAAAAATACTGAACAAATGAATACTATCAATTCTCTTTCACAATTAAAGCTCTCTTACTCTGGAATGACCTGCCTTTAAATATCAGGCAGCTAAATCTCTGTCGATTTTCCAGAGTATGGTATACAACTATTACATCTTTGACTGGCCTGTTAGCTTAGTTGGTAGTGGCTCTGCCTTCTAATCTAGGGGTTGCGGGTTCGATTCCCGCGTGACACAAGTATTTATGAAATTTAAAATTTATAATTACTTGTGTTGAGTCTGGTCGTTTGTATGTATAATAAGTATGTATTTACAAAAGAAAAGTATATAAGTATTATATCCGTTATCTAGTACCCACGACACAAGCGTTTGCTTAGTGTGGGGCTAGATGGTGCTGTGTGCAATGTCCCGGAATATTTATTTATTTATTATTAATCTTTACTTTGTAAACTGTCAATCGTGTTTATTGATGTAATTAAATATAACATAATATTATATGTAAATTAGTTTGATTTTCTTTTATTTTCTCAGTTTAGTAAGGTTTTATTTTTAAGTATTATTTATTTATTTGTACGCCACCGACCAAACTGATTTCTTTCACCGCTTTCTTGCTAAGGTTGCCTGGAAGAGATCCCTCAAGTTGATAAGGCCGCCCACTTGTACATAGTTTAAATCCTTTTCATATTGTAATTTTTGTAAGGCCGCCCAATGTGCATTAAATTAGTTTTTATATTTCTTTTTATATTGTTATTTCTTTGGTACATATCTTATCTTATCTTATCTTAATTTATTTTGGTGTGCAATAAAGAGATATTGTACTGTACTACGGTACCCATAACTTTACAAAAGATACCAACTCTTGGCCGTTTCTCTAGACAGTATTAACTTTATTTTGCCACACTTGGCAACATTGTAATATGTATTTCTGTTGACAACCATCGGCGGCGTCTTAAGTTCCTTCATATGGCTTGTTAATTATGTGAAAATAATATATTTATAGCTTTTTGTTCGTTTTAAAGGAAGCCTGACCTTTTCTTTAATTAAATGGTATCAGGTGAATCTGGGATTATTGAGCGAGGCGTTTAAAACAGGTGTATCCGGGAAGATTTTTAAAGGGCATACGTGGTCCTACCTAATCTGTACATATATCCTTGCCAGATTGGTTGCCTGGAAGAGAACGCTCTTAGCGATAAGGACGTTAATTTAAATTCTATGTATTTTTGTATTATTTTATATGTGGTATTTTAATAATGTATTTATCAATCTCTCTATGCATACAGGTACATAAAAAGATCTGAAAGTCTTCTGAAGATTTCACGAAAAAATATTTTGTATGAAAACATATTTTTGGATAAAACATAAAAACTACAGATTCTAAATCAACTAATCTAAATATATAAAACTCAAAGGTGACTGACTGACTGACTGATATAGTGATCTATCAACACACAGCCTAAACCACTGGACGGATCAGGCTGAAATTTGGCATGCAGGTAGATGTTATTACGTAGGCATCCGCTAAGAAAAGATTTTTGGTTTTTGGTGAAATAGGGGATGCAAGTTTTACTTCTTAATGCAAGCGAAGACGCGAGCACCCACTAGTTGAGATATAAACCATTAGTCTTCTTTCTTAGTCTTTGAGTCTAACTATACAAAAGTTTATATGGAAATAGAGCACGTGCGCCTGCACCGTAAATTACTAATCATTATCCTGCGGAAGTCACGGTGTTTACCAATGTTACACTACCGAGCCGCGGTCAGTCTTTGGATGGGTGACCGTGACCATAAGTGCCATACCATTTAGGCTTCTAAAATATAACGTTTCATCCGACTCACTGATGAAACGTTATATAGAGCTAAGTGACATACCATTTAGGCTTCTAAAATATAACGTTTCATCCGACTCACTGATGAAACGTTATATAGAGCTAAGTGACATACCATTTAGGCTTCTAAAATATAACGTTTCATCCGACTCACTGATGAAACGTTATATAGAGCTAAGTGACATACCATTTAGGCTTCTAAAATATAACGTTTCATCCGAATCACTGATGAAACGTTATATAGAGCTAAGTGACATACCATTTAGGCTTCTAAAATATAACGTTTCATCCGACTCACTGATGAAACGTTATATAGAGCTAAGTGACATACCATTTAGGCTTCTAAAATATAACGTTTCATCCGACTCACTGATGAAACGTTATATAGAGCTAAGTGACATACCATTTAGGCTTCTAAAATATAACGTTTCATCCGACTCACTGATGAAACGTTATATAGAGCTAAGTGACATACCATTTAGGCTTCTAAAATATAACGTTTCATCCGACTCACTGATGAAACGTTATATAGAGCTAAGTGACATACCATTTAGGCTTCTAAAATATAACGTTTCATCCGAATCACTGATGAAACGTTATATAGAGCTAAGTGACATACCATTTAGGCTTCTAAAATATAACGTTTCATCCGACTCACTGATGAAACGTTATATAGAGCTAAGTGACATACCATTTAGGCTTCTAAAATATAACGTTTCATCCGACTCACTGATGAAACGTTATATAGAGCTAAGTGACATACCATTTAGGCTTCTAAAATATAACGTTTCATCCGAATCACTGATGAAACGTTATATAGAGCTAAGTGACATACCATTTAGGCTTCTAAAATATAACGTTTCATCCGAATCACTGATGAAACGTTATATAGAGCTAAGTGACATACCATTTAGGCTTCTAAAATATAACGTTTCATCCGAATCACTGATGAAACGTTATATAGAGCTAAGTGACATACCATTTAGGCTTCTAAAATATAACGTTTCATCCGACTCACTGATGAAACGTTATATAGAGCATCCTGTTTGCCAAAGTACAATACAGAGACGTTTGGGCTTTGAAATTCAAAACTTGGCTGTCAATCCACTGCTTTTGGTTTTGAATAGATAAGCGTGCTGCTTACCATCAGACACGCCTATTGCATTTTATATATAACTAGTGGACGCCCGCGGATTAGCTCGCATTATTTCAGGATAAAAAGTAGCCTATGACACTCCTAAGACCTTACACTGCCTACATGCCAAAGTCATGATGATCCGTTTAGTTATTTTTGCGTGATGAGCGTTTAGATAAACAGAGAAACAGAGACACAGGTAAACATTTTTTTAATATCTTCTATGGTCAGACTTTCGACCCTATTCAGCTTTATTATATAAGATAAGATATTTCTTTAATGCACACCAAAAAATTACATAATGAAAGAAATTAAAAAAAAAACTAATCTAATGCACATTGGGCGGCCTTATCGCCTTAGGCGATTTCTTCCAGGCAACCTTTGGATGGACAGGATTTAGAATTTTAAATGTATAGAAGATAGATATTGTAAAAAAACTGTGAGGTCATTTTATTGTTGCGTTAACGTAAAATTCACATTGCATTTATAACAAGCATGTATAAGTTGTGTGCAAAATTGATTGTCCCACACACCATCATTGCACGTTGGCTAAGATACAATTTCATTGGAATTTCTCCTTGCATGCAGAGATACAGCTGGTTTTGAAATCCAAAACTTTGCGTTGCGGGACTGAGCGTCATGTGTTTTCGCATGTCCACATGTCACAAATATTATAAAGGTAGTATTTTTTGTGTTTATTAGTAGACTAGTGGACGCGCGCGGCTTCGCTTGCGTTATTTCAGAATGAATAGTATACTTTGTCACTCCCAAGACGTCCAGATACCTACATACCGATAATCACAATGATGTGTTCCGCTGTTTTTGTTTGATGCTCTTCTTAGTCGTATCCCTCACTGCTGAGGATCGTGACTCCTCCTGATTTTGTGTACTAGTTGTCGCCATTTGTTGCGTTCTGTTGCTTGGTGCATTGCAACATTTATAGGTATCTCCAGCTCTTTTGTTACTTGGTCAGAACACCAATAATCAATAATCATTTATTTAAAAAACACATTTCATGAACACAGTACTTAAAATTAGTTATGTCATAATGCAATGATGTTATTAATAATTTACATTTACACAATTTAATTTAGGCTGCAAAGAGTATTTACATTGGGTGCCCTGACTACTGCTGTAGGATTCCCAGTAGCCAGGGTTCTTCCGTTGAAACTAACTACCACCGTATGGGACTCCGGCCTCTCGGTCTTTTCCCTTCTACTTTCCGAGTAACTATTAGGCGCTCCAGATTATCGGCATCTCTGCGAGTAATGTGGCCAAAATACTGCAAAATCCTTTGCAAGCAGACTGTGGGCAGGCGCTGAGTATTTTCTCTTTTTGTTTGATGCGCATACACATAAACAGACAAACCGACAATAATTCTAAAAACTTCTGATACGTGTTCTGTTATCGATTTTAAATTACACTCAAACCATTTTTATTCGTTTTTTTTGTGGTGGATGGTGGGGATACACATAACTTTTGTCGAATATCTTCCATACTTTTGTATGGAACAGCTGATTTTTTTTCACGAATTTCCAAAAGTTGTAGAACAAAAGTTGTTGTTATAGATGTACTAAAGCCACCCTTAAAAGGTTATGCGTTAGTTACCAGTTACCCTGTACAACATTGTCTAAGCAGCTTTATTTCATCAATAATTAAGTTTGTACGAAGTTCTTATGACTATGGCGAGTTTTCAAACAACCCAAGGGGTGTCTGACATGGTTTAACGATATTGCAGCGCGTCGGGCATGTTTACTGATGCACGGGTTCCTGACTTCGTTGCGGTTATTCGATCCCGTATTGCTTCCTTCTGGGGAGCAATACGGCGATCGAATAATAGTATACCTCAGTGCCTGTCCGAAGATTTGTACAGTCCCATTTATCGGTCCTGGATCTCTGTACACCAGAGTAAAAATCGCAAATTATGTGTATATTATTCTATTTATTGTATTTAGTTTAAGTTTTATCAGCATTTTGTAATCTGAATTTTATATGGGTTTATTGCCTGAAATAAAGACATTATTATATTATTATTATAATGTCAAAATACTAGCTTGTTCAAAATCCTATCAAACAATAGAGCATTACTCTAATACGTAGAATGTGACTAAACCTACAACCTATCTATTTCTAGATATGTATATGTTGAACGCCTAAACAATCCGACGTTATCATTACAGTACAGACGCATTGCTTAAATTCCGGGTAAAGTTATTGATGTTGTACAATAGATTACTTGGTATTTTGGAATGTTGTCTATTAGGCCATTGTCTGTCTAAGTTTGTGAGTTTGTAATGATTTAGTAAGTTGTAGGAGCCTCATTTAAGAGCCAATTTGACTGGCCTGTTAGCTTAGTTGGTAGTGGCTCTGCCTTCTAATATAGAGGTCGCGGGTTCGATTTCCGCGTGACACAAGTATTTATGTACTTTAAAATTTATAATTACTTGTGTTGAGTCTGGTCGTTTGTATGTATAATAAGTATGTATTTACAAAAGAAAAGTATTATATCCGTTATCTAGTACCCACGACACAAGCGTTTGCTTAGTGTGGGGCTAGATGGCGCTGTGTGATATGTCCTGAAATATTTATTTATTATTATTATTATTAATTCCATTATAAGAGGTACAGGTATTTTCCATCTAAGACTATAGTGAAGCATGTGATAGCGTCGCTCTGACTTTGGGGAAGACTGAATGCCTGACTGTTAGTGTAAATAAAAACTTAAGTGCTGAATTATTGACAGGGACCTTTTGGTTTTTGCATTAGGAAATACATATGTCTTTGTATTGTAAGTTACATCGTTAAGAGAATACTTTAGCTCGCCAAATTTTGAATGGTTTTCCAAAATTTGGCGAACTAAAAGTCTAAATTTTGGGACAAAATCCTTAAAAGACTAACAGATTTACTAAAGTGTACCGTTGTTAATAACAAAACCCAATAATTGTTTAAAAAATATATTTTATTCACATTTTTTTTACAAAAATCACATGAGACAAGCATTAGCTTACTAATACAGCAAGAAAACGCTTTTCTATTTACATTTTTACACGAATTATGGCAGTGGCACTGTAAAAAGTATCGCAACACCAAAAAACTAAATCCGAACAAAAAAATCGACACAAAACTTGAGCAAAATTCACTTATTTTTTAATTATCTGTGTCGATTTTAAATATCGGACATGACTAGGCTATATTTCTTGCCGGTGTTAGGAGAAAAAGTTAGCTGTCAGTTTTGACGTTGACATTTGCAGAGTTTTGGCGTGCGTTTTGGCGGGAAGTGTTCACCAGCAGTACGGGTAGTTGGGGCAGAGGGCCGGGGGCAGGTCGGCGGGGTACTTGGGGGCCGCTGGCACTGAGGGGACCGGGCTGCAAGGAGATAAAAAATACATATGCTTAGAAAACAGCTTTAAGTTTGTTATAAAAAATGTCAGGAAAATAAAATGGAAAACTGTGAAAAGTATATCATAAACACGATATATTGCTGAACTTACCTACGTTATATATAGGTTATATATAAGTAGGTAACACTATATAGTCGAGAATTTGAAAGTGTGTATAATCTGTTACATTCTTACACTCAAACGACTGGACCAATCTCAATGATATTTGACATGGATGTTGATTACATACAGGTCTATAAGATGGGTTACTTTTTATGTTGATATAACGCTTGTAGAGCTTGTAATTTCAAATATGGAAACACAAACTTTTGAGGGTAGATTAAAAACAAAAGTAGAAAAATCACTTACGCAGAGGCAGCAGCGTAGAGAGAGGGGTGCAGGCCCCACTGGGGGATGGGTGTGCCGTCGGGGGTGTGTCGCGCCAGGGCGGTGGGGTCGCAGTAGGGGTAGTTGGGACAGACGGCGGGGTGTACGCCGGCAGGGTACTCCACGGCCAGGGCTACCGCTGCCAGGCATAGGATGATGAACTGGGGACAAAATAGGAAGAAAATTAATTTAATAATTCGCTTTTTCTCAGTCCCTATAATAATAATAATAATAAAACCGCAGGGGCGACTTTATGGCGAGTCGTCGGTGAGTGGCGTCACCGCGGACCCCGATTCCCTGGGGGCTAAATGAGACCCCCTGCCTCCCGGCTTGCCTTAATTGGCCGACCGGGAGTGGAAGACGCAAGAGCTAAGTACCTAAGCTCCAGGGTGGAAGTGTTAAAGGGCATAACGCCGCTAGTACCGCTCAGAGAACGCGCAGCACACCTCTCTACACCCTAAGCCACTCACATCAATGTTGCCCTTCCGGCGCCATCTTAGGCTGCCTTTTGTGGAGGGCCCATTTAGTGAGTGGCAAGTCATCACCCGCTATAATTTTTATGAATGAGGCATAACTGGCGGGTGCCGTTCCTCGTACAATAGACCAGTTTAATTAAGTCAATGAACAACTCAACACAATAGCCTGTAACCATGTCTGCAATAGTTACTTGATATACCTAACATCCTCTTTCTGTAGTTTTGTACTAAATTTTAAGTATAGTATTGTAAAAGGCCTCTCAGTGTTGGCTACGGCCCCACTGATGCCTTAAAAATACCGGGCGTAAGGCCCGAGAGTCTGTGAAGGAATTAAAGAAAATAATAATTCATTTATTCATCTATAGTGTTACAGCGTTATCATAATATGTGATTTAATAATAAAGTGTTTCACTATGAGATAAGTCTTACATTTCTAACCTATTTACATTTTGAGCTACCTATTTACTATAAGCGCCCATAGCTCAGCTGGCGGAGGCAATCGAATGCGATCACCAATGTTAAGCAAAGGTCGACGCGGTCAGTTGTTGGATGGGTGACCAAAAAGTGGCATTCCATTTTGGGTGCTTTCGTGGGTCGATAAACTCATAAAAAACAGTGCATAGGTATATAAAACTTAAGGTATTGTTAATTTAAGGTTTTATTTTGACTCCATATCGCATCTTTGATTGTGTCACTTTGTGTGATTTTAAGCAAAAATAAATTAAGTAACTAAGATATAAGTTGTGACTTAATATGCTTTTAAGATTTACAAGATAAGATTCTATCACGACTTTATATAAAAATGTCTTAATTTAACTAAAATTTCTTAACAATACATGCTTATTTTCCCACAATATAAAAATAATTACAGTTGCTAAATGTATTTCTTCGCAACTAACGAAGTGTATCTAATTAATTTAATCTAGCGTACAATTTCATATACTTTTGACACTCGTTGAGAAAGTAAAATGTACAGAGTTAGTTGAAAAATAACTTAGTAAGTATTCATATTTTTCATTATAATTTAATATTTTTATTTAGGTGTAAATTTCATTTCATTTAAAAACTGTGAAACCAACAACAACTTTAAAAGTTGTTTTTTTTTTAAATATTTTTCTTTGACAGATTTATTTTTCTCAATATATAACAATCTAAGAATAATTACGCACCGAAAGATAAAATCATATATAATTTTTCATTATGTACTTAGTTTTATTTTTTTCTATCTTGGCATGTATACATTCCACATGCACTTTAGTTATTAATTAACAATATTGTTAATGAACAGTTGCCAAATTCCTTCGCGTGATAATTGTAAATTAACAACAGTACGGCAATATATTATTTCGCGTCATTGAATTGTATTGCATTAGACAGAGACGAATCAAGTAACTTGAAACAAAAAAAGAAGAGGCTTAAAATATTGTCTATTCAATGTAATTTTTTTTTCTTGAGATAGGCTCACGCTTGACTACAACTTGCGTGATGTTAAGCAACGTTATTATCTACGATCGAGCACGCTTGCCTGGAAGAAACCGGATAAAATATTAAACGTAGGTATCTAAGGAACAATTAATTTATTTCTCTACCTTAAGTTTTTTCTCGCCTTCCTAGTCTAGTCTACCGCAGGTATTCAAAACGCCCTTAGGGTCTCTAAAATGATATTACCATATAACTAACAAACAAAATAATAAATTGCCAACTACAAATTGTAATAACCATGCAAAGACTTTGCAAACCCTTTGTAACCCAAAATTAACGTGTCATCCGACAAACGGAAGCGCCCAAATGAATTGCTACTAAGACAAGGCAAAATTGTGAAGACAATAGTCAAGATTGGTGCAGTGCTGGAATCGAAGGTGGGTGAGCCTGATTGCAAGACAGACGTTTTTCTAAATCACAACAAACTTCTGTATCCATAATTGCCTAATAGGGAATATGCACAACTTTTTTTTATTACTTCAATGAAAGCTTTTGAATAGACAATCAGCATAGTGAAATTATTAATTAGCTTTAACAATAACGCAGTTATACACGTTTTTAGTTTACGATTAGACAGAGAGAACAGACATGCCATGTGACGTCACTTGGCACTAACGCCATACAAAATACATAGAAAATTCTGTTTTAAAAGAAAGAGATGGAATGAAATCTTCAATTGGTCATATCTTCTTTATTTTTCAGTGGATATAAATGGAGTTTGCACAGCTCGTTTAGTATTTTGGTATATTTTTATAGTTTATTTACATAAAGTAAATTTCAGTTCCATGCATATACCCTACTGCTTTTATAAATCCATACCTGGCTAATATGTCAATCAATGAAGTTATATTGCATTCAGTAGACAGTACATTGCATTACAACATGATATGCACTGAATACCGCTATGTTAATCGCGGGATTACATGGAATGAAGTAAATAATTATTCATTATATAGGTACAGTGTATTTTGTTAATTAGTTAATTTAATATTATGGTTGGTCAAAATCTCAAACAGATAGAATATGCATTTATTTTCCATTTGCTTACACTGTTAGTTGTTTTTTTGTGCTTTCCTAGCAATCATTTAGTGTTTGGTATGTTTGTTAAGGTATTTGTTATGCTTGTTGTTTGTGCTCCACTGACTTTCACATGTTTCTTTCCTAGCGATCTTTACTAAGGTTGCCTGGAAGAGATCGCTCTACGCGATAAGGCCGCCTAATGTACCTAGGTTAAGTAATTTTACTGTAAATTGTTTTGTATTTTTGTTTCTGGTGTACAATAAAGCTATATTGATTATTATTATATAATATGATTATTATTGATCGAAATTAATTACCTTGTTAAATTATTTCTCTGGTAATTTCTATAGAGAATATGTCAACTCGGAACTACCGCAAGATGTTTGTGCTAATTACCTACTTGATTGATAAAATTGAATCAACCAACGAGTACCTACTTAAATTAAACTTTTATTGGATAATGAGCGAAAATAATCACGACCGGCAGGATTCGAACCTGCGTATTTCTGCTACCGTCAGAACGCCTTAACCACTAGGCTACGGTCAGTACTAGTACCTACTTGATCAGCTTTTGTTTTTTTTTTCACAGTTTCGAAAAACAACCAAAATAATAATTTATACATAAGTGTGATGGATAAATCCATTAATAACATTTAAAAGGGTTTGAATGGATCATTAATTTCTTCTTATCGAATGTTAGTGGCCAACTCTGGTGTCGGTAGTTTATCAAGCCGCCCTAAGAGCCTCTGACATGGCTTAACGTCTGCCGTACTAGACAAACAGCCGGGACCTACAATTTATATTTTATTAAGTATATGTTATTTTATTTGAATAATGGACAAGCAGTAAAATGCTGATGTGCCAAAATTGTTTTCTAAAGTCCACACAAAGTTCCCAATTATACAGTCCACTGGTGCAATGATCACAAGTTAACAAGAGATTTTTTGGTTTTCTGTAACCAGTCATCAAGCCAGTTTTTAAAGTTGTTTACAGACGAGTTACTTAACGTGTCATTCGACCACCGAAGCGCCAAAATGGAAATTTAATACCTTATATAGAATTACCATTCAAAATTAGGCATTTAGTTTTCAAACAGTGTTGTGACAATTCTGTAATAGTTTTAAGACATAGGTCTACTAAACTAGTTCTGCTGAACTTGGCTTCCGTAATCTGGTATTGTGACGCAAATATGCCTTGCAGTGGGCAGTAGATACCAATATAAGTGTTCCGGGTGCCAAGCCCTATTGACTAATGTTTTGTATATATTTGTCAAATTTGTATAGAGTTACAAATTTAATAAACAGATGTTGGAAATAATTCGAATTTTATTCCACATGATTGTATTAATGTCTTCCATGGATAGCCTAGGCGTCAACTATGATGTACTTAACATAGAAAAATCTTGAAGAGTTTGATTCTGTAGGAAAACATAATGAGGAAACCGACATGTTTGAGGACCACAATATCCGAGGACTGTGTCTGCCGTGGAAGGAGCTGGGCGCCCACCACGATGTATCTGCACAAGAGAACTCCCCTAGCGGATTAATTCTGCGGGGCAGTCACGACCCTCAGTCATGACGAATACGACTCAAGAGAGAAAGAGAGAGAGGGTACAAGACTCTCTCAAAACTGAGGGTCTTGTTTAATGCATATAATGTATCAAGATAGATAGATAGATATACACTTTATTAAAACACCAGCACAATACAGAAATTTACAAAAATAATATTAAAACGTAAGCCTAGTGTCTTAACTGGCGACCTTATCAAGGAAGGCAAGGAAGTGCTTTTTATATTGTAGTAGCTAGAAAATTATATAAGTTTTTTCATTTCCAAGAATCCTTTCTTAGCGGATGCCTACGTTATAACATCTACCTTCATTCCGAATTTCAGCCCAATCCGTCCAGTAGTTTGGGCTGTGCGTTGATAGATCACTATATCAGTCAGTCAGTCAGTCACCTTTGACTTTTATATTTTTAGATTAAGGAAGAAAGGGTTTTTATATGATGAAAAGTATATAGGTTTCTTGGTAAGAAGTCCTAGTGTGAAATTGGTATCATATTATTTTATATTGTACATAATGTATTTTCATTTTCAACTAAAATAGCTTTCGACTAAGCTAAACAATTTTTTATGATTTGCTCATACTCTTCTATATTTAATAAAAAAATTGTCGGTTGCTAAAAACCAGAAAAAAAATCTAAGATAATTATCCTAATTATTTTCTTTCGTTTCAATCAAGTATACTTCTTAAGGAGCTTAAACACTCAACAAATCCAATTAAAATACATTATCACAAGAACAAATACTCATTACCCAAATTACAATTCATAACAACAGGTAAGCACCTAAATTAACTGACAAGCGTAACTATCAAACATGATTTAAATACATCTAATGACATGTACTTGTCAATTACATCTTAAAATGAATTTTAAATGAGCATTAATTATAAGGAAGGTATTTTATGAAGGCGTGTTTGAATAATTTCAGTGCCACTTTGTATAGTGGGTAACGGTTTGGAGTACTTACATTTGATGATATTTTGTATATTGCGTCAGTAGGTTTAGAAATCGTACAAAAATGAAGTTAAATTGTGCTTTTCAAAATCAAAGTTATTAATTGGTAATTAATTTCTTACAAGTCATTGATTAAATCTAAATAAATTTATAAAATTATTTACAACAATCCATTAGGTTTCTTAGCGGGAATTATAAGAAAAAAATCAATGTTAGTCAGCATAATGTTTTCTGTTGATTTTAATAATATGTAATGGTAGATTTTCGCGACTTTGACCACGATTTAAAATGTTATTTCTTTGCCTGTAGATAAAAAGTTTGTTCCTAATAAATTCATTAATTTAATTAAAATATGAATACCTTCATTTAATTAAATCAATTAATTCATTAGGAACAAATGAATCATTGAATTGTTGTCACTAAACGCGACATAAATTAATAGATTAATGCTTTTTTGAATTCTAAACATATTTTCATCAATGCTAAATAGCAGGTTTGCATATAATTCTAACAAGACAACCTTAAAAACGAGTACATTTGTAAGTAAATAATAATTAATGTTATCTAACAACTTACTGATTGATGCAGAGCATAAATGAATATGACATTTAATTGATGCTATTATATTTGCAAGTTATATATACTGGTTGCTTATTTTATGTATGTGCAATTGAATTTGCAATGAAAATAGTTTATTTGAATAAACTATGTGATAAGAGTTTTCAAATATTTATTTCTATTTACTATTTATATTATAAATTAGAGAAAGAGAATGAAATGGAAGGCTTTGAAGGAGGACTGTGTTGAAAGACAAGCTGAAGAGCATAAACACTGTTAAAGGAGTAGTTTTTAGTTAAGAACGAATATTGTTAGCCAGTAATAAAGGCTTATTTATTTTATTTTTACTATTTATATTATATTAGATGATTTTTTTAGGGTTACACTGATGGGCAGAATGACAAAATATTTAATATGTCGACCCATCTTAGACCATAGCTATTGCTTGCCATCAGCAAACTATGGTCAAGCGATTTAGTAAAAAAATCTGATCCGATTCGCATATTTCTTTTTGTGGACAATTATTAGACACTATTTTTAACCGACTTCCAAAAAAAGGAAGTTATCAAGTCTTCTGAAAGTTCTTTTTCGTGGGGTTGTTACGCGATTACTCCGTTGTTTATCATCCGATTTCAAAAATTCTTTTTTAGATAGTTTAGGTGAGTATAGTTTAGGTCGGTGTTTGCTTTTGTTTAAAATAATTACAAATAAATCTATTTCTTGGTGAAAGATTAACGCATACCACCCTATTAGCACCATAGCAACAATTAAAAAAAGTTTTTTTTTTCACTCAAACCAAATCACTTTTTTCAATATGTGGACACATAAAATATTAATGTACTCACCATTTTCCCGCACATGGTTATATGTTGTATATCCTCTCGACTATGTGAGACTGATGCCTGCGTCCAGCCGACGCCGCCTTAAATACTCCCTGGCTCGGCGCGTGCGCAGGCAGCGGTGTATTGTAGGCACTGGGTAAATTCTAGAACTAGAAATATGCCTTTTTTAAACGGATACTCCCAAAAATTTTGACAGAATTGGATACAATTTCAGTACCTCAAAAAAACTTACTATTCGATTTTGGCTTCCATGCAAGTCAACCAAATTTGCGTATGTGTATTGTGTAGGTACATAATATACCTATGTATATTGTAAGGTAGTTTTGTTCACAGATTTCTCTAAAACTTTAATAGTTTTCGGCAGTAGTAATAGTCTTGGAAGTTTCTTAAAAACTTGCGCAGTAATCTTTGATGGATGAATCATTGCCCTCATAAAACCAAATCTATTGGTTTAATAAGAGCAATGAAGCTAATCTTTCATTTTCATCATCATCATGATTTTTCACTGATTTGAAGGCAAAAGAAAATAGAAATGTTTCTAATAAATTATATTCAAGTTAGCGATCACTGTATTATAGTTCCCGTAAGGCATGGTTTAATTTAGTTGTATTAACCGGCTTGCACTTACGTCAAAAATTACGTCGAAAAATTAGCTCGACAAGTTTCGGAAATCTGAGGTTTCCATCATCAGGAGGACGAGTCAGCACGCGCGTCCCGGTTGGCCGCCTCGTCCAGACTTGTCGAGCTAATTTTTCGACGTAATTTTTGACGTAAGTGCTAGCCGGTTAATACAACTAAATTATATTCAAGTTGTCCATTGTAGCGAAAGAAGCATTATGAAATTATACTTTTCTCCCATCTTTAAATACTTAAGTCATGAAATCACATATTCCGGCAGCCTCTTTTGTGAGCCAGTTTCATAATGGCACAGATATGTCCCATCTTCATCACAGCCATGTCAGAGGCCCTTATGGCTTGATAAACTCTCGACACCAGAGTAGGCCACTCTTATTCGATAAGAAGAAGATCATAGCGTTGATTGTGTGAAGTAATTTTAGGAGGACTAGGTGATACCTGTGTGTCTGTTAAGTCCTAAAACAGTAAACACCTGACATTTTGATATACATAATCTATACTAATATTATAAAGCTGAAGAGTTTGTTTGTTTGTATGTTTGTTGGTTTGAACGCGCTAATCTCAGGAACTACTGGTGCCACAGAAATCTTTATTTAGATTTCTGTGACTGGTGCGAATTGAAAAATTCTTTTTGTGTTGAATAGACCATTTATCGAGGAAGCTTCCGTTTGCAAAAATAAATATGATACCCAAATTAACTATTCCACGCGGACGAAGTCGCGCGCTTAGCTAGTATAATATATTATGTAATATGAAACAAGTTGGTGGATTTTTCAGCACAAAATGGTTGAAACATACGATTGATTTAGTAACGCAAATGCAGACTTTTTGTTTTTTTATCTGTAAGAATCAAGTGCACTTTAAGTGCAATCGTTATGCACTTCTTTTGTTTTCCGTAAAGTACCAAAAAACCAAGCCCTAAATTAAAAAAAAAAACATTAATTTTTATTGGTGTTAATTTAACTTTCTTTCATTTTAATTGTAGGTCCCGCCTGTCAGTCTAGTACGGCAGTAGTTAAGGCCCTTAGGGTGGTTTGAAAACTCTCGACACCAGAGTTGGCCACTCTCATTCGATAAGAAGATTGGTGTCATAATAATAGGCTAAATATAATAACAATGTAATTACAATTTTATTGTGGAACTCCCAGCCCGACTCCTTGTTTCCCGCGGCCTCTAACATTGCGATCTTTAAAGCGAGAGTGAATCGGTTCTAACTGGGTAAGCAAGCTCCAACATAATGAGCAAGGCTTATTACGATTAACGGCAAACAAATACTTAATACTAAAAAATTATAATTTATGTAAACTAATCTAATAATGTAACTCAATTAAGAGATCAAGGTTTAATTTCTGTGCTAAACAGAACTTGACGAACTTCGGTGTCCATTTCATATTACTGATATAATTATCATTATCAAATCACAACCATTAATTTCGTGAAGAATAATTTTTATGCTGTACGTATTTTTCAGTTATTTCACCACAAAGTCAACTGAAACGTCAAGTATGTTTAGTTTTCCTTCACTTGTTTTTATATTTTATTATTGTAAATAAAGCATCGATTACAAAAAAAAAAAAAAAAAAAAACTGAAACGACATCCACACAACGCTATGATCCAAGGTGAAGTATGATTAAAGAAAAACCTTTTCACTAAGAACAGTAGGTATATATATGCTATGTTAAGGACTTCACTTTTAAAGAGGAAGATACTCGTAATTATCATGGCTTTATACTGTTGGTATAGCATAAAAAATATTTTGTAGGTATATACTATTTTTAAATTATTAATATTTATTAAAAACAACTTACAAAACACATAGGGATTTAAGTGTGACTAATTAAAAACTTAAAACAACTATAAATTAACAACTTACTTATATATTTATTATACCTAGGAAAACATGCGGCTTTGTTTATAACTGTATTGTCACTTGTATGTTTGCTGTGTTGTCCAGTTTACAGACCTAAACAAAAAATTAAAAAACTTAGTTCAATATACTGTTTAAACCAGGTTTGCGCTTGACCGTAGTTTACATGATGGTAAGCAATAATTATAGTCAAAGATTTTTATTTTTAGAGTTTCTTCTTCTTCTTAACGAATGAGAGTGGCCAACTCTGGAGTTTTTATGGTATCTTATGGAATTATGATTAAGCATATTTAATTTCAACAAAGTGATTCGAGCAGTTTCGTTTGGGAGCCAGTACCATTCCTTTTTTTAAACAAGATAGGCTCACGCTTGACTACAACTCGCCTGATGTTAAGCAACGTTGTAATCTACGATCTAGCGCGCTTGCCTAGAAGAAACTGATTCACTCTCGACTTGAAGACCGATAAATTATAGTTCGAGGGGAATAGGGAACCCGACAAGGAGTTCCAGAGTTTGGCAGTTCGCACGATGAAAGTCGAAGCCTTTATAGGAATGCTGCACTTTGGGTCACAAAGTTGCTTATAAGTGTGTTGCTTCTGGTGAATATCTGTCTATCTAAATTAAAAAAATAGGACTGTATATTGATGTAAGCATATCCTGTAAATTTCTTTGAAAAACGTTTCAAAGAAATTGTGGCCTTTTATGAAACAAAACCTTTTTTCATAGCTCCTTCCTAGATCGTAATGATCGCTTACCATCATGTGAATTGTGGTCAAGTTCATTACTAACACTCGGTGTAAAAAAGATCCTGTATTTTAGTTTTTATTATTTTTTGTGTTGTGTAATTATTTATTAAATTATAAACTCATAACACATTTGAAATAATAAAAATAATGCCAACAAAACTCTCTTTACATTAGATACTAAATAAATAGTATCTAATAATAATTGATCGGTACATATTGCAATGTAGAAAAAAAACTCTTTTATTGTTTAACGCCAATTAGAGAAGAGATATTGTGCCAATTATTTCTGTTAGAGACAAATAAGTCAAAACGTACTGTTATATTTTTATCTACTAATAAACTTGTGCTTCTGTATGTGTTATATTATATTTTAAAGTCTTCTAAGTCTTGCAGGGAAGCCATGATCGAGCGCTTAAACTTTTCCCTCACGGTAGTCTCTGAGTGGGGCGATGCCAATCTGGTTAAGTTTAATGCCTCGAAAACACAAGCGTGTCTTTTCTCTGCAAAGAGGAGGCCATTCCTACTGGCGCCCTCTTTCCGTAATGTAACCGTGCCCATCACCGACCATCTAGAGTTGCTAGGTGTCACTTTGACTCCGACCCTCAACTTTGGCTCCTATATTGAGTCTAAAGCTCAACTCGCAGCCAAGAAGCTGGGAATCCTCTCGAAGGTGCGACGATACTTCACTCCAGAACAGCTGCTGACCTTGTATCAAGCGCAAGTTCGGTCATGTATGGAGTATTGTTCGCACCTTTGGGATGGATCTGCCAAGTACCAGCTTGAGGCGTTAGAGTTAATTGAGAAGCGGGCAAAAAATCTCATCGCGAAAGACTCACTCTGTAGCTCAAAATTACAAAGCCTTGAGCACCGCCGTAAGGTGGCCAGTCTTTCGGTTTTTTACAGGTTGCATTTCGGAGAGTGTGCGGAGGAATTGCATAATTTAATTCCTGCAGCCCCATTTCACCATCGCACGAGTAGAGGCACGGCAAGGAGGCACCGATATACAGTTGAGGTTCCAAAGACTCGCACCAAGCGTTTTGCTTCGACTTTCATCGTGCGAACAGCCAAACTGTGGAACTCCTTGCCCGAATCTCTATTCCCCTTGAACTATAATTTGTCGGTCTTCAAGTCGAGAGTAAACCGGTTTCTTCTAGGCAAGCGCGCTACATCGTAGACTATAACGTTGCTTAACATCAGGCAAGTTGTAGTCAAGCGTAAGCCTGTTAAAAAAAACATGTTAAAAAAAAAATCACAATAATTATTATTATTAATATAATTATTTAAAATTGACATGTTATTGTACAAATTATTAATAAATTGTTTATCTTGTTTATCTTATGTTTATTTGTGCTTATTTTGTGCAACAATTTATCTAAAAATTAAGTCAGTTGTAGACAAGTCAACTGTTTTTTTTTTTAATTCTGCATCCCAAAGTTTAGACACAAATACTTATTCATATTTACTGGCGTTTCGGTTCGAATCTGGCCCTACACAAGTTACTAGTTTCAAGTAATGTGTGGATTTGCACCCGCTTATAGGTAAAGGAAAATATCGTGAAAAAATCTCATGTTTGAGAACCACAATATCCGAGGTCATGTGTCTTCCGTGGAAGGACCTGGGCGCCCACCACGATGCATCTGCACAAGAGGGTCAGTACTCCCATTCGGCGGGAAAAACCGACCCTCAGTCATGAGGAAATACAGACGATGAAAAATTACTAAAGATACCTAGAACCGCTGTATAAAGTTAGTTACTTTTACTTACTGCTGGTACAAAACATACGCAATAATTAGTTCGTTAGTGTCAGAGCCGTGTATGGTGTTTTTTAAACCAAGATTGATTTTCAAGAATAAAATTAACTTTGACTTTGATTTTTATAGGGCCGGTTCTACAAAGCATTGTTTGAGTTAACCAAAAGATCTACTTACGGTTAATATTAGTCAAACTATAGTCAAGTGCAAACCTGTTGTTAAGAAAAAAACATACCGACTTATAAAAACGGATCAAAGATTAAACAGTGGCTGAGTCGTATTTCCTCATGACTGAGGGTCGTGACTCCCCCGCAGAATGAATTCGTTAGGGTAGTTCTCTTGCACAGATACATCGTGGTGGGCGCCCAGGTCCTTCCACGGAAGGCACATGTCCTCGGATATTGTGGTCCTCAAACATGTCGGTTTCCTCACGATGTTTTCCTTCACCGTTAAGCGAGTGCAAATCCACACATAACTTGAAAATACAAGTAATTAGGTTAGGGCCGGATTCGAACCAGGGTGCGTCTGGATGAAAAGCAGACACTGGAACCGCTGAGACACGCTTCTTTGATAAAAAAAATTAATATGTTAATTGTTGATAAAAAACAAGAAAAACTTATCTCATGTTGCAGATCATAAGCTTACTGATAAGTCTACAAAAATATTACACAAAATTATTTGCTCAAAGAGTATGACTTCAATATAAAATTAAATTGATATAATATTTTCCCAGTAGGTGGTAACCAATAAAGTTTTGAGTTTGTCATAATATTATTATTTTTCCACCATTTATAAGTAGGAAGTAATTTGTAGCAAATTCAGTATTTATTTGATAAATAATAAGGTTAAATTCTTGGACCATCATTGTGTTTGTTTTAGGTCTTTTTATATGGATCTGGTTTTATATAAATCAAAACAGCATGGGAACTTTGTGATTGGATTAAATCTGCGACAAGTCAAGAAAAAAAGCCGCACGGCCGACCATTTTTTTTCGAACTATATTATTTTATTTAACTTTCAATGTTTTATATCATAAAATAAAGAGAGACGAGGCGAGTCGAGAGAGAGTGAGAGAGCTATTAAATTTAATAAATTCGTGTAATGTACGAAAAAAAAATTCCTGTGATTTTGCAAAAGTCACACTCTACCTATGTACCTACTTAAACCGTTATAAAGTGTTATAAGGTCAAATATTTTTTTTTTGCCGTGTAACTACTGGCCAGTACTGACATTTCTAGAACGACAACCAGAAATTAATTTCTCTGTGCTGTCATTGGCGCCGAAAATGCTTTGATGACGGTAGACCTATTGTTGTATTTTGTAATAAATGTAAAATAAAGAAATTTTTGTGTGTAAAATTTGTTTTATGGATACTCAAATAGGCATAAGCCTATGAAACTGATAGTAGTTCTTTAAAAATAACGATGAAAAACAATTTGAAATAAATATATATAGTATATAATGAAACAAGAAATAAGGTATGAACACAATTAACACATCATCACACAGAAAGAAAAAGAGGAACATATAAATAGATAGAAAATTCTTTACTGTTACGAAATAAAAATACAAAGAAAAAACATATTGGATTCATACAAAAATTTCTTAAAGGTACCATACTGCTATTATTCTGTAAGATGCCACAATCATTTTCCCTTAAATAACGATCCATTTCTCGAAAGGGCACCGGATTCAGATAATCTTGAATGAATAAATATAAATAAGTGATTCTTTCAGATACAAAGTTCTTGTAGTTTTTGCATCATTGTACAATTTACTTGAGTAAGTGCCAATTTAAGTGTGTACTTATGTGTGTTTGTGTTTCTGATTTCTTACTTGGTGTTGTGATGGAGGAAATTTTACGCGAAATAAATTGTATTGTCATAAAATTATGGATACAGATTTAGTACAGTACACTAGTTTAGTACAGTGGATACAGCGTTAGTAGAGACATTTCGTGCGGACTATGATTCCGCAAGGAATGCCTCCTAAGTACATGACGTATTAAATAATGTAACTACATGTACATACTTGTTAATTATACTAACCCTAGCCTGTAAGAATAGTTATAAGTTACTAACAAAATATGGATCAATCATTCAATTGTAGTCCGAAATAAATCATTTTGAATTTGAATTTTGAATTTTTAGTGTATTGTTTGGTTATATTTATGTCTTATTTTCGTGTATTTTGGATCAGTGCTTTTATTTTTAGTGACTGATATTTGTAGAAAAAATTGTCAGTTCTTTGCTATTTTAAGCGACGATATTTACAAATTATAACAACCTTAACATCACAGATTACTAAACTAGTTAATGTGTATAGGAACTGTTTTTATTTTTCTAGAAAAATGTTTTATATAACAGCCAAGCTAAGCTTAATATATAAACCAAATACTATTTTTTTTTTATTAATTTATTCGTCAGTAGCACTAGGATATAGTATTATTTTTTTTACATTAGATAGACTCACGCTTAACTACAACTTGCCTGATGTTAAGCAACGTTGTCAAAATAATTGAATAGAGATAGAGTAATATAAAAGTGAAAAGTGATTTTTGTCTGTTTATTTTTCGGTCACGCCTCAACGAAGCAATAAACTATGTTACAGTTTTGGTACAGAACTCACCCTAATTCATCCTGAAGTAACGCAGGCAAAGTCACTGGCAGGCGCTAGTGGTTGCACAATTATAATTAAAAATGAAGAAATAATTTAACAACCTAATATAATCAAAACATTGTAAAACCGGCCCTATAATCAGCACAGATGTCTAGATTTCTAATTACTAACAAATGGACCTAGGACATAGGTACCTTATCAGGTGTTTGCCATCTTAGGGTGCCTGAGATTATGTACTAGAATATATGTAGGAATCGTTTATCAAGCGAGTGCTGTAGGAATAAATACCTGTTGTATGTAGTACTTAGATTTCATACAATACATACATAATTAATTTATTTCATTTCATACATAATGTATGTTAAAGTTACATAAAATACTTATTCAATAGATTTTTTAATTTGTGGGATAGAGTACAGTTAATTATTAATTATTTTTTCATAATGTATTAGAATTTATTTTGTCAATTAGATACTTTCGGATACAGTATATCGTAAAAAATATGCATGAGCTCAAATTGAAATGTGTATTATATTCGTACAATACAATAGTTTGCTTATTGAGAAACAAACATAGAAATAACTCTGTATATAGTATTATGTGGTGTTTAACATCATGCAGGCTGTAGTCAAACGTAAGCCTATTTCATGATACTAAAAACTAAAACACGTAACACATAAGAATTGTGCAATTTTTTTGTATGACTATCTCTAAAATAACTTGTACTACATGCCTAATTTTAATGCCCATTTACAGAGCGTATGTATGACTAAGTATTTAATCTATTTATTGTACATGGCAGTTATGAACGAGAATTAAAATGTACTGATGAATATGCCATACCACCTATTTTTAATTTAAATTGTAGATACATAAGGGTTGTTGAGGGTTAAAAGATATACACTATTTTTTTTTAATTTATTTCTAGGACTAAGCTATATGCTAAGCATCTAAGTTCTAGATAGAATTCCTAGCGTAGTTTCCTAAAAATAATTATGCTGTGGAAACGTTACTGAGCCAAATTATAGTCTTATGAGATGGTCAACCACTGCCGCCGATAACCATGTTGTTAAAATGTAATACAATCTAAAATAGGCTTACATACACCTAAATTATGTACATATTAAGTTACTTCCATAAATCAATAGTGTCTAAGAGCCTTATTACAAAACGTGGTTTAAATATAAGTGTAGATCAAGTCCGTTTTAGTTTTTAAAAAATTGTCTGTCTACTGTCATAATTATTAAAAATGTTAAAATGTAATAATGTTAAATCAAAGTTCCAATTTTTTTTGACATTTTGATTGCTTGTATGTGGTGTTTGAACAACAAGAACACATTTTATTATTTTCAAAGTCCTGGACTAATATTTAAACCGCGTTTTGTAATAAGACGGTAATAGTATAACAACAAAAATTTAATTTACATATATATAAATTATTTTATGAGTATACCTATTTAAAGAATACACCATATGATTGCAATGTACTAGTAGGATTTTATAATATACAATTGTAATTGTACATTAGGATAAGAATTTATGCAAATAAAGATAATTTGAAACTCACTAAACTAACCACTGCCGCTGATTTGAACCGGTGAACGACCTTAACGCTTTAACGACCAAAATATTAACTATTATGTACCTTTTACTATACTACCTTTTGGCCGTGTTTTCGCACGCGTTATTATACATATAGACCTTCCTCTTGAATTGCTCTATCTATTAAAAAAAAACTATCAAAATCCGTTGGGTAGTTTTAAAGATCTAAGCATAGATACATACAGACATAGGAACAGACGCGGTAAGCGGCTTTACTATATACTACGAGTAGGTATGTAGTGATAATGAAGATCAAGCGTTCAGCTATTTCCAACATTAGAATAGAATAGAATAGAAAATTCTTTATTGCAACACACGAAAATAATTACACAGAAAGAAAGAAATAAAAAAACATTGTGAACAACAAGCCTTTTTATGCAAGTAGTGCGTGAGAGAGAGATAAAATGTGGAAGCACTTTCGAGGCGATATTTGGAAGGAGCTACAATTCTAGGGTAACCATTATTCGTAGGTTGAATAGCTTTTTTACCACAAGAAAAACTAGTTGAACTACTTGTGTGTGATGTCAATTAAAAAAATAGAGCACATTTGGACAATTTAATTAACAATCCTATTCATTAAATGGAAGTCACTGAACAGGTTTTTGTCAACATTTTCAATGTTTATTTTGAATCGCTAAGTGCATCGCAAAAAGTAAAGCAAAAGTTACAAGATGTGATAAAGAAGGTTGAAAATGGATGTGGTATATATTCATGTTTGTTTAAAATAACTGCTTTATTTGCTGCGTGCAAGCAAACAAAATAGTAACAATAGGTTATTTGAGACTTTGTACGTCCAATTATTTAATAATAAATAAATAAATCTTTCAGAACATATCACACAGCGCCATCTAGTCCCATACTAAGCTTACGCTTGTATCATGGGTACTAGATAACGGAAATAATACATTTTATACTTTTCTTTTGTAAATACATACTTATTATACATAGAAAGGACAAGACTCAACACAAGTAATTACAAATTTTAAAATTAATAATTACTTGAGTTATGCGGGAATCGAACCTGCACCCCTAGATTTGAAGGCAGAGCCACTACCAACTAAGCCAACCGAGCAGTCAGCATCAAAATATGTATGTAGGAATGTAAAAGTGATAATTAAAGAACTACCTACATAATGATAAATTTATTGTATGAGTTAACTCATAAATCAATCTCAATTTGCCACTACGGACACAATCTTAAAAAAATTGCAGAATATTGATTGAACTACCTTTTATTTATATTTTTCCATAAAGTATAATTTAATTTTCCACCACTCGGACAGAATATATTAAATCTTTTTTCTTTCCGACAAAAAAACAAAGGGCAAAAAAATCTCGTTCAATTTATTATAAGTTTTAGTTTATATGTTAGTTATTAATTAGTTAAATTTTTGTTTTTAATTAGTAAAATTTGTTTTGTAAGTTTTTTCAATCAATATTATTTATATACCACATCCAACTTTCCTACATTAACATTTGACATTATTTTAATGTATTTTTATGTATTACATACATACATTCAATCCTTCCGCATGCCTACATAAGGCGTGGTAGCCATACATACATATACAGGGTTAATGATACCTAACGCATAACATTTTAAAAACTTTTTTTAGTACGTCAAATACTACGACTTTTGCCCTACGACTTTTTGAAATTCTCGAAAAAAAAATAGCTGTTCCAAACAAAATTAACTTGAACAGTCTTATTCTTCGTATGAGATTGGCAAACTCTGGTTTTCAAAGTTTTCAAATTATTTCATTAATACATAAATCTGTAATAAATCCTTTCAAATAATAGAACAGTACCTAACCACCACTTTATACACAATTTCTTAAAAATACCTAGCTATAAATTCTTGATGAGTGTTATGACTTGAAGAATATATTAATATCATTGCAATGTATTCCTAGGATTAAAATCTACACTGGCATTGTACATTAAGCTTAATTTTTATGTAAATAAAGATATTTTGAAATTGAAAAAAAAAAAAAAAAAAAAATTATTTCATTATGACATCTGATTCTCGGTAGCGCAATTTTTTTTGCATTTTTACCAGTTTTCGTTCACAATGGTCACCCATCCAAGTGTTGACTGCGTTAACAGTTGCTTAACTTTGGTAATCGCATGCGATTGGCTCCGCTTGCTGAGCTACGGGCGCTTCAGTTACTAATAACCCTGAACATACAACAGATACCTACCTACCTTTAATCATTTTATTGACGCACTTGTTAATGTGGATCAGCTTTGAGGCCATAAGACGCCGATTTATTATATATTTTTTTTCGACGCTTTTGTCACGACGATGTTTTTATTAATTTTATTTGTAGACTAGTGGGTGCTCGCGACTTCGCTCGCATTAAGAAGTAAAACTTGCATCCTCTATTTCACCCCTTTAAAAGTGGCATTTCCAAAAATCCTTTCTTAGCGAATGCCTACGTCATAACATCTACCTGCATACCAAATTTCAGCCCGATCCGTCCAGTGGTTCGGGCTGTGCGTTGATAGATCACTATATCAGTCAGTCAATCAGTCAGTCACCTTTGAGTTTTATATGTATATTTAGATTTGCGCTTATTTTACGGTCAAAGTTTTTTCATAATAAACAAACTGGTACATTTAGAATTTGAAAAGAGCTTGTCACTGATTTTATTCTGCGGCGGAAGAGGAGACTTTTCTTGATTAGATATTAAGAAACGCCAAGAGAGGAAGAAGAATACTTCTTCCCTATACTGAAAAATAAAATACACACACTGGAAACTGGCAGCCAAGGACAGGCAAAGATAGCGTTATATTGTGCTGGAGGCTAAAGGTCATAGCTCACTTAAACGACTCTGCTCCCACCCGGCAATAATATTCTTTTTGCCGGGTGGGAGCAGAGTCGTTTAAGTGAGCTATGACCTTTAGTGTGCTATGACCTAATGTCCCACTTCTGGTTGCTGCGCCATAAAAGTAAGTACCCGCTCGAAGCGGTACGCTTCTACCTTTATTGTTCGTACCGCAAGGTTGTGGAACTCCCTGCCTGACTCCCTGTTCCCCACGCACTATAATACAACTACAAAGCGAGAGTGAATCGGTTCTTATCGGGTAAGCACGCTCCATCTTAGGCCATAGCCTTTGCCAAGGAAAACTATAGCCAAGTGCGAACCCGCTCAAGTAAAAAAAAAGTAACTATAAAATACCTCTGACTCGATGGCCTGAAATCATCATAATCACTAGGTGGCCTTCATTACATATTTTATGTACCGAGGAGTGGCATGTACGGGACTCATTTATTACATGAAATAGCGTCAGATGAAATGCCTTGAAAAAACCTATTATATAATATACTGCACTGTTTATTTAGATTTCTGTGATATACTGGTATGTAAAACGCGTTAATATGAAGTAAATACATAAATTAGTAAGTAACATTATATATTTTTTTTAATATATTTATTACAAGTATAGAAAGACAAGTGTTTTTACATCAAGGTTAAACCTTGTTAGACTCTAAAATTAACAAAATCGGTGTTACCAAAATTTCCTAAATTTTCTATGACAGATATTATTACAATATTCATCTCATCTATATATCTATATATCTATTGAGAAAACTCCCCTAACGAATTAATTCTGCGGGGGAGTCACGACCCTCAGTCATGAGGAAATACGACTCAAAGAGAGAGATATATCTATACATACAATAAAGCTAAAGACGGTTGAAAGTCTAAACATTGAAGATATTTAAAAAATGTGTTCTGGAGATACTTCGAATTACTAATTACTCATCTAGAGTAAATAGGTTTCTTCTAGGCAAGCGTGCTACATCTTAGACTATAGTGGTGCTTAACATCAGGCAGGCTATAGTCAAACGTAAGCATAAGTATTTAATGTAAAAAAAAAACAAATACTACTACAATCCAGGAGTTCTCAAATCTAGAGTTAATAGGTATCTTCTAGGTAAGCGTGTTACACTCTAGGCTGCAGCAATGCTGCTATAGTCAAACGTACTATCCCACGTAAAAAAAAATTGATAGCATTACATGTTCCAACCATTTTTAGAAATTTTGTCTGTTTATCTGTTTATTTAAATGCTTATCATGCAAAAACGGCTGAACGGATCATCATGATTTTTGGTATGTAGGTAGTATAAGGTCTTAGGCGTGTCATAGGCTACTTTTTATCCTGAAATATTGCGAGCAAATCCGTGGGCGTCAGTTGTCTATACATTTTGTTTGGTCGTTTCTATGTACAATAAGTATGTATTTACAAGAGCAAAGGATATAAGTATTATATCTGTTATCTAGTACCCACGATACAAGCGTTTGCTTAGTATGGGGCTAGATGGCGCTGTGTGCAATGTCCCTGAATATTTTATTTTTATTTGTCACAAGATCCGCTTTGACTTCAACTGGTTATTTTGAAAAGAATTTTCCTCACCACTTCTGAAAACCAGTCAACTTAACTACATCAAAATACCTACATTTCGTCGGAATTTCTTCTTGACAATTAAATCAATTAACGAAACCGAAAAGTCAACAATTTTAACAAGACTTGTGACACGAGAATCGATACAAAAAACAAATAATTTAAAGTCATTTAAACAATGAATATTTTAATTACATTTAATGATAATGGACAGAGTTTTAACCGCGGGCTATATTGAATGAACATTAATCTCAAATGATAGGTATACAACTGGATGACTGTGACTTCTTTCGCTTTCTTTCGTGATAAAATGTAGACAACATCAATCTCATTACACTGAACTACCACCATACCAAATATCGTGATGATCCGCCGCTCCGTAGGGGCGTGAAACCGAAACACAGTTTTGTACATGATATTTCGTAATAGTATAGGGTCATAGTCTTATTTTTATTACATAGCAGGGAAAGCCACAGGCAGCCACTAGTCATTAAATTATATAACGCTAGACTCCGTCCATTTTTATTTTTAGACTGCTCTGTTAGCTTAGTTGGTAGTGGCTCTGCCTTCTAATCTATGGGGTGCGGGTTCGATTCCCGCATGACACAAGTAATAATGCATATTAAAAATTTGTAGTTACTTGTGTTGAGTCTGGTCGTTTCTATGTATAATAAGTATGTATTTACAAAAGAAAAGTATATATGTATTATATCCGTTATCTAGTACCCATGATACAAGCGTTAGCTTAGTATGGGGCTAGATGGCGCTGTGTGGCATGTCCTGAAATATTTATTTTATTTTATTTCTTCAAGTAATTTATTTTAAAAAGGATTTTGATTAACTCCGTCTTTTACTTACGATCATGTAAATAATGTAGATTGTAGACGATTGTTCGGATCTTTTGGAATCTGAGACAGGAAGCCGTGGCGCTTGGGATGGTAGGTGGTTATAGTCAGAGAGATGTATACCAAATTTATTTATTTTATAAGAAATCCCACTAATAAAGGCGTTAGTTTGAGAACATGTCATACGTTTGTTATTTTGTCATACCCAAATGGCTGTGTCGATTGGGATGAAATTGGTATGGAGGAAATATAGATGAAATAACTTAAACTTCTGATTATCAAACGAAAGTCAAAAATCTTTGCCAGCAACTTTGCACGAGTTCCTGACCTTCATCTCTTTCGACTCCTGTCCATCCTACGGTTGCCTGGAAGAAATCGCTATTAGCGATAAGGCCGCCAGTTGTGGCACTATTTTTTTAAGTCTTTTGTGTTTCTGTTTGTCTTTTTTTTTGTCAATGTGTGTTACAATAAAGAGTTTTTCTATCTATCTTTCTATCTATCATCTTGAATCGCTCTATCTATTAAAAAAACTGCATCAAAATCCGTTGTGTAGTTTTAAAGATCTAAGCATACATACAGACATAGGGACACACGCGGGAAGCGACTTTGCTTTATCTATACTATGTAGTGATTAACGTAGGAAGCACGCTGCAATTAAATTTAATACAAAATATTAAAAACTAGCTTCAACTTTTTTTAACTTTGCACCGGGAGCGATCCAGGTTGGGCTCTTCGATAAATTTTTGTTTAGTATATTTTGCTTCATATTTTACTTTACATATTTTAATATTAAGTTTAAGGCATTTTTAAAGTAATCTCACACCGCATCAGTAATGCTCTCAAGTAATGCTAGATGTGGGCGCCTGCGATACAAGTTTCATACTTAGTGCAGGGCTCACAAGAGCACAAATAAACCTTTAAATCCCTATTATTACGCACAGCTATGTATTATTCTAAGGTTTCATATAATAGTTTATGAAAATGAATTATTTGAATTTTTGAATTTCAAGACTTGTAAATAAATTTTACCTCAATATATGCATGTTTAAAAACTAATAAAATATTTTCGTTTAGGATTTTTTTGTCGTAGAATGTTAAAATAATAAGAAAAATAGGTAAATAAAATAGTAAACCAGCTCCCCGACTAGCGTAAAAATATTTTAATTGATCGTGAAGACTTGTCAGCGCGAGTCATGCATGAAAGAGCCAAGTTTTTAAATAATTTAGTAATTTTATGTTTATTTCGGCTTAAACATATTAAAGAGGATTTTGTAAGTGTCTTTTTTAATTATTAAGAAGCATTACGATTTTAGATTTTTTAAAATTTATATAATTACGGCTGAAAATAATTATCATTATCACCATCATCTAGTAACCTATTCATCCGCTACTCTATTCATCGCACTGCTGGGTATAGGCCTCCCTTATGTAAGTGCTCTATCGATCTATTAAATTATTTAAAACTGATGTGAAGATAAAATCTCTGCTAACTAATCAAAACATCTTATATGAAAAGGCAAAAAATATAACAGACACTAATATAACATTCTTGCATAAGTATATATTTTTTAAATATTCACTTTAAATATTCACATTTATCGACATCTTGCATAACACCATCCAACCGGTATAGTTTACCCTACTTACTTATCCATTTCAAGCTATATTCATGACATGCAAGCTAATGTCACGGTCATACTGTATGTAAGTGATAAAATTACATTTATTAATGCAAATATAGTCCTTTTTAATATAAAAAGGCATTTGAGGAATAATAAAGATAAGATAAGATAAATTTATTGTAAACAAAACAATATGTGTGAAGTGTTACTATTAATTTTTGTTGTTTTGAAATAAATCTCTATTCCCCTTGAACTATAATTTGTCGGTCTTCAAGTCGAGAGTAAACCGGTTTCTTCTAGGCAAGCGCGCTACATCGTAGACTATAACGTTGCTTAACATCAGGCAAGTTGTAGTCAAGCGTAAGCCTATTTCATGTTAAAAAAAAAAATATATATATTTTAAACAATATGTTACACTGTACAAATGGCTCTACCTGTTACATTAGTAAAAAACTGTGTCGTAGAGAGGCAGGTCCTTCCGGGGGTTCTTGTTTACAACTTAGTTTTATATTAACAACTTAAAATAATGTAGTAGGTATGTTAAGTACTTACAAAATAATCTATGTCTAGTTAGTGTTTATACAGAATATGATATTATCTATTTGTAGATAGTGTTGACTATGTTATTAGTTTTGATTGTGACAATTATTAGTCATTATTTTTAAAGTATGGTCAATTTGTCACAGAACAAGATAATGAAAGAATTGTTTTAATTTGTTGTGATAAATATGTTTAAATCGTAATTTACGAGAAGGATTTTTTATTACTTCACTAGCTGTGCCTGCGACTTCGTCCGCGTGGAATAGTATTTTGGGCATTAATTATTTGAATTTTGAACCGTATTCGCAGCGCACGCAACGGAAGCCCTCAAAGATGAATAATTTTCCCCGTTTGTTCCACATTTTTCACTGTTTCTTCGCTCCTATTAGTTGCAGCGTGATGTTATACAGCCTAACGCCTTCCTCAATAAATTATGGTCTATTCAACACAAACATATTTTTTCAATTCGCACCAGTAGTTCCTGAGATAAGCGCATTCAAACAAACTCGTCAGCTTTATAATATTCGTATGGATTTTATAGTTACCGGAGATTAAAAAAAATCTTATAATACAGTCAATTGATTTATATAAACCTCAGCAAATAAGCGAGTGTGGCTCAGTGGTTCCAGTGTCTACTTTTCATCATACAGACGCATCCGAATCCGGCCCTACACCAATGACTTGTATCTTCATGTTATGTGTGGATTTGCATTCGCTTGACATTGAAGGAAAACATCGTGAGGAAACCAACATGTTTGAGGAACACAATATCCGAGGACATGTGTCTTCCGTGGAAGGACCTGGGCGCCCACCACGATGTATCTGCACAAGAGAACTCCCCAAACGAATTAATTCTGCGGGGGAGTCACGACCCTCAGTCATGAGGAATACGACTCGAAGAGCGAGTTTATATTGCCAAGTAAAAGTACGCAGGTATTAAGAATATTTTAATTTTATTTGAAATAAATATGAATCTAATGAAACTGTTAAGTCAAATAAGTACTAATTTCTTAGTAGTGATTTTTTTACAGCCAATTTCTAATTGCTCCACAAATGCACTGAACCTAAAAACCAATTTGTCTTCGTCAGTATGTCAGTTTGTTTGTTGTTAGCAAATACTCAATTTAAACACATAATTCATTCAAATCAAAACTGACAAACAATACTTTGCAATAACATTTTAGTATCAATATTAACGGTAGAAATTTCAATTAAGTTATTGCATTAGTAATTTACCGTAGCTCAGCTAACGTTGGTGTTCGCATGCGATTGCCAATGTTAAGCAATGGTCGACGCGGTTAGTCCTTGGATGGGTGACCGAAAAGCGGTATTCCATTTTCGGCGCTTCCGTAAGTCAGCAAAAAAAATAATTCAAATTGTTAAATTGTAGGTCCCGATTGTTTATCATAGAATGGCAGTCCATGTCAAAGGACCTTAAAAATTTCTTTTGAAAACTCTCGACATCAGAGTAGGCCACCCTCATACGATTTTTTTCAGCATATAACTATTAATTCATCAGCTGAAAAAAAACATTAATGGTAGTAATAACAACAATTATTGGTTGTAATAATAACAATTATATAATTAACAACAATATAACAATTATTAGTACAGGTAAGATAAGAAGATTAGTTAAAATTGGCTATTGTGGCAGCGGTGCATCACATTGTGGGACTCCCTGCCTGACTCCCTGTTTCCTGCGGAATATAACATTGCGATCTTCAAAGCGAGAGTGAATTGGTTCTAACTGGGTAAGCATCCATCCTAGACCGCAATGATTGCTTACTAGCCGAATTACAGTCAGAAACCCATTCCTTGTTAAAAATATATTATTAAAATAAATAAATAAATTAGTACAGATTATGCATATTTTGGTAACCGATTCATTCAAACCCAAATCCTTTGACACCTTCATGTTTTCAATACCAGCGCCAACGCACGCCTAGTCAATTTCTGATCACAATGCAATAGTCAAAGTTATGTGTTTTATTATAAGCAGAGAGATAGACGTATTATTATTGGACGATCTCATGTAATAAACTTATAGCGTTGATAATAATTAATGTACTTATATAATTAACGATAAAAAAAGATTTCATTCTATAGAAATTAATTATTTATTTGAACATAATTTTTTTTCTAAATAAATAGAAAAGAGGGAACCCACCGGCCTGATGGTAAGCAGTCACTGTCGCTTGCAACTCTAGAGGCGTGACAGCGCTTTGCTAGTATATTACAGAATATAATTTCCATAATTTCCAATTTTTTTTATTTTTACTTAAAGGAGTTTTCTGTCAAAGCTATTTGTTACTTTTCCTATGGCTATTTCCGTATTTGCAGCCTCTGACGATATTTTGTTAATAAGCCAATCAAACCAGACGGAAAAATAACATCTTATCCATCGAAGGGTCTCTCTGGATAAGAAAGGTACAAGACTAACATCAATGACACCCAGGAGAGGAGGCCTATACCCAGCAGTAGTACAAGGGCTGAAGATGATGAACCAACGAAAGTTTTTTTTACGTAGTCTAGGTTTGCGTTCGACTACAGCCTGTCTGATGTTAAGCTGTTGTTGCAGTCTAGGTTGTAACACGCTTACCTAGAAGATACCCTATTAACTCTAGCTTTGAAGACCTTTGGATTGTAGTTCGTAGGAAACACAGCTTCCGGTAAAGTTATAATTATAATTACGTGTGTTGTGTCTGGTCGTTTGTATGTATAATAAGTATGTATTTACAAAAAGAAAAGTATATAAGTATTATATCCGTTATCTAGTACCCACGACACAATCGTTTGCTTAGTGTAGGGCTAGATGGCGATGTGTACAATGTCCCGCAATATATACTTATAAGCTTTGCCGTCCGTACAATAAACGTAGAGGCAAAGCGCTGCCAAATAATTTCAACAGATATCTCCTACACTACAATGTAAAGTCGTCAAATTAGAATACAATATGGTCGTTTTGAATTATTTATTATTAATTGCATATCAACATTCCTTAGTAATGATTTCTTCCGACACTGAACTTGTCGGGCTATCATTGAAATTTGAATTTTGTATTAATTAATATATAAATTATGTAATATAGTTATTATATCCGGTATTGGAATATTTGATTACGTATTAGAAATGTTTGTAATTTTTTTGAGGAGAAACATAAATTGTTATAGGAAACTCGAATGTGTCGATTTAAGGTCTAATCTATCTCCATACAAAATGTCAGCTTAATCTAAATATAAATAAAACTCAAAGGTGACTGACTGACTGACTGATATAGTGATCTATCAACGCACAGCCCAAACCACTGGACGGATTGGGCTGAAATTTGGAATGAAGGTAGATGTTATGATTTAGGCATCCGCTAAGAAAGGATTTTTAGAAATGCCACTTTTAAAGGGGTGAAATAGGGTTGCAAGGTTTACTTCTTAATGCGAGCGAAGCCGCGAACACCCACTAGTTGATCAATATATTTAAACGTGAAGATGGATAAAACGCACTAACACGCTTCCGAATTAATTTTATGTCTTATCAGGTTAAATATGATATCGTGTTAGAGAAAAACAAATGTTGGTATGCATTTTAAGCTAGTGTGGCTCAGCGGTTCCAGTGTCTGCTTTACTGGTGGCTGGTTTGAATCCGGCCCTACACCAGTGATTTGTATTTTCATCTTGTGTGGATTTACACTCGCTTAGCGGTGACAAAAAACATCGTGAGGAAACCGACATGTTTGAGGACCACAATATCTGAGGACATGTGTCTTCCGTGGAAGGACCTGGGCGCACACCACGGTGTATCTGCACAAGAGAACTCCCCTGACGAATTAATTCTGCGGGGGAGTCACAACCCTCAGTCATGAGGACATATCAATCAATCAATATAGCTTTATTGTACACCAGAAAACAAAAATACAAAAACAATTTACGGTAAAATTACTTAACCTAGGTACATTGACATACGACTCAAGATAGATATTAGATTTTTAGGATTGCTTTTAGTCAATGTGAATATGGTAAAAAATCAGGAAGTAAATATGTTATAAACCTATTCATATCAATTTGCTATAATGTAATAAAATTGTTTATAAGTGGTGAATATATAAATAAAACCAGTCATCAAATGCACATAAATATTATAATCGTTACAATAATAATCCATAGTCACTATTATATAATAATAATTTAATAATCTCTTACACTATTAAAGCTGGTATAGATTTTTAATTGGTTTAACCGCGATGTTGCTACACTCAATAATATTCATATAACATTAACAAAAACTCTTAAATTATTACAACACTGAGTACTCATTGCATTTTAATTTACAAAAAAAAACAACTATTAATTTAATTACTATGTAAGGGATAAATTATATTTTTAAGATAGCATTATGATAGTTAAATTAGGAATTTTAAAACTTAATATTTGTTTTATTTGCAAGTTTAATTAATTTCGATATAATAATTTCAATAATTTGTTTAATTCTAAAATTATTAACAGCAAAAACGTTTATAACGTGGCTTTTATTACTAACAAAATGTTAACACATGTAATATTTTAAAATTGTATCCTTCAAATTGAAGAAAACATGAATCTTATGCATACTAATAAAAAAATAACATGTGTCAAGTTGACCTAAGAAAAAAAAACTTTTAGAAGACTTAATAACTTCCTCTTTTTGAAGTCGATTAATTAAATATAGACTAATTTGAATCTTTTTCCGTGAAAGGACCTGGGTGCCCACCACGATGTATCTGCCTAAGAAAACTCCCCTAACGAATTAACTCTGCTGGGGAGTCACGACCCTCAGTCAAGAGGAAATACAACTAAAGAGAGAATTTGAAACTTTTTTAGTGATATTCAAAAAAACAATCTTCTGTATTACCAAAAATTAATTAAAAGCCACTAGGTATAAGTTACAATATAACATCTAAAACATAGACAGTTATAATAATAACTATGATTAAGATTTACAATAAGTATAACAATTATAATATAATTGAAGATACAACAACACGTTTATAACCATAATAATTTAATAACTAATTTAATTAAGTTTAATTATAAGTCTAATTTATTAGATATTTAATTGTAACAAAATTGCGAGTCATCTATTGCACAAAAAGGGCACATATTCTATAATTCCCTAAAATAATAATTATACATTATTAATGGTATCAAACCGAAATAAGACTGAATGACATGAAAAACAATTTAATAAGTAATTTAATAAAGTAAAAGTACAAAAACATCAATTAGGAAGTTGTAAATAATTATTATATTATTATATATTATCAACTTTCTGCATAATTTAATTATTAAATTGAAAATAATAACAACTTTCTGGACGATTTTAGAAATTTTCTTCATTGTGTGAGACACCTGTTTTTGTGAAATTAACAGGGTTTTATATTTATCTATCCGGGATCAGAAGTGCCGCAGAATTGTTTCGCTTGGCAATGAACAAAATAAAGTATGCAGAACTGACTGCCAGCCTTCACTAGTTGGAGAGGCACCATAAGAAGAAGAAGAATATTTATTAAGGTACTAGGTACCAACATTAAGGATTAATAAAAAATTATACTAAGTTTGAGAAAGATACCACTAACTCTGTATTTAAGATGTTATTTTCTCTTTAAATCAACCTATCGGAAACATCGCATTTTACCCGTAAACATTCAGAAGCACCAACACACACATTTATTAATACACGTACAATAAACATTTATAATATTAATTTATTTATTATTAATAATTAATAATAAGACTAGGTTTTGTGTACTCTTAACTCATTGGGACCAGATTTTGTTTTCGTGCGAGAAAAAAAAAAAAACTTTAGAATATGTATTATTAATAACATAAGTAATGTTACATTATTAAAATGTGTATTATTGAATTTGATGGCAATTAAAATCATATAAAGATTAAACATTGTACTTGCTTGATTATTTATTTTATATAATAATCCTTTGAATGCGCTACCCATTGATTTCCATCAGTACAAGTTGTACTGTGGAAATCAATGGTTACCAGATAATATCTAAATCTAAACCAATATGAATAAAAGATAATTTTTTGTCCCATTTTTTTCTTAGTCAAAACTGTTAGTGTATGAAAGAGACAAAACATCGATCAATATTATATTAAATTTTGACATGGAAATAAGAAGTTAATGTTCTAGAATAAACAAAATGAAATGACAAAATAAAGTTATACAATATTAATAATATTATACAATTTTACTTGAGAACTGGCACAATAGAAAGTTATGGCCAATTAAAAAAAAAAAAAAAAAAAATATTATACATTTATTCTTTAAGCAAATCGTTGACTGGACGGAATGCAAATTAAAGTGATTAGATATAATATAATTAATAACAATTCATTAATTAAAGGAAATTTAATTATAGGAAATTATACAACCAAAACAGTTTTTGCAAATGTACACATATATTAAATGAATTATAATAATAATTTGTATGTATTTTAAATATTATTCATAATCAAATCTAATTTTAATAATGAAGAAAGCCGCATTTGATTTGATAAGAATATCCGATACAATTCTAATATTATATATACTTCAATATTTTTTTGAGTAAAAAGCGGGAGGCTCTAAAATTTATTTACTTATTTATTTATATTAATTAGCTATTTTTTTACTTTCTCTATAAACGGATACAATAAATCCTATAGAAAAATATTTACAAAAATTGATGGTATAGGAAATTTCGGGACGTTTCTGTTGTGAATTGGCACAATTTTGATATTTTTATAATATATTTTTTAAATTTCCAAATGTATATATTTTCGTAATTATTTTGTGCCAAAAAGCTTTATAATTTTGTCACACAAGTATGCGAGATATAATTTTGATTACATTTCTATCAAAATTTGGTACACAAATATTTTTTCAATCATCAATCTGAAGTAAATCAAGCTTCTTATCCACGTGAAGTTTTAATTATTTATTTAAACGATAAAATATGAAGTTATTTTCTTAACTTTTTCTTTTATTAGCTCCTGAGAAATATGACTAATTTCCTAAAATAACATCATCCTTCACATACTAATATTATTATAATAATGTACTTAATGCACATTGTTCTATTTAAAAACAAATTGATTATGATAATTTGTAATATTTTTAATGAAACGTTTGTATTAATTATTATGCTATGCCTAAATTAAACAACAATTAATTCTAATTTTAAAATGGACGCAAATTATTAAGTTTTAGCAATGTTATAGCTTATTACATTATATATTATTATGTGTATATATATATAAAATATACACATACTATAATATATAAAAAACATAATATATATAATAAATAATAATAAAGTTGTGCAACAAATAAGAGACCAAATAAATATTATAATATGTATTTAAAGAAGAGTATGTATTATTATACAATATTATATGAAAAACGAGATCGTAAGTAAATTGCAATTATAGTAAAATTTACAAAAAAATGTATTTAAGAAAATGATTAGCAGAAGATTGTTTAAATGGATTATTAATTAAATTAATATCATAGTAAACATAGAAGTAAAGTGATTTGTCTTATTTATTTAAATCTATTGATAAGTAAGAACTTTAATGATGGAGTATCCAATAAGCTAATTAAAAATCAATTCAAAAATATATACCTACTATTCAAAACCCCTCGGAGCGCTTGCTTGACGCGACGCATGACCAAAATGCTGGCCTTTTTCTGGCTCAACGTTACAGCATTGCCATCCAGCGTAGTAATGCGGCCAGCATGCTGGGCACGCTGCCCTCTGGCAGTGGGCTGGAGCACTTAGATTCGTCAACTAGAAACTAAAAAGTCTAATAACTAAATACGGATTTCAGGTCATTTCACACAGCGCCATCTAGCGCCACATTAAGCAAACGCTCATGTTAATAAACTAAAACGCTCGAAAACATCTCGCTACAAGAAAAAAAAACAAAAGGATACCTTTGGCTTTTTACCTTATTATACGTTTGATAATTTTGAAAGAAAAAATCTAATATTATTTGAAGTAATAATAAATAAATAATGTAGACGTTTTGGTGAACGGTCCTATAGCGAAGAGCCTCGATCAACACCTTAAGAGGCTCTCCTTGGAAAGTTAGGAGACAGTGATCCTTGACACGGCGCGTATTGTCCGGAGGTTCTTGTCTTTGTAGCCTCTACCACCGGTTGCTTAGGTCCTGCCCCGCTGCCGGCGGCATCACTAGTTTTAAGTTTTTTTAAATATTTGTTTTTTTTACATACATATATATTGTAAAATAAATAAAAATAGTTATAAATAAAATGAATACAAAGAAAATAAATAATAATTAACAATGCATAAACAGCTTGAAGAAGCCCCGTCCTTTCTCTGGTTCTGGTCCCATCAGCATTGGCACTTGGTTCTTGTGCGTTATTGTTATCTGAAAAGAATAAAAAAATTTATTTAAAAGATATTTTCTTAAATATTCTGTTTTCAAATTATTGTTATTACTTGTAATTATTGTCTTCGGTTAACTTTGTCTTACTGTAACCTACTTAATAAATGTAATATTACCAGTTATAATAGTGACGTTCTCTGTAAACTTTAAAAGTATAACATTATTATTGTAAAGAAAGTACACAAATAGTTAGTCTTATAAATTTACAATTGTTTCACATAATATCCTATAAGATCAAGTTTCTATTTTATTATAATGTTTGGTTTGTAAGTGGTTTTTCTGTCTATTATGAACAAATAAATATATAATAAAATCAGTAACACCTTCTTGGAGTAACAATCCAATTAATTGGATTGCTCATTGAATCATCGGTTTTTGGTTTTCAACACAATAGTTACATATACAAAAATAGAGGTACGACATTTTAGTACTTTAGGTTTGCTATATGTAGGTTAGGTTGGTTATACATATATACATATGTGTCTCCCGTGCAAGGACCTGGGCGCCACCACGATGTATCTGCACAAGAGAACTTCTATGGGCGATATTTCTTGGGTCTTGTTGGATCTATCGTTTACGTAAGAGAAACGCCATTTTCACAGTAATTCTGTTTTAATATGAGACGCGCTTCACCTCTAAGCCGTAGCCATCTTTACCGGTGTAAGAATACGTGAACTAAAATATCATAGAGCTTATAGACTATGCTACAGACTAAAAATTACACATAGACAATGCATAGATAATAATATTTAATTCTTAACATCCTCCCAGGGGCAAAGTCAAAGTTACAGTAAGGATGCATAGTCTATTTGTATACATTCAAACTTCTAAAAATATCAATTACAAATAGTTGACACTTAGTATACATTTCAAATTATTTGTTACTTCTAAAAAATATCAAGATTATTCTCATTATCAATAAATCACACAAATCGCTTAGTATATTAACTTCAGTCAAAATGTAACAATGCTTACAACCATATACAAATCTAATTAACATCTATTGTTACCAAAATAATCATAAGTTACAATTTTCTTGTTAACAAGTTACTACAATTATTAATTTCAAAGTACACAAATTACAAAAATCGTTGTGGTAATTTAATATTGCGTCCTGACCTAGTCATGGAAGCTAATGGAACAGATGTTGGCTCTACCTGAGAACACTCGGGTGATAACTGTGATTCTGAAGGCTCAACTGTACTAACCTGTGATGCCCTTTCGAGCCACTCTGGTGTCACTGACAGCTCCAATGGGTACAGTTTCTGGTATGCTCGTATCCGCTCTCCTGCTGCAGTTTGTACTCTGGCAGACCTCGTCCGTCCATCTTTTCCTGAAAAAATTTCAACAACAATCCCCACAGGCCAATGCAATCTGCGGATGCCCTTTTCGCCTTCCACAAGTACCAAGTCTCCTACTTTTGGTTCTCTGTCTCCTTCCTTTCCTTTTGCAACTAGTAATGACAAATATTCATTCTTGAATCTACTTCTAAAGTCTTCTCTGAGTTTCTGTAAGTATTTGAAACGAACTTGTAGATTCTTTTCATCAATTTGGTCAAAGTCAGGTATTTGATCACTTGTAGATAAGCTTTGAAGAAACATCATAGGTGTGAGAGGTCTCACATTTCCAATTTCTACATAAGTAAGTGGTCTGCTGTTGATGACTGTCTCACAATCACATAAAATTGTTGACAATTCAATCCAGTCAAGCGATGCTTTCCCAAGTATCCTTTTGAGCATATCTTTCACAACTCTGATTAAACGCTCCCACCACCCTCCCCACCACGGAGCTGCTGGCACGGAGAACTTCCATCTGCTTTGCTGTGAACCTTTTGCATATCATGCATCCTGTAACAACTTTCTTTACAAGTCTTCTCACTCCTGTTATCCAGTATGTGTTTCTTAGAGTTGTTATAAGATTCAATGCACCCATATGACCCATCTTTCTATGTAATTCTTGAACCATTCTATATACGATTTCATGGTTTCCTGGAAGTAATATAGGGTTAATGAACTCCTTTGTTTCGTTGGTGTAATCCATTCTTGTCTTTACTTTCATTATACCTCCTTCTTCCATCGTTAAAAGTTTCTTGTTCTTTGAATTCTTTTTATAGATTTCCTTCTGTATTAATTTAAATAATACTTTCTCTGCATACTCATACTCTTCTGAGGATATAGTTGAACTGCTTATGTTTGTATCATGCATTTCTCTACATCTGGGGCTCAGTCTAAGCAGTCTAGCTATAAGTCTAACTATCTTGCTGTATTGGTTAAAGTATAACAGTCTCTTACTGAAATCTTCTGTTGCAATCTCCAAATTGACATACATTGTTTTGCACTGTTCCTTATTAATGATTTCTTCTTCAGTCTTTGTATGGCTTACTGAAGACTTGGGCCATTTTAATTCTTTTAAATATAACCATTGTGGACCCATCCACCACTGAGATTCTAGCATCATTTTGGCATTGCAGCCACGAGAAGGTAAGTCAGCAATATTGTTTACTCCGGGTATATGTTTCCAGTCCTCTTTGTTCGTATTGGTGCAGATTTCTCTCACTCTGTTTGTAACAAACGTTTTCCATGTATCTTGTCTTTGAATCCACGCCAACACAACAGCAGAGTCAGTCCAGCAGTAAACTTTGCAATCTTTGCATGCTGTAAGCAAACCTGATATTACAACTTCATGGTACAATCTTGATGCAATGAGGGATCCCATTAATTCCAGTCTTGGCAGTGTCATTTGTCTTTTGCTCGGTGATACTCTGCTTTTAGCTAATAAAAGACGTACCGTTACCTGTCCCTGGTGTTCTGTGCGCAGGAATACACATCCAGAGTAGGCATCTTTGCTAGCATCACTAAATACATGTACTGATGTCTTGCATTGTTCCAAAGGAAAGTCAGATACTGTTCTTGGTATCTCACACTCTTGTAAGTAATCAATAGTATTTATCCAATCCTTGTATTCTTTCTCTAGTTCTGTCGGTATCTTCTCATCCCATCCAGTTTTGAGTAACCAGGCTTTCTGTATGATTAGCTTGGGAATGAGCGTGACGGGGCTCAGAAATCCAATTGGATCGAATATTTGCTGTGCAGTTGATAACAAATCTCTTTTGGTAGTTTCCTTTGGTACAATTTTTAAGTTAACATTACAGTATAACTTATCTGTATATCTGTTCCAAAGGATTCCTAGAATTGATACTGGTTTCTCTTCTTGAATTGAGTTGCTCATCCATCCTCGTAGTTCAAATTTTCCTTTTTCCATAAGTTCTGTAGCTTCTTTGATAAATTGCATAACTTCCGCCTTGGTGTCGAAGCTTGTAACACAGTTGTCAACATAAAATGATGCTTTTAACTTCTCTGCTGTGTTCGGGTACATTTCAGAATATTGTTCGAGGTGGTAGTTCAGTGTGGCTGCCAGCAAAAATGGACTACATGCAACACCAAATGGAACTCTTGCGTGTTGATAAGTTACCATTTTTTCTTGGTTGCTGGGGTCATCCCACCATAACAATTTCAGGAACTTTCTATCTTCTGGGGCTACAGATATTTGTAAAAAAGCCTTTTTGATATCTGAGGTTACTCCATACATCCCAGCTCTAAACATGACTATTAATTTAGGAATGGTTTCTAGTAGGTTTTCACCTTTTTCTACACACATGTTCAGTGACATTCCATTTTTGTCTTTAGATGCTGCGTCAAATACTGGTCGTATCTTAGTAGTAGCACTCTCCATTTTTATCACAGCATGGTGCGGTAAGTAGTGTCCATCTTTTATATTTTTTGGCTCTACTTCTTCAATAATACCTTCCTGTTTCCATTCTTGAAAGATGTTATGGTAATCTTCGAGTCTTCCAGTTTTAGACAATTTCTGTGTTGTGCTGTGTAATCGCCTGCTTGCTGCATCATAATTTGACTCGACCACAGGGTAGCCTTCTTTCCAAAGGAGTGGTACTTCGTAGCGGCCGTTTTCATTTACTGAAATGTCAACAGAAGTATCTTTATTTTTATGGCAATATGGATCTTTGATACCTAATGTTTCCACATCCCACAGAAATTCTAATGAGTCTCTTATTTCTGGTGTTGCTGTTATCAATGCTGAGTGTACTATATTGCTATATATTCCAGTCTGAACTGGTCCTTGTAGTACCCACCCCAGCTTTGTCTCTAAAGCAACCAATTTCTCAGTAATCCTTACCAAACCGCCTTCTGCAATGCCTCCTAATTCGTCTGATCCAATAAGAAGACTTATCTTTTCTGTCTTATTTGTGTCAGTATCCGATAGTTTGATATTTTGTTTCTTAAGTTGAGTTAGAAGTTTTTGATTCTGTACTCTAGGTATATCTTCACAAATTGTATCTTGTTCCAATCCAAACATTGTTGTACTAAAGGTATTGTCAAGGTTACTTACTTGAAACTTGAATTTTCTAAGAGTCTCTGCTTGTTTAGTGATCCCTCCAAACAATGAATGTTTTAACTCTTCGTGATCATTTACCTCTAGTCCTAATTCTTTTGCCAAATCTGTGTTGATGTATGTGCGCATTGATCCCGGATCTAGGAAGGCTCGGACTTCCTTCTGCTTTCCGGTACTGCCACCTGTAATTTTGACAAGCACAGTCTGAAGTGAGATATTAGAGACACTCTTTGAAAGGTGATTTGTTGCAGTAGTTGTTTCACTAGGTTTTGTTTTGGAAGTTGTTCCAGCAGTCTTTGTTGTGTCGTGAAGGTTGGGACACAAAACAATCAGGTGACGTTTACTGCAACTCATGCATCTTATAAATGCTTTGCATGACTTTGCCAAGTGTCCTTTTTTGAGACACACATAACAAGCTCCGTTTTTCTTAATAGCTAGTTTTTTCATTTCAAGATCCAGTTCCCTAGCTTTATTGCACTCAAAGGTGCCATGACCTGTTTTGTTGCAAAATAAACATGAGTCCTTACCTTGGGTGTTAGGCTTATCCTGTACCTTTTTAGATTCATTAACTAGACATGTAGCCGTTGCTGGTGTAGTCATAGGCCTTTCGAATAAGGCCTCCGCAGGTTGCACCGGCTCTGTCAAAAATTCTTGTTTAGCCAACTGCACCCGTTGGTCTGCTTCAACCTCAGTCTGCAAAAAATCTATTAAGTTTCCTAACTTAGAGCTAGTACCAGTTGCATTCAGTTTGTGTGATGTTTTGCTCCATACCAACAAAGTGTTCTCTGGCAGTGCCGACTCTATCATAGGTAGTAGTACACATTCATATTTGTCTTTTACAATGCCTAAACTTTCTAAAATTTGCAAATTAGTGGTAATCTTATCATACAGAAATTCAATTGACTGTGTTTTATGTGTAACAAGTTTTAGTAGTTCTCTAATGTAAATTTCAATTAAAGTTTCATTTTTGGCAAATCTTTCCTTTAGTGTACTAATCACCTTACTATAATTTTCTTCAGTGGGAGGATATCCATCAACTAATGTTCTTGCTTTGCTTCCTTCGGTCATCGCTTGGGATAAATATTGAAACTTGGTTTCCGCGTCGATCGTCTCATTTTCATGGATTTTCTTGTACTGCCCCCAAAACTGCAGCCAAGTCTTCGGATCGTCGTTAAATTCCCTTATCTTAAGCTTTGGTAAGTTGAGTCTTGTAATCTTGTCCTTCTTCAGTTTATTTTTGATACGCAGCCATCTTAATTTATACTTGTCTGCTTCGTCGCAATCTTGTTCGTATTCCTGTTTCTCGTCTTCAAAAGCTAATAATTCAGACTGTATTTTCGAATCCAGCTTTTCCATTTCATGAATTTTTTGTTCGAGAAATTCTAGGTCTTCGGCCGTGGCCGTCACTGATTCACATTGTGATTCACACCTTGTGAAAGCTCGTCGCACCTGGGCACGTTCTCTTACAAGTTTCTTTAGATCCATATCGCCGTTCATCCCAATTATCTTTTACTGTTCGAAACTTGGGCAGGGTCGCCAGTTATGGGCGATATTTCTTGGGTCTTGTTGGATCTATCGTTTACGTAAGAGAAACGCCATTTTCACAGTAATTCTGTTTTAATATGAGACGCGCTTCACCTCTAAGCCGTAGCCATTTTTACCGGTGTAAGAATACGTGAACTAAAATATCATAGAGCTTATAGACTATGCTACAGACTAAAAATTACACATAGACAATGCATAGATAATAATATTTAATTCTTAACAACTTCACTAACGAATTAATTCAGCGGGGGAGTCACGACCCTCAGTCATGAAGAATACGACTCAAGAGATAGGTTGCTATAGCTTGATTGTTAATGCAGATGTGTGATAAATCTAAGAATATGAAACTTAGAATACGAATAGATAAGATGTTGATCAGGCGTTACTTTGCGGAAATCCATTGTAAATGAAACTCTGGAGATTTTACGCTGCGACTGCTCCTTAATCGACTACAAACCACAAACTAACACACTTAAAAACCATCAAATTTGTTGTTTGATGACGGTTACGGAGCAGTCGCAGCGGAAAACAATACATATTTCTCCAGAGTTTCAAATACGAGTGGATATTCGCAAAGTAACGCCTGATCAATATCTTATCTATTTGTATTCTAAGTCTATTATAATACGAATAGATAAGATATATATGGTATAGATTTATTAAAGAGGTAAGTTTTCCCTTACTTTGCAGGGAGGCTGCATCCACGGCTCTCCGTCGATCTGCATGGGGAATGTTCTCTTCGTGGTGATAGTTATAGAACTGCACTGAGCTAGTCGCCGCCCCGACGCGCGGAGTCCTGCAATCAGTGTAAAAAAAACGTTTAGTTACCACGTTCAAAGAGAAGGTTACCTATCTTACTTAATCTATCCTTACCCGAATCTCTATTTCCCTTAAACTATAGTTTGTCGGTCTTCCAGTCGAAAGTAAACCGGTTTCTTCTAGACAAACGCGCTAGATTATAACGTTGCTTAACATCAGGGAAGTTGTAATCAAGCGTGAGCCTATATCACGTAAAAAAGGTTACAAAATTACATAAGCATTTTTATTTTTTAAAATGTAAAAGCAAATTTTTGCTGCGACGATTTCTACTAATTAAAACAATACACAGATGAAACAGTCAGGCGTTATTTGCCCCGTGTATTGTGGAAAAAACGCCTTTCTTATTCGTCATCATTCTGTGCAGCGGTGCGTGAAACAATAATATTTATTTGAACACACATTTCATGTACAGAGTATCTTAAAATAAGGTACAGTATGTCGTAATGTTCAAATGTGATATTTCTAATTGACGTGTAATCTTTTGTTTACAAATAAATTGTTTATCTGTTAATGCAGCGTTGCTTGAAAACAAAACAAACTTAGTTTCATCTAATTTTATTTCTTTCTTACCAGTTCTCACTTGTCCCATGTGGAGACAGTTCTCTAGCCCTATGACTTCTATCAATTTGTCTCCAATATCTGAAACCAATACAATTTTATCAAACTCTAAAGTGCAAGTATCTCGATTTAATCTTACTCTCTAGCCCTTGACTTGTTTGACTAAGCATTAGGCATAAGAAAAACAACAGCGAGACTACCAAAAGGCAGCATTCTTGGACCAGTGTTATTTAGTCTTCACGCTAATGGCCTCGAATCTACTATTAAAAGGAAACTAAGACAACTTGCATTATAAGTAATAATAAATAGGACACGTTATCACTGTCTCTATCTCTCACGTTTGACTCTTCATAGAAGAGAAGGAGGAAGCAAGTGTACCTTGCTGTGCATTAGAGAGCCTGCCCCGGCGGTGCGCGCCACTCGAGCCCCACAGGTTGGACCCGCCGTGTGCGTATGGGATGTTTAACAACGCGACACCTTGTAATGCACCACCTTTGTTCAGTTCGAGGGATGAGCCGTCGCACTGAAAAAAGATAAATAAGATGTTAATAATAGTGTGACTATGATACAAAGATTTATGAAAAGATCATTGCATTTTTTTGACCTGAAGTAATAGTTGTGTAAGATTGAGCCTTGGAGCTCATCTTTACTATAATATAATTGGAATTGGCTCTCAAAACAAGTTGCTGAAATGCACCGTTAAATGCTAGATGACTGATTTTAAATTAAAGTCCAAAAAACACCTCAAAAACTAAAAAATAATTCATTGAGAAATCATAATATATTGGGGCTTGCTATGCGAGCGTTTTTCTCTCAAACCTCAAAGTAGTACTTGCAGCTACAGTCAGTAAGCATGATTTCTCATTTATAAAAGTTAATATCTATATACATTATAATCTTTTGTTTGTATCTCTCTAAGAGTAGTATTTCCTCATGACTGAGGTTCGTGACTCCCCCACAGAATGAATTCGTTATAGAGGAGTTCTCTTGTGCAGATACATCGTGGTGGGAGCCCAGGTCCTTCCACGGAAGACACATGTCCTTGGATATTGTGGTCCTCAAACATGTTGTTTGTACACTGATAAGTAAATAAATACCTCAATATCCATATGCTCATGTAGATTCTTGCAGCTCGCCGCGAACTGCTCCGACGTGGCAAACTCGAAGTACCACAGCTTGTTCTTCATCCTGGAACTGAACTTGTCCGGGTTCCTCTCCCGCTCAGTGTGGAACTTCACGCAGATTGCCGCGTCCTGGAATTAATAGGAATATGACATGTATTTTATTTAAAAACTAACAATATTTGAAACTGAAATCTGTCTAAATTTCATCGACTTGCCTTACAACAAGCTTTAGTTCTGGTGAAAGGTAGAGTGTGTTATAATTATTAACCAGTTAGTTCTAACTTAGTACATTGCTACATTGGAGTTTTGTGGAAAACACGGGACAGGGATGCTGTGCTGGAGTTTAATTCGTTACAAAATAGTTATTTATTCATACATTCATCATCATCATCATCAGCCTAATGGGACCCACTATAGGTATATGGGTATAGGCCTCCTCCCTCATACGCCAATATACTCCCTGTCTTGCACTGTTCTTGCCCAGATGTTTCCTTCTAACTTTCTAATATCATCCAGCCACCGTTGCACGGGTCTTCCTACACTTCCTATTTATACATTACAGGACAATATTTGACACAATTTACTTGACTTTTTTTTTTGGACATTGCACACAGCGCCATCTAGCCCCACACTAAGCAAACGCTTGTGTCGTGGGTACTAGATAACGGATATAATACTTATATACTTTTCTTTTTAGTAAATACATACTTATTATACATACAAACAACCAGACTCAACACAAGAAATTATATATTTTTAAAATGCATAAATACTTGTGTCAGGCGGGAATCGAACCCGCAACCCCTAGATTAGAAGGCAGAGCCACTACCAACTAAGCTAACAGGCCAGTTTTTGTTTTTTCTTTACAGAAAATAGTCAAGCATTCACAAACACAAAGTTTCGATACTTACAACACCTACGGAGAAGTAGTTGTTGATGATGTTGTAAGGAACGACGGTGGGATGTGGGGTCGTATGCGGAATCTGAGGCTGGTCACACTGAAACAAAAAAAATGTAGTTGAAGATAGAAAAATACTTTTTTAGACGAGAGAGACAGGCATTTGATCACCAAGTCAAAAATACTATTAAGTCCGAATATACGCAAAGACCGATAGTAACTGTTTTATTTATGGAGGATGGTTAGGACTTTAGAGTGTCAATACAAATAACTCCTGTTTTACAAGTTTCAGAAAGTTATACCTTTCTCTCCACCTGGAGCCCTGTTCACAGTATATTATAACCCAGGGGTCTTGAAATCTAGAGTAAATAGGTTTCTTCTAGGCAAGCGTGCTACATCTTAGACTATAGTGGTGCTTAACATCAGGCAGGCTATAGTCAAACGTAAGCCTATTTCGTGTATAAAATTCAAAAACCTTCATTTTAACTGATAATATTTTTTTATTATTATTACTATGAAAATAGATTAAGTAAATTTAAATAAGTTATACTTAATGATTAAAATAATACCGAATATGAATTTTGAAAATGACTAAAGTCTCAAATGCTTTTATTTTACTTTAGGCGATTTTTGAATTTTCTAAAAGGAATATAAAATATATCACCTCTGTAGTAGTGTTCTCTACAATGATAGACCATCGATCCATCATAACAGTGCTAGCTCGGGAGATCTTGTCCAGGATCTTGTGGATGGACTCGCCTTCGTACCTGGAAATATTAAAGAAAAAGCGTTACTAAAATTGATTTTGAAAATTATATATCTTCGGTAAATTTGTTTGGTTGTTTGAGGGCCACCAACTCTGGTGTCAGAGTTTTAAAACCGCCCTAAAGGCCTTTTATAAACCTGTAATTCTGTAAATAAATAATTTATTTCTGTTTTTCTTTCACATGGCTTGACATCTGACGTATTAAGACAGAGAGCCGCTACCTACAAGTTAACGTGTTATCCGATCTACGGAAGCACCCAAAATGAAATGAAAAGTGTTTTTAAAGCGCCCTAAGGTCTCAACACGAGAGTTGGCCGCCGTCATTCTATAAGAAGATGAATGAAGCACTTTGCAAGCCTTGTTAAGATAAAAAGTAGTCAGTACTTACCCTCCACCCCATCGCAAACACCGAGCCAGGTCGTTTCCAGTACCCAGAGGGATCACTCCTACTGCGGGCTGCATGTCCATCTGGACTTTATCTGTAACACATAAAACATGGCCTTTATATATTCGATCTGTTTAAAATATTTCTATTTCAAGCCTAGGAGATCAAAAGTCTTAGTAACAACCAATTTAGTCAACGTTAATAACCTAGTTCATTTATCGTGACTTTAATAAAAAGCCAAAATACCAAAACCATGCAATCCTTTCCTACTAATGGACGAACAATATTGTGCAAAAAAACTGGAACGAATTTTAACCGTTCTTTATCAAAGCTACGGTTAATGAATCGAGCTCTATTAGTAAAAAGTTCTCTATAAAATTATGTATTATTTAATTTTACGAACGTAATATTATGTAAATTTATTTAGCCAATTTAACATGAGTACCTACATGTGGTAGTAGAATAATTATAGGCTGTATTATTTATTACGTTTACATTATTTACGTACCCATAGTTTCCAGCACCCATCCAACGGTGCCATCACCCCCGCAGCATATCACTCGGTACTGTCGGACGTCTTTGAACATGTGTAGACCTGGAAATTGATGAAAAAAAACTTTTACTTAACTAGTATACTACAGGAGTCTTATATAATTTTTCATACATCCACCTGTGACATTCTATAATACGTTAAAAGTTTGAAGTTGTAGATTGAAGTTATATTTTTTTAACGCTCAAACTGTTGAACGAATTTGTAAGATCATTTGCACTATTAGAAATGGAAGAATAATAAAGCTTAGGTAGATTTGAATGAACACAAAGATTTTTCTAATTTGTTGGTAGCATGGCAAATAATAGCTATAAAAAAACTTTCAGAAGACTTGATAACCTCCTTTTTTTGAAGTCGGTTAAAAAACGAATAACCAAAATGAGTAAAGTATAATGCATTCTTTTTGTACAAACCCTATTGTTTTATGAGCCCAGCTTTGTTTGGGATGAAAATTGCATGGAAATTATTCTTGTATTTCTAGGTACCTTACTCACCTTGCATAGGTCCTCCTTTAGTGATATCATGCACCTGCCTTGGGTTGAGAATGTACTGCAGTTTCCTCAACACTCTTGACCCCTGCCGGCCACCAGACTTGGGGTTAATGAACACTAGCAGTGGGCAGGTGCCATCGGGGGGTGTTATCTGGAAATAAAAAAAAACATGGATAAGTTGAGGGATCTTAATAAATAAATATTCCGGGACATTGCACACAGCGCCATCTAGCCCCACACTAAGCAAACGCTTGTGTCATGGGTAATAGTAAACAATATCTATCTTTACCTTTTCTTGAGAGTGGCAAATATGCCGTCGAATTCCTCAAAACACTGTAGGTATTCAGAGTATGTTATTGAGCTACTTTTAGTGCAACAAATAATTTGTTATGTCAACTTGGCTTTAAAACTAACATTTATAAAAATAGTCGTATTTATAGCCTGCAATAGGTAGGTACTAACATTGCAATTCGCTGCTCCGAACAATTGTTCCGATGCAGAGTCTAGCTGAAATTAAAAATTTATACGAAAAAACCAACGAATCTCCGCTATAGATATGTATTCGCGTGTATTAATGTTGAGTTAATTTGTAAGAGTGGCAAGCTCTATTTGTCTAGTGTTTCAAGCTGACTTGAACAACTCAACTGTACACTGCAGTAATTCACAGATAGTCTCAGTTTTATAATATAAACCATTATGAATTTCATTACCTGAAATGACATAGGAGGTGCACGCGGCTTAGCTTCTTCTTTGTTCTCTTCTTGTGTGATTGAAATCGGCAGAGATATTGAGGTGGGAATGGTTGACTGAAACAACAATACAAGAAATCACATGAATTTACACTATTGTAAAGATAGCGTTCAAAATGCAGCCGTATTTCTATGTAAGTTACTTTAATAAATAAAATAAAAGTCATTTATTTCAGGCTTGCACCCATAAACTTAAACTTCTTAAAATTAATACACTGTATAGGGGTGAATCAATTTAAAAATAAATATAAAATAAAATGCACGATCACTTTTTGTTTCGGTCCATGTGAACAGATATCCAGCGCCTAAACACTGGATTCCGGACATCGTCAGAGACAGCCACAAGAATACTGTTGCCGGAACGGCGCATTCTTTGCCAGAAAGAGGCTACACGATATCTAGTTACGGCATAGAAATCAGGGACCCCCGCATCAGCGAACATGCCCGACGCGCTGCAGCACCGCGGGAGCCGCATAAGAGCCCGGAACGCGTCATTGTACTGGACTCTTATTCTGCTCATAGTTTTCTGCGTGTACGTTATCCACAGCTGGGAGGTGTACAAGCCTAAGCAGTACGCCTTAAAGAGTGTGGTCTTTACGTCCTCACTGCACTTCGCGAATCGCCGAGCAAGCATGTTGCCTCTGATAGCGAGAGCCCTCCGCTTGCGTTCTATGTCGTCATTATCATGCAGCCGTTCCGTCAACAGATGTCCCAGATATTTGAACTGCTTAACAACATTAACTTTGGATCCATTCAACGTCACTTCAGGTATCCTGTCCGGACCCGGACCCGACGTAGCTTGCATGTCTCACATCTCTCATAACCACTCACCGCTTGTTCCACAAGTATTACTTTAAATTTTGAAGCTTTCTTATCCCAAAGATTATAGACTCTCGTTAAGTCAGTTCTGCGTGCGTCATCATTCGATTTTTTTTCTTCTATCATAGATTGACAAACACACATTATTACCAAGACAATTGAGTTGATTCTTATCTGTATATCACTATGTTTTCGATGTATCAGACTCCGTTGTCGGTCCAGCACGAGTCAGATGTAATTCACTAAGGGGTGGCTGTAACAAATCTAATCTAATCTACTTTTCTTCAAACTTGAACCTTATCTGAAAGCTATAGAGACTATTTTACCGCGTCGCTATGCGTCCGATGCGGTAGACTCCGCTACCGGCCAGCATTGGTGTGGAGTGGTCGGATGGCAGTGGGTGAAAGAATGTGAGTGACCTTCTCTATTACCAAACTGTACTCTGTTTTGAAGCTGATAGAGTCAAAATTTGTTTGGTTTTACTGCATCATTGCCAAACTCTTTTGAAGTCTAGCAGTTCTGCTACTTAAAATCATATTCATATTCATATATTATATTCATATTCATATATTTTGATAAAACCAATTTACACGTCAAATTAAAATAAAATACATATTGTATAGTCTTATGTCCTATGAATAACTTAGGTTTATCTAAGTTACAAAAACATTATATATTTAACATAATATATAGGTACATCGAGTAAAAAAAACATACTTATATTTTCAATTTAAAAAATTAATCCAGGTCATAGAACGAGTGCCCGATAAGGCAGCGCTGCAACCTAGTCTTAAAACTACCTAGGCTAGGAGCATCGGTTATAGAAACCGGTAATTTATTATATATATTTGGGCCCATGGCATGTGTGAGCTTGGCTGATTTGACCAGAGTTCGATTTATCCCAACAAGATATATGCTTATTACTCACTAAGGTCTAGTTTACATTGTAATTACCGCGTCGCTATGCGTCCGATGTGGTAGACTCCGCTGTCGGTCCAGCACGAGTGGTCGGATGGCAGTGGGTGGGAGGATGTGACTGGTGTGACGGCCGAGTGTGCACGCACCGCCTGCACTCCCCACGCAGCGGTTGTGGAGCTAAAATGTAGAGAAAATAATGGTTCCTTCCCGTTATCCCCGGTGGACGTATCCCCGGTACGGGGACAACGACACGACAAAAAATTTACTTCCCGTTGTCCCCGGTACGGCTCACGGCTCCGGGGACAACGGGAAGTAACTTTTTTACCGTGTAAGTAAATAGTTGATACCCGAGACTGTCTTGCTTTTCTTTAGGATTTAGCTCCAGACTGGCATGTTAGCTTAGTTGGTTTCTAAACTAGGGGTTGCAGGTTCGATTCCCACGTGACACAAGTATTTATGAATTATAATTACTTGTGTTGAGTCTGGTCGTTTGTATTTTTAAATAAGTACATATGTATTTACATAAGAAAATAATATAAATATTATATCCGTTATCTAGTACCCACGACATAGTGTTTACTTAGTGTGGGGCAAAATGGCGCTGTGTGCGATGTCCCGATATATTTATTTTATTTATTTAGACTTCCTATCAGACGCAACTGATAGCTGCGATACACAGGTATGCATAGTCCTAAAACATCTAGTGCGCCAGCTCGGTGTTGGACGTTCAAAGGCACTTGGAAGAAGAACGTATATCCAACAGTTTGCACGGCTCGATGGACATAATATTGAGACTATTATTACCACTATAACTCCAAGTAACATGACAATCCGTCACTCATTTGTGAAGTTAGAAGAATAACAATATGAAAAATACACGTTTCCAATTATATTATAACTACAGGATGCACGTTATATCAGAAAGTAACGTATGTATGTCACTCTCTTGACTCAAATTTAATAAAGATACATATTTTGAAATTAAAATTAATTGAATTCTCTTGACCTAAAACTATCACTATACCAAAATATCGGATGACAAAATCCGTCTTTGCCTACTCTGCTTCATAGAAAACAAACACACAGTTGCAGTAAACATAATTAAAACTTACAAAGAAAGAAAGAAAGAAAGAACGACTTACAGTGACATGACACCATCGACAATGCAATCCGGTGATCCCGTTGTAGCCTTTGATCTTTTTCCGACACCGCGCGCACTTGCCGTGGCAGTTACCTGAAAAATAACATGATAAAAATAAATTTCTAAATACCAACATATTTTTGGTTCGTAGAAGGCAAGGGCGTCAATGCTATTTACTCCTCAGGAGCACTAACAAAGGTTTTATATGTCATTTTAAATTTTGAACGAATAACGGAAAATGTTTTTTTTTTTATGACAAAGCAACTGTCGATGCGATCAGTTCTTGGAACGCCCAAAATGGAATATATCATTCCATTTTAAGCGTTTCTGTGGGTCGGATGACACGTTAAATTGTAGCATGTTTGTCATCGTTTGGCAGTCGTTATGCCATGTCAGATGCTCCTATGCTGGTTTGAAAACTCTCATTCCAGAATTGGCCACTCTCATTCGATAAGAAAAATCCCACCAAAAACATTCTGTAAAAAACTAGCCAAGTCTCGATGGAGCTGCTTGCTTATCTCTAAAAAGTAATGAAATCTAGACAAGGTCGCGCCAAGTCTAAGGTTCGTTACTGCGATTTCTTTATTATCATAGTTAATGTTATATGACCGGCCGTTGAACATTATTTATACGATACCAACCAACGGCCAGTCATATAACATTAACTATAATTATAAAGAAATCGCAGTAACGCACTGCCGTGCCCCCAGAATAATGTGTTTAGAAGGAAAATGCCATGACATGTATTTATCAATCAAGAATTTCTTTTTCACTAGTGGGTTCTCGCGGCTTTGCTCGCATTAAGAAGTAAAACTGGTATCTCCTATTTCACCCCTTTAAAAGTGGCATTTCCAAAAATCCTCTCTTGCCGGATGCCTACGTCATAACATCTACCTTCATTCCAAATTTCAGCCCAATCCGTCCAGTGGTTTGTGCTGTGCGTTGATAGATCACTATATCAGCCAGTCACCTTTCATAATATTTCATAATAGCATAAGCCAAGCAGTACCTTCAACCCAATGGTGTGCCAGAGTAGCAGGCGCTCGTTTCGACTTGGAGTAGGTAGCTATACACGACGCAGGCGCCCTCTGCACGCAGCGCTCGTGTACTGTGAACTTGCAGACTGGAAACAAAGAATTTAAACCATCTCATTAATGTAGAAAGAAAATCAGAAGATCTCTATAACGTCTTCATTTACAGCCGGCTTTATTCCACGCTTATATATAGACCTTATAGTTCTGTCATGAAGGCTATCTTACTCCTGTGACATTTTTTTATTGATTGCAATACGCCTGTCTAAAGAAGCGCTTTAATCACTGGAACAAAGTAGAGCCCTATGTCCAAAATATTGATAAATAAACTTGAGCCTTACGTACACATACAACAGGGTCCTTTCTTCCATAATCCAACCATCACGTTAAGGGATAGATTGCAGTAAGCTAGTGTCAGAAGTACCTAGATATATAACTCTATGGCCTAGATTATTTGGTCAGTAAAGTGCTATGTCCAAAATTCTGTCAAACGAAATTAAACCTTAACTCACATATACAACAGAGTCCTTTCTTCCCTAACCCGACCAGCATGTTAAGGCATAGATTGCAGTACGCCGGTCTGCTGAAGTGTTTGAGTCGCCACGCGTGCTCCCCGTCTTCTTTGACGTTAGTGTCCAAGCCTAGGAGTACTAACAGAGGGATTGTAGTCATTCTGGAATTTGAAAAGAATAATTGTGAGTTAATTAAAAAAAAATAACGTTTATTTCAATCCCTTCCTTAGAAGAGATCGAAGATACAAAGATGAATGTTATGACATATCGGGCGGTTACAGCTATAGCATTAAGTGGCATTCAATTTTGGGCGCTTCCGCGGGTCGGATGACACGTGAAAATGTAGGTCCCGTCTGTTTGACTAGAACAGCTGTCGTTAAGCCATGTCAGAGGCCCTTAGGGCGGTTTGAAAACTCCCGACACCAGAGTTGGCCACTCTCATTCGAAAAGAAGAAGACGGCTATAGCCGAATACTGAAATAAAATGAGAAGTAACTGTACATTATTTTGTTAAGCATGTATATCAAGCGCAATAATTCGATTTAGTTCGTAGTGTGGTTGCTGTTCGTTCGTTGTGAATATTGTTTTAAAATACTGTTACAATAATTTGTTTCTTTAAGCATACCCTCCCCTCTTCCATTCATCCAGAGACACGGTGCCGTCAGCATCATAGTCTATCTCCACCATCATGTCTTGCAGGATCTGAAAATATGTATTGTAAAATATTAGAAACATTATTATTTATTTTTATTTTAACTGCTCCGTTAGCCTAGTAGGTAGTGGCTCTGCCTTCTAATCTAGAGATGCGGGTTCGATTTCCGCATAACACAAGTAATAAAAATACAAACACAAGTAAAATTTGTAATACTTGTGTTGAGTCTGGTCGTATGTATCATAAGTATGTATTAAAAAAAGTTTATATGTATTATATCCGTTATCTAGTACCCACGATACAAGCGTAAGCTTAGTATGGAGCTAGATGGCGCTGTGTGATATGTCCAGATGTTTATTTATTTATTTAGTATACGGCTTAGTGATCTCTCCTCTATTTAAAATGTATGACCTTGACTACAGAATACAAAGTACAACCATGACGTTAGTTCTCAGTTCCCCACCACTCAACCAGTTGGTGTGGAGGTGAGCCGTGGGAACAAGTTGAGCCGTAGGTAAGTCAGTTGTGCAGAAAGGAGTGAATGACGGTCACGGCACAACAGTGCCTCAGAACCTTGTAAAATTAATTTGTAAAGGTTGCCATTTTCTATCACATACCTTAACTAATAGTTTTGTTAATGTTAGTAAAATTGGTTTGCGTAAACTTTGTCATTTTGTTGGTTTATTGTTTTTTTCGCAGAAAGTACGAAAACGAATGAAAAATAAATTTTATGGGACCATTTCGGAAACTATCCCCGTCGAATAAGAAAATAAGTTTTGAAATCGGTTCATAAACAACGGAGTAACCGCGTAACATATCCACAAAACTTTCAGAAGACTTGATAACCTCCTTTTTATGGAAGTCGGTTAATAAAGTAGTATATATATTTTTTAATCGGATACTGGAGAGATATTTACCGGTCTTAACTCCGAAGTCTCCCACCCAAGGTACTCGGCGACAGTCATCATCTGGTTGACGATGCAGTCCATCTCGTTTGTATCGAGCACGCCGTTACCATCCGTGTCGTACAGACGGAACATGACTGCAAGAAGTTAAAAATCATAATTTTGATTAAGTTTTGGCATGAGTCACCCATGATTTAGGAATTTACGTACCAAATGAAAATACAAGTGCGTGTCGATACTAAAACAACTGGGCATCAAAACCAGACTATCCACTTTATGTCTAAAACGGATCCTCGAATATTTTGATGAAAGATGGCGACAACCTGGAAAAACTGATGATTACAGGAAAAGTAGAAGGCAATCGATCCTGAGGCCGCAGCCCAACACGTTGGTCGGACCAAATTCGCACCACTTTAGACACTACGGATGTGGAGAGAATTCATTAAGGAGAAGGTGCTGGGAGGTGGTGGTCACGATCCTCAGGCATGAGGGATACGATTCAAGGAGGAAGTCTGAATGAAAACATCACGCTTGATAATTACAGTTGGAACGACATCGTGTGTTTAAAATTCATACAATTATCGCACAATAGAATATGTATATGGATGATTATGTCAATATTGGACCTAAATGCCCAATAAATTGACCAGGACATGACAAATCTTGCTTGGGCTGCTTTAAATCCAATATGGAGCATACGAACTGACGTAATATTTTTTTTACTTGGGATAGATTCGAGGTTGACTACAGCCCACCTAATTTTAAGCATTGCTGTAGTTTAGACTGTAAAGTATTACTTACATTCTAACTTGTCCTCAGGTCGCCCAGCCTCCAACAACGACAGGTAACAGACGATGTCCTTCAGAGAGACCCTGGCTGTGTGCACTTCTAACGTGGAAGACTTGCGGATGAGGTGGCGGAAATCTGGGGACAGAAACATACATTGTCTGAAATTTTTGACTTATGACTTGATATTCAGAAATGTGGTCAATATTCCCAATTTTGTATATCATTCTTGGCATGTGTTTTCTTTCAGTATCACTAAGTGATATTTCTTTACTTTCTCGAAAATAATATATGAAATGTAAGTATAGTAGCTAGCTTACCTATGCTTAAGTTTGGTTAATATCACAAGAGCAGTCATGCCTTAATGATGTCTTACTTGCTTGTTATGTTACTCGAGTCAAAGATTGTGTCTTGAATGATTGATTAAGTCCAAACCAATTTTTAGTGAAATCAGAGGCCCTTAAGGCGACTTGACACCAGAGTTGGCCACTCCTAATCGATAAGAAGTGAGAAATCGGTTTAGCAGTTCCAGCATTAGTACGAGTAGGAAGGTGCCGTGACCAGGGTATAAGATAAGATAAGATATGTCTTTAATGCACACCAAAGAAATTACATAATAAAAAAGAAATTTAAAAACTAATTTATTGTGTAGCTGGAATATTTGTTCTTGTATTTTTTTTTCAAGGAATTTCACCCATATATTTAATTAACTGACATTCTTTTCACCTACCCTCAATTTTAGTATGTTGGTTGACCCTGAGGCTGTTGCTACTCTTCCGGCTGGAGTTCCTCGACACCTGGCTGTGGCTCGGGCTGGTCTCGTTCCGCCGGTCGAGGCACAACTCGTGCATGGAGTAGGAGGGATGGGTGGTCACTGTGAACATCGGGTGGACGCTTCCTGGAAACCCATAATTTTGTTTGTTTAATTTGTATTCTTCCGAAAACTTATCACTCGAATATTATACAGGCAAAAGTTGTGTTGTGTTGTGTGTATGTGTTTTTACTTTTCACAGTTTAACAGCTGAACCGATTTGGATGACATTTGATATGGAGCTTGTTTAGAGCGTCAACCTTTAACCAATCTCCATAACTTCTTACAAACACAAGCTGTCTTTCATAATGTACTATAGATAAAGCCTGTTTGCAGAAGCACCCATGACACAGCTGAAATAATAATGGTCGACAAAAAACAATTAAATATCAATCAATCAACAGTGACTCGTGGGCGCTTCCGTAAGAGGAAGTTGACTTTAAAATCTAGCTACTGACTGTGTACCATAGTGCAGCAAGTCTTATGCAATATTGTCACATGAAATCCCCGGGGCTTTGATACGCCATTAATATTATGCGGGCAAGTTTAACACGGTCAAAAGCAGGGAATGTTATTGCTGTGGAATGCACATATCTTAGAATGGACCTAATATCAGTTCTGGCATTACCAATTGTAGTTTTTTAGATAGTATTAACCAGTTTTTTATTTGTGCAAGTTTAGAAGAAGAGACATTTTTATTATATTAAAAAAACAACATCTTGTGTTATGCAGCCGGATTGAAACATTTCAAATAACCATAATCTTACAAATAACTTTGAGATATTTTAATTTGGTAGTATATTTCACCGAACTACAAATTACTACTTCTCTATGCGTATAATTTGTATGTATCATGAAAATGTACAGTCTTAATAGAGATTCATAAAATATTTATATTTGTTTTTTGCTTCCTAATACCGTTACTCTTCTTCTTATCAAATGCGAGTGGACAAGTCTGGTGTCGAAAGTTTATCAAGCCGCCCTAAGGTCCTCTGACATGGCTTTACTACTGCCAAACTAGACAAACAGCTGCGACCTACAATTAAATACCCTAATTGAAATTATTGTACAAGAAAAGTAACATAACCATTATCACTTAAGTATCACTTTCAAAACCACCATCTCAATACATCACTTCTACAAAATATTCCTCTATACATGAGTAGCCTCTGCAATGATTTCCCTGGAGAGACCGTCATTGGCATAAAAGCAATATCAGGCGCACATTTTATGGAGTTTTGGAAATTAGGACACGTCCTACAATACTTATGGTTTATGTGGGTCGTGAGTTATGTGATGTAGGTATGTACCTATTATAAAAAAGTGATTTGGTTTGAGATGTTTTCGTGACACGAGATTTTAAATTTTGTCGAGTTGACAATAAGCTGTCCTAATAGCTTTCTTTACATGAGATAGACTCACGCTTGACTACAACTTGCCTGATGTTAAGCAGCGTTATAACGATCTAGCGCGCTTGCCTAGAAGAAACCGGTTTACTCTTGACTTGAAGACCGACAAATTATAGTTCAAGGGGAACAGAGATTCGGGCAAGGAGTTCCACAGTTTGGCTGTGTTAAGTTTCCGAATAAATACGATATCTACAGGTTGCTAGTTAAAATATTTTTATCAGGTTTGGTTTTCATAAATTGGAGGGTACGGAAATAGATTTTGTTACATGAATCTGATTAGTTGACACCTTTAAAATATTGTAAATGTACCGTCAAATACAAAGTGAATTAGCGAAAACTTAAGCCTCTTCTTTAATACGTTTCCTGTTGTATTGGATCTTTTGAGCCAATTTTGTTTACTTTAGGCAACCTAATGATTGACTGAGTTAATAAAGTAAATTATAAAATTCTTACCAGTTCTACTCCTAGACCCTTTATCGCTTCCATCCACAGAGTCTCCAGAACTCCTGCCCAGTTGCTGCAGTCTCTCCGCCAGGCCGTGGATCTTGGATGCTAGACTCAACTTGGCCTGGAAAAGACAAATTCAATCGATCAATCAAAGTTATACTATTTTAATATTAGTATTCTATTTAAGCGAGTGTGCCTCAGTGGTTCCAGTGTCTGCTTTTCATCCAGACGCACCCTGGTTCGAATCCGCCCTACACCAATGGCTTGTATTTTAAAGTTATGTGTGGATTTGCACTCGCTTTACGGTGAAGGAAAACATCGTGAGGAAACCGACATGTTTGAAGACCACAAAATCCGAGGACATGTGTCTTCCGTGGAAGGACCTGGGCGCCCACCACGATGTATCTGCCCAAGAAAACTCCCCTAAACGAATTAATTCTTCGGGGGAGTCACGACCCTCAGTCATGAGGAAATACGACTCAAAGAGAGAGATTCCATTTACGACCTGTCGAGCTTTACGCTCGGTATTTTTAGGGCATCAGTGGGGCCGTAGCCAACACTGAGAGGCCTTTTACAATTTTAAATACTTAAGAATAAGTAAAATATACAGAAAATGGATGTATGTTTACAGTATCATCATATCCTTGACGTGATGACATTGAGGCATCCACATCAAAAGTAGATACTGCTTTTAGCGTTACCTCCATTTTCTTTTCTTGATTGGAAGACGTTTTAGAAGACTCCAGTTAAATACATATCCTACTTTTGAAGACGGTGCTATCTTAAACAGGCGAGCTGCCTCTTGAACTAGAATAAAGTCCAATAAGCTTTCCGTAAACATTTGAAGTTCTGCCCCGGTGTTGAGCTAACAATTTGAAGAAACATATATTTTATGAAAATTAGATATTAGTATCATCTCACCGAACGCCGGCTGCCTGCCAACGACAAGAATAAGTGCCTGGTAGAAATACAATAGCAACATCTTCATTAACAGTGCACCCGGTTGCCCTGTTCCACGACAGGAATAAGTGCCTGGTGGAATTACAATAGCAATAGCTTCATTAACAGGTAGAGGTACATACCGGATGATCTCCATGTGCAGTGACGGCGGCGCAGGCGGCGGTGGAGCTCGCCGCTGCCATCTCACGGAGCGCTGGCCGCCGCTCGCGACGGACGAACGACAGGAATAAGTGCCTGGTGGAATTATAATAGCAAAACTTAAAATGAAACTCTGGAGACATACATATGTAGTGTTTTTCCGCTGCGACACTTTAATTTTTGTCATAGCAGTCGACCCAGCCCGATAGCAATTTCGACAATCGCGATGGTCGGATGACATTGCTACACACCTTAGAATTGGCACTAAGACTAAAATGCCTTAAAACAATTTGCCTGGTATTTTTTTAATAGCAAGCAGCCTATAATGTTTTTTATTTTATATTCATTTGCTGACTGTTTATATTTTGTAAAAAGTTCAGTCCTAGGTATTCATAAAGAATTAACCTGAAGGTGTGTGTGTTTACTATTACTAACTATTTTTTGAGCAAATATTTTTTTTATTTACGATAATACTAACCTAAAAAGAAGGAATGAAAAACATACTACTTCTAACTACAGCAAAATAATACAGTTTTAGGTGTGTTTAATTTATAATTATTCGGACATAATGCACTTACACACAATTTTACTATAATTTTAATTTAAACCCTAACACATGTGAAAAGCTATAGGTATGTAAGATTTTTTAAAATAATTAGTACCAACCTGGATAGTTCATCAGGAGTGGAAACCTCCAGGAATGTGTCGAGAAACCAACGGAAGCCTTCATAATCGATATCCTGCAAACAAACGAAATTAACTTTTACTTTTTTATTTCTACGAAAAAACATATTTATTTAGGTACTAGTGTGCGCTCGCGGTTTCACTCGCATTAAGAAGTAAAACTTGTATCCCCTATTTCACCCCTTTAAAAGTGGTATTTCTAAAAATCCTTTCTTAGCAGATACCTACGTCATAACACCTACCTGCATGCTAAATTTCAGCCCGATGCGTCTAGTAGTTTGGACTGTGCGTTGATAGATCAGTCAGTCAGTCAATCAGTCACCTTTGTGTTTTATATATTTAGACTTACATACTTATAACTAAGAATAAATCTAATCTAAATATATAAAACTCAATGGTGACTGACTGACTGATATAGTGATCTATCAACGCACAGCCCAAACCACTGGAAGGACTGGGCTAAAATTTGGAATGAAGGTAGATGTTATGACGTAGAACGCAAAGAAAGGGTTTTAGGAAATATCACTTTTATAGGGGTGAAAAAGAGGATGCAAGTTTTACTTCTTAATGCGAGCGAAGCCGCGAGCACCCACTAGTTATATCTAATTACAAAGTAGCACGCGGTGTGATGACATCCGGACGAGAAAGATCTGTATCCTGGATACCAACGTCTTCCCGTTTTACGTATTATTTTGTTTTGTACCAATTACGAAAAAGTGCTGTATGCACATTTATAAGTTAGTAAGTAATAAAGTATGTACATGATTAACTAACTAATTAAGCGAGCGTGCCTCAGCGGTTCCAGTGTCTGCTTTTCATCCAGGCGGTTCTGGTTTGAATCCGGCCTTACGCCAATGACTTGTATTTTCAAGTTATGTGTGGATTTGCACTCGCTTAGCGGTGAAAGAAAACATCGCGAGGAAACCGACATGTTTGAGGACCACAATATCCGAAGACATGTGTTTTCCGTGGAAGGACCTGGGCGCCCACCACGTTCTATCTGCCCAAGAAAACTACTCGAACGAATTATTAGTTAATTTTGCGGGGGAGTCAAGACCCTCAGTCACGAGGAAATACGACTCAAGAGAGAGAAAGTGAACATGACATTAAATAAACAAAAATCACGACAATTTCTCCTCATTTCAGCGTAAATCTACAGCATGGCAATGTAACGATATTGGTACTGTAGTGGAGTATTGATTAGTTTCAGAAATAAACTGGGCTTGTTGACTGAACTTGCTTACAAGATAACTGTACACTGCACGGGCTGGTAAAATGCACGTTTGTTTCTTGTATAGATGAAAAGTAGAATAGAATATATCTTTAATGTACACCATAAAACATAGAAATAACAAAACAGGAAATAAGCTTAAATCTATTAAAGTGCTGTACATTGGGCGGCCTTATCGCCTTAGGCGATTTCTTCCAGGCAACCTTTTGGATGGACATTACTATGAATTACAAACAGGCGGTGTACTAAAAATATACCTTAATACAGTTAAGTATTTAAAAATGAGGTTTTTTAATAGTTATAAAAAGTTTCACTAGGTGATGTTTATTGTGTTTATTTTGGAAATTGTGTATGTGTAAAATGTGTTTGTCTTACTTTCTTGAATGTGTTCGTATGTAATTTCTTGTCACAAAATAAATAATTTTCATTTTTTTTTCATATTTGATGTACTTAGTATTAAAAAAAAAACAGAAAAAATATCAATGCTTACCAGTTTTTTTTGCTACAGAATGGTTTGAAAATTTGAAGTTATTTTGAGCTGAGAATTTATGCAATATTGTCACACTATACTTGATTAAGAAAATGGTCGGTCAATTATCCATATTTTATTTATTTTCATTTATTTATATTTAACCAATAGCGGTGATCCACCAAGTTCCACAGGTTTCTATCGCAAAGGTCGACGCGGTCAGTTCTTGGATGGGTAACCGAAAAGTGGCAATCCATTTTATGAAACGTTAAATTGTAGGTCCCGGCTGTTTATCTAGTACGGCACTCATTAAGCCATATCAGAGGTCCTTAGGGCGGCTTGATAAAATCTCGACACCAGAGTTTTGGCTTATCATTTTCCAATAAGAACGTTCCGAATTTATGACACCCTGAAGTGCCATAAAGCATGTCTTCAACTGTACCAACTTATTTGTTGTTTCGAAATGAAGATTTATTAGAGTATTTTGTTGAAAATGTTTCTTTTCCCCTCTTACAAGAATACCTACGTTCAATTATTTGTGGAAACAACGATGTTTGGACCAATTAGTGTCTTTTGGGGTTTTTCAGATTGATGGATTGAGAGCTTTATTCTGGTGACCTATAAAAGTCTTTTGTTTTTAACCGGTTATACAAAAAATAAGGTCGTTAATAAAATAATAAATATATATTATTTATATTCTTATTCTTGCCTGGAAGAGATCGCTCTACGCGATAAGGCCGCCCAATGTACCTAGATTAAGTAGTTTTACTATAAATTGTTTCTGTATTTTGTTTTCTGGTGTACAATAAAGTTATATTAATTGATTGATTGATTGATTCTTAAATATATTGGGATAAGATCTACGCAGTACCAGGACAAGTTGCGTACTAGAAAAGAGGCATATGCTTTGCAATGGGCGATAACGGATGATAATGTTATAGTAGGAAGTTGATTTTTTATTGTACATTGATCTAGAGCACTGGCTCAACATTTAGTTAATATGTTTATGTATGTATGACATGAGTTAATTTTTTGATGTTACTTCTTGGTCACCCATCCAAAAACTGACCGCATCGACAGTTACTTAGCTTCCAGCTGTAAAATACTTGTTTAGTATCAATACTTAGTAAAAACAACCTACAATTTTACATGTCAACTTCCAGTCGTGTCTAAATAAAATGTCACTTTTCGGTCACCCATCCAAACACTGACCGCGCCTACAGTCACTTAGCTTTGTGATATAAGTACCAATTTAGAATCAATAGACAGCAAACAAGCAATATCTGCCCTTCAATAACAGGCGAGTCTATTCTCCACCGTGTGATGTGGAAAAATATTTCCGATATATTGTTTGTACAGACTACTCAAACTAGATACCGTATTTAAAATATTCATGATTATGTATTTTATAATTAACTATTGGTATGCCAAAAGTGTCGCCTTAAATTTAACGATTTTATAGAGATGGAAATCGTTTTTAGGGTTCCGTACCTCAAATGGAAAAAACGGAACCCTTATAGGATCACTTTGTTGTCCGTCTGTCCGTCCGTCCGTCCGTCTGTCAAGACCCTTTTTCTCAGGAACGCGTAGAGGTATGAAGCTGAAATTTATATAAATTACTCAGGTCTACTGTCCCTTGAAGCTGTGAAAAAATCAAACTTCTAAGCCAACGCAATCAAAAGATACAGCCATTTATGCCGCAAATTTTCGACACTTGCAAGGGAATCAAAACCTACAGGGTGCTTCCCGTGAACTCAGAATCTTGAAATTTGGTACGAAGCAACGTCCTATAGCATAGATAAAGGAAAAATTACGAAAACCATAAATTTTACGGAACCCTCGGTGCGCGAGTCCGACTCGCACTTGGCCGGTTTTTTATTATAATAATAGATACTCTAGTTTTTGCCCTCGGCTTTGCAGGGGTAATTAAAACATATATTGATACAAATAAACCTTCCTCTTGCAAAAAAATAGCCTATGTGTTAATCCTGACTTCAATCCAATCGTACCAAATTTCATCACATCGATTCCGTTATTTAAGCACGAAGAAATAAAATACCAACACACACAATGACATGTCTTCATTTAAAATATTAGCAGGTGTTTCAACTAAAATAAGGGAGTCGCTCATATTTCTATCAAACCACCATAAAATCAAGACTGTCATTTATTATCTGTAGATCGACAATTAGCTACATTTCTTTTTTTATCTTGCTAATAATACGAATACATTCTATACTCATACTATAAAGCTGAAGAGTTTGTTTGTTTGTTTGAACGCGCTAATCTCTGGAACTACTGGTCCGAATTGAAAAAATCTTTTTGTGTTGAATAGACCATTTATCGAGGAAGGCTTTAGGTTATAGAACATCACACTGCAACTAATAGGAGCGAAGAAACAATGAAAAATGTGAAAAAAACGGGTAAAATTATTCATCTTTGAGAGCTTCCATTGCGTGCGCTGCGCAAACGGTTCAATAATAATAATAATAATAAGGCTGCCTTCTGTGGAGGGCCCATTTAGTGAGTGGCAAGTCATCACCCGCTATATTTTTTATGAATGAGGCATAATTGGCGGGTGCCGTTCCTCGTACAATAGACCAGTTTAATTAAGTCAATGAACAACTCAACACAATAGCCTCTAACATTAATACCATGTCTGCAATAGTTACTTTATATACCTAACATCCTCTATCTGTATTTTTTACTTAATTTTAAGTATAACATTGTAAAAGGCCTCTCAGTGTTGGCTACGGCCCCACTGATGCCTTAAAAATACCGGGCGTAAGGCCCGAGAATCTGTGAAGTGAAATAAAGAAAATAATAATAATAATAATAATAATAATAATAATATGTCTTTATTGCACACCAACATGAAAGAAATACATGAAAGGATAAATTTATGATGACGTACATATGTTCAAGTCATGGGTAACAGCTATAATTTATAAAGCTGAAGAAGTTTGCAAAAATAAATTGATGCCCAAAATAACTATTCCATGCGGACGAAGTCGCGAGCACAGCTAGTTTATAATATGTATAAGAACATCTGTTAATAAATTTTATTAGGATGGGAATCGGGAAGTATCGGGAAGATGGAATAGTGGGGTACTTCAGTCATACATGCGATATCTATACTGGGTAATCAGTTCTACTCCAAGATCTCTAGATGAAGTAGATTCAGGGTATTGTCCCGGCAAATCCCCCGGGATCTCCGGGAATTATCTGCGATCATATTGTTTGGGCTGTATTGTGAGGAAACCCGCGGTATTTGCGATATTTTCATACTGTTTTTGTTTACTTATAATGCATGCGTAAGCCATGGAAGGAGTTTTTTTAAGACTTAAACGGATTTAGCATCAAAGCGAGTGTGAACCGGGTCTTATTAGGTAAGCAGGCTACATAGGTGCATACCTATATGTACCTATGTACATAACGTAATGCCAATAGGGCTAGATGGCGCTGTGTGCAATGTCCCAGGATATTTATTATTATTATTATTAATACACATAGCTCAGTCAAGTTTAGATATATTAAAAAAATAAATTACAAATTAGAAACATACTGGGAGATGACTCTGGTCTCGTAACACAGCCTGACGACTACCACGAGGTCAGAGGATTCGAAACATTTTGTGACAAAATTTCTTTGGCAAATAAATGATTTTGTATTTTAAGTGGTTTAAGTTTTTAAATTGTTACTAATTGTATAGGTAGTACGCTTATTTTGTATTATTCATGACAAAATATGTATTTTCTTTCATAGATAAAGAATATTTACAAATAGAATTATACTTTTTTATACAATACAAACATACAAACAGTTAAGTAGGTTAGTTCCAACTCAAATAGCAATATTGTATAGGTTCTGGGAATATCTAAATAGCTTGTGAAACCTTAGAGACGGTGTGGGATGCCGCCTACTAACTTACGAGGGGTTAGGATGGACACAATGTACCAATTTTTTTTGTTTTTTTATTTTGTCGTTCTAGCATTGTTTCCCTCAACACAAGTCAAGGACTTTTTCGGGATGAACATTTGCTTAGGCGTTATGAAATTAGCCAAATGTTTTGGAAAACCCTGCCTGGCTCCCTGTTCCCATCGAACTTATTTCTACCAATATTCAAAGTGAGAGTGAATCGGTTCTTATTGGGTAAGTACCGAGTAGTTTTGACAGGAAGTTGGAGAAAGCCATATATTGAACACTAGTGGACGCCCGCGGCTTTGCTCGCATAATTTCGGGATAAAAAGTAGCCTATGACAATTCTAAGATCTCATACTACCTACATACCAAAAAACACGATGATCCGTTTAGCCGTTTTTGCGTGATGAGCGTTTAAATAAACAGGCAAACAGAGACACAGATAAACACACAAAATTTCCAGAAAATGTTGAAACGTCGTGTTCTGCTATCAATTCGAAGTAAATCCAAAGAGTTTTCTTAAATATCTTCAATGTTCAGACTGTTAACCCTCTTCAGCTTTATTATATGGGCATTACTTATTATATTGTTCTCTTTGACATATCCGTCAATAGCGAATCTAGACAAGCTTGGCCTAATTATGAACGCAAATGTGAGAAGAAAAGCCAAACGTAGTTTATGGCTTATTCGCAACAAAATAAAAAATCTAAATATTTATGTACCATGTAAGCAATACACACATTGGTGCAATTATAGATTGAATATGGAAGACTTATAAGTTACTGTGATTTAGTAAATAAGTATACAATAGCATGCAGCGTTTATACACAACCCAATATAGTAAGTTGGAAGCAATAACGTTAGAATTGTATTTGGATGTGGCTGTGCTATGCCTTCTCGGAATCTTTCACAATAGAATACTGAATATAATAGAAAAAAAATATTAAGGACAAAGAAAACGATTCAATAAAGTACACTGAACTCGTAAGTTTATTGGTCTAAATAGAAAAAGAATCATACACATATTTTCTTTTATATGTTCAGGAAGTAAATTCTTATAAGTATACATAGATAGAATTTTCTATGTATTTTTAATTATATTTGTAAAAGTTGGTACATTTTTCTCATAATTTCTACACATAAGGGTTAGTTATATAACATAGCCACTGATCATGTTATTTGGTGCCAATAAACTGTATATTCATTTATAAATAACATAGCCTGCCCTCCACAACACAGGTTATCCTAGTGTGGAGTGCAGTGAACATATTGTTATAGTTCATAAGTGTTTGACTTGAATAAATTATTATTATTATTATAGATAGATAAAACTCTTTATTGTAACACACAATGAAAAAAAAGACAAACAGAAACACAAAAGACTTAGAAAATAGTGCCACAACTGGCGGTCTTATCGCTAATAGCGATTTCTTCCAGGCAACCGTGGGATGGACAAGAGTCGAAAGAAAAATAAAGGACGGACATACCACTTACTCTAAATCCCATCACTTACCCAATCGCTTACTCCCTCCTTTTCAAAAAAATACATTTATTTTATATAATATGTATATTATATTAGGTACAAATAATAAATGCCTCCTCCATATTTATTTAGGTATGTTTTTGAAATCTTTAGTATAGTTTTGAGTTTAATCTTTTAAACATAATATTAACAATAAAAAGCTTTTTATTGTACCTAATTATTTTTAAGTAAATTAACTTTTGAGAATAGTATTAAAGATTTCAAAAACATACCTAAATACATAAGGAGGAGGCATTTATTATTTGTAACACAAAATTAATAAAAACACAAACACGTAAAATAATACATAATGTCTAACTACTTACTTATGTACATAATTATATATCATGTTTGAGATGTATTTAATAACAAATAAATACATTATTCTATTAATACAACTAAACATTGTACCTTCTAAAATTTAACTAAAGCTAAATGTAATAAATTCAATTTGACGAGATATTGTAATTTATGCAGCATATTCTATGATATTAGTACTTATATTTGTATGTATGTATGTTACAATTTTACAGTATTAAACAGATTCTTTATATTTATCTTCAACCGCTTTTAATATAATATCGTATATGTATATAATGTATTTCGTCTAACTTTATTTACAATAAAAATATAAAAACGAGGGAAAAATAACTAAACATACTTACTACTTCTAACTACTACAAAAAAGAGGCACTTAGAAATTCTTTAGAAAAGCCTAAAGATAATCTTGACTTTGACTGGCCTGTTAGCTTAGTTGGTAGTGGCTCTGCCTTCTAATCTGGGGGTTGCGGGTTCGATTCCCGCATAATACAAGTATTTATGCATTTTAAAATATATAGTTACTTGTGTTGAGTCTGGTCGTTTGTATGTATAATAAGTATGTATTTACAAAAGAAAAGTATATAAGTATTATATCCGTTATCTAGTACCCACGACACAAGCGTTTGCTTTGTGTAGGGCTAGATGGCGCTGTGTGCAATGTCCTGAAATATTTATTTATTTAATCTTAGTGCTCCAGCCCACTAGCAGAGGGCAGCGTGCCCAGTATACTGGCCGCATTACTACGCTGGAAGGCAATGCTGATACGTTGAGCCAGAAAAAGGCCAGCATTTTGGTCATGCGTCGCGTCAACCAAGCGCTCCGAGAGGTTTTGGAAAATAGTATAGGCTCCCGGACCCCACGGCTCAAAGTCTCTCTCATATAATGTTATATTGTATATGTTTAATTTAATAAATATATGTTAGCAATCCTCCAAATTCCAAAGTATATGGTATCAGTCCTAAAGCCTCAAACCTAATTGAGATATATAAAGCCACCCTTAAGTACTTTTATATTCATTCTGTGGTCGTATCGAAAATACTTACTTTTAGACAGTCAGAGCCTTTTCCAAGTAAAAACGTAACACCAAATAAATATTGGTTAGAACCACTAAATCAAAGAGTTACTAAAATTTAAGACTAGACTCAAAATTCTACACAAATTATTATTTTTTATTTGTATGCCTCGGCGAGGGATACATATTTCCGCCTTTTGGGGTAGAAACTTTGGGGCCTTGGGGTCCCAACGCACAGCGTTTATATAAAGATCTGCTGAAGCGGCTGGTTGACAGAACAAATGATCTGAGAGCTGGAGCTTACCTCGGTCAACGCATAAGTTTGGCAATTCAGCGAGGTAACGCCGCCAGCATTTTAGGCACCTTGCCCGCAGATTCCGACTTGAGTTTAGTATATTATTTGTAAGGTTGTATATATTCTAGTTTATATAGTTGTTAATTTATGGTATTTTAAAGTTTATTATAAGGTTTAGTTTTTAATTAGTTACGATTATTTCTCTATGAGTTTTATAAGTCGTTTATTTACATTAAATAGGCTTACGTTTGACTATAGCCTGCCTGAAGTTAAGCCCCACTATAGTCTAAGATGTAGGACGCTTGCCTAGAAGAAACCTATTTACTCTGGATTTGAAGACCCCTGGGTTATAATTTTCTTGGAACAGGGCTCCAGGTAGAGAGTTCCATAGTCTCGCTGTCCTTACTATGAAGGTAGAATCAAAGCGCTTCGTGCGAGTGTTTGGAACTTCCACCATAAACCGGTGACACCCCGCTGACTTAATGCTAAAATAATACTTACTCAAATAATAAAAAAAAAAAAACTTGTATAATAAAGCTGAAGAGGGTCGAAAGTCTGAACATTGAAGATATTCGACTGGCCTGTTAGCTTAGTTGGTAGTGATTCTGCCTTCTAATCTAGGGGTTGCGGGCTCGATTCCCGCGTGACACAAGTATTTATGAATTTTAAAATTTATAATTACCTGTGTTGAGTCTGGTCGTTTGTATGTATAATAAGTATGTATATACCAAAATATATGTATGTATATAACAAAAAGTATATAAGTATTATATCCGTTATCTAGTACCCACCACACAAGCGTTCTCTTTGTGTGGCTAGATGGCGCTGTGTGCAATGTTCTGAAATATTTATTTATTTTTTTATTTATCAAGAAAAATAAATTGGAGATACTTTGAATTGATAGCCTGAACACGTTCCATTTCTAGAATTTCTGTCTGTCTATCTGTGTCTCTGTTTGTATGTTTATTATAACGATCATCACGTAAAAACGGCTACGCGTCGTAATTTTTGGTATGTAGGTAATAGGTTTTAGGAGAGTCATAGGCTATTTTTTTATCCCGAAATAATGCGAACGAAGCCGCGGGCGTCCACTAGTTAAAAGTATATGTTTCAATTCCAAATATGTACACAGAAAATACAAAAAGAATATTAAGATATACTTTAAACCTATAACAGAATACGTTTAAGCAGCATTAAGAATTTTTGTCTGTTTATTTGGTTGCGCGTCACACAAAAACGACAGCACGGATCTTCATGATTTTTGGTATGTAGGTAATATGAGGTCTTAGGAGTGTCATTAGCTATTTTTATCCTGAAATAATGCAAGCGAAACCGCGTAACAAAACGTATTTCAGAAATAGTGATATTTCTGGCATGAAGTGATCAAAAGCTTCTTTAAAAATGCTGGATTACTTACAATATTGTAAAATTCGATGTTAGTACTACACAAAAAAAGGAATTTTTGAATTCGGTTCATAAATAACGGAGTATACGCGTAAAATAGCCACAAAAACTTTTAGAAGACTTGATAACCTCCTTTTTTGGAAGTTGGTTAAAAACTATATTTACTCTAAGTAGAGTAACCTAACCTCCAAACTCTATGGTCTGTAGATGCGTAGAGCAGTTTGTATCTGTTAGTGTGGATCCTAGCTTTTATACCGTGATAGAACTATTTAATGGCAGTAAGCGTAAGTTAGGGCTTTCTTATTATATAGGTTGCCCTTGGGAGGATTAAGATATATACAATAAAAACTTACTTCTTAACCTATCTACCTACGAAAATTACCTAAATTACGAATACTTCATATGTACTTTTAACTAATAAAAAATAAAAATAGCCTTTTTTTCTACTACCTACTCAATAAATACATACAGGTACAAGAATACTTAACTTATTCATCTTTAGATGAAGGTAATAATAAGTGCTTACATATGTTTCCTATAAAATAAATAAATAAATAAATATTTCGGGACATTGCACACAGCGCCATCTAGCCCCACACTAAGCAAACGCTTGTGTCGTGGGTACTAGATAACGGATATAATACTTATATATTTTTCTTTTGTAAATACATACTTATTATACATACAAACAACCAGACTCAACACAAGAAATTATACATTTTTAAAATGCATAAATACTTGTGTCAGGCGGGAATCGAACCCGCAACCCCTAGATTAGAAGGCAGAGCCACTACCAACTAAGCTAACAGGCCAGTCAAAATGCTATGTTTAAACTTTTAACTATCATTAAAGCTACCACTGTATAAAAAGAGCTTAGTATCATCATTTTGAAAAAAATAACCAAGATAATCAAACAATAAGGTGATATTATATTAAAATCAGTATAGGTACTAGTTTGTGGAAGTTTATTAAAGAACTAGAGGGTGCTCGCGGCTTCGCTCGCAAACTTGCATCCCCTATTTCACCCCTTTAAAAGTGGCATTTCCAAAAATCTTTTCTTAACAGATGCCTACGTCATAGCATCTACCTTCATTCCAAATTTCAGCCCAATCCGTCCAGTGGTTTGGGCTGTGCGTTGATAGATCACTATATCAGTCGGTCAGTCAATCAGTCAGTCAGTCACCTTTGAGTTCTATATATTTAGATTGATAAAAGTAATAATAACCTTATTTTTAATGCTGTAATGGAACTATTTAATGACTGTAAGTGTCACTTAATGTTTTTTTTTAATATGGGTAGCCCATAGGTGTTTTATTAAAAATATCCGACTTAAATAGAGTGATCGATGATTTTGTAGATATTAAGGGGCTAGTTGGCGCTATGTGAAATATCATACTATATTTATTTATTTCATCAATTGTATAACAAAAAGCGGAAATAGAATAATCCTTTCTTTTGAGATCAGAAAAAATATTCGTATATCATTTCCAAACTAATTTCACAGTTCAAATTGAAAAACTTATTTTGCGAAATCAGTTACAAAAAACATTGCAAAAGAAAACTGTTTTCTCGTATTTCCTCCAAATAGATCCGGTATCCCTCCAGGCTCTCCCTCGGGCACGCTTATCCCTTCAGTTGAACAGCTATCAATAAGTTACAGCAATTTGTTGGTTCTATTTCTTATTGGGAATATAATATCCGACTGTTTTGATTTATTTGCGAGCGATTTGTTTGAAAAACAATATAATGCTGGGAATTATACGTTCAATGTTTATTTTTTTTTTCAGGAAATACAGCTTATGTCAATTATGGAAAATTTACGCCAGTATGAAGGTATATTTATCCTTTTTCTTATAGATAATAGATAGAAACAGAAACAGAGGTCGCCACCAATGCGGTGTTTTGACGACATTAGAACAACCGCAGGGAGCACCTGGATTCAATCTGCGCAGGACCGGGACGAGTGGCGTACAAGAAGAGAGGCCTATGCTCAGCAGTGGGCGATAACAGGCTGATGATGATGATGAGTGTTTATAAAAAATTAGCAACCTTATTTACTCGTATTTCAAGCTCTAATTTTGGAGGATTTCGACAATCTATGCGTATCTCCATATCAGTTTCATACAAATTGGTTGATCCGCTTGTTCACATACACATTGTTAGTATTACATAGGTACATTTTCAGTTAGCTGAAATAAATTATTCATCAAATAAAATAAAAATAAATATTTTATTAAAAACTCTCTTTTAAAAATAAATCGTTATTTTTGCTATAGGCAAAGCCGCGTTTCAAGCTAGTATTACTCGTTAGTGAAAGCACACGTGGGTGCCTAATACCTATCAAGTATAGATAAAATCTAAGTATTCTAAGTTATTCTGAGTACAGGATCATGTATAAGGAAATTGATTTATATTAAGATGTGAGGGGGCGCTCGAGTCGTATTCAGAACATAGACAGAACAAATTCAAGACACCATCATATTGTAAATTATTTGCCAAGTGCAATTATTACATATTATATATAATTAGATTACCATTCATTCATCCATAATAATATATACATACATACATACATATATACACTGATTGACATAGTAGTTCTCCGGGAAGGAGTTTTGTGGGGTGCATGTGTCATATGTCATCGTATAGGTATGGCTCCAAGGACCTGGGGAAAAATCCGAAACTTGGAGAAAGTGGAACTGGTCATGGAGTAGGGTAGGGGATCTCGGAACCTATGAGACTTGGAGGTGGGGAGCTTGAACTAATTTTGGTAGGAACTGCTTGTAGGTTCCAGAAAACCAAAAAACAAGATGGCCGCCATACAAAAAAACATGGCCGCCATACAAATTTCAAATGCTCGTAACTCTGGAACGGTTGGAGATAGGTGGGGGGTGTTCGACCAAATGTCATAGAGGGCCGTGGGGGACGTTTGGAAATGGTTGCAAAAATCCAAGATGGCGTCGTCAAAATGGCGGTCGATTTTCAAAATGGCCGCAGGGGGCTGATTTTTTGCATCCGGGGGTATTTTGGGGTGCAGATTCCATATCTAAAATCGAAATTCCGAAATGTCAAAAAATAAAGATGGCCGCCATACATGTGAAATTTTCGAGGGGGTGGTGAGTAGATCTCCATGTTGCTGGGGTGCAGGGTTGACGTTTTTGGTGCAAATGTATACGTTTGGGTCCAGAATGTATAGAATAAATGAAAAGTTGGTGATAGGTGGAACTGACCTTGGAGTACCAAAGGGATCTCGAAAACAATTAGAGATAGTGGAATGATGCTTGAACTAATGTTGGAGAGAACTGATTGCATGTTTTCAATCATACCAAAAATTGTTGGCTTTCATACAAAATTTTTTTTTCTTCATACAAATCCCATACATTTCCCTAGGGATGAACAAAACGACGGAGCAAGTACTGCAGTGAGGCCGAAGGCCGAACTGCAGTACTTGCGACGTCAAAGTGAGGGGGATGCGAGGCCGCAGGCCGAGCATCACCACCACTTTGACCATCAGACCTTGGAGTACCGAAGGGTTCTCGGAAACTATAAGAGATAGGGAGGTGGTGTTTGAAATAATATTTGAGAGAACTGCATGCATGTTTTGAATCATACAAAAAATTTTTGGCTTTCATACAAAAAAAATTTTTCTTTATACAAATTCCATACATTTTTCTAGGGATGTACAAAACGACGGAGCAAGTACTGCGGTGAGGCCGAAGGCCGAACTGCAGTACTTGCGACGTCTCAGTGAAGGTGATGCGAGGTTGGAGACCGACCTTCAGACCGATCAGACCCTGGAGTACCCCAGGGGATCTCGAAAACTATAAGAGATAGCGGGTTGGTGTTTGAACTAAATTTGATGAGAACAGCTTGCATGTTACTAATCATACAAAAAAATTTTGGCTTTCATACAAAAAAAGTCTTCATAAAATTTTCAAAAATTTCTTCATTTTATTTCATTACCCTTTTGCTAGCGCCAATTTTTTAAATAACTAATACAAATACTATTTCTTATACAAAAAATAACAAGTCCAACACAGTCCCAAAAACACTCCGGGCCGCATGCGCGGCCCAAAATTACTAGTTAATTATTACTATTATATATAATTGGATTACGACTCACTGACTCACTGACATAGTAGTTCTCCGGGAAGGAGTTTCGTGGGGTACAAGTGTCATATGTCATCGTATAGGTATGATTCATGGGACCACGAGAAAAATCCGAAACTTGGAGAAAGTGGAACTGGTCATGGAGTAGGGTAGGGGATCTCAAAAGTGGTAAGACTTAGATGGGGGGTGCTTGAACTAATTTTGGTAGGAACTGCTTGTAGGTGAAGGAAAACCAAAAAACAAGATGGCCGCCATACAAAAAAACATGGCCGCCATACAAATTTCAAATGTGAATTTCTCTGGAACGGTTGGAGATAGGTGGGGGGTGTTCGACCAAATGTCATAGAGGGCCGTGGGGGACGTTTGGAAATGGTTGCAAAAATCCAAGATGGCGTCGTCAAAATGGCGGCCGATTTTCAAAATGGCCGCAGGGGGCTGATATTTTGCATCCGGGGGTATTTTGGGGTGCAGATTCCATATCTGAAATCGAAATTCCGAAATGTCAAAAAATAAAAATGGCCGCCATACATGTGAAAATTTCGAGGGGGTGGGGAGTAGATCTCCATGTTGCTGGGGTGCAGGGTTGACGTTTTTGAAGCAAATGTATACGTTTGGGTCCAGAATGTATAGAATAAATGAAAAGTTGGTGATAGGTGGAACTGACCTTGGAGTACCAAAGGGATCTCGAAAACTGTAAGCGATAGGGGAATGATGCTTGAACTAATATTGGAGAGAACTGCATGCATGTTTTGAATCATACAAAAAATTTTTGGCTTTCATACAAATTTTTTTTTTCTTCATACAAATCCCATACATTTTCTTAGGGATGAACAAAACGACGGAGCAAGTACTGCAGTGAGGCCGAAGGCCGAACTGCAGTACTTGCGACATCAAAGTGAGGGGGATGCGAGGCCGCAGGCCGAGCATCACCTCCACTTTGACCATCAGACCTTGGAGTACCGAAGGGATCTCGAAAACTATAAGAGATAGGGGAATGATGCTTGAACTAATGTTGGAGAGAACTGCATGCATGCTTTCAATCATACCAAAAATTTTTGGCTTTCATACAAAAATTTTTTTTCTTCATACAAATCCCATACATTTCCCTAGGGATGAACAAAATGACGGAGCAAGTACTGCAGTGAGGCCGAAGGCCGAACTGCAGTACTTGCGACGTCAAAGTGAGGGGGATGCGAGGCCGCAGGCCGAGCATCACCTCCACTTTGACCATCAGACCTTGGAGTACCGAAGGGATCTCGGAAACTATAAGAGATAGGGAGGTGGTGTTTGGACTAATATTTGAGAGAACTGCATGCATGTTTTGAATCATACAAAAAATTTTTGGCTTTCATACAAAAATTTTTTTTCTTTATACAAATCCCATACGTTTTCCTAAGGATGAACAAAACGACGGAGCAAGTACTGCGGTGAGGCCGAAGGCCGAAATGCAGTACTTGCGACGTCTCATCTAAGGTGATGCGAGGTTGGAGACCGACCTTCAGACCGATCAGACCCTGGAGTACCCCAGGGGATCTCGAAAACTATAAGAGATAGCGGGTTGGTGTTTGAACTAAATTTGATGAGAACTGCTTGCATGTTACTTATCATACAAAAAATTTTTGGCTTTCATACAAAAAAAGTCATAAAATTTTCAAAAATTTCTACATTTTATCTCATTACCCTTTTACTAGCGCCAATTTTTTTTTAATGCAATACTTATACTAATTCTATTTCTTATACAAAAAATACTAAGTCCAACACAGTCCCAAAAACACTCCGGGCCGCATGCGCGGCCCAAAATTACTAGTTACTATTATATATAATTGGATTACGACTCACTCACTGACTGACATAGTAGTTCTCCGGGAAGGAGTTTCGTGGGGTACAAGTGTCATATGTCATCGTATAGGTATGATTCATGGGACCACGAGAAAAATCCGAAACTTGGAGAAAGTGGAACTGGTCATGGAGTAGGTAGGTGGATCTCCGAAACGAGATGAGGTAGGCTCCAAGTGTTCAAAGTAACTTTGGAGGGAACTGCTTGTAGGTGATGAAAATGTGGAAACAAGATGGCCGCCGTGCAAAAAAACATGGCCGCCATACAAATTTCAAATGCTTGTAACTCTGGAACGGTTGGAGATAGGTGGGGGGTGTTCGACCAAATGTCATAGAGGGCCGTGGGGGACGTTTGGAAATGGTTGCAAAAATCCAAGATGGCGTCGTCAAAATGGCGACCGATTTTCAAAATGGCCGCAGGGGGCTGATTTTTTGCATCCGGGGGTATTTTGGGGTGCAGATTCCATATCTGAAATCGAAATTCCGAAATGTCAAAAAATAAAGATGGCCGCCATACATGTGAAAATTTCGAGGGGGTGGGGAGTAGATCTCCATGTTGCTGGGGTGCAGGGTTGACGTTTTTGAAGCAAATGTATACGTTTGGGTCCAGAATGTATAGAATAAATGAAAAGTTGGTGTTAGGTGGAACTGACCTTGGAGTACCAAAGGGATCTCGAAAACTATAAGAGAAAGGGGAATGATGCTTGAACTAATGTTGGAGAGAACTGCATGCATGTTTTCAATCGTACCAAAAATTTTTGGCTTTCATACAAAAAATTTTTTTCTTCATACAACCCCATACATTTCCCTAGGGATGAACAAAACGACGGAGCAAGTACTGCAGTGAGGCCGAAGGCCGAACTGCAGTACTTGCGACGTCAAAGTGAGGGGGATGCGAGGCCGCAGGCCGAGCATCACCTCCACTTTGACCATCAGACCTTGGAGTACCGAAGGGATCTCGGAAACTATAAGAGATAGGGAGGTGGTGTTTGAACTAATATTTGAGAGAACTGCATGCATGTTTTGAATCATACAAAAAATTTTTGGCTTTCATACAAAAAATTTTTTTCTTTATACAAATCCCATACATTTTCCTAAGGATGAACAAAACGACGGAGCAAGTACTGCGGTGAGGCCGAAGGCCGAACTGCAGTACTTGCGACGTCTCAGTGAAGGTGATGCGAGGTTGGAGACCGACCTTCAGACCGATCAGACCCTGGAGTACCCCAGGGGATCTCGAAAACTATAAGAGATAGCGGGTTGGTGTTTGAACTAAATTTGATGAGAACTGCTTGCATGTTACTAAACATACAAAAAATTTTGGATTTCATACAAAAAAAAGTCTTCATAAAATTTTCAAAAATTTCCTCATTTTATCTCATTACCCTTTTACTAGCGCCATTTTTTTTTTAATGCAATTCTTATACATGTACTATTTCTTATACAAAAAATAACAAGTCCAACACAGTCCCAAAAACACTCCGGGCCGCATGCGCGGCCCAAAATTACTAGTTAATATTATATATAATTGGATTACGACTCACTCACTGACTGACTGACTGACATAGTAGTTCTCCGGGAAGGAGTTTCGTGGGGTGCAAGTGTCATATGTCATCGTATAGGTATGGTTCATGGCACCACGAGAAAAATCCGAAACTTGGAGAAAGTGGAAGTGGTCATGGAGTAGGGTAGGGGATCTCAAAAGTGGTAGGACATAGAGGGGGGGTGCTCGAACTAATTTTTGTAGGAACTGCTTGTAGGTGAAGAAAACCAAAAAACAAGATGGCCGCCATACAAAAAAACATGGCCGCCATACAAATTTCAAATGCTTGTAACTCTAGAACGGTTGGAGATAGGTGGGGGGTGTTCGACCAAATGTCATAGAGAGCCGTGGGGGACGTTTGGAAATAGTTGCAAAAATCCAAGATGGCGTCGTCAAAATGGCGGCCGATTTTCAAAATGGCCGCAGGGGGCTGATTTTTTGCATCCGAGAGTATTTTGGGGTGCAGATTCCATATCTGCAATCGAAATTCCGAAATGTCAAAAAATAAAGATGGCCGCCATACATGTGAAATTTTCAAGGGGGTGGTGAGTAGATCTCCATGTTGCTGGGGTGCAGGGTTGACGTTTTTGGTGCAAATGTATACGTTTGGATCCAGAATGTATAGAATAAATCAAAAGTTGGTGATAGGTGGAACTGACCCCGGAGTACCTAAGGGATCTCGAAATCTATAAGAGATAGGGGGATGATGCTTGAACTAATGTTGGAGAGAACTGCATGCATGTTTTCAATCATACCAAAAATTTATGGCTTTCATACAAAAATTTTTTTTCTTCATACAAATCCCATACATTTCCCTAGGGATGAACAAAACGACGGAGCAAGTACTGCAGTGAGGCCGAAGGCCGAACTGCAGTACTTGCGACGTCAAAGTGAGGGGGATGCGAGGCCGCAGGCCGAGCATCACCACCACTTTGACCATCAGACCTTGGAGTACCGAAGGGATCTCGGATACTATAAGAGATAGGGAGGTGGTGTTTGAACTAATATTGGATAGAACTGCATGCATGTTTTCAATCATACCAAAAATTTTTGGCTTTCATACAAAATTTTTTTTTCTTCATACAAATCCCATACATTTTCCTAGGGATGAACAAAACGACGGAGCAAGTACTGCGGTGAGGCCGAAGGCCGAAATGCAGTACTTGCAACGTCTCAGTGAAGGTGATGCGAGGTAGGAGACCGACCTTCAGACCCATCAGACCCTGGAGTACCCCAGCGGATCTCGAAAACTTTAAGAGATAGCGGGTTGGTGTTTGAACTAAATTTGATGAGAACTGCTTGCATGTTACTAATCATTGAAAAAAAATGTCTTCATAAAATTTTCAAAAATTTTTTCATTTTATCTCATTACCCTTTTACTAGCGCCAATTTTTTTAATGCAATTCTTATACATATACTATTTCTTATACAAAAAATTAAAAGTCCAAACTACCAATAACACGCCGGGCCGCATGCGCGGCCCAAAATTACTAGTTACTATTATATATAATTGGATTACGACTCACTGACTCACTGACATAGTAGTTCTCCGGGAAGGAGTTTCGTGGGGTACAAGTGTCATATGTCATCGTATAGGTATGATTCATGGGACCACGAGAAAAATCCGAAACTTGGAGAAAGTGGAACTGGTCATGGAGTAGGGTAGGGGATCTCAAAAGTGGTAAGACTTAGATGGGGGGTGCTTGAACTAATTTTGGTAGGAACTGCTTGTAGGTGAAGGAAAACCAAAAAACAAGATGGCCGCCATACAAAAAAACATGGCCGCCATACAAATTTCAAATGTGAATTTCTCTGGAACGGTTGGAGATAGGTGGGGGGTGTTCGACCAAATGTCATAGAGGGCCGTGGGGGACGTTTGGAAATGGTTGCAAAAATCCAAGATGGCGTCGTCAAAATGGCGGCCGATTTTCAAAATGGCCGCAGGGGGCTGATATTTTGCATCCGGGGGTATTTTGGGGTGCAGATTCCATATCTGAAATCGAAATTCCGAAATGTCAAAAAATAAAAATGGCCGCCATACATGTGAAAATTTCGAGGGGGTGGGGAGTAGATCTCCATGTTGCTGGGGTGCAGGGTTGACGTTTTTGAAGCAAATGTATACGTTTGGGTCCAGAATGTATAGAATAAATGAAAAGTTGGTGATAGGTGGAACTGACCTTGGAGTACCAAAGGGATCTCGAAAACTGTAAGCGATAGGGGAATGATGCTTGAACTAATATTGGAGAGAACTGCATGCATGTTTTGAATCATACAAAAAATTTTTGGCTTTCATACAAATTTTTTTTTTCTTCATACAAATCCCATACATTTTCTTAGGGATGAACAAAACGACGGAGCAAGTACTGCAGTGAGGCCGAAGGCCGAACTGCAGTACTTGCGACATCAAAGTGAGGGGGATGCGAGGCCGCAGGCCGAGCATCACCTCCACTTTGACCATCAGACCTTGGAGTACCGAAGGGATCTCGAAAACTATAAGAGATAGGGGAATGATGCTTGAACTAATGTTGGAGAGAACTGCATGCATGCTTTCAATCATACCAAAAATTTTTGGCTTTCATACAAAAATTTTTTTTCTTCATACAAATCCCATACATTTCCCTAGGGATGAACAAAATGACGGAGCAAGTACTGCAGTGAGGCCGAAGGCCGAACTGCAGTACTTGCGACGTCAAAGTGAGGGGGATGCGAGGCCGCAGGCCGAGCATCACCTCCACTTTGACCATCAGACCTTGGAGTACCGAAGGGATCTCGGAAACTATAAGAGATAGGGAGGTGGTGTTTGGACTAATATTTGAGAGAACTGCATGCATGTTTTGAATCATACAAAAAATTTTTGGCTTTCATACAAAAATTTTTTTTCTTTATACAAATCCCATACGTTTTCCTAAGGATGAACAAAACGACGGAGCAAGTACTGCGGTGAGGCCGAAGGCCGAAATGCAGTACTTGCGACGTCTCATCTAAGGTGATGCGAGGTTGGAGACCGACCTTCAGACCGATCAGACCCTGGAGTACCCCAGGGGATCTCGAAAACTATAAGAGATAGCGGGTTGGTGTTTGAACTAAATTTGATGAGAACTGCTTGCATGTTACTTATCATACAAAAAATTTTTGGCTTTCATACAAAAAAAGTCATAAAATTTTCAAAAATTTCTACATTTTATCTCATTACCCTTTTACTAGCGCCAATTTTTTTTTAATGCAATACTTATACTAATTCTATTTCTTATACAAAAAATACTAAGTCCAACACAGTCCCAAAAACACTCCGGGCCGCATGCGCGGCCCAAAATTACTAGTTACTATTATATATAATTGGATTACGACTCACTCACTCACTGACTGACATAGTAGTTCTCCAGGAAGGAGTTTCGTGGGGTGCAAGTGTCACATGTCGTCGTATAGGTATGGTTCATGGGACCACGAGAAAAATCCGAAACTTGGAGAAAGTGGAACTGGTCATGGAGTAGGGTAGGGGATCTCAAAAGTGGTAAGACTTGGAGGGGGGGTGCTTGAACTAATTTTGGTAGGAACTGCTTGTAGGTGAAGGAAAACCAAAAAACAAGATGGCCGCCATACAAAAAAACATGGCCGCCATACAAATTTCAAATGTGAATTTCTCTGGAACGGTTGGAGATAGGTGGGGGGTGTTCGACCAAATGTCATAGAGGGCCGTGGGGGACGTTTGGAAATAGTTGCAAAAATCCAAGATGGCGTCGTCAAAATGGCGGCCGATTTTCAAAATGGCCGCAGGGGGCTGATTTTTTGCATCCGGGGGTATTTTGGGGTGCAGATTCCATATCTGAAATCGAAATTCCGAAATGTCAAAAAATAAAGATGGCCGCCATACATGTGAAATTTTCGAGGGGGTGGTGAGTAGATCTCCATGTTGCTGGGGTGCAGGGTTGACGTTTTTGGTGCAACTGTATACGTTTGGGTCCAGAATGTATAGAATAAATGAAAAGTTGGTGATAGGTGGAACTGACCTTGGAGTACCAAAGGGATCTCGAAAACTATAAGAGATAGGGGAATGATGCTTGAACTAATGTTGGAGAGAACTGCATGCATGTTTTCAATCATACCAAAAATTTTTGGCTTTCATACAAAAATTTTTTTTCTTCATACAAATCCCATACATTTCCCTAGGGATGAACAAAACGACGGAGCAAGTACTGCAGTGAGGCCGAAGGCCGAACTGCAGTACTTGCGTCGTCAAAGTGAGGGGGATGCGAGGCCGCAGGCCGAGCATCACCGCCACTTTGACCATCAGACCTTGGAGTACCGAATGGTTCTCGGAAACTATAAGAGATAGGGAGGTGGTGTTTGAACTAATATTTGAGAGAACTGCATGCATGTTTTGAATCATACAAAAAATTTTTGGCTTTCATACAATTTTTTTTTTTTTATACAAATTCCATACGTTTTCCTAAGGATGAACAAAACGACGGAGCAAGTACTGCGGTGAGGCCGAAGGCCGAACTGCAGTACTTGCGACGTCGAAGTGATGGCGATGCGAGGTTGGAGACCGACCTTCAGACCGATCAGACCCTGGAGTACCCCAGGGGATCTCGAAAACTATAAGAGATAGCGGGTTGGTGTTTGAACTAAATTTGATGAGAACAGCTTGCATGTTACTAATCATACAAAAAAATTTTGGCTTTCATACAAAAATTTTTTTCTTTATACAAATCCCATACATTTTCTTAGGGATGAACAAAACGACGGAGCAAGTACTGCGGTGAGGCCGAAGGCCGAACTGCAGTACTTGCGACGTCAAAGTGAGGAGGATGCGAGGCCGAAAGCCGAGTATCACCATCACTTTGGCCATCAGACCTTGGAGTACCATAAGGGATCTCGAAAATTATAAGAGATAGCGGGTTGGTGCTTGAACTAAACATGATGAGAACTGGTGGTATGTAACGGATCTTACAAAATCATCATCATCCTCAACCAACTTTCTACTGCATTCAATTTTCTGTATAATTTATACGTCTGATAGTCACTGATTTTTTACAACTCCGAGACATTTTGACTTCATTTTTCATCATCATCATCTACAGCCTTAATCCGACCGAGTTTGATGATAAGTTTGCGTTTCCAAATCCATATGAAGATTAAGTTGTATACGACTACCGAGATCATTCAAAGTCACAGATTATCTAACATCTTCATCATCCTCAGCCCACTTTGTATCGCATTTTTTCTCTTTACCCTATTTCTAGCGCCAATTTTTTTTTAATGCAATTCTTATACATATACTATTTCTTATACAAAAAATATAAAGTCCAAGGTTCAACTCATACGCCGGGCCGCATGCGCGGCCCAAAATTACTAGTCTTATATATAAAAATGAATCGCAAAATGTGTTGGTAAGCGCATAACTCAACAACGCCTGGACCGATTCGGCCAATTCTTTCTTTTTAATGTTCGTTGAAGTTCATGGATGGTTTTAACGGCAAGAAAAATTTGAAGCAAAAAAAAAATTTTATACCATAACATACAGGCGGTGTACGGGCGGCCCTACATTCTCCGATCTCCAAAACTACGCAACGGGATTGATGTGGTTTTTTTTAACAGATAGTGTTTTAAGTGGACGGTTTTTAAGTATGTAACGTGTAACCGTGCGAAGGCGGGCAGAGCAGCTAGTTTACAATAAAAAAAGGGAATAAAACTTCTAACTACTATAAAAATAATAAAAAGCACTATCATATTAAGTACATTATAATATAAAAAACAAAAGTGTGTTTGTCTCTGTTTCACGCGGCAATGGAGCGATGGATCATCGTGATTCTTGTATCGTATTTATCCGGGACAATGAAAACGAAGCCATGGGCATTTACTTCATAAATTTCATCATCATCATCAGCTGCAGCCCGGTATCACCCACTTTTGAGCATAGGCCTCTCTTCTAGTACGTTCACGCCACATTCACTTGTATACCATTAAAAAACATTACATATCTTTGTACGCGATGTTCTGATTTTGTCATCAGTGAGTAGTCTATTGATGATATGTCGTTGGTTCATATATGTCAACTGAGCTGTGAATTTTTAACCTTTTGTAAAGGGAATGCGTGTTGAATGAAGAAAAAGGAAAAGTGCGAAAGAAAAGTGGTTTTAGGATAAAAATAAGTACTTAGGTAAAAGTACTTTTATTTTTCGTCGTATGAGAGTGGCCAGCTCTAGTGTTCCAAAAAATGTCTATCTATATTTTTTTTTGTTTCTACATATTGTGATCGAAAAGCAGTCTCAATAGCAATCAGAACCCTATGAGGTGATTAAAATTCACTTTGTTTATATATTATCTACCATTTTATTGCAACAAAGCATGGCTTTATTTGTCTTTTGTTGAAATAAGAAGGTAATCTGTGCCATTTTTGGGACCTCTATGCTACGTCCATTTCCAAAATCATTTTAAGGCCCGTCGCTCTGTTGAGACGTGATGAATTCAGAATAATTTACTTCAACAACCCTACAAACTAATTTTCACTTTAAATAATTCTTAGAATGATTGTTTATATGACACAGATGGCACATGGGAGGCCTATACTCAGCAGTGGTATCCCAAAGGCTGCGGATGATGATGATGATTTATTGCTTCTTCTTATCGAATGAGAGTGGCAAACTCTGTTGTCGAGAGTTTATCAAGCCGCCCTAAGGGCCTCTGACATGGCTTAACGACTGCCGTACTAGACAAACAGCCGGAACCTACAATTTAACGTGTCATCCGACCCACGGAAGCGCTCAAAATGGAAAATTTGAAAATTTATTGCTGAAACCTTACTTTTTAATCACATTTTTGGGCAATGTGAAAAAAGCCAATCACTCAGCTTTGATCACCAATATATATTTTATCGTCGCCATGCGTTTCCTTCAGCCATAAGTCAAACCCGGATGTATAATGTCTCGGATGAAATATGACCGGCAATATAACCGGATATGATGATAGCTGTGTAAAATGTGGCCTTTTTGATACAATGACCAATTTTTTAAAAGCGAGGTTTTAATTTAAAAAAAACTTAGGTACCTTTGAAACCGCCGAATTAATTATGGGCATTTCGCGCATGACTTTATGTTTTAAAAGACAATATACGATAGGAAACATTATGTTTGCAGTTGAAAAAAACATTAATATTTGTCTTCTCTCTTCTTTCAGCCATAAGTCATCCGGATATCCAATGTCCAGGATAAATGAATAAGACTGACAATATAGCCGGGTGCGATGATGGGTATGCAAAATGTGGCCTTCATGATATATTTATCAATATTTCAAGTAGTACGCATCAATTTAATTGGGGGTTAGTAAAATTCGTAATATTTTATGCTCAAAATCTTAAAAACTTCCACAATGAATTCATGTTACGTAGGAGTCACGATTCTAAGTGATGAGGACATTCTGTACTGTCTGCGATGTCGCGTGCTCAAACATCAAGGCATTTATTTTTAAAAACAAATAATTTAATAACTTAATGAACCCTGGTAGTTTTAATTCAAGTGCGTTTTAATTCAATTTCCGGGTTTTTGTCGGTAAAATATAAGAAAAATATAGTCGAAAAATAAATTCAGCCAACATTTTTGTCGAAATCCTCAAATTCATATCCTTTGGAGGACCAAAGGATATGAATTGGCAAAAAATCAGTATTTTGTGTAAACAACATTAAGTTGCCTCCGCCCTTGTTCAGAGCATCGGATGAATATCTATCAGTAGGAATGGGAAATTTGGCCGGATCAGGATGTGTTTTTGGCCGGACCCGGATATAGGTAATTTTATCCGGTTCCATTATAAGATGTGAATAAAATTATATGAGAACGGTTGAATTACTGTTTGTCAATGTTTTAAAATACTGATATTTTTTTTAATAATATTTGTTTCAATTGAATTGTTATTATCTGGCCTTAATTAATTACTTGTTTTTTGGAATATTAGAGAAATACAGTTATTATTTGATTAGAATTTAACTTCTGAACATTTTAAACATAGATAGCATGCTTTAAAATGTACATTTGATTAATTTCACTATTGCAAGAAACGAAAGCTTTTTGATAGAAAATCGAGTGCCTAAAACAACAAGGAAAAAACACATTTATTTTTCATCTAATGTACACAATTTACTCGTATAAGGAAGGAAGAAATCTCAGTTGATATACCAAAAATACTCATCCGGAACTCATAACAAAGCGCATTTCCACCGCAAATTCCCGTCACTAGAAAATTGGGTCACGCAAATATCACTAGGTCAGTCATCGCCATGCCATTTTCTACTCTATTTTCTTCGCTATAAGTAAAATAATTGCTTGATTTTATCACTATTTGTTGATAGAACAGACAGTTGATATACCATTTTCGACATTCATGATATAGTTTTAGAGGCGATATTGGCGTGAAAAGCTTTCTTAGGATGACCGTTGACGTATTTGATGTGTTGAATGTTCTGACGTCTGACATTCCCTCATAAAAGCATACGTCATCGAGGCGTGACGTCATCAAAATGAGACGTTAGAGGACTTCCATATTTGAATTTTATGAATGACGTTAGTGGTGGTCTTAAGAAAAGGACTTATTGGGATGATTTAATAATAGATTATCCTTGTAAGGCTGTAAATAGGCTGTATTTGGGTCAAGATTTTTCCTAGAGCCTCTGACATGGTTCGACCAATGTTATACTGAAAACCGCCCTGCATCTACAATTGAACGTAATATGATAAACCGCATTTATAGTTTATGATATCATCCAACCCAAAGAAGCGCCTAAATGAAATGTTGCTTTTTGATCACCCATCCAAAAGATTGACCGCGTGTACAGTGCATATCGTTGTTATGAGTGCTGAAGGTCGTGTTTAGCTATTTGTGGAACTCCCTGCCTGACTCCCTGTTCCCCGCTGAAAATAACCTTGCGATCTTCAAAGAGAGAGTGAATTGGTTCTTATTGGGTAAGCACGTTCCATCCTAGACCGTAATGATTGTTTACCATCAGGCGAATAACGGTCAAGTGCGAACCCATTCCTTGTAAAAAAAAACAAACAGAGCACGTCAACAAACAACATTTAAATAATTGCAACAGCAAATAGACCAACAAATCTCGGTAATAAAATAAATAATAAACTCTAAATTTCTTCTGTAATCAGTCCTGATTATCACATCCAATTTCCTTGACGGTCTCGAATCAAGTCGAGGGTTGCTGCAGATAAAACCGCGGGAAATAGCGCCCGCACCCTGTAAGGGCGACCGTTGGAGCATAGATTACCATTTATAGATATCTAAAACTCTGGAGAAATATGTAGTGTTTTTCCGCTGCGACAAAACACAGCGCAGCGCAAAAACACTACATATTTCTCCAGAGTTTCAGTTACAATGGATTTCCGCAAAATAACGCCTGGGTCAATATCTTATTTATAGATATGTCTCTCTCTCTCTTGAGTCGTATTTCCTCATGACTGAGGGTCGTGACTCCCCCGCAGAATTAATTCGATAGGGAAGCTCTCTTGGGCAGATACATCGCGCCCAGGTCATTCCATGCAAGACATCACACATTTATTATATATATAATACGTTATTAAATATTTAGTTTGAAAAAAGTATATATTTGTAAAAAAAAACACATTTGTTTCTTTCCTAAACACAAAATATGATTGTATACCATCAAACGAATTTACGAAAGCAGAAGTATATACCTATGTATTATATTAATTATCTAGAACTCATAACACGCGTTTTGCTTAGTTTGGGGCTAGATGGCGCTGTGTGAAATGTCTCCGAACTATATATTTATTTAATTATGGTCAGGAGTACATTTCTTAAATTACCTTGAGCTGTTTGTTTAGATGTATCGCCACAGTAAATTTGATGTAAATTATTTTAGCCGTTGGATTATGACATATACACGAAAACTCTTTTAACTAAAAATAATAATCGTTTTTGTATTATATAGTGACGGTATCTTATAAAAAGTTTCAGGGCAGAAAGCTGCAGATAAAACCCGTGGCAAATAGCTTCTGCCCGCATTTCACACCGCACCCTGTAAGGGTGATCTTTGTCATGGATTGCCCTCTATAGATACAATCAGAATATGAAATTTAGAATTTAGGTTGGTGTAAATAATACTATGTTTATAGAGAAGTGTTTGTAAACATGGTAGTACTTTTATCCTACAGGCAACATTGCACATATTTTAGAGACTGATTTGACTATCTACCTATACTATACTATATACTATATAATATTATAAAGCTGAAGAGTTTGTTTGTTTGAACGCGCTAATCTCAGGAACTACTGGTGCGAATTGAAAAATTATTTTTGTGTTGAATAGACCATTTATCGAGGAAGGCTTTAGGCTATATAACATCACGCTGCAACTAATAGGAGCGAAGAAACAATGGAAAGTGTGGGAAAAACGGGGAAAATTATTCATCTTTGAGGGCTTCCGTAGCGTGCGCTGCGAAAATGGTTCAAGATATCAATAAAATATGTACGAAAGAATTATTCTTCTTAAAACGATCTAACAAAATGTCCGCGGGAGTATATGTCTATCTCTTAAGATTAACTCGCTAGAACTGTTTTTATGGTAATAACTATTCCGCGCGGACGAAGTCGCGCGCACCAGCTAGTAGTTAATACAAGTCAAGTTAAGCCCTTCTAACTTCAATTGGAAGCATTTTTGCAGCTTCTGTGAGCCGAATTTTATCTACGAGACTAATCAGTGTGTCCGAGAGAATGTGATTTTGTTCAGCTGTGTTTTTTATTAACATGTTTACTTACGTCACTTAAAATATGTAAATAAAATGAAGTAAAAAAGCCTTACGAGAACCTTACTCAAAAATAAGTTTTTTTTTTCATGTGAATATGTACCTATTTTTTACATGATATAGGCTCACGCTTGACTACAACTTGCCTGATGTTAAGCAACGTTATAATCTATGATCTAGCGCGCTTGCCTAGAAGAAACCAGTTTACTCTCGACATTTTGCAGTTTCTATGAACCAGTAATCTGTGTATCTGTGGGAACAACTGAGATACTTTGCGGTGATATCGAGCGTGTAAATTTCATGTAAGTGCTCAGGGAAGGACGTAACAGAAATTTGCACGGTTGCGAATGAAAATTGTAAAAAAGTGGTTGACATTATTTAATTTGAAAATTACTGTCAAGCTTAGAAGTTTATTTTGTACATGTTTTGTGTATTTACGCTTACTTATAAATGACTTCAATGCTTGTCATATTACTTGTCGTCTTGTTTGTGCTTGCCCAGGAAAACTTTCTCAATTGGTAACACCTGCGGGGGAGTCACGACCCTCAGTAATGAGAAACATGACGCCAGGAGGAGGAGGAAGAGCGACGCGAGGAGGTATTCATTAATTATTACATATCTAACACCGAAACACTTCAAACTTCAATACTTCAAATTTATGCTGAACATAACAAACATGAATTCGCACTAATTCACAAGATCAGATAAACCGATCATGTTTTACACATCCGATTAATAGTTCAGTATTATAATAATATTATGTATAACGGTCCTTTGATATTGATTCCACCATGAATATTGAATATCCGTAACCATTGAGAGTTATACTAGTATATGCCCGCGGCCTCACTTGGTTTATTAAATTTAAAGATCTTTTATAAAGCTCGGTATTGTAAAATATAAGTATACCTGGAAGTTATAACATACTGTGCGCTTTGGTGCAAACTGTAAGTATAGTATGTAAAGAATTTAAAATAAATAAATAAATGATAAATCCATTTAGACAATCATTTTAAACTACAGCGGTATTTAAAAATCAGTAGAGAAAAACTTAATAAATAAACGTATTATTATAAATATATATAAAAAAAATGGAAGTCAATTTCTCAAACTAGAGCCCGATTGCATTAAAAATAGATTAATATTTTTTATAGTACCTTTTCTAGTTATAATTTAGTTATAAATAGCTACATCAGTAGTATACTTATCAGATATTAACGAAACTATGTACATACATATGTGACTCATAGAAAACATGTATTTAACATATCGATATCCTTGGGTTGATTGACACGTTGAATTGTAGGTCCCGGCTGTTTGTCTTGTACGGCAGTAGTTAAGGCCCTTAGGGCGGCTTGATAAACTCTCGACAACAGAGTTGGCCACTCTCCTTCGATAAGAAGACCTAATTATAGCATGCTATAATGTAGGACTGTCAAATCATTATTTAACAGTCGTTTACCATCATTTTATTGTATCAGATGCCCCTAGTGTTGTTTGAAAACTCTCGACTTAGTTGCTTTCATGCTAACTTACTTCAAAAACTGTATCTTCTACTTTAATAAGTAACTAATTAATACTTTTTTCTTTGATGAAATAAAACCCAATATTATATTGCAGGTATAAAGTGTTTGTACAATATGTTAGAGTCATTTTAAAACTGGTCACAAATGTTTTTATTGGTTTTGTTTGGTTCTAAAATCCGATTTTTCTTTTTACATGAGATAGGCTCGCGATTGACTACAACTTCCCTGATGTTAAGCAATGATAATCTACGATCTAGCGCGCTTGCCTAGAAGAAACCTGTTTACTCTCGACTTGAAAACCGATAAATATGAGAAAAGTTATACTTAATACAAATATTTAAAAGATATGAAATCGTTTGCCAAATTATCTCTGTCTTATGCTACTTGGTATTGGCTATTTTGATAATTGAAACAAATTAGCGCAAGCTTAGTATAAGGCTAAATGGCGGTGTGTTATATGTCCTGAAAATATATTATCTATACTAATATTATAAAGCTGAAGAGTTTGTTTGTTTGTTTGAACGCGCTAATCTCAGGAACTACTGGTGCGAATTGAAACATTCTTTTTGTGTTGAATAGACCATTTATCGAGGAAGCCTTTAGGCTATATAACATCACGCTGCAACTAATATAAGCGAAGAAACAATGGAAAATGTGTGCGTGTTATGCGAAAACGGTTCAAGATTAAAAAAAATATGTATGAAAGAGTGATTCCTCTTGAAATGATCTAAGAAAATATCTGCAACTGTATAATGTCTATCTTTTAAGATTAACTCACTAGAACCGTTTTAATGGTAATAACTATTCCATGCGGACAAAGTCGCTGGCACAGCTAGTGTTATACTAAAATCAGAATAAGAAGTTATTATTTCGTTATAAGTATGCCTGTATAGAGACTCTGTGGGAATTCCCTGGTCCCAATATAGTATCAAAATATTTAAATTTATCAGAAACCAAATTTAGAGTTCAAGCCATATCGCGTCTTTGTTTATCAGGGAATGTACCTTTATTTTCCTGATAGTAAACAAACGTTGTTTATAAGGAAAACATAGGTACTTTACATACGTTATTATATAAGCTGAGGAACAAAATTGAATGTATCAGTTTACTTCAAACCTTTTACATAAGCTATTCAAAGCATTTTCATAAAATACGTTAAAAAAGTATTTTTAAAACATCTTGTTTCGAAGTCAGTTAAAAAGTTGCCAGTGTCAATTTATAATGGCTAAATTAGTAATATTGCTAAGCGTGGTTTTAGTGGCGTTGGTAATGGAATCAAATTGTGAAGTTAGATATATCCAACCTACGTATAGGCCTCCTCCGCAACCGCGCAAGCCGGTTATCAGGTAAGAAATTATATATGAATTTTAGTGTGTATTTTATCACTAAGAACTAACATATATTATAGTTCCCGTAAGGCATGATTTAATTTAGTTGTATTAACCGGCTAGCACTTACGTCAAAAATTACGTCGAGAAATTAGCTCGACAAGTTTGTCCCGGTTGGCCGCCTCGTCCAGCAGGACGAGGCGGTCAACCGGGACGCGCGTGCTGACTCGTCCTCCTGATGATGGAAACCTCAGATTTCCGAAACTTGTCGAGCTAATTTTTCGACGTAATTTTTGACGTAAGTGCTAGCCGGTTAATACAACTAAATTAACTAACATATAAACTAAAATTTATAATAATATTTTTTTTACTGAATTTGATCTTTAAATGTTCACCCATTAAAGTTCTATGACAATATTTAAATAAATACTAATTCTTCAAATATGTAACGAAGCGCTAAAAACCAATATAAAAAAAAAATATCCCTATCACTACATGGTATGAAGCAAAGTCGCTTTCCGCGCCTGCCCCTATGTATGTACATTTGTATGCTTAGATCTTTAAACTACACAGCGGATTTTTAATCTATACTTCTATACTAATATTATAAAGCTGAAGAGTTTGTCTGTTTGAACGCGCTAATCTCAGGAACTACTGGTGCGAATTGAAACATTATTTTTGTGTTGAACAGACCATTTATCGAGGAAGGCTTTAGGCTATATAACATCACGCTGCAACTAATAGGAGCGAAGAAACAATGGAAAATGTGAAAAAAGGGGGGAAATTATTCATCTTTGAGGGCTTCCGTTGCGTGCGCTGCGAAACAGTTCAAGTCGTGGATAACAGCTTAGAAATTCTTCAGAAATGAACTTATTACAACCATTAAATTAATTTTCAGATATGCTCGCGATACCTCCGACCAAGAACCTCTATGGCTGTACCAGGGCAATGACGTCATCCGCGCTCCAACATCACATGACCACCCGGTTCTACCTTCCATCATTGATGACGTCAGACCTGGAGCCACCAGACATGCTAGGAGCTTGGGCACCACTGGTAAAGGAAGGATCGGGAGTAACGATAGAGGGAATAGGGGAAGCAGGTAAGTGATCCTCATTTAAGATATCATTTTATAGGTATTACAAGAAAGAGTCTGAGATAAAAATTATGCAATATTATAGTGCATGTTTCAGTCTACATTGACATTAAATTTCATCCAAATTAGTCCACCCGTGTAGGAACTAAGACCGAATTTACAACATCGGATTTTTTCCGAAAATTTTTGCCAAAGAACCCAGAAGGGAATAATAATAGAGGAAATAGGGGAAGCAGGTGTGTTATATCGTTTTAGATCTCATTTTATAAGTGTTACAGAGATAAAAAGTATGCAATATTAAAATTCATGTTCTGGTCTATATTGACACCAAATTTCATCCAAATTAGTCCACCCGTGTAGGAACTAAGACCACATTTACAACATCGGATATTTTTTCTGAAAAATGTTGCTAAAGACCCAGTACTCAGACCCAGAACCAAGAAGGGAATAATGATAGAGGAACTAGGGAAAGCAGGTGTGTTATCTCGTTTTAGATCTCATTTTATAAGTGTTACAGAGATAAAAAGTATGCAATATTAAAATTCATGTTCTGGTCTATATTGACACCAAATTATGTAATTCATTCATGAGTTAATCCATTCAAGAGTAATGACCACATATACATACATACATCATCACCAAATTGTCCAAACAAATGTGGCAGAAAACCAATTTCTTCTGGTGAATTTCCAAAAGTCTATGAAATACCCTACCGGTGGTCAAATATCTGACTGACTGAAATACAAATGTTTTTTTTTATAAATGCTTATTTATTAAAATAATAATCTTAATATTTCAGAAGCCATGACACAGGTGCCACTCACCCAGGCTCGAACCGTCGTAACACCAGGTCCGTCCATTTACCAGACTTTTTCACCACCCCGCCCTTCAACCCTAAGCCCTGGCCACAGCTGCCTAGGGAGAAACCTAGGATACCTATATATGTCTAGATAAAAAAAACTTCTATAATTAAAAGATGGCTCAAGATAAACTGTTAATAGGTTCAATAAAATATGAGAAATATATGTAACTATTTTGTAATATTCTCACATTTAAAATATCAACAATTTTAGTTTTTCTGGATGTTTTACGTATTAACTAAACATTAAAAATGTAATTTTATATTCGTTGGTTTATTCTTTTGACCTTGAATGCGACCGCCATCTTGGTAGCGATTTTGTACAACTTTTTTAAATCTGTGATTTGAAAATTGCTTGTTTTTAATCGAGATATCAACTTATTAGCGCTTTGAATAATATAATCACTAAACAAAACATAATAACTGTTATTTTACCGTGTCTGAATTAAGTTAAAATGTGCGCGTACAATTAATTAACATGTTAATAATGCGATAAAAGGTTTAATCAATTTTACCACTAAACTTTACTGTTTTATTTATAGTTTAGAGTTTCTGTTTGGAAAATTGTTAAGTAATCATTTAATAATTAATTATATCATGCCAAGTGTCATGGATGCGTTAATTTTCAGATTGTTCTTTTTAAAATTAATTGAAAGATAAGAAATATGTGTTTATCGATATTCTTACAATTTAGATATCAGTTTTCTTTCAATAATATCATAACACAACATTCAAAATTACTGAATACATATATACTACTACACTAGTGGACGGCCGCGGCTTCCCTTGCATTATTATGTGATAAAAAGTAAGTCTAAGACACTTCTAAGACCACATACTACCTACATACCAAAAATCAGGATGATCCGTTCAGCCGCAAACGAATAAACAGACAAAAATTCTAAAAACTGCGGAAACGCGTAGTGCTAATTATTAACTATGCCCAAGCAATATTTTTCTGATATCTTCTATGCTCAAATTTTTGACCCTCTTCAGCTTTATTATATTATGTATAATAAATATCCAGTTGTATGTCTATTCACCACAACAAACTTATAGAAACAACTAATCATAAGTTAAGTATTAAGTAAGTGAACTTTGACCCTTTAGCTTCAACCCGCAAGTTGGTAACTTAGCTATTATGTAATTTCACGAAGTTTGATACAGAAATGACCTTTTAGTACGACTTTTGATATGGAAAATTATGGATATAAGTGAAGATGTTGGAAATTGTACTTCTTCTAAAAGTTGGCGAGTCTGTTTTTATTTGGTACTAGTGAATGCTCGCGGCTTCGCTCGCATTAAGAAGTAAAACTTGCATCCCCCATTTCACCCCATTAAAAGCGGCTTTTCTAAAAATCCTTTCTTAGCGGATGCCTACGTCATAACATCTACCTGCATGCCAAATTTCAGCCCGATCCGTCCAGTGGTTTGGGCTGTGCGTTGATAGATCACTATATCAGTCAGTCAATCAGTCAGTCAGTCACCTTTGAGTTTTATATAGGTATTTAGATTAGTGGATACCTGTGGAATTATATTAAATTATAAATTGTAGGTCCCGTCTGTTTGTCTAGTATGACGGTCATTAAGCCATGCCAGAGACCCTTAGGGCGGCATGATAAACTTTCGACATCAGAGTTCGCCACTCTCTAAGAAGAAAAAGTAGATGTCCATGGGTTTACTCGCGTTTCAGAATAAAAAGTAGCCTATGTGACACCCAGGATCTCATACTACCTTCGTACTAAAATCATAATGATCCATACAACTGTTTTTGGGTGATGTGCGTAAATAAACAGTAAGAAATCTATAAACTGTTGGAACCAGTTCCGTTATCACTTTTATCTACACTAATGTTGTAACATTCTACTTATGTTTCCAATACTTGACTTATAATTACTACTGTTAAAGCACAGACAACAAAACACTCAATTTAAGCAATTTCACATGATGTTATAATATCCACATCGATATCGTAATAGCTCATTATAACATCGGAAAAGCGTGACCAACCTTATTGCAGGGCCAATCAGGTTGGTCACGCTGCGCTCTCGTTGGTTAGATTTAAATGGCGGCAAAATCACAGTGACAATACACGTACGCGTGAATTTAATGTTTCGCAATGTGTTTTGTTTTTAAATACAAATTAAAAGTTAAAAATGGATAGCGACGATGATATTTGTACGCCTCCGGATATTCTAAAATTGGCTACAAAAGTAACTCACAATCTTTTGCCAGAAAAATCTAGAAAATTATATGAAAAATTAACTATTGTCAGCTTTTACTTTTGTTGTTTGATTAATTGCATTAGTGAAGATAAAGTAGTGTATGCAACTGCATATAACACGGGTATTAAAACACGAGTGTGAGTTTATGAAACGAGCGCAGCGAGTTTCATAATAGTAACGAGTGCTAACTACTGTGTAACTACTTCATTATATGACAGTTGCATAAACTACTATTAAATACTTAACCACAAACAATATTTTTTCGCGTATCTTCAAATCATATTAAATCAAACTTTATAATTTGCATCAAGAATAGAATAGTGCAAATGGAAAATAAGCAAATTTCCAATGAATTCTTGTCACGTATTCGTCATGTAAATGCTAGTATATTATACTAGTGGATGCCCGCGGCTTCGCTCGCATAATTTCAGGATAAAAAGTAGCCTATGGCACTCCTACGACCTCATACTACCTACATACCAAAAATCATGATGATCCGTAGAGCCGTTTTTGCGTGATGAACGTTTAAATAATCAGACAAAACAGAGACACAATAAACACACAATATTTCTAGAAATTGTTGAACGTGTTCTACTATCAAATCGAAGTAAGTATCTCCATTTTTTCAATATTTTCAATGTTCATACTTTCCCTCTTCAGCTTTATTATTTTACTTACTTACATAGATTATTTTTGTTAAGTAAACGTTTTCACTTGAACGTAATTCACTTGATGGTAAGCAATCATTATGATCAAGAATGGAACGTGCTTACCCATCCTGTTTGTGTTATAATATTGGGCTGAACTTTAGTACAATAACTTTCTTCTTCTTATCGAATGAGAGTGGCCAAGTCTAGTGTCAAGAGTTTATTTAAGCCGCCCTAAGAGCCTCTGACATGGCTTAACGACTGCCGTACTAGACAAACAGCCGGGACCTACAATTTAACGTGTCATCTAACTTTAATACTAATATCATTAAATTAACAGCACAGTTAAAAAAACATCGGCTTAAAAACCTTTTAATTTCGTTAGCAAAATAACTTCATTTAAACTTATGAATAGGTACAGTGAATGTTATTTCACCTCTTGGTTCCGAAAACAAAAGTAAAGTTTGTAAATAGTACATAACAACACTGAAAACACAATCTCGATGGCTGCGGTGAGGTTAACAACGGCTTTATAGAATAAAGACCCCTAAATAATTTTAAAACACAAGACCAACAGTAATGGCACTTAGGGGAGGAGGCCTATATTCAGCCATGGATCGACAAGGGCTGAAGATGATGAAATATTTATTCACCATACGATTATTTTAACCAAACTTCATACTATGCATGAACCCGCATAAGTAATAATTAATAAATCAAAATATTATAAGACTCAAAGGTGACTGACTGACTGACTGTTATAGTGATCTATCAACGCACAGCTCAAACCACTGGACGGATTGGGCTGAAATTTGGAATAAAGGTAGATGTTATGACGTAGGCATTCGCTATGAAAGGGTTTTTGGAAATGCCACTTTTGAAGGGGTGAAATAATGGATGCAAGTTTTACTTCTTAATGCGAGCGAAGCCGCGAGCATGCACTAGTAAAAGCTTATTTGGTCTGTTTATTTCTCTTATATCTCTTTAATATCTGATAAAGGTTCAAATTAAAGTTCAAACTATTTATATGCAAAGGTTTTAGGTTAATATATTATAATGCTTTTGGCATGAATTATTAGAATACAAGTATAAAAAAATGTATTCTTATTTACCTATACATAATAAATATCACGCTGTATATCATCGTACCCAGGCTATGCGGGAATCGAACCCGCAACACCTAGATTAGAAGGCAGAGCCACTACCAACTAAGCTAACAGGCCAGTCAAATAATATAGTGAGTCTATTGCTTAATAAAGTCGATGTATTTGGTTTCCGCAAATATTAATGTAAAGCAAAGTTATTCCATTCAATGTTTGTTTCTCTACAGAGGTGAATAAATTACTATACAGTGTATTCAGAACAACATTGAACAAATATATTGTGGGGTCATTCATTGATGTAATAAAGCAAACCAGGTTAAATAATACAACAATAATGTATAAATAATCATGACATTGGATACCTATATATCTTAATCTATACATATAATAAAGCTGAAGAGGTTTGAAAGTCTGAACATTGAAGATTTAAAAAAAATGTTTGGGGATAATTCGATTTGATAGCAAAACACGTTTTAACAATTTCAAGATCTTTTGTCTGGTTCTCTGTATCTACAGCACCCATTACGTCTTATTTCAAAACGTGGTTTAAATATTAGTCTAAAACTTTGAAAATAAAAAGTCGGTTCTTGATGTTCAAACATCACATATAGTCCATGGAAATGTTACATGAGCTTTGCATTTTTTAGAGGACGCAATTTTGTTTTTGGGGCATGTTTGGGGGGTCAATAGAAGCTAAACTTCAAGTTTGTGGGGTCGCCACTCTTATCCACCGGCCGCCATCTTGGAAAAAGGGGTGGAAACGCTTTTTTCGCGATATCTCAGAACCCATGCGTCTTACAAAAAATTGCGAAGACATAATTTGTAGCAAATTGTTACAATGAACTAATACAATAAACATTTCAGCTTCAAATTGGAACGTTGATTATCATGGGTTTCATTTTGACATACAAATTTAAATACCGACTTCAGTCAGTATAGGGCTCCCACTATGATGTATCTGCCCAAGAACACTCCCCTAACGAATCGTCCGGTGACGCAGCAAAGGTAGCTACGAGAAACCAGCTGCATAGTCCTTACCAAAAAAAAAAAACCCCTAACGAATTAATTCCGCGGGGGAGTGACGACCCTCAGTCATGAGGAATACGACTCAAAAGAGAGAGTCTATTAAAATCAATCTACACTAGCAACACCGATTTATTCTACCATGAAGTGTTACTAATCCGATTCAGCGCATGATTTTCCGATTTCCTGTTCCGGCGGCGCGGAATTGAATCACGGATCACACTCACGGAGATAGATTTAGTATTTGTGTTTAGTGTTTCTAGCTTGTCTAGGTTTCTAGTTAGTGTGTTATCACATAAATTTAATTAATCTATACATATAAAACTCAAAGGTGACTGACTGACTGATTGACTGACTGACTGATATAGTGATCTATTAACGCACAGCCCAAATTACGGATTGGGCTGAAATTTGGAATGAAGGTAGATGTTATGACGTAGACATCCGCTAAGAAAGGATTTTTGGAAATGCCACTTTTAAGAGGGTGAAATAGGGGATGCAAGTTTTACTTCTTAATGCGAACGAGGTCGCGAGCACACACTAGTACTTGATAAAAGTTATTATGAATATTTAATTTTATAATTAGTTGTGTTGAGTCTAGTCGTTCTATGTGTGTATAATAATATGTAATTACAACAAAAAAAAAGTATATATGCAAGCGTTTGCTTGGTGTAGGGCTAGATGGCGCTGTGTGCAATGTCTCAGTTTATATTTATGTATATTTTTAATTGATTAAAGCATCATGTAATGTAGAACTTGCAAATTTTGTTTAAAATAATAATCAGTAGGGTTGGTAAGTTTTTTTTGTAGGAAATATCACCGAGTCAAGAGCATTCCTTTAGGTAATTTTAAAATATTTTGACAAATATCTTTTGACATTCAAAAAATTTATTTTTAGCTTGTTCCTAACTATATTAATGTAATCAAGATCACTATAAGGGACTAGCTATATTAGGTAGTGTAACACTCGAAGTTAGGGACTACTTACGCCATCTATGCACTAAGGGTGGAACCATGTATTGCGTCATGGAAACTTGGGCCCGCGTCGTTCGCTCTCTCTTTCCCACTCGTGGTCCCAGCTCGTATGCATGAGCGAGAAGAAGGAGGCGACATGCGGCGACCGCCATGAAGGATGATCTTCAAAAAATAAGACAGATACCGAGGAAATGGGATCGACCATTTTAACTCGCGCTAATTTCTAATGTAAATTGTGTAACCATGAAACTGCAATAGTGAAATGTGCTTTTACCCTTACACTGACTGTTTCATTACCCAACCCGTAGGTTGCGGCAAATAACCAATTTCATAAACTTATAGTAGTAATTAAGAATCATTGTAACACCTTTTCTGAATAAATGAATTTAGAATTTTGAAAATTCCTTTAGGTAATACCAAAAATATGTAACAACTCAGTTGATCAAAATGATGATATATTGAGACTCTGCTTTTGTTTATATTCGTTTATTCCCATTTTTTCCCAGCTCCAAGCATCTACTTCCAAAACACAGGAAGTCTTCCAAAAAACACCGTTGTTTTCCTTTGAAGGCCACTAAAATAAACTCACAAAAGGTCGTCCCTATAACTTACTACCAACTAAACCATAAACAAAATCCTTCCCATACAAAACTACTACCATTCTATTTTAGTACGTCATAAAAATAATCCCCTCTATTTTTAGAGCACACAGAATAAACACACTAACGACTCTGGTGATAAGGAGTAAAGTTGCGTGCAAATAACTCTAGCGATAGCATCCCTAGCAGTGACGTCACGGACGCCATTTTGAATTTTCCGAAGTTAAGCTGCGGTCACGTGGTCTAAAGTTGATGAATTGAAAATTGCATATAGCGTGCGTTATATAATAATAATTCATTTACTTACATACATAATACTGTAAAAAAATAAAAATAGTTGTAAATAAAAGAATACGGAATAATATATAATACTAGCTGGTGCGCGCGACTTCGTCCGCGTGCAATAGTTATTACCATAAAAACGGTTCTAGTGGGTTAATCTTGAAAGATAGACATATACTGTGTAGGACATTTTGTAAGATCATTTCAAGAAAAATAATTCTTTTTTGCACATTTTTTTGATATCTTGAACCGTTTTCGCAGCGCACGCAACGGAAGCCCTCAGAGACGAATATTTTTTCCCGTTTTTTCTACATTTTCTATTGTTTCTTCGCTCCTATTAGTTGCAGCGTGATGTAATATAGCCTATAGCCTTCCTCAATAAATGGTCTATTAAACACAAAAAGAATTTTTCAATTCGCACCAGTAGTTCCTGAGATTAGCGCGTTCAAACAAACAAACAAACTCTTCAGCTTTATAATATTAGTATAGATAATATATTTTCAGGACATATAACACACCGCCATTTAGCCTTATACTAAGCTTGCGCTAATTTGTTTCAATTATCAAAATAGCCAATACCAAGTAGCATAAGACAGAGATAATTTGGCAAACGATTTCATATCTTTTAAATATTTGTATTAAGTATAACTTTTCTCATATTTATCGGTTTTCAAGTCGAGAGTAAACAGGTTTCTTCTAGGCAAGCGCGCTAGATCGTAGATTATCATTGCTTAACATCAGGGAAGTTGTAGTCAATCGCGAGCCTATCTCATGTAAAAAGAAAAATCGGATTTTAGAACCAAACAAAACCAATAAAAACATTTGTGACCAGTTTTAAAATGACTCTAACATATTGTACAAACACTTTATACCTGCAATATAATATTGGGTTTTATTTCATCAAAGAAAAAAGTATTAATTAGTTACTTATTAAAGTAGAAGATACAGTTTTTGAAGTAAGTTAGCATGAAAGCAACTAAGTCGAGAGTTTTCAAACAACACTAGGGGCATCTGATACAATAAAATGATGGTAAACGACTGTTAAATAATGATTTGACAGTCCTACATTATAGCATGCTATAATTAGGTCTTCTTATCGAAGGAGAGTGGCCAACTCTGTTGTCGAGAGTTTATCAAGCCGCCCTAAGGACCTCTAACATGGCTTAACGACTGTCGAACTAAACAAACAGCCGGGACCTACAATTTCACGTGTTCAATGATATGTGTATTGTTTGTGTAATTACTGAGCTATTGAGTCTTAAAGCACAAGACTGATACCAACCAATGGCATCTAGGGGAGGAGGCCTATACCCAGTAGTGGGTCGACAAGAGCTGATGATGATAATGATCGAGTCTTATTTTACAACTGTGTCTATAAACAGCTAGAAGTAATGACAACGGAATCTTAAGTATATATTTGTATAATATAATATTAGATATTTGTTGTGTTATTTATTTTGTATATTTCATACAATGTGTCTAAAAGTGTGCATACAGCTTAATCAGAATTTCCCAATACTTAATGGGCGTTCGTGACGACATGAGCGAAAGAGGCAGCGAATGTGACGTCATTGCTTCCCTCTCTTTCCTGAAAATGTAAGCACAATACCGGATTTGACCTATTTTATTATTATCAGAATTCTATTAATATTTGTTTAGTCAGTTATCTATTAACAACTTTTTAATCACAAGCCCTTTAATAAACATTTTGAGAATAAACAAATTATTTTTTGCAATGCATACTAAAATAATTTCCACGAATTCCATTTTTGAAATAAATTTGGTTTTAAAAATGGAATCCAAACGGCTTTGCGAGTTCTTATTTCGAATTTATGAATATTTGAACGTTACTGCACCTACGCTGCGGTACAAATATTAAATTACTCTATTTGGCTGAAAAAGTTTGCTGAAAATTGAAAAATTCTACTAAATTTAGGCAAAGCGCCTTGGGAAATTTATTTTATGAGTAAATATTTTAGTAGAATTACGCGAAGGCAAGAAATTGAAGAAAACAATTTATATATGCATAAAAAAATTGATATTAAGTATATTCAATGGTCCATTTTAATCATAGGTCCAAAATAAAATATAACGGGTTTGTTCTTCTTCTATCGAATGAAAGTGGCCAACTCTGGTGTCGAGAGTTTAATAAGCTGCCCTAAAGGACTGTGACATGGCTTAACGACTGCCATAATAGACAAACAATCAGGACCTACAATTTAACGTGTCATCTGACCCACGGGAGTGCCCTAAATGGAATGCCACTTTTCGTTGACGCGGTCAGTCCTTGGATGGGTGACCAAAAAGTAGCATTCCATTTTGGACGCTTTCGTGGGTCGGATAACGTTATAGCACGGCAGTCGTTAAGCCATGTCAGAGTCCCTTAGGGGGGGCTAGATAAACTCTCGACACCAGCGTTGGCCACTCTCATTCGATAAGAAGAAGATTGCCCGTTTAGCCTATATTTTAAATAATATTTATGTATCAAATTATCACAGTAATACCATAAAGCCAAAGTCCAAAAGCAGACCACCAAAGTATCCAGTAATTAATTTATCATCATCCCTGAAAGGGGTAAATAAGTTACAACAGATTACCTAAAATAGATTCCATTATAACAGCGATTTTTTTTATGTTTATGATAAAGCGAAATTAGTGACTTGGTTGTCAATTGTCATTAAGTATTTACGTAGCTCTTAAAAATAGTGAAGATTTTTTTTAATATAATTTCAAATACAAATGAATAAGTCATAGCTACCTACTTTGAAGCGAGTGTGGCTTAGCGGTTCCAGTGTCTGCTATTCATTCAGACACAACCCTGACACAACACTTCTTATCCGGCCCTACACCAACGACTTGTATTTTCATGTGTGGATTTGTACTCGTTTAGTGGTGAAGGAAACATCGTGAGGAAACTGACGAAGGCGCCCACCACGATGTATCTGCCCAAGAAAACTCCCCTAACGTAACGGTTCTTCGTGTGGCTTCCGTGTGTCGGATGGCACGTAAAATTTTAGGTCCCGGTTGTTTGTCTAGTACGGCAGTCGTTATTAAACCATGTCAGAGGTCCATAGGGCGGCTTGATAAACTCTCGACAGAGTTGGCTACTCTCATTAGATAAGAAGAAGAAAACAGTATCTTATCATCAGCTTAATGAGACCCACTGCAGGGTATAGGCCTCATCCCTCTTACTCCCTGTCTTGTGCTGTTCTTGCCCAGATGTTTCCTTCTATCTTATAGCATAGTAATAAATAAAATAAGTTAAAAAGTAATAATAATACTAATACATACAGTATCTATGAAATAGTAATAGTAATCAGTGTCCACAAAGTTACCAACTTACCCCATCCGGGCTCTGTTTCTTTACTTCACAGAACTCGTTCAGAACGTCTTGTAACTTCTTTGTTGAATCTGGAAATAGAATGAACATTCATTTACATTCATTTTAAATTTAATTCTGTTGCTCTGTAGTTTGAAAAGTTCTGTTGCCCTGAGGTTTGTACAAAAGTTGTTGTTATAATAGGGACGGTTTTTATACTAGTTTTTACTGGAGGTTTTTAAATAGTATTAATAGGGACGATTTTTATAATGGTTTTATAAGTTTTTATAGGAAGTGTGAACGATTTTTAAATCCTGAATTAACAAAATTAGTATTCTGTGACATAATATTTTGTATTTGTATGTATTTTAATATATGTAGTGTGATATGTCCTAGTAAACTTTGTATTTTTGAAGTTTGCTAAAAGTTCGATGATTCAATAGATCACTGAAAAATATATTTTCACCAAAAATAACATTCATCATCATCATCATCATCAGCCCACGGTCGTTCACTTCTGGACATAGGCCTCTCCCAAGGCACGCCACTCAGCCCGACTTTGTGCTTCTCGTCTCCACCTTTTCCCTGCTATCTTCATGATGTCCTCGCTCCACCTTGTGGCAGAATTACATTAATACGTCACAATCATAAATAAAGACACAAATAACATAAAAGAAGCAAGCCTTTTTCACTATGTTTTAAGAATCTAAAGGCGCCAGTTTGAATATATCTGAGCAAATTTGTTCTCTTTTTTTTAAAAGCAGCTATTACCCTTTCATTAAAAAATGTTAGCAATAACGGTGGAAGTCAACAATTTTTTTTTAAATCTTTGACGATCGCTAAATATCACCACAGGACTACTAGGTATACTTAGGTAACGCATAAAATAGGCCATAGATTTATTGCTGCTTTTACCAATATTTTATTCACTAGAGACGGTAGAGTAATTGCAATTAAGTATAATGGAAAGATCAGCCCGTATGTGCACGCATAGGAGCAGTATGGATGTTTCAACAAAAAAAATATATCATATTGCAAAAAAAATGAAATGAAAAAAAAAACATATTTCTTGCCTATATTTAAGTGCGCCTCAAAATTAATTGAAATATTTTGAAGAAATGTGAAATTATCATTCCTAAAATAAAAATAAGCATAATTTTATGTGTTTCTTAAGCTGTTGTAACCAAAGTAATCCATCTGACCTGGGCGCCCACCACGATGTATCTGCCCAAGAGAACTCACCTAACAAATTTAATGGGGAGTCACGAGCCTCAGTCATGAGGAAATACGACTCAAAGAGAGAACCATGTTAATTCAGATTCAGATATTTATTCATAACAAACAGCAACTACATATACATATGTATAAAAAAATCAGTTATCACATAATATTTAGTCATCATCAAAGCTTAAAAAATCAACGTATTAGACATTACATTAATTAATTAAAATTAATCCACAAGAGGTAGGTAGGTGACTCATTGTGTAAATAAAATGTCTTCTCTGCTAACCATTTAAAAATTAATAATAATTAATTAATGATTAATTATTATATACTTTATGTTACTTTATATACCTAACATCCTCTATCTGTAATTTTTACTTAATTTTAAGTATAATATTGTAAAAGGCCTCTCAGTGTTGGCTCCGGCCCCACTGATGCCTTAAAAATACCGGGCGTAAGGCCCGAGAGTCTGTGAAGAGAAATAAAGATATTAATTAATGATTAATAATCCTATATACAAAAATGAATCGCAAAATGTGTTGGTAAGCGCTAACTCAACAACGCCTGGACCGATTTGGCCAATTTTTTTTTAATTGACGGCGAGAAAAAAATCGAAAAAATACCTAACTAAAGAGTAAAAGAGTCAACAGACAGGACGAAGTCCGTCGGGTCCGCTAGTTATTTTAGTAAAATGTATGTTTAGAAAAGTCCATACTGCCTTATTTTATACTGTAGCCTGCAATCCTATTAAGCAGCATACCACGCGAGGTATTAGCGAATGAATGTAACATAATTTCTAATACATTACACGTAATTACACCAACGAGTTACTTATGCTCGTTTTAGTACCCGCTTTTGCATAATAAGTTTGTGTCAGTATAGTTTAGTATTTTAGTTTAATCTTCTTCTTATCAAATGAGAGTGGCCAATTCTGGTGTCAAGAGTTTATCAAGCCGACATCTTACATAGCTTAACGACTGCCGTACTAGACAACTAGCCGGGAACTATAATAATTTATAGTCTGTTCTTACGTGAGAAACAAACTTTAGGTTTTTAAATCACTCTTAGGGCATCTGATAAAGCTTAAAGTTTTACTATTAAAACAAATAGCGTGGACCTAAATATTTATGTAATGACTAGTGGGTGCTCGCGGCTTCGCTCGCATTAGAAAGTAAAACTTGCATCCCCTATTTCACCCCTTTCAAAGAGACATTTCCAAAAATCCTTTCTTAGTGAACGCCTATGTTTTAACATCTACCTGCATGCCAATTTTCAGCCCGATCCCTCCAGTGGTTTGGGCTGTGCGATGATAAATCACTATATCAGTCAGTCACGTTTGAGTTTTATATATACAGGTATAGATATATTTTACGTCACCCGATCTACGAAAGTGAACAAACTGAGCAATTTTAATTTGTTTGCAAAGTGCAGTGATTAAATCAGTTCACTGAGTTTTAGATGTCGATGTGTCTTCTTAGCGAATGAGTAGTCGCATGCGATTATGATTAATTGATGATTGTGAGAGTTGTAAATTATTAATCTATACTAATATTATAAAGCTGAAGAGTTTGTTTGTTTGAACGCGCTAATCTCAGGAACTACTGGTGCGATTTTGTGTTGGATAGACAGTTTATCAAGGAAGGCTTTAGGCTATATAACATCATGCTTTAACGAATATGAGCGAAGAAAAAATGAAAAATGTGAAAAAAAAACGGGGATAATTATTCATTTTTGAGGGCTTCCGTTGCGTGTGCTGCGAAAACGGTACAAGATATAAAAAAAATGTATGAAAGAATTATTTCTCTTGAAATGATTTAACAAAATGACAGCAACAGTATAATGTCTATCTTTTAAGATTAACTCACTAGAACCGTTTTTATGGTAATTACTATTCCACGCAGACGAAGTCGCTGGCACAGCTAGTTAACTATATAATCATTACAATACACAAAACATAATTTAAACATATAATAAAGGCGTGTCATGAGGCCCTTAGCGCGCCTTGATAAACTCTCGACACCTGTGGGAAATTGTATCCTAAAATAGAGCAAGATTTATACAACTGTGTTTGACTCTCAACACCAGAGCTGGCCACTCTCATTTGATAAGAAGGAGACGACGTATATACCCACATGCTGCGATATTACGTGATGTTCAAGTATTTGCATTAACATTACATATGATATAAGATATTGAATCAGGCGTTACTTTGCGGAAATCCATTGTTACTGAAACTCTGGAGAAATATGTAGTTCTTTTCCGCTGCGACTGCTCCTTAACCGACTTCAAACAACAAACGAACATTTTCGGACCGACGTTCGAAGAGTCAACACGAGTCCTGAGGATGCCTCGTGGAGAGGCGAAACACGTGTCGACTAGAATATCTTGCCGAAAAAGAACAACAAAGCTTCAAAACACAAGGTGCGGTGTTGGGAAGATCTTGAGATCCACGGAGGCCACGTTGGTTAGGAGGTGAGGTGTGGCGGTGGTATATGGAGGAACACACCTAAAAACCATCAAGTTTGTTGTTTGAAGTCGGTTAAGGAGCAGTCGCAGCGGAAAAGAACTACAATTTCTCCAGAGTTTCAATAACATATGTGTGTAATGACACCCATCTTCAGAACGTACGTTCTGGGACCGCGGCCAAACAACACCTAAGTGAAATCCGTATTAGTTACATATTAATAGTGTTACTTACATGAAGCTAGTTCTTGCAACTGTTGGAACTCTGCTGGAGAGAGTTTATCCCACTGAAAGCTGGAGCCTGGCTGGTCTGGCATCTCCACCTGCGGATGTAGGAACAATCGGTTAGTAAGGTGTTCAGAGAAGATTTATTTGCTAAGTATCTCTCTTTGAGTCGTATTTCCTCATGACTGAGGGTCGTGGCTCTCCGCAGAATAATTCGTTAGAGAAGTTCTCTTGTGCAGATACACCGTGGTGGGCGCCCAGGTCCTTCCACGGAAGACACATGACCTCTAGTGCACATTTCACAAGCGTTTGCTTAGTTTGAGCGCGAGATGGCGCTGCACAAAAAATCCTGTTTTTGATGTGTTTATTTATAAATTCCTTGCTTCGCTCGCTCTAATATCTGCTACTTGATACATCACAAGTACTTCATGCCATATTTCACCAAAACTGCATAAATTTTATGACCGTAGGAACAAACATACATAAAAGAATGGTATAATGGTTCACTATCAAACGCTCGTCTATATTATTTCACTAAGACCATTAGACATCTAGTACCTTATACTCATGCTACAAGCGATTACTTAGTTTGAACGCTAGATGGCGCTGATCAAAATAACCTACTTTTTTATATTTTATGTTTTTCCTGGAGCCCTCGCTTCGCTCGCTCTAATACCGTACGTGATACATCACAAGCACGTTTAGTAAGTCATCCATTTTGTAGCCATGATGGATGAGGAAATATGACAAGACTGCCCGTAATGGCGGACAAGACCGCTTTGTTCGAACTTAGTAGAAAACTGAGCAGGGTTTACTTGGTATTTGTACAGAAAACCACTAATATTACAATACTATTGGACGCCCGCCGCTTTTCTCGCATTATTTCGGAATAAAAACTAGCTGATTGGGTGATTCCTCGGACTTCATACTACCTACGTACGAAAATATGTCGATGTAAATTGCCAAAATTTCCTTACGTATTATAATCTTTAATATACACAACAATGGGTCGACAAGCGCCGACGATGATTATGAATATATTCTTTTTAACCGACTTCCAAAAAAAGGGAGGTTATCAAGTCTTCCGAAAGTTTTTTTTATCTAAGTGTTTTTATTTTCTGATTTTATTGTTTAATACATTTTTCGCTTGCGATACGAGTATTCAGGTATTTCTCAAAATCACCAATTCCCTATAATCTATTTGACACAGAGGTAAACCTATATGTCACTAGGTCATCGATATAATCAAGGTCTAATGCAGTTCTTGGAATGCATAGGTCAGGTCTGATATAAGTTACTAGCTGGTGCGCGCTACTTCGTCCGCGTGGAATAGTTACTTATTACTATAAAAACGGTTCTTGTGAATTAACCTTAAAAGATAGACATATACTGTTGCGGACATTTTGTTAGATCATTTCAAGAGGAATCATTCTTACTTACACATTTTATTGATATCTTGAACTGTTTTCGCAGCGCACGCAGCGGAAGCTCTCAGAGATGAATAATTTTCCCCGTTTTTTCTACATTTTCTATTGTTTATTCGCTCCTATTAGTTACAACGTGATGTTATATAGCTTAAAGCCTTCCTCAATAAATGGTCTCTTCAACACAAAAAGATTTTTTCAAATCGGACCATTAGTTCCTGAGATTAGCGCGTTCAAACAAACAAACTCTTCAGCTTTATAATAGTAGTATAGATTGTACTAGATTTAGTGCTGACTATAAATATGAAAATTAATGCGGATTATGCATGTTTACATTTAATAATATTTTACCGTATCTATAGTTTATATATGTACATTAGTAGTAGGTTATATACGAAAAAAACTAACTAATATTTACATATAATTCACAAGTATATACAAAAAAGACTATATGCATGTTTTACATGTTTGCAATAGCCAGTTGAAATCAAAAGTATTATCTATAAATCATTATGTGATTTTTCTTGAGGTATTTGTTGTTGCTTTTAACTGGTCAATAAGAAGGTTGATCACAGAAAGAGGTACTGGGGCTATTTAAAAAAAAAAACAATCGAACTTTTTTGTTTTTATGCAACATTTTTTTTATTTCTCTGTTAAGTTCATGATAAAAACTGGGGAAAGATATAATTAGATACAATTGTTTTTTCAACCATTGTCAATGAACAGAATTCTACATTGTTTTTTTTTATTTTAATATTTTTTAACAAACCTTTGGATTTCTGGTACCCAAAAAATTAATTAGTTATAAAAGTACAATAAAATTACTATGCGAACTTGCAGTATCCTGTGCGTACTTCATGAAATTCTAAACAAATCTATTGGTACAAAAAAAAATAACGTACCTACCTATCAGCATGGCCATCCAGCGTGGTAATGCGGCCAGTATGCTGGGCACGCTGCCCTCTGGTAGTGGGCTGGAGCACATAGACTATCTTTAGGCTTTTCTAAAGATTTTCTAAGTGTCCTTTTTTGTGTTGTAGTTAGAAGTGTGTTTTTCTTCACATGTTTTTATGTTTTATTTTGTAAATAAAATAAAAATTGCACAATAAATATAAAAAATGCTATTGAAGAATAATTTTAATATGCTATTGCGTATAGTACGACTTAACAAGAAGCATTTTGAAACCCACGTCTCTCGGTGTATATTATCATCATATTTGATTTAGTCTTTGCCTAATCTATACAAAAATTGTTTTAGTTTAGTTAACTTACTGAACTTTGAATCTGTTTATAATCATGTTGTGCTTGATGCACAGAATGGTTCATTATCTTAACGTGTTTTGCTGTTACTCTTGTATTTTTTTTACTTGTGGTAGGTTTACGTTTGACTACAGCCTGCCTGATGTTAAGCATTGCTGCAGCCTAGGGTGTAACACGTTTACCTAGAAGATACCTATTAACTCTAGATTTGAAAACCCCTGGATTGTAGTTCGCAGGAAACACAGCTTCTGGTAAAGTGTTCCAAAGCTTTGCCGTCCGTACAATAAACGTAGAGGCAAAGCATTGTATTTTCTGTGTATTGTGTTGTGTGCCTAATAAATAAAAAAAACGATCGTTTCAAACCCCACAGCCACACTCCGAGCTTTGCTGATAGAATAATAGAATAATAGAATAATAGAAATTTATTCACCTTATAACATCTCGTTACATTGGGCAAGTCAATTTACATTTTTCTTAATTATATGGTACATACTTAAATTAAATTAGTAAACTTATCAAACAATTTGGTCATACACAAATGATGATTCTGTCAAAGGCAATCTCATGTATTCGTTTAGTGTATAAAATGGGTTGTTAATAAAGAAGTTTTTAATAATGTTCTTAAAAGCGTTTGGAGGCAAGTTAATTAATCTATGTGGCAGTTTATTAAACATACAGACTTTATTATAGATCCCTTGTTTTTGTACTTTCTTTAATCTGGTGTTTGGTAACCTCAATGCGACTATATTCCTTAGGCTGTATTGGTTATCTTTTTTCAGCGCGGACTTTTCATTATAGATCTCCAGTAAACATGTTTACACTATGAAACATGTGTAATATACAGAGATATAACAGTCATAAGTCTTTGTTCTTTAAAGTGCTGCTTGACCGGAGCGCGTTTCCTCAGGCCAAGCATTGTCCTAACTACTCTTTTCTGAGCTCTAAGTACTTTTATTATTTCTGATGAGTTTCCCCATACTGTGATGGCATACCTTAACCGTGATTGTACATATGCATAGTATACTGATTTAATGTAAACATGATGATAGATGTAGGTTATCAGTACAATCGATACTGTTATCACAGGTCAGGCATAGGGAGACCGGACAATGTACATATGTATACCTAGGTGTATTTAGGGGCATAGAAGTAAATAGATAATAGTAAATTTGATTAAACATTATTACGTTTATCGGCAGTCGTTAAGCCATTTATTTTTTTAATAATTTATTTATTTACAAGTGAACTAAAACGGTGTGAGACAATTACATTAATCTATATGTATATATAAAACTCAAAGGTGACTGACTGACTGACTGACTGATATAGTGATCTATCAACGCAACAGCCCAAACCACTGAACGGATCGGGCTGAAATTTGGCATGCAGGTAGATGTTATGACGTAGGCTTCCGCTAAGAAATGATTTTTGGAAATGCCACTTTTAAAGGGGAAATAGGGGATGCAAGTTTGACTTCTTAATGCGAGCGAAGCCGCGAGCATACACTAGTTATTTATATAATCATTACAATAAAAAAAACATAATCTATACATATAATAAAGGCATGTCATAAGGCCCTTAGGGCGGTTTGATTAACTCTAGACACCTGTGGGAAATTGCATTCTAAAATAGAGCAAAGTTTATACAACTGTGTTTGGCTGTAAAAACCCCCAACATTGAACCGAGGGCTACCAGCAGAACAGACAAACGAAAAAAAAAACCCTCAACACCAGAGCTGGCCACTCTCATTTGATAAGAAGGAGACGACGTATATATCTACCTAAATGTCGAGATATGTCGTGATGTTCAAGTTATATTCACGATTAAATTAATATAAAAGAAAGAAGAAAGAAAGAAAATATATTTATTGAGACACACACAAAACTTTAACCTATTTACTTACTAAACTTACATGCTAAGAATGTGAAGTCCCAATACAGCCGCAACTCAGCCTAATGCTGATGGCTAAACATGGATTGAATTAATTGGCATGTATTGTTTTATTTTCATTTCTAGAATTTGTAATAAAACAATTGTTAAAAATAGTTTCCGCTTCAACCTAACTCTTCTAAAAAAACTATAAACAAATTTTCTCCATACATCCAATTTTGTAGAAAACTTTCCCCCGCATTTTCTCTTAAAAAAGATAACGTGAAAAAAGTTTCAGATACGTTTTTGTAACACAAACTTTAGAGACCAATGCTTGTATCCATTTCGTGTACAAATAATGGATGGCATCGAATTCGAGTGCTAAATGTCATAAAAGCAGTAAGAACACATTTGTTAAACACAGAATTTGTGTGACCAAAATCAAATAATCATATATTTCAGACCAGTGTACATAAGATAAATACACACAGGTGGAAGTTTGTGAGTGTGTGTTTGTTTGTTCTTCCCGTTCAAATGGCTGGACAGATTTGGTAGAAAATTGGCATGAGATTTTCTTCTTATCGAATGAGAGTGGCCAACTCTGGTGTCGAGAGTTTTCAAGCCGCTCTAAGGGCCTCTGATATGGCTTATCGACTGCCGTACTAGACTAACAGCCGGGGCCTAAAATTTAACGTGTCATCCAACTCACGGAAGCGCCCAAAATGGAATGCCACTTTTCGGTCACCCATCCAAGAACTTACCGCATCGACCTTAGCTTAACTTTGGTAATCGCATGCAATCGCATGCGATTACCTCTGCTAGCTCAGCTACAGGACGGCATGATATTAGAATAGTCTTTCAAATAACTCACACGCTACTTTTTATGTCGGTTTAACATGGGGCGTTGGTATTTTGGGTAAGTTATTTAGATGAAATTACTAGTGGAAGCCCGCGGCTTTGCTCACATTAATTCAGGATAAAAGTATAAGCCTATGACATTTCTAAGACCTCACACTACCTACATACCAAAAATCATGATAATACGTTCAGTCGTTTTGCGTGATGAGCGTTTAAATAAACAGACAAACAGAGTACATTACTAAATTCATTATATACTAGTGGGTGCTCGCGGCTTCGCTAGCATTATTTATTTATTTATTTATTTATAACGGTACACATAACAGAATGAGTTCATATATAAGCCAAATACACATTCAAAACTGGTTTTGAACCAGAACAAATTCCAATTCAATTAAAAAGTAATACCTACTTGCATCCCCTGTAAAAGTAGCATTTCCAAAAATCCTTTCTTAGCGGATACTTACGTCATAACATCTACCTGCATGCCAAATTTCAGCCGGATCCGTCCATTGGTTTGGGCTGCGCGTTGATAGATCACTATGTCAGTCAGTCAGTCACCTTTGAGTTTTAGATTTATAAGTATTTGCATAGTAGGTATACGCTAGACAGCATGTGAATTGTCCCTGAATATTTCTCCATACTGTTTCTAATCCGATGCTCATGACAGAAGGCGTGAAAAAGGACTGAAAAGGGTACACAAAAGTATCACCTTTTAACACGATTCACTGAACTCTAACCTTTAACTCCATTAATATATGGCCCAAACTTCGCTGCAAACTCTAAAGTCATTTAGCCAAATAGAACCGCAGAAGCTTTTGGTTATTCTGTGAAGTAATGATCGTATTATGAAACACTAGTGAATGCCCGCGGCTTGGTTTGCGTTTTTATGGGGTTGAAAAGTAGACTGTACCTTTTGGGAGTCTACACTACCACTGTAGCAAAACTTACCTATATGATCTGTCACTCTGTTGCGACTTAAAAGATGAATAAATATACCAATAAACAAATAAACAAACCTACTAACACACTTTTGCTTTAATGTTATAGCTTTGTTTTAGTTAACTGTTAACTGTTAACTTTTAACTGTTAAAACTATATAACTAAAAAAAATCAAGTTAACTTTTTAGTTATAAGTTAACTTTAACTTTTAACTGAAGAAACTCATATTATTAATATTGGGAAACCAAAAAAAAATAGAATATATTATATTAAATCTTCTGAAAGTTTTTATTTACTTAAAAAAAACATACTTACGAAAAACACCTTATTTTGCTACAGGTTAAGTACCTATGTGTGTTATGCTACCTATTTACCGTTTGAGGTATTTAATTTTTATCACCATTTTAGTTTTTGAGTTTTACTACAAAACAGTTAAACCTCCCGCTATGTTCTTGCCGAACAGAACTCACATAATGAATCAATTTTAAGGGGGACCCATGACTCTCAATAATGAGGAAATAAGACTCGAGCAGGATTTACACATTTTTTTTTTACTTGACACAGCACGTCAAACCAAAATAGCACACAATGTAACATTAAAACATACCTGCAATATGGTACATTTTAATGTGAATGTGTATATTAAAACTTTCGTGAGACTTGTTATCAGTATATTAACTAAACGGTTTTCACTCACGTGTAATTCGCGTATGTTGTTAACGCGTTTCGGATCATACCATATTGCGCCACCATCACATATTGTTAACATACACCATAAATTAAATTTAATTCGCACACAGGCTCGTTTGCGGACGACTGCTGAATTAAAACCTGTCATAAACTGACCAAGGGGAGTGGAGGCAAGGGGTAGGTAACAGGGTAGGTAAAATACTTAAACGATTAATAATCTCGTTACTTTCCGGAAATCCATTGTAAATGAAACTCTGGAGAAATACGTAGTGTTTTTCCGCTGCGACTGCTCCTTACCGACTTCAAACAACAAAGCTTCAAGATACAAGGTGTGGTGTTGGAAAGATCTCGAGATCCACGGAGGCCACGTTGGTTAGGAGGTGAGGTGTGGCGGTGGAATATGGAGGAACACATATAAAAACCATCAAGTTTGTTGTTTGAAGTCGGTTAAGGAGCAGTCACAGTCGGAAAAACACTATATAATATTTCTCCAGTTTCATTTTCACCTAACCGATTAATATCACAAATATAATAAAGGCACAGGTGGTAGTGTGCCTTCAGTGCCGGGGGTTTGATTCCCGCTCAACACAAAATAACTGTCCTTATTCATTATGCAATTATTCGCCTTGAGTCTGGTTATTTATATTATGTAGGTATAATACCAGTCAGGTCAGTTAGTAAGGGACTATGTATGTATTTTCGGTGTGCCTTCAGTACCAAAGGTTACGGTTTGATTCCCACTCAACACAACACAAATAATTGAGCATTTTCAATATGCAATTGTTTGTGTTGAGTCTGGTCATTTCTATGTAGGTATTTATTTTAATTTGAAAAGTATATACCTATGTATTCTATCCGTTATCTAGCACCCACGACACAAGCGTTTCCTTAGTGTGTGGCTAGATTGCGCTGTGTGTGTGGAATGTCCTGTAATATTTATTTATTTGTATCTAGTATTTTTGAAAAAATCGAGTCGGCACCCGCGTTGCTTCGCACAATGTTTCTCGTTTGTTTCTCACGCATCTTTTTAGGAAATGTATTGAGTTCCGTACATATATCTAAACATTTTTAACTGACTATGACAAAACTTGTACTAATCCCTTCTTTGAAATCTCTCTCTCTCTCTAATAATCCATCCTTCTCCACTAACATCCTAGAAGCGAAAGTTTATGCGTGTAAGTGTTAATGTGTGTTATTTCTTTTATATGGTTGTATTTTTGCACTCAATAGTTAAAAACTTGAGCTCTAGATCACATGTAGCCACACCCGCTTTAACGTAGCTGTGATCTAAAATAAGTATTACCATATCATCATCATCATCATCCGCAGCCCTTGGGATTCCACTGCTGGGTATAGGCCTCCCTTTGTATGTGCCATCTGCGTCGATCTTGTACAGACCTCATCCAGGTTGGACCCTTGTCTTTGACGATGTCGTTGACCCATCGCGCGACCGGACGACCCACTCCTAACCTGCCAGTTCTAGGCAACAACTCTGTAACTGCTTTACTCCATCTGTTATCAGTTCTCCTTACCACCATATACCTGTGTGTGTGACCTTTGTAAGAGCAACACGTCTGTCAAAAAGCGCAAAGAATTATTGGAAATTTTCGGGGGAAAACTTACCGGAACCTACTAAAAGCACTCAAAATCACAAGAACTGGAAAAAGGACGCCGATTGGAAGTGGTCCTGTCCCCGGCAAGTAAACACAGATGACCATTTTTGCACTCAAATGATAACAACGAGTTTTCTATTTCAAATTTGCTAACACACACAAGCACAACACTTATAACTCCTAATTTGAAGCAGCCAATCATAATTATAATCTTTACCAGCAGAAACCCTCTTTCCCAAATTACTAACTATTTACCTAATTTGGAAATAATTTACATCCACCGCCAAACCACCACGACACCACTGACAGACAGCTGACAGTTGACATTAGCAAACGTGTTGACGTTAAAATATTGCCAGCAATCAGTTTAAATTGAATAAAAATCGTCAAAAATCGACTAAGCAATATATCGAATATTATTAATTTGTATCTTCTTTGCCGCTGAAACAATAAACATGAATACTCCGCCGATGCAATTTGGAAGTCCGATGATGTCTAGGAATTTATTGATATCTATTTTTCTAATTTCTCAGTTTTGTTCAGTTGTTTTAATTAGTGTTTTTACTTAATTAATGTACTATTAGTGCAAAGAAACATGGTAACATTACAGGTGTGGGGGTGGTGGTGTCTCTGATTTCCTTGCAACACAGGACCTCTGGTACCTAGCGCAGGAGTCAGTCATTCCACCGCGTACCAATACTTTTTGAAGTACATATTTGCATATACATCACATAAAATAGGTAGGTACGTTTTACATATATATTTTGTGACCAATAAACTATTTGATTAAACTATTTGATACCTATTAAAATAGAATTAATATACTAACGCCCCTTATCCTTAGTCCGCCCCAAACCGGTCAAAGTGAAAAATAACACTCGCCGTATCCAGGTGATCGCTTGTTGTTGGTCTTGCAAATAGCCCTTCATCCGGTTATACGGGGAACCGGATCAAATGGGAAGTAGTTGATTGGTCAGCAGGGGAACAATAAATCTGCATAAACAAGAAAAGGGAACTAAAAAACATGCAATTACAGTAGAAATAGCTGTAGTAGCCAATTTATTTAAAGGCGCGCGCTAGATCGTTGCTCAACATCATGCAAGTTGTAGTTTAGTAATAGAGCAAACTAATAAATATCAGACAACTAGCTTGGTATGCATTGACTATTATAAAAAAAGTTCCTAAAAAGTATGACAGCTGAAATATTGCAAGAAATAAATTAGGTAATACGAGTTAAATTCAATTAAAAATCAATAAAATTATGTAAAGTCGCACTTAATTACACACCTACCTACTGTAATAGTGCTAAGCTTGCTGCTCGAACTTCTCAAAACTTCTCAAAATTATAATGATTTAAGGCAAAGGATTTCTAGCTTGATAATTGGTTTGACAATTAAATTTTAACTCGCATAGTATAAAAGCTAGTAAGTAGATTGTAATTCACTTAGAAGTTGACTAAAAGCATTGGGTTGTAATCTCATTTTTGCTGAGCAACTAATTATTACCTGATAAAATAAGCGGATAAAAATACGGACACGACATTTTGAATAAAATATGAATAGGCATGAATGGGACACAAGATCAAAAGATAAGTGCGTGCGAACGAGAAAGTTATGAGAATTTATAAACCGTTTATGAGAAAGGGTTGAAAAGATGTTATTTTTATGCTTTGTAGGAATATTTTAAATATTTTGCGGGTAGACTGAAAAAGGTTGTGAATATGATATTTCTATGTGATTATGCGTGAATAAATGACTGTTTTGTATTCTATATGGTGATGAAGTATGAAAATAATAAATCGAAATATATAAAACTCAAAGGACTGACTGACTGACTGATATAGTGATCTATCAATGCACATCCCAAACCACTGAACGGATCGGGCTGAAGTTTGGCGTGCAGGTAGATGTTATGACGTAGGCATCCGTTAAAAAAGGATTCTTGGGGGTGAATTTGGAGGATGGAAGTTTTACTTCTAAATGCGAGCGAAGCCGCGAGCAAATTTGGCATGCAGGCAGATATTGAGACGTAGCAATCAGCTAAGAAAGGATCTTTGGAAATGACAGTTTTAATAGAGTGAAATAGGGGATGCAAGTTTTACTTCTTAATGCAAGCGTAGCCGCGAGCACCCACTAGTTATTAAAACTCTCTTAATTAATGGTATTTTAGTTTGAAAATTTACAAAATTATGTCATATGTACATTAAGTATTTAACTTTTCGTTATTTGCCACTAATAAAATGTTGTAAAAATGCAAGACCGATAAAATAAGCAATACTTTATTCATTCCAGCATAATATTCAGAATATTTATGCCTCATAAGATTAACTGTAAATCCATGCATGCAAAATGGGGAGGGGCCATTTATTTTTATGAAGAATCATAAAATATATTTTATTAGGGTTTGGAGCATTAAAATTGCTTGCAGATGGGACCCCATGGAATTCTTGAGAGTAAGGGAAAATGCGTCGAATTATTAGGTCTTCTTATCGAATGAGAGTGGCCAACTCTGGTGTCGAGAGATTATTAAGCCGCCCTTAGGGCCTCTGAAATGGCTTTACGATTGCTATTCTTGACAAACAGCCAGGATCTACAATTTAACATGTCATCCGACCCACGGAAGTGCCCAAAACGGAATGCCACTTTTCGGTCACCCATCCAAGGACTGACCGCGTCTACCTTTGCTTAACATTGATAATCGCATGCGATTGGCCTCCACTAGCTGAGCTACCGGCGCTACACCTTTCAGATGGGACTGCCGGATCAAACCACCAAGTGTGTTAAGCGGCAAATTTTTCCTATACCACACTTTTCATTAAAAAAGGCCGTCAGTCTGTCATCAATAACGTCAATAACATCAAAGCGGCATCTTCAAAGCGTCATGTGTGATATACGAGCCCTATTACGGATCGAAACCGGATCAAGTTGACGCTAACCGGGTGTACTATATAAATATCATAGCCGGGTATATATCATTTAGCTAGCTGTATAAGTAGTGGCATGGATTGATAAAAAAAGAGTAGATGAGAAAAATCCTAAGCAAAGAAAATATATATTTTATTCACTTAAACCACAATTAAATAGTAAATAATTAAATATATCAGGACATATCACAAAGCGCCATCTAGCCCCATTCTAAGCTTACGCTTGTATCACGGGTACTAGGTAACGGATATATGATTGATTAATGTAACTGGTTTTGATCTTTTTAATTGTGAAATACATAATATCTATACTAATATTATAAAGCTAAAGAGTTTGTTTGTTTGTTTGTTTGAGCCCGCTAATCTCAAGAACTACTGGTGTGAATTAAAAAAATCTTTTTGTGTTGGATAGACCATTTATTGAGGAAGGCTTTAGGCTATATATAACATCGCGCTGCAACTAAAATGAGCGAAGAAACAATGGAAAATGTGAAAAAAACAGGGAAAATTATTCATCTTTGAGGGCTTCCGTTGCGTGTGCTGTGAAAACGGTTCAAGATATCAAAAAAATATATGTGAAAGAATTATTTCTCTTGAAATGATGAACATGAACATGAACATAGGTACCACACCCAGCCAGGACAAGCCTGCTCCGGTCAAACCGGCATACCAGGGGGCACAAGGTTTTGGAGCGTGGTTTTGTGCTAACGCTCCGGGATGGTAGTCGACCGGCTATGCAGCCAGACGCCGATTTGGAAAAGGTTGTTATTAAGGATAGGGATAAGCGTTAGTAAAAAGTGGTGTTCGTTGATTATTGAGTTGACCCATCTTGGGGTTTGTTAGTGTTTGGCTTTGCAAGCACTATCTTAATACGTTCGCTGTGTAATGTTGGTTCTATTGTGAGTAATCATAACCGCGTCGGGTGTAGTAGGTGGATCTTTAATGTGGGTCGAATAGATCCTATGTCGCTAAGGGATTGTTCTTGTGTCCTCTGACTCTTGCCCTAGATCTGTCGGGTCTTCATCGCTCAGTACGTCAGTAAACGACCCCTCTGTAAGGTCAAGTTCTTTTTCCCACTTGGAAATCGGAATGAATGTGTTTTTGACCCGTCTTCTTTCCTTCTGTTTGTGCCTTCTATAGAAGTCATAGGTGATCCTCATCCTTTTTGATGGGTGTGTTTTTGCTAGACCGCTGAAAAAACTGCGGCATTCTTGTTGGTCTTCCGTTGCTTCGGTCTCTTGCAAACGGCGCCGGCACTCTTTAAGTGTATTTCTAGCCTTTATATCTTGAGGATGATGCTTATAATGGAACTTCGCCTTCTGTAGGTTTGTAATTGCTTCTTCTCTAGCCTTAGAGTACCTTCTTTCATATTTGATAGTCTTATTGGCCGCCATCTTCATGACGTTTGTTATCACTTCCCACGATAGCGGCTCTTTTCGGTTTTCGCAGTTCCTGCTCTTTTTGGTTTCCTCTGATAAAGTTTCTTGGTATTTTTCTCGAGTGGTGGTACTTTGAAGCATCTCGTAGTTTAGGGTTTTGTAGTCAAACTCGTTCGCAACGTTGGCCCTGGCTAGTCTTATTGGAGGTCTCGTAGAGTCCCTATTGGAATTTAATGTGAGGGGCTTTACGTTTCCCCATATGATTCTGTGGTCAGATAGGATAGTTTTTTGGCCTTTGATGTAATTAAAAATCTGGTTGTTTTTGGCATCTGTCATTATGTGGTCTATTTGCGACGTTTTGTTCCCCGACGTCCAAGTCGTTTTACAGCTGCGCCGGCCGAATGATGTGTCCAATCGGAGATTTTCCCGTGCAATTAGATCTAATAAGATGTCTCCGTTGTCGTTACTTGTTTGGTGTAAGAGATTTTTGCCTATTTGATTTTTATCGCGAAGTTCGTGTGTATCTGTGAGTCCTATGTGGGCGTTGAAGTCACCTAGTATGATTGTTATTGAGTTCCCTGGTTTGTTCTTGGTCAGTTGTAGTAGCCGAGTCGCGTCGTTTGCTGCTGATGACGTTGCATTGAACCAGTGCGTTGTAGTAATGAATAGAGAGGCTCCACTGCTTGTATGTATTGAAGCAACCATATTGTTTGTGTTTGCTTTAGTCCAGTTCAGCCTTATGCCGCTGTTTTTTCTTATGAGAATAGCTAGGCCTCTTTTGTTGTTGTTTCCGCTTAGGTGCCACGTATAGTGACTAGATTCGTAGGTCCCGGATTTTAAGTGAGTTTCCTGTAGGCAGGCAATATGGATAGATTTTCCGTCTAGAAACTCGTCGATCTCTCGTTTTTTAGTCAACGTTGCGGCGCCTCTAATATTCCATGTGGCAATGTTTATGTTTTCATTTACTACCTGTTTTTTGTTTTTTTGGTGTGGCCTGGGGCGGGCAAGTCGGTATCCGGACTCATCTGGTATCTCCTCTGGGGTGCTAGTTCCAAGGGTTAGACTAAGGTCATTTTGCGTGGTGTTTGTACTTATTACTCCTAGGTGATTTTCAAAGCAATCAAAGTGGTTCCCCGTAAATATTAGACCTATGCTACCTGCGGCATCGTTTGGTTCCTTAGGAGAGAAGCATACTGTTTCTTGTAGCGGGGTTTTTTGAAAGATTTTCACGTTAATACTATAATATTCCGCTGCCGCTATAAGTATGTCTGTGCCGCCCCATGTACCATCTTGGTATTGTGATAGAATGTAGTTCCTGATTTGTTCGCTTTGTGCTGAGCTATCTAGATTACTTCTGATCGCTAGGTACATTTGTGGATCGTTTTGGTTTTCTTCTACGTGGCGTGCGAGGTCTCGTCGAATGTGTTGGTGGTCGAAGGCCATACAAATCGTTAATTTGGTGGGCTATAGCGCGATACAAGCAGTTGCCGTCTCCTGGTATTTTTACGATAGAGTTCCCTATTTCCATATCTGTTTTGTGCCTTACCGTGATGGTATCGCAAACGACGGGGTGCCGTGGCTAGCTCGTGATATCTTTCTGGTATGCGCGTGATCCTTTTTGTTGAGGTTTGTTGCGAGGCTGTGAAGGAAGCTTATATACTATGTACGTATTTGTATTATAAAACTGGTGTATCATGCGCTATACTAGTTCCCCTTTGCCTTTAACGTAGAAGGGGAGTAAGTAGTACTCGAGTGGGTACTTGGGTCTCGTCTATCAACTCTAGGTACGGGGCATTTGTTAGGTGAATGTTAGGATACTTGCACTTAGTATCTGCTGTTTTTCCCTAGGCTATCTATGGGATCTTAACGAACCCTTTCGTCCGGCGGCAGGCGAAGTTCGTTACTTTAGTTCTAGCGTGGTGTCCAGGTGAGTTAGGGCTAATTATTTGGAATCGTACCTACCTACCATTATTTTGGTACTAAAAAAATACATGTAAGTTATAGCGGTACTGGTGAACTACAACTATTTATCAAATATCAAGCTATTTATCCGGTTTTACAACGATTATAGTCAACGAAAAACCTACGCTTTTTGTACTAAGTGTTTTATGTGTATAAAATAAACGTCTGGGCTTTATTTTACGTAGCAAAACTGAGATAAAAAAAAAGGGATCATGACCCGACCATATTGCCTCGCAGCTGTGTCGGAAATTTGCGGGTGGTTTTTAGCTGAACCTATTGTTAATGTTCTGATTTATTGTTTAGTTTTACGTTTCGTGTTTGTTTTGGGAATGAATAGCTGTTGTTTAAGTAATATTTCTATTTGGTTATGTCTTAGGTTATTGTCCAAACGGACCTGCAGATGTGCGTAGTTTTTGTATTTAAGTATAATTCGTATTTAGGCTTTTTTGTTTGCTTTGGGAAAGTAGATTGTCTTATGGCGGGGTTTACCTGCTTTTTTTGTATGTGGGTTATTTCTGGGGGTTCTTTTGTTGTTACAAAAGTCTACAACTGTAAAATAAATAAACAATAGATGTTTTCTTTCTTTCTTTCTTCTTTCTTTAAAACCTATCCGCTTTTTAGATAGTGTAGGGTAAGTAGTTATCTATATATTTATCGTGGAAATTTTAGGGAATCCCGATGTATATTATATCTACTTACAACAGCCAGTGTTTACGCATTCGTTACGAGTAATTACAGCCGTGGTATGGGATCGCGTAATCTAGTCTATCCTGGTGGATTTAGCATGCCCTAGGTCGGGATCCTAAGTCCTAAAAGAGTAATTAGAGATGGTAGAAATTGCTTTTAGGACCAATTAAAGTCAATATGTTTTGGCCAGATTGTCTGAGCTTTGCCAGATCGAAAGATTTTATTTAGGGGGAATAGCAGCAACGAAGTATTACTGGAGGTTTGCGTGATCTAACGTAGTTGAGAGTAGGTGGACTTGCTATGGTACAATCTAATTTATTCTACCTGGCATTATTTGCTCTAGTTATCTAAGTGATATGTCGTATTCTAAGTTAGTTTAGCGTTGTTTGTGGTGCTAGGAATGGTATAGTAAGGTCTAGCTAATGCAATCGGTTTAGTACTTAGTATATGGCGCCCTATATACGGTGTTGGTTGCTGATGTGGGCTGCTTGAGTACAGACCTGTCCCTCGTGGCAGACGTCCAGTCAACATCCTAGGATGTTGAGGTAGGAGAGACAGGAGAAAAGGGGTTTAGACCGCGTGCGACTAATATGGAACAAGCTCACCGAGTTTTCCTTTTGCTGGAGTGCGCTACCCCGCGCCGGGCGCTGTCACCGCTGTTATCGGTGGCCTCTGATGCCAATGGCGCGGGTCACTTACACTGGTTGTCCCACACTGATACGATACATGTAAAGATTACACACACGCGTTGCACGGCACCTGGTTGTTAGGCACTTTTCGCGGGCCAGAGAATTTACCTACGCTAGGGACCGTCAAGCTTTGTTCGCAGCGATTGTGCCAGCCGCTGGCAGATGTTGCGCCCATTGTTTAACGGATCAATTGTATTTACGAGGCTCTACTGATATTTCCCGAAAGCGACCGCTCGGCACGGCGTCCAGGACGCTCAATTATTTCTCTTGAAATGATCTAACAAAATGTCTGTAACAGTATATATCTATCTTTTAAGATTAACTCACTAGAACCGTTTTTATGGTAATAACTATTCCATGAGGACGAAGTCGCTGTCACAGCTAGTATAAATATAAGTAGACAGAAAAAGATAAAACTATAAAAATATATTGGCCATTCTACAAACGCTAAGACCCGGGTAAGTGTGACATAACCGGGTGTAACGAGTGATAACCGGTTTGTAACCTGATATCAGGCGGACGTGATACTGATGTATGGTCTTGCTCAGTTTTAGAGGCGTTTCGCTTGTACATAAAAGAATTTACGCAAAATAATGTTTAGCGTTTTTTTTATTTAAAATAGAAGATTTAACCAGTAATGGAAGCCAGAAAGGGAAGATGGTTGGCCACCTTATACGACATGACGAATTTATAAGAAACATCATGGAAGGAAAATTGGAAGCCCGAAGAGGAAGAAGAAGGCCGAGAAGATCATACATGGAGCAAATCAAAGAAAAGGCGGGTGTCATGTCGTATAAGGAGGTCAAGGAATTGGCAGAAGACCGGGAAGGATGGTGCATACTCCACAGACAAGGGCACGGCCCTTAAATTTATGATGATGATGAACCAGTAATGATTTTAACTTTCGTTATCTCTACAGCTGTCGTTAAGCGGCTTTAGAGGCCCCTAGGGTGGCTTAAAAACTCTAGACAACAGTGTTGGCCAGTCCTATGCTATTTTCATATTTTTTACTTAAAATTTTCTTTTCATTTGTATTAGGGAAATACCTCCTCCTATCGTACCCTAATGATAATGATAGTATTTTTTGTAAATACAAAAAAACGTCCTACCTACCACAATCTACTTTTTTTTTTTTTTTTTTTAACTTGAACGGGTTTGCACTTGACCATAGTTTACCTGATAGCAAGTAAGGCTATGGCCTAAGATGGAGCGTGCTTACCCGATAAGAACCGATTCACTCTCGCTTTGAAGATCGCTGGATAATAGTGCGTGGGGAACAGAGAGCCAGGCAGGGAGTTCCACAACCTAGCGGTACGAACAATAAAGTTGGAAGCGTACCGTTTCGTGCGGGTCTTAGGAACTTCCACCATAAACCGGTGTCGTCCTGCCGTACCTCTACTCGTCCGGTGAAAGAAGGGCGCGGGCGGAATTAGTTACAATAAATCCCCAGTAAAATTGTTTATTTTAAGGGGAATCATGAGGAAATACGACTCAAAGAGAGAGATAAAGATAAATAAATAGTATAAAACTATGTTTTTAGATTTATTGCTTCTGAACTCGAAGAAAAAAATCTCATATCACACCTAAATCGCTCCCATCTTTTATTTTCCTCATTTTCACGTGAAATTCAATAAAAAGACACAAGATTAAGTCATTACAAACGTGTAACTTCATAAGGAAATTTCTCTTTATTTTTCCTCGGAAAATAAAAGAGGAAAAACAAGGAAAACTCTTTCTTGCTATCTTTCCTTAAAGACCATATTCTGTTGTAGGGATTTCTTTTTAACTAGATGAAAAATGCAAAGGGATTTAAGCCTTATGTTCAAAGTCTTAAGACAGCTATTGCCGCTTCAATATTGTAAGAAGATCGGTAAACAGTTCAAGGAAAACCCACCTTTTTTATAAGTTCTTAAGGACGCTTTTCCTCTGAAATGGTTAGGTAAAATATCATAAAATTTTCACAGGGAATTTCAGCTTTAAAGACAAAAGGGTTTAAGGCTGTATTTGCTTTATTTGTTTATACAGGGTGGTTTGAAATGCGCAGTCACGTCCTGATTGGATACAGGCTTTGATTTCAGGGTTACAGAAATTACCGGGAAAATATACATTACAATATTAAGTTGTAATTGCATACTTATTGGCTTAGTTTTTCTAAGATTTTTCTGGAGAAAGGAAATGTAACTTATATGTTATTATTTCAACCGATTTTAAAAGATGAGGTTTTAATTCGACTGTTGTTTTTCACTGAATTTTCTTTCTTTTTGACTTAAGACTTACATTAAGTTACCAGTAAGGTGCAATAACAAAGCTATTGGTAAGACTAAGACAAGATTTAAAAAAATCTCCTCATAACTATATGTCTGTAAACCACAGAACAACGATCGGGCCACATCGCCCCCGCATGGACTTCAAAGCTCTGTGCTGTAAACCTAACATGGTAAAAACTAGCGTGCTAAATGTAAAATGTCTATTCTATTAGCATGCATCAGAATTACAACAAACATTTTAAATATGTAACTCCAGGTCAAACCACTATGTCCCAGAGACAAAGGCAGGCAGATATCGATCGTGTTCCGCAAACCATTACTATGTAAATGAAAGTGCGAAACGGGCCCTAATTGTTTCATGGAATACCATACAAAGCACAGATTACAATATTATAGATACATTATCTATATCTATAAAATATATGTAATTAAGCTGAAAATGGTCGAAAGTCTGAACATGAAAGATATTTGAAAATATGTTTGGAGAGACTACGAAATGATAGCAGAACACTTTCCATCAATTTATAGATTTTTCGTCAGTTTATCTGTTATCTGTTTGTCTGTTTATTTAAACGTTCATCACTCAAAAATGGCTGAACGGAACATCATGATTTTTAGTACAAAAAAATAAAAATACATTTATTGGGACACGAAACAAGAGATACAGAATGCAAGATATAAACAAGTAGGTACACACGTTTCATGTCACAATCCGGCCCCAACTCAGCATGTGCTGGATGCAAGCATCCAACGCTGGTCTTCCGTTGGAACCGGCAGGTGACGTCACGAACGTGACGAAAAAAAGAGTGATTTGAACACAATAAAAATGTACAACATATAGCAAACGTAGACAAACAAATAAACCATAGTACAAACATATAACACATAACAGACGGCGTAAAATATACATTAAATAATAGAACAACAAATAAAATGAAAGTATGGAGGTACATTAAAATATAACATTAACAATAAATAAATTAAACGGCACTAGTGTCGTTCTTAAGCGGCGCTTGCATCTTTTGATGGTCAAAAATAAATGTCTTTAACTTTAACTTAAATCTAAATATACTTTGCGAGTTCCGAATCGGCGGAGGGATGTTATTCTAACATCTGGTTGCCGCATAGCGGAAGCTACCCCTGAACGCCGCCGTGCCGTGACGCTCCGTGATGAGCTGCGCCGTGCACGGCCGAGAAAGTTGAAGCCTCGATTTCCAGCTAAGCTTTTCAAATAAATAGCGTGGTTCTTTTAATTTTACTACCCCGAAAAGAAGAGCAGCCAGGTGTAGTTTGCGTCGGTGTAGCATTTTGAGGAGAGCATGTTTGTTCAAATAGGGCGTGACATGTGACCTCAACGGTATATCAAAACAGAATCTGGCACAGGCATTCTGAACGCGCTGGATCATCTGTTTAGTTTTCGACAATAGTCGTGGACCAAAAACAGCGTCCATATAATTTAATTTCGAAAGAACAAGTGACTCAACCAATTTTATACGAAGCGTTTCTTTCAGAAAATGACGAGCCACAGTAGTAGGTATACAGGTGATGATGATACAGGTAGTATGAGGTCATAGGAGTGTCATATGCTACTTTTTATCCTGAAACAATGCAAGCGAAACCTCGGGCGTCCACTAGTTACATTATATTATCATCACTCGTAGCTCAGCTAGCCGAGACAATCGCATGCGATTACCAATGTTAAGCAACTGTTGACGCGGTCAGTCTTTAGATAGGTGACCAAAATGTGGTATATGGTATATATACTGGGTATTTTTACACTAAATGCGTTTGAAAAATCTGTGTAAGTAAAAATTATACTCGTACCTACCTTATCCAATTCTGTCAGTTTGCTGTCTTTGAAGGTGCACTTCATTACAATTTAAATCGTTGCTTAACAGAATACCTGCCTGTTACCTAGTAAGTATCTGCCTTAAACCCCTGGTACCCTGGTTTGAATGCGGCCCTACAGCAATGACTTGTATTTTCAAGTTAAGTGTGGATTTGCACTCGCTTAGCGGTGAAGGAAAACATTGTGAGGAAACCGACATGTTCGGGGACCACAATGTCCAAGGACATGTGTCTTCCGTGGAAGGACCTGGGCGCCCACCACGATGTATCTGCCCAAGAGAACTCCCCTAACGAATTAATTCTAAGGGTGAGTCACGACCCTCAGTCATGAGGAAATATGACTCAAGAGACCTGCCTATTGGTAAATGTAACATTTAATAGGGAGTAATAATACGTAATCTATTTCTAAGTAATCCATGTCACTTGATGTCATACAATAGTAATGAAATCGTGAAAATTGGAAATAATAAACGTCATATCTGTTGGTATTATTCGTAAACAACAAATATATAATACATGTGAATGCCCGCGGCATCGCTCGCGTTATTTTGGTATAAAGAGCCTATGACACTCTTAAGACCTCATACTACCTTCATACAAAAAATCAGGATGGTCCTTAGAGCGAGCTGAAAACTCTCGACACCAGAGTTGGCCACTCACATACAAAGAAGTACCATTTGAAGAACTTCCTCCAAACTTATAAATACCCATTTTTCCTCCAGTAGGTGAACAAACAAGTAAAGTTTGTTCTGGAGACGAAGGAATTTCAATAAGTCCTTTAATATCCTTCGGTAAGAAATGGGGCAAGGACGCGGTTCAAACGAATAGATAGCAAGGAATACTTGGAGATAGGTATTTAGTTGCCTTTTTAGAAAGTTGTGGATTTTTAAACCGAATTCTGAAGTCAGAAAGTCTTTAAGCCATGCCAGAGGCCCTTAGGGCGGGCTTGATAAACTCTCGACACTAGAGTTGGCCACTCTCATTCAATATGATTATGATAAGAACATTCAAATGAAACTCTGGAGAAACATATAGTGTATTTCCGATGCGACTGCTCCTTAACCGACTACAAACAACAAACTTGATGGTTTTTAGGTGTGTTCCTAAAAGGTCTTTCGGACCGACGTTCGAGAAGTCAACACGTCCTGAGGATGCCTCGTGGAGACGAAACACGTGTTGACAAGATTATCTTGCAGAAGAAGAACTATAAAGCTTCAAGACACAAGGTGCGGTGTTGGTAAGATCTTGAGAGCCACGAAGGCCACGTTGGTTAGGAGGTGAGGTGTGGCGGTGGTATATGGAGGAACACACCGAAAACTAACAAGTTTGTTGAGTGAAGTCGGTTAAGGAGCAGTCGCAGCGGAAAAACACCATATATTTCCCCAGAGTTTCATTTACAATGGATTTAAGTAACGCCAGATTCAATATCTTATCTAAGTTCATTCGAGACTAAAGTGTATAATAATTAAATGGCTTTACAAGCCATAGCATCTTTACACAATACAAAATTGTAATCGTCAAATTTATAAAATGTCAAAGTCTTTTTTTATCAGTGTCACTTGAAAGGTCTCTTGTAATAAAAAATGTCTTGTAAGTAACTGCAACCTTCGAGCCGGATTTCTACAAATAGGCACATAAGAAGAAGAAAGAAAGAAGAAGAAAATTATTTATTGATAAATCGAGACTTAATTGTAGGCGTATAAACAAAAACATTTAATCGAATAATTAATAATCTACCTATATCTATGTATCTACGTTATACCCACCCTCCAAAACCACCCGCCAAGTCCTGCCCCCATCATAGAATAGACACACATACATACATATGTAAACATGTATATATATATATATATATATATATATATATATATATATACATACATACACATCCATTCCACGACAAGAACAAATCCCAGCAAACGATTCTAGAAGGTAGGTATAACGCTAATATAAAAAACAAAAATTATTTTAAAATGGGTAGGCCATTGTAGTACCTACAGTCGCACCACTCCCCCAATCAGCCACCGCGGCAGAACTAAGCAAACTGCTTGTATTTTTAGCGAAAGCAATGAGCATACATAAGTAATAAGTACGTACTTAGTACATTTTCATAAAAGTATTTGAATGAAACAAATTAATAAGAACAATAAATTCGCGAATGAATGCTCAAAAAACATCACATTTTCCTTTTGCGAAAATAATTTTCACAGAAACATTTAAGTTAATTCTCATTCTGGTACGTTTAACTTAATTTCTTCTTCATCGTGGGTCGGATTATATAATTGCTGCAGAGTTGCAAATGTGGCGATTTAAATTCAATGCTTCCGTGGGTCGGATGACACGTTAAATTGTAGGTCCCGGCTGTTTGTCTTGTACGGCAGTCGTTAAGCCATGTCAGAGGGCCTTAGGGCGGGCTTGATAAACTCTCGACACCAGAGTTGGCCACTCTCATTCGATAAGAAGAAGAATTCTAAACACAAATCAACCAGTGTTTTAAGATGTATTTAGGTATTCGTTGTGTTTTTGTCTTCTTTTACTTCTTATCGAATGAGAGTGGCTAACTCTGGTGTTGAGAGTTTTTCAAGCCGCCCTAAGGGCCTCTGACATGACATGTGTTTCTGTGAATTTGTATGTCTATCTGTGGTGATAATAAAATATACATACATAGGAGTACAGTAAAAGAGATGTTTATGATCATTGTATTTTTTTAATACCGGATATGAAAAAAATATGTTGAATGGAGTTATAATGAATAAATAAAATCCAAATGAAGGAATCAACAAATGTTTTACTAACGGTATAAGAGATATAACCTGTATTGTTTTTTCATATTTTTACAGGTAACATACAAAAATGCGTTATTTTTTGGTTGTTAAATTGTGATGCACCTTAGTTAAAATTACAATAAAAAACATGACCAAATATTAAAAGCTATGTACATTACCACCTTTGTAAATACCTATATTTCGCAATGAATAAATGAATTTCAAATTTTGAATTTTCCATTAATAAATAAAAATAATAAAATAATAAATATTCCGGGACATTGCACACAGCGCCATCTAGCCCCACACTAAGCAAACGCTTGTACCGTGGGTACTAGGTAACGGATTAGTAAAGCTGTGTTACTCTGTAATATTCTACTCCACTCTACAAGCGCTGGAAAGAATCCTAAAATCGGAAATTAACTTGAAGATTTTAATAACGTCCATTAAGGCGCCATACGAAGAGAACAGTCTAAATTTCATGTAGTTCTGATCACTAGAACGTTGACCTGACATGATTCTAAGTGTTAAAACATTTTTTTTAGGTTTATTCAGTTCTTTAACAAGGTGCCCCCTTTATTTGAATTCTAAACTAAATTAATAGAACGTTAAAAAAATATTAGGAAATAACAACAAAGCAAAACATTTTTCTTCCATAAGTCTGCAAATATAAGTTTAAGAGAAAATATGTTTGATCAAAGATATTCGTATTATGAATTCGAAAGTACCGCCCTTCTTCGTTTTAGATACAACAATACTATTGTAGAGATAAATCGTTTTTTTTAGTAAACGCCTACCAATATTTAGTATTGCAGATACAACGTTTGCTATGTATAAATAATCAGGCACTTCGACAGTCTGTGGTTTATCGTGAGGTGACAACAGTCAGTGGTGTTAATAATATTTAAAATCGATTATTTTGTGTTTAAGAGACTATATAACAGTGACGGATGGGTAGTAAAAGGAATAAATATTACCGAAGTGGTAAAACAAAAAGACAGTATCGCAAAAATGCTGGGAGAATGTGGTAAGTTCCATTGTTAGGTTACTTATTTTGATATGTAAGGTATTTTTTTGTTGGGAAGCTGCTAATAATAGCCTGCATTTTACTAATCTACAGTAATAATATTATAAAGAGGATGATTTTTATTTGTTTCGTGTCTTTGTGTCGATTTAAAAATTCTTTTGCCATTGAAATCCTACATTATTTCTGATGAATAAATATGAGCTATTTTAATCCAGAATTAACGCGGGTGAAACCGCGGGGTGCTGCTAGTTTACATTATTTGCCATACTCATCGTAATTTATATATTTCTAGGCAAGTGATAAACTCCAAAAAAGCAAATACGACTGAGTCGGCAAACACTAATGCACAGAGTAGTGCAAGTACAGAGACCGCAAATGATAATTCAGTCAATGTATTGTCCGATAGTACGGGGTAAGTAAACAACAGAAATTTTAATTTTGGGTTAACTCAAAACTACTCGTTTAGTTAGTTTACTACAACACTTCATCTTTCATTATCTTTTTTTATCATTTTTTTAAGTTTATTTATTGATTTTACGCAGATTTGTATATTATGTCTAAATTATCATTCATATATCAATTATGGTCTGACACGCTTATGATATTAAGCATATCAGACCATTTTTTATTCATGTTATTTATAAAGATAACGCCGTATTAAAAAACTAATGAATCACTAAAAATATTTGTTTTACCGGTTATTAAATGAAACTAATTTTATTTATATGGTTTCAGTGAGGTGAGAGATTCTGAAAAATCAGATGTCAATTTGGAGTCAAATATTGACGACCTAAGTTTTTCGGGCACAGATATAATAAATAATGTAGAATTCAATGTAGTGCCAGAAAGTACAAGGTGAGTTGGCATATTAACGATGTACACATGTTCCGATTGACTTACAATGAGGTTGCAATAAACATAAATATGTATATTATGTAAACCTACATTAATTGTAACTGTACAAAACAAAGAACATAAAAACAAATATGCTATATTTCACAAACCGTGTGTATTTTTTAATCATGTGTTGTCCAAGTAGTCGTCAAAAATCGATTTGGTGGTTTCAAATATTTTAATGAAGTTGTATAAAAGTTATTTATATAATTATGCAGCTGATCGTAATTTCAATGGTTCCAACTGCACTTATGATAACTTTGCACACTCTATTATCTACATTGTTACAGTGAAATATGCGAAGAAAAACAAGTTGGTAGACGGATTACTCATGTAACACAATTTTTTGAAAAGCTTCAAGAAATATCTGCTCACGGTCCTCTAAATTGTGGCTTAACACCAGTAAAAATTGTGTCAGAAGTTCGTGTTGGCCTTATTTCCAAACTTAAATTAAAATGCATGATGTGCAATATGACCTTCATTATAGCAACTGATAATCCCAGAGATGAAATGGATATCAACACCAGCGCAGTTGCTGGTTCTATAACCATTGGTTGTGGACATTCGCAATTGAAAGAATTAACTTGTGCTATTGGTCTCGCTCCTATGAGCGATAAATTATATACCACAAAAATGGACCTTGTAAACAAGAAATGGGAAGAAGAACTAAAGAAATCTTTGGGCGAAGCAGCTAAAGAAGAGCATGATATGGCAGTCAAAGAAGGGAGGGTCAACTCTGACGGAATTCCGGTTATTGACGTTATTGCAGATGGATGTTATGGCAAAAGATCCTACAAAAAAAACTATTCTTCGCTGTCCGGAGCCGCTGCCATTATTGGGAGAAGAACAAATAAAATATTATTTTTAGGAATCAAAAATAAATATTGCCATTTTTGTGCGGTGTCACAAAGTAAAGGAGTAGAGACGAAAGATCATGTTTGTTACAAAAATTATACAGGTATGTTAAGAAATAAAATAAAAAAGCTTTTAGTTCCTTAACATCCGAATTTCAAACAGAGTATTTACATTTGTGTTAGTTAATTTGTTTAAGATTTACTTTTATTAAATTATTGGTTAGTTGAGTTGTGTCTTTCATGGTGTTAGGTCCGCTTGTGGCGGGAAAAGCCTCCTCCAATTTTCCTTCTGATTGTAGCTGTCCAATCTCAGTGGTTATAGCAATTCTTGAGAGTAATATTTCAGGCATTTTTTAAATTATTTGTTTATATAAGGATTTGTTCGGAGACATGTATCATATTTGTTTTATGTAACTTTTTTAATAACTGAGAATAGGTTTACTTATTTCTTTGTTGATTTCTATTTTTAGTTCCTCTTCTCTACAGGTATGTTAGGTATCATTAATTGTTGTATAAAATGTACTCATTTATAGTTTTTAGATATGTACATACATAAATTTTCTATACGACAAAAATATTGATGTAGACTTGTTTTCCAACAGCATTTGGCTTCGAATAAAATTAATAATTGGTCAACTGGCAGCCCATTCTCGAAGCCTTATCAAGGACGTAGACAGCAATTCTGTGGAGAGATATCATAGTATCGTAGCCAAATTTGTTGGTGGCAAAAGAATAAACTTCAGCCAAAAATATCAATATAAGCTGCGTTGCAATTCTGCCGCAATTTCGTTCAACACCCGAAAACCGTTATCAGTTCTTCATAAATCAATCGTAGGTCGAAGTCCACGAAATAATATAAGCAAATATGAAGAATGGAAAGCCAAAAAATTAAAGTCTGCCAAAAGGCACATAAAGAAAAAGATAAATTTTGAAAAATATGATTCCAGAAATTATGGAGAAGACTGTAGTAGACCAGATATAGATGAAGACATGATGTTAAAGTCAAAAGAAGCGTTTTTGCAAAATTTGCAAAAGAGTCTCGAAGAAAGAGAAAGAATAGCTCGGGAAACTGTTCTACAAAGTGGATCTAGCGAGTGGCTGGAATTACGTCGTAATATATTAACTGCGTCTAATTTTGGGCGCGTTATAAAAAGACGATTAGACACAAGATGTCAAAATATTGTTAAGGATATTTTGTACAAAAGGTCCATCGAACATGTTCCATCAATTAAACACGGAAAAGATAGTGAAAGGTTGGCACTGGAGCAATTATCGGCACAAGAAGATGTTAAAATATTACCATGTGGATTGTACATTGATCCAGATGTTCCATATTTTGGAGCATCACCGGATGGAATAACCGACGAAGGAATTTTAGTGGAAATAAAATGCCCTAAAACTTCGTTTAATTTCGGTTTAGAGGCAGCGGTCGATAATAAAAAGATAAAATTTTATAAAAAAGATTGCGATGGAAATCTTAAAATAAACCAAGAACATCAATGGTACTATCAAGTGCAAGGACAGCTACATGTCACAAGAAAAAAGAGATGCCTTTTTGCAATTTGGTCAGGCGAAAATTTTCCAGGTAAAACGGAAATCATTGAAAGAAATGACCTGTTTTGGTCCAAAAAAATGGAAAAAAAACTAAAAGATTTTTATTTAGATTGCTTACTTCCGGAGCTAATAGATCCTAGGTTCCCAAGAAAAATGCCTATTAGGGACCCAAAATATATAACAGACGCAATCAAGGCGAAAAATGAAAAACAGGAAAAAAACGAAAAGCAGAGCCAATTGTTTTAGAAGCTAAGAAAACAAAATTATAAAAATGTACGACGTAATAACTTGTTCATTTAATAAATTGCCCACGTGATGTAGTTTTTTTATTTATTTATCATTCAGTTATTTGTGGCTATGAATTAACATTGTAACAAGTAAGAATTCAAATCGTTTTTTTTTTCAATTACATCCATAATAATATAAATTCGCATTATTTTTACCTCTCATTTATTTAAAATAAATTAAAAAATAATTTTACAAAGTATGTTTTTTTGTGATTATGTGGAAATTTTCATAGGAATTTACATTATTTTCTTTTTTCCTATTCCTTTGCAAAACTTATAATAATCTATACTAATAATATAAAGAAAATGTTTTTAACGAATTCATGTCTATTCCAACAAATAAACATACTTTAGAAGTAAATGGTGTGCTCTCTGTTTTTCACTACTCTGCAATCGAGCTAGCGCCACAGATTAGTTAAAGGTTACTACGACTAGCGCACTCGTACGAGCTAACGCACGATATTTTCGATAGATGGCGCGTGTGTCGCCGCGAAACGCTCAAACTTCATTCGCTTCGTATCCCCCCTTAAGTGAAACAATCTCAACTTGGATTCAATTTGCCTTCAACTTAGTGGTTTGAGTTTCTTTGTAATCTGGGTTTGATTACGGAAGAAATTAGTAATATAAATAGATTTTCTTGTAATTATTTGGTTATACATAATCGGGATCGTTATATACAGCGCCATCTAGCCGTATACTAAACAAACGCTTTGCAGTGGCAAGTTATTAGATACGTGTGTGTGTGCGCACAAGAGATAGTGGAGGAGTTGTCCCGGTCTTGTAAATAATTAATTAAAATCGAGAGTTTTTACTGGAAGTTACCTCATAGAAGTGAAGTGAAAGAGAACGCCAACGTTCGGGCTGTGTTTTCTGTGCATTGCCATCGCTTGAAGTTGCAAATCTGCGTCGAAATTGCACTGAACATCACTGCCACCGTGTCGCTGCAGGTGATTAACACACGCACACAAGCATAAACTAATTAGAGATCATTAAGAACAGCCAATCCTGCTCAGTATAATCCGAACAACAACCCTCTTTCTGAAACAAAATAATACTGAGCGAGCAATCAGCCGGCCGGCATTTGACTTTGAGGTTATACAACAGCTGACACTGACGTCGACTATCTAATACTGTGACAGAGTGACCATTTTGACAGTGAAGTTTTGTTGTCGCTGTTGAATTCGAAAGTTGAAGTCGTACTGAGCTGCCATTATCCACAAAATTTTCGGTACATCTACGCATTAATAAGGAACTATGCAAGCATTCTCAAAACTTATGAGATCCCCACCTAAACAATCAACCAGTACTGTAACTCCTATAAAGACAGCAAAATCCAACCCAGACGTATTTTTATCACCAGAATACGATGATTTGTTACCTGCAAATCCTAGGAAACGACGAACTGTTACGAGTTCTCCTACAGATAACAGCAGTGATACCACTGGTAGTATCATGCAAATGCTTGCTGAAATCAAAAACAATCAGGAAGCCCAGTTTTCTAACGTCACAACAAGCATAAATAGCCTTAAAGAGCAAAACAAAGCCATTATATTGTCAAATGATGATATTAAGGAATCATTAGGAATAATAATGAAAGAACAGAAGGAATTAAAAATAAGAGTTCAAAAACTGGAGCAGAAGAATGAAAACGTCGATGATTTAAAACACCAAGTAGATTTCCTGGACCGAAAATTGAAGGAGAGCTCAGTGGAAATAAAAAACTTACCAATGAATAATAACGGGCCAATAATAGAGACTTTAAGTAAGATGCATGAAGCTCTCAGAATGGACTTTGAACCAAGAGATGTAAAGAATACATTTCGTCTGCCAGCGAAACAAGACAAACCGAGAACTATTGTAGTAGAATATACGACGACACAAAAGAAAATTGAGCTCCTAACTGCGGTCAAGAACTACAATAAAACACACGATGAGAAATTTAACTCAAAAACCATCGGTCTGCCAGGAGAACGTAAAATTATCTACATAAACGAGAGCCTCACGAAACCAAATAAACAGATTCATTACCATGCACGTGAATTTGTGAAGAAAATGAATTGGAAGTTTTGCTGGACATCGAGAGGCAAGATTCTTATTAGGAAGGACGACGAGTCACCGGTGATTGAGATCAAGGACGTTGATCAGCTAAGTTCCATTGAATCAAATTTAAACATGCACCAATGACTAACCGATACCTCAAATGATAGCGTTGTCACAACCGTTGATCTTTTAACTTTTTTAATAGAAGTTTCCGTATCTCTGCTTAGCTTAAGTTTTAATGTAGTTAGATATATTATAATTATGGCATTTTTTGTAAACTTATTATACTCCCACACACTCCAATACATCACTACTCTCACTAAAAAATATCACACAATACACATACAATACATATGCATGACATTACTCTTGTTAATCCTCCCTTATTTTTGTGTGAAGGTGCGCGTTTGCTGGCTTGCTCAAATTTCACTTCTTCGGAAGCCTTCTGGGGGGCTAATTATCTCCAGTTACTATCAACACTTCAAATTAAGATGACTCAAATTGAAAATTTAATAGCAGACATTGATAGTTACAATGTCTCTAAATCCTATTATTTGAGCGAACCAGAGGAATGCCGTCTTTATTTTCAGAAGTCAGGCGAGGAACTGGTGTCCATAATTTCAATGAATATAAGAAGTATAAATCACAACTTAGATGATTTCTTGATTTTCCTGAAGCGAATTAAGGTATCCATTGACATAATAATATTATCAGAATGCTGGTTAAATGAAAATTATACTCCTCATCACATAGATGGATACAAAGCACACTATACAACCAAGTATCTAAATCAAAATGACGGAGTAGTTGTGTACACAAAAAACAGTCTGAAGAAAACAAAAGTGTGTGAAGTCAGTGTTAAAGAAGGGAACTGTGTAACAATAAAGATAGGCAAAGATATATGTGTAGTCGCAATATATCGCCCACCATGTTACAAAAATCCCAAGACCTTTATAGACTCATTAAACCATACGCTCACCAAACTAAAATCCTTCCCTAACATAGTCATCACAGGTGACGCAAACTTAAACATTGACCCAAACAGAGACCTGTCAGAAAATTATTATAAAAACGCAGAAGACTATTTAATATCATTAGCTAGCCAAGGAATCCTACCAGGCCATTCATTTCCAACTAGGGAGAAGAAGTGTATCGATCACTGTTTAATAAAGACCAAAAACCCAGCAATAACGTTAGTCTTTCCAGCATCTGTAACAGATCATTCCCCAATTGCCATCCAACTAAAATCCAACTGTGCGATAAAGAAACAACAAACAAAAATAAAAACTCAAATTAATTTTGACGATGTTCGAGAGGACCTATCGAAAATTCTATGGGATGAAATTTTAGACTATTCAGACATAAATAAGGCGACTGACACATTCATGAGGACTATTGCTTCTACGATTGAACGTAACTCTACGACACGGACTATATCATGCAAAAAAACTAATATTAAGCCATGGATTACTCCTGGCCTAATAAAGTGCATGCGTCATCGTGACAAGTTACACAGAAAGAGTAAAAAGGATCCAGACAATACAGAACTTATAAAGGAATACAAAGAATACAGAAACGTTTGTAATAGAACGCTTAAAAGGGTAAAAAGATGCTACGAACGCAATGAACTTCTCAAATACACAAAAGATTCCAAGAAGACCTGGTAGGCTATAAAAAATATATGTAGTTTTCCCCAAAAAGAGAGTACAGCCCAGCTATTACTTAATCTGAAACCTACCCGTATCGAATCTCTGAACAGTGTAAACCAATATTTCAGTAATGTGGGTTCTAATTTGGCTAAAGAGACCCTTGATTCAATGAACGTAACGGAAGAACAATTAGCGTTGAAACAACAAGGGCTTAGTAGCCCACTTACTTCTTTTGGTCTACTACCGATAGATAGCGCTGAAATATATGGTATTGTTAAGACGCTTAAGAACAGCTCAGCTCCTGGATGGGACAAAGTTAACTCGAAATTGATAAAACACATTCTCCCATGCATCATCGAACCGTTAACTACCATATGTCAAGAAAGTTTTGCCACGGGTATATTCCCGACGCCATTTAAAAAGTCAGTCATCTGTCCAATACATAAGAATGGGGATGAAGACAACATGACCAACTACAGGCCAATATCACTTCTTCCAACCTTCTCAAAAATTCTCGAAAAACTCATGAACGTAAGGCTTCGTAATTACCTGGAAAAAAAACATCAACTGTCAAACAATCAATTTGGATTTAGGTCAGGTCGAAGTACAGACGAGGCTGTATTGAGCGTTGTGGAGCATGTCAAAAAAATGATAGATAATCGCAAAAAAATTGTGGGTATATTTCTTGACTTAGCTAAAGCGTTCGACACGGTCTCCATTCCCATTCTTCTGGCAAAACTAACTGCAGCTGGCGTTAGAGGAGTATCCCTACAATGGTTCCAGAGTTACTTAACTAATAGGACCCAAGCTGTGAAAATTGACAACAGTATGAGCCATGAAGAGACTATTAAATTTGGAGTCCCTCAAGGTAGCATCTTGGGCCCGACACTGTTCCTCGTCTATATAAATAGCCTGTGTGACCTGGACCTTGAACGAGGAAAAATCTGTACATATGCCGATGATACGGTAATTTTGTTCAATGAGGGTAGTTGGAAAAAAGTTGAAAAAGTAGCCAACGAAGGCCTTATGAAAGTATCACGTTGGCTAAGACAGAATCTGTTATCAATAAATATTGCAAAAACAAAATATATCTGTTTCTCAATAAACGATTCTACCCAACCCAAAATGACTATGGACATAAAAATTCACCAATCCACATGTAAAGAAGACTCTTTATGTGCATGTAACAATCTAACAAAAACAGACAATATTAAATATTTGGGAATTATGTTGGATAAAAATTTTAACTGGACAGAACATATTAAGTCACTCTCCTGTCGAACACGAAAATTAATGAGCATATTTAAGCAACTTAGATACATCATGTCGTTCGAACCACTGAAAAAAATATATTTTGCTCTGGCACAGTCTCTTCTTACCTACTGTATTTCTGCATGGGGAAGTGCCGCAAAAACTCACTTGGAAAAGCTTGAAATAGCTCAAAGAGCGCTTCTCAAAGTTATGACTTTCAAAAAAAGAAGATTTTCGACAACCACCTTATACAAAAACTGCTCGGTGCTGACAGTCAGACAACTTTACATCAAAACGCTAATAGCAAGACAACACATGCAAATAGACACAAGTACTAGAGAATCAAAGTCCTCCAAAAGACGAAGCGACCGAATCCTTAAGATTCCAACAGTAAGAACCTTATTCGGAAGACAATGCTGTAGTAAGTTAGGTCCATGTCTGTACAACAAGATATGTAAAATTATAGACATACCAAATATGTCTAGACATGAATGCAATAAAAAGGTAACTGATTACCTTATGACTTTGGACTATGATCAAACTGAAAAGTTGATTGAAGTTATGGAATAGCCCAGGTGACTAGTGGATAGCTAGTTATTAACATAAACCAATAGTAATGTCATGTCATATTTATATTTATAAACATGAACTCAACCTAGCACACACACACGCGCACACACACACACACACACACACACACACACACACACACACACACACTTGTACATATACACGTATGATAATATTAATATTAATTAAAAACCATATTATGTGGCTATGATACATCATAACGGTCAAACATGTATATTTAATAACATGATCTATGTACCTTAGACACATACTTAACTTCCAGCCGCTCTTTCAGACGCTTGAATAGCGCTGGCTGAATTTGCTTTACCATATATTTTCAGAGATTACGACGGAATTTCATGTACATAATTTTAATTTATAACCGGGCAACACTTAAAATGTCAAAAATCGTAGACGTTTTGTAGATTTTGCTTACTCTGTAGTAGGTAGATAGTCTGGTTTTTATTTTGTTTTGATTTGTTTGTAAAATTAATATTCGTTATTTAAATAAGTATATATCTCTGTAAATTTAAGTAAATATGCCGCGGCGGGATACTGCAGCTCTGAAACACAAGATCCACTGGATACTTAGCTCAGAGCTCAGTACACTTCTGACGTACTGTAGATACTAGTGCATAAGATTATATTTGTTTTTGTAATATGTAATGTACGTACACGTAAGTTTTTGGTCAAATAAACAAATTATTATTATTATTATTATTATTATTAATCTGAAATAGTAGGTTCAAACGCCTCACGGCTCGGGGACAATTTTTTTCTGAAAAGAAAGAAAGAAAGAAAACATTTATTGTGACAGATTTAGCAGAAAAACAAACATGAGCATGAACAGAAAATATAATATCCTTAGGCTGATGATGATGATGATGATATAAGGCTCACCAAAATTACTCAAAACCACGACAAAGATCACCGAACTTATAATAATACTACGCCAAGATATAGCGGATACGGTTACTGGTGAGACAAAGTCAATTTTATGACCGCTCTGGCCACGGCGTGGCGACCGCTATCGCTGGATGACCGCGCTGGTTTGTCTGTGTTGTTATTTTTACATGATAATGGCTTACGCTTGACTACAACTTACCTGATGGTAAGCAACGTTATACGTTTTTTTTTTTTTTTATCTTGAACGGGTTTGCACTTGACCATAGTTTACCTGATAGCAAGTAAGGCTATGGCCTAAGATGGAGCGTGCTTACCCGATAAGAACCGATTCACTCTCGCTTTGAAGATCGCTGGATTATAGTGCGTGGGGAACAGAGAGCCACGTCTACGGTCTAGCGCGCTTGCCTAGAAGAAACCGGTTTACTTTCGACTAGAAGACCGACAAATTATAGTTCAAGGGGAATAGAGATTCGGGCAAGGAGTTCCACAGTTGGGCTGGATGAAAGTCGAAGCAAAACGCTTGGTGCGAGTCTTTGGAACCTCAAATGTATAACGGTGGCTGCAGGAATTAAATTATGCAATTCCTCCGCACACTCTCCGAAATGCAATCTGTAAAAAACTGAAAGACTGGCCACCTTACGGCGATGCTCAAGGCTAAAAAACATTTGTGGTAGTAAGTAGTGTACATTATCCTATCACATCAATATCATACGCAAGTTTTGGTTTATGTTCAACCTATGTGGACTTATTTATTCAATCAATCAATCTTCAAAGCGAGAGTAAATCGGTTCGAACTGGGTGACGCTTCATCCTAGACTACCATCAGGCAAATTAATTGTCCAGGACTGTCCCATTTCGTTTATAAAAGCTAGTTAGTTAAAACTGCGTTTACTAATAAATGACATTACTTTCTAAAATAACAATCAAACCACATGTATATTTGAGATTGGAAAATAGAGGTCAAAATTCAAACGCTTTTAAATATTTTTTCTGTTAAATTAAATATATGCAACAAACGCAAACAAATACCTATAAACAAAATTCCTAACCCTAAACCTATTCCCAACCTTGAATCCTATTCCTAATAACTGAGGATCACAACTTCCCCTTAGGATTGGTTCATTGGGAATAACATACATCGTGGTGGGTGCCAGGCCCTTCCACGGAAGACACATGTCCTCGGATATTTTGGTCCACAAACATGTCGGTTTCCTCACGATGTTTTCCTTCAGATCTTTCCGTGCATAACGATTAAAAATAATGAACCCAATCCAATTGAACCCCGAAATGAGACCACAGTAAACAAGCAGTGTTATAAATAATTACATTTCCTCTCGTTAAGTGATAAAAAACATTCGTTTACGGTTTTATTTGTCCGGGTTGAACGATCGAGGCGAACTGAAATAACTTGGCACAGTGGAAATGTAGGTAAATGCAGTAGTTGAAGTTTTTTAACCGAAATCTTCATAAAAAGTAGGTAATATTTCAATTAGCAATGTCCACGGATTTACCCGCACTTATACGGGAAACAAAATTAATCAGGCAATCTATCTATTGATTGATTGATTTATTCCTTTGTATGAGACAATGTATTATTTTTTCCCTTTTCTCACATTCAAATCAAAATCAAATCAAAAGTTTTTTATTGAACTTAAATCTACCTATTTACTTGATTTATACCTTATGACTAAAATAATGAAAAATACAACTAAAATAAGTTAAAATTTAAAACATTGTTGGTTTCTTTTGTGCTTGCCTAGCAATAATTTAGCGTTTGATATGTTTGTTAAAATATCTGTTATGTTGTTTTTTGTACGCCACTTACTTTTACATGTTTCTTTCCTAGCGATCTTTGCTAAGGTTGCCTGGAAGAGATCGCTCTACGCGATAAGGCCGCCCAACGTACCTAGGTTAAGTAGTATTTCTGTAAATGGTTTTCGTATTTTTGTTTTATGGTGTACAATATAGCTATATTGATGGATTGATTAATCTATCCTTACCAAATATATAATTCAAATCGATTCCCCCGTTGACATACACATTCGATCACTCACGCACAAGCTTTTGCTTGTATGGTATTAGTATGATAGTGTGATATGAATAATCTTCTGTTTACATATATAAAACTCAAAGGTGACTGACTGACTGACTCATAATACTCGTAGTGATCTATCAACGCACAGCCCAAATCACCGGACGGATTGGGTTGAAATTTGGAATTAAGGTAGATGTTATGACGTAGGCCTCCACTAGGAAAAGGTTTTTGGGAACGCCACTTTTAAAGGGGTGAAATAGGGGATGCAAGTTTTACTTCTTAATGCGAGCGAAGCCGCGAGCACCCACTAGTTATTTAAATAAAAAAACCACCGTAACGCGCAAATACAATGCTAGATAGACACGGGTAGAGTAAATCACAACTTGTCCCACTGCACCCTAAACTATGTCCAGTCTATAATTGAAGCAGCATTGATTGCTCGCGCGCATGTTGCCACGGCGCAGTGTTTGGCCCCGTTATATAATGTACGGGGGTGTGGCTATATATGTACTAATTACTATTTACTTATATTTAATACATATTTAAGAAAAGTTGTTAAGCCATGTCAGAGGCCCTTAGGACGTTTTGATTAGCTCTCGAGACTAAAGTTAGCCACTCTCATTCGATAAGAAGAAGAATATTACATAATTTACTAACAGTTTATAGTACGCCGAAGTCTAATTCTATTTAAATTCATATAAATCCCATATCTTGACAAATAGTTCTTTTTTGTAGAAATTAAATAGATTTCATTGCCTTGCCTATTTAATAAATACTTTTATCTCAATAACCACTGAATGGATGTTGATGAAACTTGCACTGCATCCGATGTAAGATATTTTATCTGATGCAAAAAGATTAATAAACCGATATCTTTTATAATTATTGAGAAATCAAAGCAAAATGAACAAACTTATACACGAAATTTTGCTCATGTTTAGAATCATCATTATGAAATTTTATCTAATTGCGACAATATTACATGTACACATTCGTAAACAAATACATTATTATATAGTTAGAAATATTAAACTGACCTTCTGATTCGGAAATTATTAACCAGCAAAGCACAGAAATAAGTGATGCTATCGGAAATGAAAAAAAATAAAAGTAAAAATACATTAGTAGAATGTCATATGTTTAACAGCAAAATTGCAGTCATGAGCCCTTTTAGATTTGTTTACAATCCGTGAATAAAATGTAGTCAACCTAAATGTGTCTCGTGACGTTGGAAATGCAACCTTGACACCGTTACAATAAGCTATAATTTACTAAAACATAAACATATGATCGAAGCTCTGACGTCATTCACAATCAGATGTTTTGCACTAGTTTGCTAAGGTGGCTTTACTTGGATGGTTTTTTCAACTAACTTTTTTTTAACTATAACGGGTTTGCACTTGGCCATAGTTTACTTGATAGCAAGCAAAGGCCTAAGATGGAGCGTGCTTACCCGATAAGAACCGATTCACTCTCGCTTTGAAGATCGCTGGATTATAGTGCGTGGGGAACAGAGAGTCAGGCAGTTCCACAACCTTGCGGTGCGAACAATAAAGGTAGAAGCGTACGGTTTCGTGCGGGTCTTAGGAACTTCCATCATAAACCGTAACCTAATACAAAAACCTAAAGCAAAGTACCTAGCGTAAAAGAAATTAAAAAAAAGTAATAGAAAAATACCCATACTAGGTATATAACCTTATTTTTAACCGGCAAGTTGAAAAAATAAGGTTGCTTTCTTAACCGGTTGTAGATTTAATTCTACGGATGACACATGTCGTTCCATTTTGTTGTCTTCAAAACATTTTTTTTACATGATATAGGCTTACGCTGGACTACAACTTGCCTGATGTTAAGCAACGTTATAATCTACGATCTAGCGCGCTTGCCTAGAAGAAACCGGTTTACTCTCGACTTGAAGACCGACAAATTATAGTTCAAGGGGAATAGAGATTCGGGCAAGGAGTTCCACAGTTTGGCTGTTCGCACGATGAAAGTCGAAGCAAAACGCTTGGTGCGAGTCTTTGGAAACTCAAGTGTATAAACTTATCGGTTTCTTCACGATGTTTTCCTTCAGCATAAGAAAATACATACGGACATATTTCTGTTTTTTAAGAATTCTATACCACTATCACTACATCGTATTTAAAGCAATGTCGTTTCTCTATGTCTGTATGTAATATGTATATATTCTTAGATCTTTAAAACTACACAACGGATTTTGATGCAGTTTTTTTTATAGATAGATCGATTCACGAGGAATGTTTATGTGTATAATAAAGAGTGCAAAGCCGCGGTCATACGCTAGTCTATACTAATATAATAAAGCTGAAGAGTTTGTTTGTTTGAACGCGCTAATCTCAGGAACTACTGGTGCGAATTGAAAAAATTTTTTTGTGTTGGATAGACCAGTTATCGAGAAAAGCTTTAGGCTACAATATAACATCACGCTGCAACTAATAGGAGCGAAAAAACAATGGAAAATGTGGCAAAATCGGGGAAAATTATTCATCTTTCGCTGCTAAAACGGTTCAAGTCGTGGGTAACAGCTATAATTTATAAAGTTGAAGAGGTTGTTTGAAAAACAAATATAATGCCCAAAATAACTATTCCACGCGGACGAAGTCGCGCGCACAGCTAGTATTTCTATAAGTTTGATATAATGTTTATTAATATGACTTTTAACGTCTAAAATATATCAAAACCTATCTCAACATAATGCTGCCCCGGTGTTGCTTTGATCTTGATCGTAAATAACAATGGAGTAAATAACGTACAAGATATAAGAGAAAGCGATGTAAAATAAATCCTAACAATACTGAAATTATCATAATTCTTTTTAACCTTTGACAAGTATAAATTTAAAAAACCTTGACCAAATAAATAAGTAATCATTTATATCGTATAATCGGTGTTCTTATGTAAAAACATAAAATTCATTTTAATCTGAGAACTCATTTTAATCTACTATATAAAAATAAGTCTGGTTTTCCTTCCGGACGCTATAACTCCAGAACGCACGAACCGATTTCCACGGTTTTGCATTCGTTGGAAAGGTCTCGCCGGGTTTGCTATTGTTCAATAACTATGGTTTACCATAATACAAAGAGATACGAACAATATTATAGTCAATGCCAAAAACTTCATTTTAAAAGCCAAAAAAATCAGTGTTTTAAGTTTGACATGTCTGTATGATTTTCTATTAAAGTTTTTTTCTACAATACAAAAGACTATTTTCAAATGACAGTGTAGTACAAAACACCCTTATTTTTACCTCAAAAGTTTGAATATGCATAATATTTTTTTAATAAACATTAATCATAGTATCAACTACACAAACTTGTAATTTATCAGATACTAGCTGTTGCCCGTGGCTTCGCTCGCATTATTTTGAGATAAAATTACACTTTATGACACTTTCAAGACCTCATACTACTTACATCCCAAAAATCATGTTGATCCATGCAGCCGTTTTTGCGTAATGGGCGTAAATTAAATAAACAGATAAACATACACAAAGATAAACAGACAAAAATTCTAAAAACTGATAAAACGTGTTTTGTTATGGATTTAAAGAACACCCACACATTTTTTTTCTAATATCTTATATGTTCAGATTTTTAGCTATATTCAGCTTTATTATAATAATATGTATGTATAGATATAGATAAACCGTTGTCTTGAATCACTCTATTTAGAACTGCATCAAAATCCGTTGTGTAAATAGTTTTATCTACACTAATGTTGTAACATTCTACTTATGTTTCCAATACTTGACTTATAATTACTACTGTTATAGCACAGACAACAAAACACTCAATTTAAGCAATTTCACATGATGGTATAATATCCACATCGATATCGTAATAGCTCATTATAACATCAATAAAACGCGACCAACCTGATTGCAGGGCCAATCAGGTTGGTCGCGTTTAATTGATTCGCGCAGCTGCGCTCTCATTGGTTAGATTTTAATGGCGGCAAAATCACTGTGACAATGCACGTACGCGTGAATTTAATTTAAATAAACTATTGTCAGCTTTTTACTCTTGTTGTTTGATTAATTGCATTAGTGAAGATAAAGTAGTGTATGCAACTGCATTTAACACGGGTATTAAAACACTCGTTACTATTATGAAACTCGCTGCGCTCGTTCATAAACTCACACTCGTGTTTTAATACCCTTCATTATATGACAGTTGCATAAACTACTATTAAAGATCTAAGCATACATACAGACAGACGCGGGAAGCGATTTTGCTTTATACTATGTAGAAATACACATACCTAGGAACAAGTTAGTAATATATAACAGCCCTCTTTTCGCGTCAAATGTTTCAAATTCAAATTATTTATTTAAGTAAATAACTTATGAAGTATAAGGTACATGTTCACTGCACTACACACTAGGATAACCTGTGTTTTGAAGTGCTTAAGTTAAATGAAAAGATACAATCAAAGCTTACATACTACGTTTGAACCGAACTAAAAGTACAATACTAAACATACATAACAAAATCCCACCTACTCTCAAACTTCCGGTTTACGCAACTCGTAATGTTTCATTTTATTACCCAAATGTAGATCAAAGTCAATGTAGCGATACATAAAACAGTTTATATACGTGAAATTATTTTATTACTCGGCTAATAATTTTGCCAGACATGCTGTCTAGAGAAATGTGTTAAGATATATATATATTTAGTTTCGATGTTAAGCAATTGGCGACGCGGTCAGTTCGCGGATGGGTGACCAAAATATTGCATTCCATTGGGCGCTTCCGTGGGTCGGATTACAGGATAATTTGTAGGTCCAGGCTGTTTGTACGGCAGCCGTTAAGCCATGTCAGAGGCTCATAGGGCGGCTTAATTAACTCACGAAACGAGAGTTGGCCACTCTCATTCGATAAGAATGAGAAGTTGCCTAACCATGTCACATGGCTTGAAATAGTTTCAAAGTATTGAATTTATAGCTAGTCACTCTCATGCAAGAAGAATACGTATAAATAGACAAACATTCGAGTCAATTGTATATTGTACTTGAGTAGTAGCTTTGATGTTAGCGACACGCGGCAAGCCATGAGTGGCCACGCGGATGGGTGGCCAAAAGTGGCCAGATTAACGGTCACGATAGAGGATAAGATATGTACAGATACTTAATTTTTAACCGAATTAAAAAAGGATAAGGTTCTCTTATTAATTTTTGTTCGTAGGTATGTCTCCTGATTTGTCCGCTAGTGTTGTTTTTTTAAAGTTAAAAATCCGGAAATTCGCAAATAAGGTAAGAACTCAAAAAATCTCACTATAACGCCGACAAAAAAGTTTTAGCAACCTGACAGAAAAAAACAAGCAATAAAAGACTTACCACGTCTTATGCTTTAGTTAGTTATCTTTTTATCTACCACAACATCCTCTCTATGTCAAACAAACACTATACTTATAAACAGACAGACATTCAGAGAGTCAATTGTAGAATGTGCCGGTTGAGAGTTAAAGTTAGCTTTGATGTTAGCGTCACAAGGGAAGCCACGAGATTAGCGAGTTAGAGAATTATAATTAAACAGATAAGTACTTAAAATTGAATAGAATTTACTTGTTTTTTGGACAGACGTAATATTTCGAATGGTGTATAGAAAAGAATAACATTAGAATTATAATACTCTTACAACATTTACTACATATATTTTTTTACTTAATTTTAAGTAGGTATTTTATTGTAAAAGGCCTCTCAGTTTTGGCTACGGCCCCACTGATGCCTTAATAATACCGGGCGTAAGACCCGAGAATCTGTAAAGAGAAATAAAAAAATAACTAAAATAAACTAGGTTACCAGGAAGAGATCACTATAGTGATAAGGTCGCCCAATGTCCCTGACTACCTTTATGTTAATTGTGTTCTTTTTTTGGTGTACAATAAAGTATATTTGATTGATTGATTGAAAAAATGTGCAGGAGAGGAGGCCTATACTCAGCAGTGGGTGGACACGGGCTGATATGATAATGATGATTTGCAATTTAAGAATGTTTAGTGACTTCCCTTTTTAAAGTGGGTTAAGTTATACTCATAGCTCAAAAATAAAAACGTTGTTCTAACAAAAAAACATATTTGGTGACCTCCATTTTTGAGGGAGGTTTAAAAATAGCAACTCGCCAGTTCCGTGGCCTCACTTCAAAGTTAACTTTGCTCTAGCGTGCTTTATTAGGGGGAGTTTGAAAGAGTGGAAATATACTACCGACGTAGGGTACCGCAAGTAAAAAATAACAATAGAACCTTTAATATTTTAAACATAACTAGTTTATACATATAATAAAGCTGAAAAGGGTCAAAAATGTCGTATTAGTTTTTTTTTATACTTAACATTGATAAATAAAACACGTTCAGCTTTTATATTTTTTTGTCTATTTATCTTTTTCCATGTTTATCTGTATCTCTACTTGTCTGTTTATTTAAAAGTTCATCACGCCAATATGGCTGAACAGAATATCACGATATGTAGGTACATAGGCTACTTTAATCCTGAAATAATGCAAGCGAAGCCGCGGGCGTCCACTAGTGTCCACTAAAATCACATTTTTTTGTTTTAAATCAGGTATTTTTAATTACATAACAAAATAACACTCCTAAGACCGCATACTATCTACATACCAAAAATCATGATGATCCATTCAGCCGTTTTTGCGTGATGAGCGTTTACCTAAATACACACACAGACAAATAAATAGAGACACAGAGAAAAAGAGACACACACAAAAATTATAAAAACTGCTGAAACGTGTTATATTACCGCCTTAAGGCCACGATATTTCACCCGAAAGCGCTTTGCGCTTGGTAAAATGCATACAGTTGCTTTTTCGCATGCAACTCCACGCCGTATTAACATGACAGCAAGGGCGAGCATCGCGCGCATAGCTCCGCCCGACGAGTCTTGTCCACACGCAAACAATTTTGCACAATTTGAGCAGTTTTGCAGACGTTTTTGACGAAATAAATTCATATAAAATCAGCAATTCAGAATATTCTATTTATGGCTTTGTACTCCTCTAAATAATAACATTGTCTTTTAGATTTAATTAAATTGGTTCAAATTTCTGTACTACTTTTGGAAAAAAGGTGAAAAATATATAAAAACAAAAATTTTTCAAAAAATAAAACTATTGAGCAAAGTATACGTAATCTTGTTTTGGCGTTTTTTATTGTCTTAACACTGAATCAGAATTATAAAAACTGAAAAAAAAATAGCTCTATGTTATATACTTCTATTATATTTGATTTTTATGAAATGTCGATTTCACATAGCACCCCGCGTTTAAAAATACCTAAACAACATTGTTTCGAATATATTCTATGTACAGATTTTTGACCCTCTTCAGCTTTATTATACATATGTTTAGTTTGTTGGATTTATTTGATTTAGTTTTAAATTAGATCTGATCATAAGTAGAGCAATATGTTTGTGTGTGTACAGAACCCTTGTGCCTTTTGTGAACCTGGACTCGCACTTGTCCAGTTTTCTCATGAAAAAGTGAAAAACAATTCGCAAAGGCACAGTTGACGGGACTGATTTATGGTACAATCTCTCGCTATTTTTAGGCGCAATTTTCGGAAGATTCCTTTGGAAATTTGGTATCAGTGGAAAAAAGTATGAGCTCCTTTCTTTTGGAAATTGATGTATTTGTGGAAATTTGGAATTATTTTTACTAAGAATCGATGTGTGAGCAAACTGCTGGCTTTTTTCTGGCTCAACGTATGTATCAGCATTGCCATCCAGCGTGGTAATGCGGCCAGTATGCTGAACACGCTGCCCTCTGGTAGTAAGCTGGAGCACTAAGACCATTTTTAGGCTGTCAACTCCCAGGATTGTGATTCGTTCGCGATCACCAAAGTAGTTTATAAACGTTGCTTGTTATATCTATAAGGTTCTATAACCTCTATTTATTTACTTTTGGAACTCGTAGTAACTAATGAGATTCCACTACCAACTAAAACCTACCACGATTTCCCTTCATCCCGGCAAGGGCGGGTTTGATATACTAAACAAATATGTAAGTCTGCCCCAACACAGCCCCACCTCAGCATAATGCTGATTACTGGAAGCAATCAGCGCTGGTCTTCCGTTGGGGCTAGCTGTGACGTCACGTACGAGAGAATATTCTTCTTCTTATCGAATAAGAGTGGCTAACTCTGGTGTCGAGAGTTTATCAAGCCGTTCTTAGGGCCTCTGACATGGCTTAACGACTGCCGTAATAGACAAACAGCCGGGACCTACAATTTAACGTGTCATCTGACCCACGGAAGCGCCCAAAATGGAACGTCACTACGAGAGAATGATTTAGTTAAATTAAATAAAGGTAAATATCGAATCAGAATACCCAACTTCGGTCTACAGAGTTTATCAAACCGCCCTAAGGGCCTCTGACACGAAACTTTCTATTAGTTTGATTATTGACTTCATAGTTGAGTGAGTGACCCGATATCATGCTATTTTGACAGCTGCGAGCTCGCCAGATGATAAACTGGCCGGCTTGATCACATGCTGGGCACTATGCCAGCTCCGTGTGGGGCTATATGCACCGACATAGTATTATAGGCATGCCTAAGACTAGCTAAGACTGGCTTATTTATTTGCACAATTTTGCAAACGTTCGGAATCAGTTACAAAAAAAAATTATAATATGCTCTGGATGCGTAAAGCAGGAAACCGTGCTGCGTGGTATCATTGGGAGAGGCCTATGTTCAGCAGTGGGCTAATAGGCTGTAGATGACGACCGCGTAATCCGCGATTAAATTAGACGAAGGGTAATTAATAATCTATCTCAATAATAAAATAAATAAAAATAAAATATAAAAAAAAATATTCCGGGACATTGCACACAACGCCATCTAGCCCCACACTAAGCAAACGCTTGTGTCCTTGGTACTAGATGACGGATATAATACTTATATACTTTTCTTTCGTAAATACATAGAAACAACCAAACTCAACACAAGTAATTACAAATTTTAAAATACATACCTAATTACTTGTGTCATACGGGAATCGAACCCGAATCATAGATAGATTAGAAGGCAGAGCCACTACCAACTAAGCTAACAGGCCAGCCATTGATATGGACTTGCACAATTTTGTATACGCTAGGAATCAGTTACAAACAAAGTAAAGAAAATAATTCACCTGACCGGTGTGAAATCTATCTCTCCACAGAAAATTGCTTCCGACGCGGCTCAGACGTTTCCCGTGAAGAAAGACACACTCCCTAACGTACATCTTTATGATGATGATGATATTTTCCTCCTTGATATGTCTTTTTTCTGTCTTCGTCACGGTTTGATTGAGTTTGATGTATGCACGCAAAAAAATATAAATTACTAGTGGACGTCCGCGGTTTCCCACGCATTATTTCATGACTAGCAGGTGCTCGCGACTTCGTCCGCGTGGAATAGTTATTACCATAAAAACAGTTCTAGTGAGTTAATCTTAAAAGATAGACATATACTGTTGTGGACATTTTATTTGATCTTTTTAAGAGGAATAATTCTTTCATACATATTTTTTTGATATCTTGAACCGTTTTCGCAGCGCACGCAACGGAAGCCCTCAAAGATGAATAATTTTCCCCGATTTTTCCACATTTGCCATTGTTTCAGCGTGATGGTATATGGCCTAAAGCCTTCCTTGATAAATGGTCTATTCAACAAAAAAATATTTTTTCAATTTGCACCAGTAGTTCCTGAGATTAGCGCGTTCAAACAAACAAACATACAAACAAACAAACTCTTCAGCTTTAGAATATTAGTATAGATAAAAAGTAGCATATGACACTCCTACCTACATACATAGCCTGGAAGAGATTGCTTTTAGCAATAGCGCCGCCACTTGTGGCACTAGAGCAGTTTACGTAAGTAACTTTTATTAATTTTGTTTTATATTATGTGTGCGACGATAAAGAATTATGTATCTATCTACATATAAAAAAAACATATATAAACTAAACAGACAAAAGTTACATACAAAAACTGCAAAAACGTGTTTTATTATCTATTTAACAATAGGTACACTTTAAATCACTTTCTTTTAATATATTCTATGTTCAGATTTTTGACCCTATTCGGCTTTATTATATGTATGAGTATAGATTCAAATTCATATTAATAGGTCTTTACCTATGAAATTGCCCTGTTTTTGTTACATTTTAATCTGTTTGTAACGCATATAATATTTTTCCGAAATACAATTTTTATTGTATCAATTGTTGAATTATGTACCTTTTAGATAAAAAAAATTATTACTAGTGCATATTACTTATAGGGAAGTCATTGAAAACACCTCTTTCAATGTGTCGTCGGTTTCACTACTTTAACTAGGTATATTTTTATCATATACTCTGGTTTTGAGAAATTGATATACGCAGTGCATAGCTTTTTTTCCATCTAACTATAGTTACCAATTGCATCTAAATCTGTTCAGACATTTCCATACAAACATTAAAATAATTGTATGGAAATATCATTTTTCTCAATTTCGTCATACAAATCGGCAATTTCATAGGTGAAACATTAGTGATTCATTTGTCAATTATTATGATAATATTCTGGCTAGGCGTTATATTTCATTTTGACAGCTGTCATTTCTATACATTTTACGTAAAATAGTATTGACAAGGCTAGTCCTGTTCCAGTACAATGTCTATGATTACACCTAACTGTTATGACGGGCCGCCGAGAGATGCATAAATTGAGATTTTCTGATATGAAATTGTAACGAAAACAACGTCAGTTTAGAATTATGAATGAAAGAGGCACTATATATGCCTACAAGTATATATGTATTATATCCATTATCTAGTACCCATGATACAAGCGTAAGTTTAGTATGGTAGCTCAGTATGTGATATGTCCTGAGATATTTATTATTTACTAGCTGTGCCAGCGACTTCGTCCGCGAGGAATAGTAATTATCATAAAAATGATTTTAGTGAGTTAATCTTAAAAACTAGGCATATACTGTTGCGGACATTTTGTTAGATCATTTTAAGATTAATAATTCTTTCATACAAATTTTGTTTGAAATCTTGAACCGTTTTCGCAGCGCACGCAACGGAAGCTCTCAAAGACGAATAATTTTCCCCGTTTTTTCAACATTTTCCATTGTTTCTTCGCTCCTAGTAGTTGCAGCGTGATGTTAAATAAAGCCTTCCTCGATAAACGATATATTCAACACAAAAAAAAAATCAATTCGCACCAGTAGTTCCTAAGATTAGCGCTTTCAAACAAACAAACAAACTCTTCAGCTTTATAATATTAGTACCTATAGATTATTTGAATGACTGACTACAATGAACCTTATCTCTCTCTATGAGTCGTATTGCCTCATGACTGAGGGTCGTGACTCCGCAGCAGAATTAATTCGTTAGGGGAGTTCTCCTGTGCAGATACATCGTGGTGGGCGCCCTGGTCCTTCCACGGAAGACACCATGTTTTATAGCACTAAAGTACTTCAAATCCCTAGCTTCGCTCGCTCGGACAAACAGTGTATACTTACTCGTCAGTTATTATCCAAAGGCAACATAAAACTATTCTTACCTCAGTTACAAACACAAAGGGGTTTATGAGAATTTAACTGCTGGCGCGATAAGTTTGCGTTTACACTAACGTATTAACGTAGGTAATTTTTCCTTATTACTGGGGGTCGTGACTCCCCAGCAGAATTATTTCCTTGGTAAAGTTATCTTAGACAAGTATACCATCGTGGTGGGTGCTCTCTTTCGTTTTTTTGTCGTATTCCTCATGACTGAAGGTCAAGACTCTTAAAGATCACAGACGACATACGCGAGGGTATGGACGACGGTAAGCTTTCTGTTCTAACACTGTTAGACTTCAGTAATGCATTCAATACCGTTGATTTGGATATCCTGCTTGCAATGCTGCGCTCTATCAATATATCTCCATCAGTGATAGAATGGTTTCATAGTTATCTGCTGGGGCGTCGGCAGCGGGTTCGCCTTGGAGATTCCTTTTCTTCTTGGTGCAACACAATTGCTGGTGTCCCGCAGGGCGGCGTGTTATCACCACTTCTTTTCGCTATCTTTATTAACTCCATTTCGCAACATCTTTCATGTCCCTACCACCTGTATGCTGATGATTTACAGATATACTCGCAGGCTCATATTAGTCATCTTGACTCGGCTATTAGGAACACTAATGATAACCTCTCCCGTATCTCTGTATGGAGCAAATCCTTTGGTTTAAAAGTGAATCCTTCAAAAACGCAGGTCATTATCATTGGAAGCTCTCATCTGATCTCAAGGATTGACTGGGAGGGTATTCCGCCAGTTATTTTTGAAGGCATCATCGTTCCATATAGTGATACAGTCAAGAACCTTGGTCTGATAATGGATCAGTCGCTCAGTTGGGATGCTCATGTGGATTCATTAAGCTCAAGAATTTTCTCGTCTGGTGGGTCACTAAGACGTCTTCGAAACTTCTTGCCAACTGCCACTAAAGTTGAGCTTGCGCAATCCCTTCTTCTTCCTATCCTGGACTATGCGGACGCCTGCTATCTCGATCTTCGGGAAGATCAGCTAGATAAGCTTGAGCGGTTACAAAATTACTGTATAAGGTTTATATTTGGTCTACGTAAGTACGATCATATATCTCAATTTCGTGTTAAGCTCAAGTGGCTGCCTATTCGACTTCGCCGGAATGCTCACATCCTCTCTCTCGTATATAACATTTTATTTAACCCTGCTACCCCGCGTTACTTAGTTTCTCGTTTTGCGTATGTCCATACTACACACTCTCTTTCTCTTCGATCTACAAATAAATTAACACTCGCACATCCAACATTCAAAAAGAAATCTTTTTATGGCTCATCATTTACTGTACAAGCTGTTACTTTATGGAATTCTCTGCCTATCAACATTCAAAAGGCTCAGACAATTGATTCCTTTAAAAAACAAGTAAAGGAATTTTATCTCGCTTCCCTTCAGTGAAAATTGCTGTTATTATTTCTACTACTATCACCTTTAAATATTTTGTTGTGTATTATATGTATTTGTATATAAACATTAATTTTATTATATTAAGTATGTGTATTGCGTATTTATATGTATATATATATATATATATATTAGTAAAATTTCTTTTTTCCTTTTTGTTGTACACCACATTCTTCTTTTTTTCTTTTGCTTATTTCTCTCCAGCTGAAGGTTGCCTGGAAGAGATCGCTTTCAGCGATAAGGCCGCCGCTTGTGGCACTAGTTAAGGTGCAATTTGTTCTATGTACTGTTTTTTTTAATATGTGTCAACAATAAAGAGTTAATCTATCTATCTAATCTATCTAAGACTCCCCCGCTGAATTAATTCGAACAAAAGAGAACGTAAAAAGTGTAGTAACTATAGTTTTGTTGTTTTTTTTTATTTTTTACGCAGAACATTGTTGCATAAAAATCAGAACACATACAAAGATTAAAAACTTATCAATAAAAAATTCAACAATTTAAGCAACGTGTAATTGTTGCTTTTTGATGTGTAGAATAAATTGAATGTGAAATGTGTATAAATAAAACTACCAATTTCGATAAAAACAATAACAATGTGAATAAATCGATTAAATTTTAATATACTTACACATATTTATGTACTGTGACGAAATCAAAACCTTACTGAGACTTTTATGTCAAGAAAAAAATACAATTATAAGTACAAAGGCCAAATGGGGTTTATATTATGGTTTATTTCTCCTTTAGATATTATGTTTTAAAAGCGCAACGGATCCTCACGTTTTTTTGTATTATTTCTAGTACTATATATTTATATTATATATTTATATTTGATTCTAGTACTAAACGAGCAAAGTCGCAGATAACCACCAGTTAATAAGCCAAAGTTACAAATTCATATCACCCAATGGTTCGGCCTTTAGTTATATGATAAACTAGTGGATGCTTGCGGCTTCGCACGCATTAAGAAGTAATATATGCATCCCCTTTTTCACCCCTTTAAAAGTGGCATTTCCGAAAATCCTTTCTTAGCGAATACCTACGCCATAACATCTACCTGCATGCCAAATTTCAGCCCGATCCGTCCAGTGGTTTGGGCTGTGCGTTGATAGATCACTATATCAGTCAGTCAGTCAATCACCTTTGAGTTTTATGTATTTAGATTGTGTATAGTTATAATAATTATTAATTATTCAATATCATCGTTACTGTACATAATATTATATACATGAATAATATTTTATTTATTGGTACGTAAAGTTTAGTTACGTAAAAACGTCACTTTACGGCGCCATAAACAAATATCACTAAAAACCAAAGTACCTAAGTGAAAAATTGCAAAAATGAAATTAACAGTCCTATTTATTTTGTGTTCATTTCAAATATTTACAATAACATTATCAAAATACGCTGAAAAGTCGTCTTTAAGGGTTGTAAATGGCAGAGACGCGGTACAGGGTGAATTTCCATATGTAGTTCGCTTAGAAATACATTTAAAACTGGAGGGTCATGAAAGTAATGAAGAATTATACACATATATAGCACATGAATGTTCTGGATCGGCTTTAACAAGTACATGGGTGCTAACTGCAGACCATTGTTTAGATGGTAAAACTTATTCATAAATTTGGAGTGCGCAAAAATAATCCTTACTATATTTATTGAAAAAAAACTTACAAAATAATTTTACTAATCAAAAATAAAAACTTAACTAACTTATAAACTAAAACTTATAATAAACTTAAAACACCTATAAAAAAAGTATATCTGTAGGCAACGTTCCCAGCATGCTGACGGCATTGCCACGTTGGATGGCAATGCTTATCCTTCGCGCCAAGAATGCGCCAGCACGCTGGTCACGGGTTGCCTGAACTATTTGTTCTACTAAAAATTTATAAATTTTATGGGCTCCTGGTCCCCACGGCCCCAATGTTTCCACGCCAAAAGGCTCAAATATATAACCCCGACCGAGTGTGATATATATCCTTACTAATAAACAGATAAACATTTTTATTAATAATTTGTCATAATTACATTTCATTTGGAACACTTTACCAGAAGCTGTGTTTCCTGCGAACTACAATCCAGGGGATTTCAAATCTAGAGTTAATAGGTATCTTCTAGGTAAGCGTGTTACACCCTAGGCTGCAGCAATGCTTAACATCAGGCAGACTGTAGTCAAACGTAAACCTATCCCACGTAAAAAAAATTACATTACAAACTGTTTTTATTTTAAATTATTAAAAATTGATTGATTGATTGACTGGGAATTGAATTGCTTCTTTCAGTTTCACGTCAAGTAATTTCGCTCATTTCCAAATAAGTTATTGAGTAAATGACACGAGAAATTGTAGGTCTCGGCTGTTTGTCCAGTACGGCAGTCGTTAAGCCATATCAGAGGCCCTTAGGGCGGTTTGATAACTCTCGACACCAGAGTAGGCCAGTCTCATTAGATAATAAGAAGATCCGTGGAAGACTTGGGCACCCACCACGACGTATCTGCCCAAGAGAACTTCCTCTAACGAATTAGTTCTCCGGGAGAGTCATGACACTCAGTCATAAAGAAATACGACTCAAACAGACATATTTTGAATTGCAGAGTTACAAGAAATACCTTCGGTCGGTATCACGGCAAGTTATAAGATTAGATACGGCAGTCCCCATATAAAACCTAGCGAGAACAAAAACCTCGTACTTGCTTTAAAACTAATCAGGCCTATAAGACCTTATAAGCAATTTATGACTGACGATGATATCGCATTGATTTATACTGAAAAAATGAGTATGGGAACGTTTGGAAAATTACATGCAGTACATTATACCAGCTTGGTGGGAGAAACAGTATCTCTGATGGGTAATTATAATATTACTAGAAAATAGAATTATTTACAATGAATTCCCTCAAACCATATATCATTTATATACATAAAAAATGTAGTTTTATGTCTAGTGAGTGCTTGCGGCCTGGACTCGCATTAAGAAGTTAAAAGTTGCGCCCCCTATTTCACCCCTTTAAAAGTGGCATTTCCAAAAATCCTTTCTTAGCGGATGCCTACGTCATAACATCTGCCTGCATACCAAATTTCAGCCCGATCTGTCTAGTAGTTTGGGCTGTGCGTTGATAGATCACTATTTCTGTCAATTACCTTTAAGTTTTGTATTTTTAGATGATATATATATAGGTATATATATGTATACCACCCATAGTTCAGCTAGCGGAGGCAATTGCATACAATTATCAATGTTAAGTAACTGACGATGCGGTTACTCTTTGGATGGGTGGGTGACTAAACAGTCAAAGGTATTTTATTTTTAACTAAAACGAGTTTGCACTTCAAAGAGTTAGTAAAAGCTATGGCCTAAGATGGAGCGCGCTTTCCCGATAAGAACCGATTCACTCTCGTTTTGAAGATCGCTGGATTATATTGTTAGAGGGGCACAGAGAGTCAGACAGGGTAAATAAATTGTATCAGCTATTCATATAATGATCACAGTTGTTAAAACATATTGTCAGAATCCCTTATTGAAATCAAACAATAAGTTGATTTCAATTTAATTTTACACTCGAATTTTAATTTCAATTTAGTTTTCTTTCGAGCACCTATTTTCCCACAGCACCTCGTTCCCAGAGACTGTGGGATCGGCCGATCAGCGAACTAGCACGGAAATCACTTCTCGACACGTGTACTAGCTTCGCAGATCGCGCCCGCATCCTTGCGGTCAGTGTGTGGGAATCCGGTCTTTGGTTGCAGGCCATGCCTTCTTTTAATACAGGAAACCATTTAGACCCGACAGCTTTTCGACTCGCGGTAAGCCTGCATTTGGTTGCGAGGAGCTGTGAGCCGCATCGCTGCCAGTGTGGTACTGATGTCGACCAGCTCGGGCACCACGGCCTCTCATGTTCGAGGTGTGCTGGTAGAATTAGCCGCCACGCTAGTCTGAACGACATCATTCGCCGGGCTTTTTCCACTGCCAATGTTGCAGCTATGCTCGAACCGAGTGGCCTAGCACGTGACGATGGAAAAAGACCTGACGGTATGACTCTTGTGCCCTGGAAGTTGGGTCGGCCCCTTTCGACACATTGGCGCGGTCTCATCTGTCTTTGACACGGTGTCGGGCTGGAGGGGCGGCTATAATTGCCGAGCAACACAAGAGACGCAAATATGCTAACCTCGGCCGAGGTTACATATTTGGGCCTTTTGGAGTCGAGATTTCGGGGCCGTGGGGTCCGGGAGCCCATACTATTTTCCAAAACCTCCGGAACGCTTGGTTGACGCGACGCATGAACAAAATGCTGGCCTTTTTCTGGCTCAACGTATCAGCATTGCCATCCAGCGTGGTAATGCGGCCAGTATGCTGGGCACGCTGCCCTCTAGTAGTGGGCTGGAGCGCTTAGATTATCTTTAGGCTTTTCTAAGTGCCCCTTTTTGTTGTAGTTAGAAGTAGTATGTTTAGTGTTTCTTCCCTTGTTTTTATATTTTATTATTGTAAATAAAGTTCTCATTTTACACTTACAAATAAGTATCTCAAAATAAACTTAATTTTATGTTTTTCTTTTAGGTTATGGAGTCATGCAACACAAAGACGCGAATGGCTTTTACTCCAGAGACACCTTTCAATTAGACAAGCCTCTGCAAATCGTGGACAAAGCATTAGTAGCATCTTGTGAGCGCCAATTTCGGCATATAATTATGAAACTGTGTATTATGCCGAGGTGTGGGAAAACGGAGTCGTTACTGCCTGGAGATTCTGGGGGGCCTGTGGTGCATTCTTCTGGTAAATAATCCTAAATATCTTCCGTATAGTAAGAGTGGCCAAGGTTCAGAGTTTTCAAACAACCTTGGCTGCCTAGAGACTTGGCTTTACTTATGCCTGACGTAGCATACGAGATGGCTTAAAAACTCGATCTTCTTCTTATCGAATGAGCGTGGCCCACTGTGGTGTCGATAGCTTATCAAGCCGCCATAAGGGCCTCTGACATGGATTTACAACACAACCGGGACCTACAATTTAAGCGCCCAAAATGGAATGCCACTTTTCGGTCACCCCTCCAAGAACTGGCCGCGTCGACCTTTGCTTAACATTGTTAATCGCATTTTTCGTCACCTTTGGTCCAAAGACTGACGGTAGTGACTGTTGCTTTACGTTACTGACTGCAGGGCCAATTCTTAATCTTCAAAGCCAAAGTTAGTAATGTTTACTATAGGTGTATTCTGGCCATGTCCATATCAAAAACTTAATAACATATTTTCTTCTGTATAACCAGAAATCAAAGCACACAGAAACAATTGGCAAATAGCACATAATAAAGAAGAAAAAAAACAATCTCTCTCTCTTTGAGTCGTATTTCCTCATGACTGAGGGTCGTGACTTCCCCTCAGAATTAATTCCTTAGGGGAGTTCTCTTGGGCAGGTACATCATGGTGGGCGCCCAGGTCCTTCCACGGAAGACACATGTCCTCGGATATTGTGGTCCTCAAACATGTCGGTTTCCTCACGATGTTTTCCTTCACCGTTAAGCGAGTGCAAATCCACACATAACTTTAAAATACAAGTCATTGGTGTATGGCGGATTCGAACCAGGGTGCAACAACACAATACGATCAATTTATTTCAGGTGCCATAATAGGAGTAAATTCTAAAATCTCAGACATGAATCAACAAATGAGCCCCAGGAGCAGCAAGTACGCTGTTACGCCTACTGTAGTGTTGATCACGCCGGTCAGCCCCTATGTAGACTGGATATATACTCAGGTACATAGAGAGGTACAGTAGAGAAAGAAAAACAAACAAACAAAAGACTTGATAACCTTTTTGGAAGTCGGCTAAAAATAGTACATAATGTATCAGTGTTTTTGGAAATTATTGTACGAAAACAAAATCTTATTATCTGTTTTTTTTTTAAGTTGCCTTCTCTTTTTTCTTTAAAGGAAATGTTTAATTTGATCCAATTTAATATTGCTTAATTAATTATGAAAAGATACATACAGACACATAATAAATCTATACTAATATTATAAAGCTGAAGAGTTTGTTTGTTTGAACGCGCTAATCTCAAGAACTACTGGTGCGAATTGAAGAATTCTTTTTGTGTTGAATAGACCATTTATCGAGAAAGGCTTTAGGCTATATAACATCACGCTGCAACTAATAGGAGCGAAGAAATAATGGAAAATGTGGAAAAGACGGGGAAAATTATTCATCTTTGAGGGCTTCCGTTGCGTGCGCTGCAAAAACGGTTCAAGATATCACAAAAATGTGTATGAAAGAATTATTCCTCTTGAAATAATCTAACAAAATGTCCGCAACATATGACTTCGTCCGCATATGTCTATCTCTTAAGGTTAACTCACTAGAACCGTTTTTATGGTAATAATTATTCCACGCGGACGAAGTCGCGGGCACCAGCTAGTATATGATATGTGTGTATTTATGTGTTTTCATAAATTTATAAAACTGAAAAATATAAGTTTCATGATCGATAAAATATAAACTATTTTTCGAAGCAGTCGCTTGAAAATTAATACGTAAAATGTAATTTTATAAAGTATATGAGTATTATATCCGTTACCTAGTACCAACGACACAAGCGTTTGCTTAGTGTGGGGCTAGATGGCGCTGTGTGCAATGTCACGGAATATTTATTTATTTAATTTTACAAAAATCTCTACAACGCGGAAATGCCGCCAGCATTTTGGGGACCTTCCCTTCTAGTACGGGCATTTTAGATTAAGTATTTTAGTTTTAGAAGTAGTTTAAGTTTTTATTGTATAGTTTAATTTTGTGTGTTTTAATAAATGGGTATCCTTAACTATATAAAATCTCTAAATGATAATTGGTACAGTACTTCTTATTTGACAATTAATAAAATAACTTAACTCAAGAAAAGCCTGGAAAAGATCGCTTTCAGCGATTAGGCCGCCACTTGTGGCGCTAGTATAAGCTATTTTTTAAATCTCTTTCCTTGTATGTTTTATTTTATTTCGTGTGTTATATTAAAAAATGTTCTATCTATATCTAAAGTGAGTTATTCTCACCACTTTTACTTAACACTAAAGTCTTCTACAGTTTTCTTTTAAAAAGTTGGTGAAAACGTTGTCTAATATCAACTATAGCTAGAATGATGAATGTAAAACAATTTTAGAACAACAAAGACTATTTGTTCCTCTATTATTACGGAGAGACAGCCAAAGTTAAGGCGGTACTAAAATATATTTTATGACCAACTGCCAGAGAAATTATGCTACAACATAGTATAAAAGACAGACCAATGTATCCCGACCAAAAACGCTTTACTATTAAGTATGATTCTATTCTAGTATTTCCTCATGACTGAGGGTCGTAACTTCCTCGCAGAATTAAGTTCAGGTCATGTCGTATAACTAATGTTTTTTTTTATTCCGGATAGCTCCACACTAAGGAAACGCTTGTGTCGTGGGTACTAGATAACGGATATAATACTTATATATAAATTTTCTTTTGTAAATATATACTTATTATACATACAAACGACCAGACTCAACACAAGTAATTATAAATTTTAAAATGCACAAATACTTGTGTCACTCGGGAATCGAACCCACAACCCCTAGATTAGAAGGCAGAGCCACTACCAACTAAGCTAACAGTTAGAATTAGGAGGTCGAGAAATTGGCAGAAGATCGAGAAGGATGGCGCCTCCACAGACAAGGGCCTCGCTCTTAAATTTGTGATGATGATGATAAGTTCTCTTGTGCAGATACATCGTGGTGGGCGCCCAGGTCCTTCCACGGAAGACACATGTCCTCGGATATTGTGGTCCTCAAAAATGTTGGTTTCCTCACGATGCTTTTCTTCACTGCTAAGCGAGTGCAAATCCACACTTAAATTGATAATGAAAAGTCATTGGTGTAGGATTCGAATCAGGGTGGGTTTGGATGAAAAGCGGACACTGGAACCACTGTGCCACACTCGCTTACTATCATAATAGTAATAGAATAAAAGTAATAGGTAATGTAAATAGCAATGCTTACATAGGTAAATATAAGAATTTTATAAGCAACTTCTCGAGAAATTAGAGAAGACATAGTACAAAAGACACAACATTAACTTTGGTAAATTGTATCTTTGTGTTTGGGTACATTTTAAATCGATAATAAAACACGTTTTAGCTGTTTTTGTAATTTTAGTCTGTTATCAGTGTGTCTCTGTTTTTTTGTTTTAAACGCTCATCACGCAAAAATGGCTTAACTGATCAATAATCATTATATTTTTGGTATATAGCCAGTTTTTATCCAGAAATAATGCGAGCGAAGCCGCGGGCGTCCACTAGTGGATAATATAGGGTCCTAGAAGTGATATAAACTACTTTGTAATCCAATAAAATGTAGACAAAGCCGCAGGTATCTACTAGTGCACAATAAACGTGTACTTATTTACAGCTTCTGCTATTTTCGTTTAGTAACAAAACAAAACCTTTTCCGGAGAAACAAAGAAAGTAAAACACAACATTGGAATCACGCGACCTCCAAAACAACGGAATTTTCCTTTGCTTTTTCTGCAAAATGCTGGGGGCCGTTTGGAATCGGGTAAATTTCACCCAGCGGTGTGTTTCACAATCACTGGTGTATTCTTTAAACAATTCAATTATATTCTTAATTGTTTATATTTATTTAGATTTGGTATACCTTGAACAATTACCTTGATAATCGTTGCTTAGTTTTTTTTTGTTTATTTTTTAGTTTGGCGTTCATAACAACCCAAGAATTTCATGGTAGCAAGCGGGTCAAAGATAATTATACATTCAATCCTTTTGGTGCTAAGTAGATTAAGTAGAATTAATTAATAAAATAAAATTTTAAGAAAAAAATGTGTATCTTGACTTGCCCTGTACGGTGTGATGCTGTAAGGTGAATAAATGATTTGATTTATGTACAGAAATGGTTCCAAAAAGAGTCGATATTGCTTAACTAGCGGTAGGGGGATGTAACTAAATCAAATTAACAGAAGTTAGCTTTAGTAATCCTCATATGTTTCATGTTACTGTTTATCAAATAATACTACTATAAATAATACCATTAGGGCGCTTTTTAATCTTCCGTGGGTCGGATGACTATTAAAATTGTAGGTCCCGGCTGTTTGTTAAGTACGGCAGTCGTTAAGCCATGTCAGAGGCCCTTATGGCGGCTTAATAAACTCTCCATACCAGAGTTGGCCACTCTCATACGATAAGAAGACTACAAACCACCCTCCATAGAAAAATAACAACAATATTCTAGGGTATATAACTAGATATAAAACTTGGTACACAATTACATTATAGCGAAGAGCATTATGCTTTGGACTAATCTTATTTTTCTGTTTCATCTTCAATACAAAAAAAACTATCTATCTTAAACATTTATCTTTATGTGAAATCCACCCACCACCGAACGGGGCCCAATTAGGTAACATATTCAGGTTTTTTCTGCCTCAAAAGGGTGTATTTTACGTGTGTTTCTGTTGACGTAACAAAACGTACTTTGACTAAATCGAGCGAGAGGAGAAAGTAAATAACATTTCTTCAGGAATGTTGTTATATATCTGTTTAGGTTTTTTTTCGTTTGCGAGCATAGTAAGTAAAATAGTATGGTAGATCTCAATGTTGAGTGTTTTTAAATCTCAAAAAAGACCTTTGACATGGCTCAAAGACTTTTGTTACGAACAATAGCAAATAGTAAATCCCAATATCGAGAGTTTATGAACCACACTAGGGGCCTTTGACGTGTCTTAAAGACTGCCAAACTATTAAACTGTAAACTTGATAGGCTACAACTCGTCAAATGTTAAGAAACATTGCAGTCTACGATCTGACGCGCTTGTCTAGAAGAAACATACCAACTTACGGTATGACGTGTAATCTGAGTGATCTGGCCCACGGAAGAACAAAAATGCAATGCTATTTATTGGTAACCCAAGGAAAATCCCAAATAGATTGCACTTTACCTGCTTAACTTTGGTAACAACTCCGCTAGCTGAACATTGGCGCTTTATTTAAAACTAGTGGGCGCCCGCGGTTTCGCTCGCATTATTTTAAGATGAAAAGTAGCCTAAAACACTTCTAAGACCTCATACTACTAATATAACAAAAATCATGATGATCCGTTCAGCCGTTTTTACGTTATGAGCGTTTAAATAAACAGATAAACAGACAAAAATCTAAATACTGCTGAAACGTGTTCTGTAGTGGATTTAAAGTGTACTCAAACGTTTTTTATTCTAATATCATTTTTGTTTAAAGTTTTGACCCTTTTCAGCTTTATTAGATTATCCAAATATCAAATCATATGTCACATTTCATTGTTGTGTATCAAGTCAAATTTCAAACAAAAATACACAAACTAACATCCTCCCGATCCTTCCACAAACAGATAGACACCTTTTTTCCATCGTCGGTTCAAATTCCACAAATTCAAAACCATTAACGGTATTTAGGCAGCCAATTAGTTTTGAAACTTTTTCTAATTAGTTTCTCAGACTAATTGCGAGCCGAATTTTCACGAACGAATTCCGAAATTTATTTGACAGACAACAAATTGCAAAGGAGGGTGAATTTTGTTTTGAATTAGGCAAGATTAAATCTATTTCTTTACCAGAAATAAAGAAAAGTTGTACATAGTTTACCAACGAATAAATTCTTGGTCGATATGATTTTATTAACAACAATAATCTAAAGAAAAAGAGCGAGAAACTTTAATTGCTTTAGCCCACTGACAGAGGGCAGCGGGCTCAGCATACTGGCCGCATTACCACGCTGGATTGAATACAAATAATTAAATGCATTTTTATTATTTCTGGAACAAGCTGGCCCAGGACAGGAAGACATGGAAGGAATTAGGGGAGACTTTACCCAGCAGCAGGACATATCTTCTATACATATAATAAAGCTGAAGAGAGTCGAAAATCTGAACATTGAAGATAGACTGACCTGTTAGCTTAGACTGACCTGTTAGCTTAGTTGGTAGTGGCTCTGCCTTCTAATCTAGGGGTTGTGGGTTCGATTCCCGCCTGACACAACTATTTATGCATTTAAAAAAATATAATTACTTGTGTTGAGTCTGGTCGTTTGTATGTATAGTAAGTATGTATTTACAAAAGAAAAGTATATAAGTATTATATCCGTTACCTAGCAACCACGACACAAGCGTTTGCTTAGTGTGGGGCTAGATGGCGCTGTGTGCAATGTCCCGGAATATTTATTTATTTATTATTTATATAAAAAAATATATATAGAGATACATATGTACTTAATATTGATAACAGATTACGTTCCTACAATTAATGAAATTTTGTCTGTTTATCTGCATCTCTGTTTGTCTGTTTATTTACATAAACGCTGATTTTTGGTATGTAGGTAGTATGAAGTCTTAGGAGTGTCATAGGTCTAGGCGAATCCACGGGCGTCCATTAGTTAGAGGTTAAATAATAAAAGATGCATTTATTTATAAACTTTTAGTTAGACTAAGTATATATTTTATAGAAATCTAATGAAGGTTAGATAATAATATACGAGTAAAGCTTAAAACACCATCATTACTAATCCTTGCAAGTGGAACATAATTCATCTGGTCGGCAACAGATTTCCTTTTTCCTTCCATTCATTGGCCCGACGTCTCTCTTCTACCTTTTTAAACGAGAATCTTGTAGTTGAGGAGCTACTGGGAGATTCTATTACTACAACATTTTTTAATAGCAATATAACTTGGTATTAAAAATGTTGTAGTACGAGAAGAAAAATCTTAGATCGAGTAAGCACACAAGGCTATGATGTTTACTTTTTACATAATAAAATCTCCATCCAAATTTTTTTTTTTTATCGATTGTCATAATTATCAGTCAATCAATTAATAATACCTACATTATATTATTATATCAACCTGGAGCCCTGTTCCCAGAAAATTATAATCCAGGGATCTTCAAATCTAGAGTAAATAGGTTTCTTGTAGGCAAGCGTGCTACATCTTAGACTATAGTGGTACTTAACATCAGGCAGGCTATTAAGTCAAACGTAAGCCTATTTAATGTAAAAAAAAATATATACATAGAAAATATAATTATAAATTAAAAGGCTACAAGGTAAATAAAATAAATAAGTGATCTATTTTAGGTGACGTTGGCAAGGATAGCTGTGAAAGAGAATAAATAGTAATGAACGGGATCAGTTATTATAAATTTCAATTTTAATAATGACGAGTATATAATTATATTCGGTAATCACGCTCCATCTTAGCCCGTAGCAACTTAAGATATGGCATACCATCATACAAACTATGGTCAAGTGCTAACCCGTGTTAAAAAAAATGTTTTGTTATTAAACTGTCCAGTGGTCTCTTACACTATTATAAGAAAGCTCCTAATTTTACGCCCGTTAACTCGGCAGTTGAGAGCATAATTTTATTTGTAGCTGAAGGAAATACGGCTTTTGATATAAAGTGGGATGAAGACGAACTGACTTTTATTTTCAATCGACATTTTATTCGATTTTAATGGCTAATTCGATCATGGCATAAAATTGAAGTAAATTGTATACAGAGTTTCTCGTAACTAACGCATGGTCTTTTCATGATACAATAAGAATGAAACACTGGGTGCAGCAATGCTTAACATCAGGCAGGCTGTAGTCAAACGTAAACCTATCACACGTAAAAAAACACATTTATTGTAACATGATATTTAAGACTAAACCTAAAACAGAAAAATTGTACATGTAAGTAAAAATTATCTATACTAATATTATAAAGCTGAAGAGTTTGTTTGTTTGAACGCGCTAATAACTCAGGAACTACTGGTGCGAATTGAAAAATTATTTTTGTGTTGAATAGACCATTTATCAAGGAAGGCTTTAGGCTATATAACATCACGCTGCAATTAATAAGAGCGAAGAAACAATGGAAAATGTGGAAAAAACGGGGAAAATTCAAAGATGAATAATTTTCCCCGTTTTTTCCGTCCTTCCGTTGCGTGCACTGCGAAAACGGAAACGGTTCAAGATATCAAAAAAAGTGTATGAAAGAATTATTTCTCTTGAAATGATCTAACAAAATGTCCGCGACAGTATATGTCTGTCTTTAAAGGTTAGCTCACTAGAACCGTTTTTATGGTAATAATTATCCCACGCAGACGAAGTCGCGCGCACCAGCTAGTGTAAAAGTAAGTAAAAGTAAGTAAAAATATGTTTATTTACTTATTGAAAAACTTAACCTATATAATATTACAATTCATGTTTTGGTTATTACATTCTTAACTATATCATGCATATAAGTGGGTAGGTATGTTAGAATTATACTTTAGATTTATATACATATACTACTGCTACTAATTCTTGCTTTACAAATTGCTGATAAAGGATTGTCAAGTAAATAAATAGTTAAGCTGTATGCAATACAGAATTATCAGTGGATCCCAAACTAGGCTATCCGCCTGTATCTTGGTGATCCGTATTAGGGTTTGACAATTTAGTGATTCGCACCAACATTTTACAATTTCATTTCATACATTTCTTTTAGTAGAACAGCATTTGATAACACATTATGCTGGCGTTGTAGGCTGAATGTGGATATGAGGAAGTTAATGTAGGCAGGTACCTAAGTAAGTCGGTTTTTGTTGGATAATGGTTTTAGGAGGTTTAATTTGAGTAACCAAATTTAGCACTCTTAGGAAATCTCTAACAGGAAGAATTCTGTAGCGGGCAAGGGAATTTCTTACATGTACATATGTATGTGTACTTGTGTGTGTGTGATTGTGTATATGTGTGTGTTTGTAATTATGTATAAGCAGGCCGAAAGAATGTAGATTTCTTGTAATTAAAAGAGATCTTCCACTTGTGTGTTATGTAAGGAGACTAGGTTATGAACCTTGACTAGATATTCTGTTTCCTTGTATGACTTGGTTTGAAGCCACTTTTTTATTTTCCCTCGAGCTTTCCTATGTGTAATTTGACTTACATCACAGGTGTTTGTTACTGCGTAGAATACAAAGAAATGGATGTGAGGAGGCAGACGTGATGCAAAAACTGTTCTAGTTACTGGCAGTTGCACCCTTTGAATAGCATTATCAGTGTTCTTTATCAGAGTGTTGTGTTGGGCTTTGCTAACTGCTTTCATCACGAAAAGCTGACGAACTGTCATTACTTGGGCTTCTTCATATAGTTGTTCAGTGGGAAACCGCCGTGGTTTGCCAAGTAGTACTTTAAGTACAGCTCGTTGAGCACGTTCTAGGGAAATCATAAACGACTTGGCGGCTCCTCCCCACACACTAATACAGTACTGAAGTAGTGATTGGCACAGTGCTGTATATACTAGTTTTTTTACTTCTAAATTTGCTACAGGTCGTAGCGTCTTCATTAAGTATATCTGCTTGCGAACTTTCTTTGATAGACTTGCGATATGGGCTTCAAATGTGAGTTTTTCGTCTATTTCAACGCCTAAATATTTTGTTTTAGTTACTTTGCTGATTTTCTGACAGGCACATTTTTGCAAAATAGGGAAGGAAATCACGGGACATCCCTTTGAGTGAAACCTGATGTCCTGAATATCAGGTGCTGTGGCACTTGTAATATGAAAACCTATAAAATTTGATTTCTTCACATTCAAGGTGAGAAGATTTGTGTTTAACCACTCTGCTATTTGTAGCATACCTCTCTCAGCAGCAGATTTTACAGCTCTCCAGGTGCTGCTTCGGAACAGAACGGTCGTATCATCCGCATAACAGATAATATCGGCGCCTGGGATATTGAGCCTTAAGATTCCGTCCATGTAGATAGTGAATAGAGTCGGTGATAGTATGCCACCCTGAGGCACACCGTAAGAAATGGTTTTTTCATCACTGAGCACATTTCCAATTTTCAGTCGCTGTTTTCTGTTACTGAGATAGCTGGTGAACCATGACAGAGCAATTCCTCGAACGCCAAAACCTTCCAGCTTCCGCAGCAGCATCTTTATTGAGACGCTCTCGAAAGCCTTGGCGAGATCAAGGAATACTCCCACGCATCGCTCTCCATTATCCAGACTTTTAGCGATAATTGAAGTAAGTAATTCGATGGCATCTTCTGTCCCTCTACCTCTTCTGAACCCGTATTGCTGGTCAGATAATAACTGGTTCTTGTCTAGGAAACTTACAAGTCGGACATTGATTATCTTTTCCAGTATTTTAGCGAGAGCGGGCAGAAGAGATATAGGTCGGTAGTTGTCTATTTTATCTTTAGGTCCCGATTTGTGGATAGGACAAACAACCGCTGTCTTCCAGCACTCTGGAAAGATCCCAGTTTCCATACTTAGGTTGAATATATAGGTAAGAGGACCCAGGATAGCTGATTTGATATGCTTGAGCAGAGCCGAAGTAATATCATCTAATCCTGGGGCACTATTCGTTTTTAAGTTGGAGATTATTTCAATTACCTCTTTTGAATCCGTCGGAGCTAGAAAAAGGGAATCAGTCTTTACAGATGCGATGGTAACCGTCTTGTACAGAGAATCTTCCGTTTCATTCAGATTTGTCAGTATGGCTGAGGCAAGGTTGGATCCTGAATCTGCTAGGAATTTATTACAAGAATTAATCGCCGTTTGTGGGGAATCATATCCTTGAAGGAGTTCTTGAGGAACCTTCTTAGGTTTTTTCATGTCGCATAGCTCTTTTATTGTTTTCCAAAGCTGTTTGGGATCTCTGTGTGTATCTGTGATCTTCTGATTTTCATAGTCTTCTTTACGCTTCTGCATTAAAGATTTACAGAAATTGCGGTATCTAGTATAGGTAAGTTTTAGACGCTCGTCGGTCGGTTGCTGTTTAACCTGGAGATGTAGGTTATCTCTGTGACGTAAACATCGGATCAGACCTGGCTTCATCCACGGCTTCAAAGTGTGTTTGGTTAAAAAATAAAGTTTTATTCCATAACCCGGCCTCTACCAGATTAAGTCCTAAACTTATTTAATATAATAAGTACTTAGCAACAAAATATGTTCCACATATTTTGTTGCTAAGTACTTTACGCTTTATTAAGGTATGCTAAAAATCAGATAGGAGCTCAATTTTCCAAAGGTTACAGAACTAATTTTGTTGTTTTTAACGCACTAAACCCGTCATTAAAAGGTTATAAGATATGTCTTTAATGCACAGCAAAGAAATTACATAAGAAAAAGAATGTTATGCGTTTTTTTTTAACCAAAATCGGTTTGTACTTGACCATAGTTTGCTTGATGGTAAGCAATAACTGTGGTCTATGTGGAGCGTGCTTACCCAAAAAGAACTGGTAAACTTTCGCTTTGAAGATCGCTGGATTTAATATAATTTATATTTTTTTATAACAAGGTTACCAGCCACTTTGAAAAGTGATGTAAAGTATTTAATATTTACAAACGTACAATGTACATACGAATAAGTATATAGTATACAGGTATTGTAACTCAGCTGTTCTATAAACGTGCCTGTAAATACTAACGTAAGCAAATAATATGCACAAAACTACGTTGCAATAGTGTTTTGACCGAATAATAGTGACCTTTGTGTTTACACAGATAAATATATGCTTTACTAGTGGGTGTTCGCGGCTTCGCTCGCATTAAGAAGTAAAACTTGCATCCCCTATTTCACCCCTTTAAAAGTGGCGTTTCCGAAAATTCTTTCTTAGCGGATGCCTACGACATAAAATCTACCTGCATGCCAAATTTCAGCCCGATCCGTCCAGTGGTTTGGGCTGTGCGTTGATAGATCATTATATCAGTCAGTCAGTCAATCAGTCCTTTGAGTTTTATATATATAGATAGATTGACAAAATTAGGGAATAAACTAAATGTTAGCGATATAAAAACGATAATATATTTTGGTATGTGTATGTATATGTATTATATGTTGACATGTGTCTTCCGTGGAAGGACCTGGGCGCCCACCACGATGTATCCGCCCAAGAGAACTCCCTAAGAATTAATGCTGCGGGGAGTCACGACCCTCAGTCATAAGGTCAATCAAAGTGGAGTCAATACAAAATCAAAGAGTGAAGTAGTATGTTTAGTTTTTATTCCCTTGTTTTTATATTTTATTAACGCAACGAAGCGTCGAATTATTTACGATATATCGACTCTTCGTTATTGGTATAGATTTAGTATGAGGAATCCTAATGTGTGACTTGGGTGTATCCTAACCAGTCACTTTTCTTCTAGGCAACCGTGCCACATCTTAGACTACAGCTGTGATTAACATCAATCATAACAATATCTGTCTGTGTATAGTCACCTATTACGTGATAAAAAAACGATCGAGAACGAATAATTCATTCCACTTCCATATAATTAACTAGCTTTTGCTCGTGGCTTTGTATGCGTTATTATATTATGGTGTAATTATTGTTGTTTGTTTGTACAACAAACAACCTTTCTCCTGAATTATCAATCTAGTTAAGTACCCGCCTCTCTCCAATATATCAGGTTAAATACCGAGAAGCTGCGCAGCGTCAGCAGTGTGTGTAATACGACTCTGCTAACGCTGCGTCCGGCGGCGTCACGCCACCCAGGTAGCGTAGTTTACTTGTAAGTATCGATAAGGCCGGCTCGGCAGTTAGTTTAAGCTCTCCGTATCGAGCACACGTAGGTTAAGTTAGTCTTAGGGCCTCGGTATCGGACAATTTTAGTTGGGATAATAAAGAATAAATGTATGGGATTTGTATTGAGTTTTTTTGTATGAAAGCTATAATTTTTTTTAACTATTGGATACATGCATGCTTTTCCCTCAAAATTGGCCTAGTGTTTTAATTAAAGCAGTTTTTAAAAACATAGCTTAACGTACCGCAAGCTTGTCTATCTATTAAAAAAACTACACCAAAATCTGTTGTGTAGTTTTTTAAGATGCAAGCATACATACATACATACATAGGGGCAGACGCGTTAAGCGACTTTGCTTTCTATTGTGATTTAAATTCAGTATATAAATCATAATAGCCCGAACACAAGCAGACTAAACAAAAACATCACATAAAATAATACCCTGAAACGAAATGCTACGTAAATAAAATTAGAATTAAAACAACTGAAAGCAATGACATAGAACAGTAATGAGCGATTTTGCAGTATTATACAGATTGTTTTAGTTACTTCTGTTGTTAAGAGATGGCGCTATCTTTAGCTAAGTTACAGAGAACTGTTTTGTTAGATTCTCACAATGAAATGTAAACAATTTATAGTTTTGCTATGACTTACCTTTTTACATTCATATAAATAAATATTCCGATACATTGTACACAGTGCCATCTAGCCCCACACTAAGCAAACGCTTGTGTCGTGGGTACTAAATAATGGATATAATGCTTATATACTTTTCTTTTGTAAATACATAGGTACTTATTATACATACAAACGACCAGACTCAACCCAAGTAATAGTACATTTTAAAATTTATAAATACAATGTGTCACGCGGGAATCAAACCTGCAACCCCTAGATTAGAAGGTAAAGCCACTACCAACTAAGCTAAGAGGCCAGTCAAATATTGAGGCAATTGATTTGTCAAAGCCTGTCTTATAAAACTATGTCAAAGCTTGAAAGGTCTTAATTTCTCTGAAATTACAAAACCTCGCAATGAAAATACCTCCGTAATGGTTTGTGTACCGTGTAAACAACGTTCGACGGACGGACACATTTAATATGGATATGACTTAGGGTGGTATTTTTTTATGTAAATTATCAACTTTTTTATCTTGTATTTAATAAAGCTTTGCATTTATTGCATATTAATATCAACATTTCAATCATCATTTACATTTAAGATGTCAAACTATTGGGTGCTCGCGGCTTCGTTCGCATTAAGAAGTAAAACTTGCATCCCCTATTTCACCCCTTTAAAAGTGGCATTTCCAAAAATCCTTTCTTAGCGGATGCCTACGTCATAACATCTACCTTTATTCCAAATTTCAGCCCAATCCGTCCAGTGGTTTGGGCTGTGCGTTGATAGATCACTATTATCAGTCAGTCAGTCAGTCAGTCAGTCAGTCAGTCAGTCAGTCACCCTTGAGTTTTTTATATATATAGATTAATTAAAAGTCAAAATAAAAATAAAATACACAGACAGACAGAGAGATCAACGAACAAAACACTGGTTTTATTTAAAACCTGCAATCGGTTCTTACGTATAAAACAACCTAAAATAAAAAGCATATTGATAGAACGTTAATGTACATATTTACCAGCCCGGGGTCTTCAAATCTTCAATTAATAAGTAACTTTTAGGTACGAGAAAGTGTGTTACAAAAAAAATACATTAGCAAGCAACACTTACCACCATAAATCATCATCAAAATATGTTAAACTCAAAGGTGATCGACTGACTGACTGACATAGTGATCTACATATCAACGCACAGCCCACACCACTGGACGGATTGAGATGAAATTTGGCATGCAGGTAGATGTTATGACGTAGGCATCCGCTAAGAAGATCTTTGTAAAAGCTACTTTTAAAGGGGTGAAATAGTAGAGGCAAGTTTTGTCTATCTAGTCATAATTTTAAAACGTTAAAAAATTATCAATTTAATTTATATTTGGCCTCTAGTTATTATATGTATTATATCCGTTATCTAGTACCCATGATACAAGCGTAAGCTTAGTATGGGGCTAGATGGCGCTGTGTGATATGTCCAGCAATATTTATTTATTTTATTTATTTATTTATAACAATCCACACTAAAACCACAAAAATCTTACTTAAACCTTCAAACACTTGACTATATCCATAATTCAAAATAATTAAGACAAACAGAGGTGAAAACTCGTGTTTTAGTAATTAATTCTAAATTTAGCAATGATTTAACGCCCAGCAAAGGTATTTCAAGTCCCATATTTTATTCAACGGTGCCTTTAATCCCTTCTTAATGACTAGGCCTCATTATTAAGTGGTACCATTTAACTTGAGCCTTAAATGTATTAAGACATGTTTCGTAAACGTTTTATATAGATTTAGGTACTTATTTATAACCTTAACTTAACTTAAAAAGTGGTCCGTTTTAATAATATGCGAGTAAAATGGTTCGGGTTTATTATTTATTTATCGTAAGGCATTTTTTTAAATCTCTACTTCATAAATGTATTGTTTTTAAATACGCTATCGCATCTGCAGTTAAGGTTTTAAAATCCTCCATGTCCGTCATACTTGGTTAGAGGACAGTCAAGTACTACGTGCTGGACAGTCTGCGTGGGAGCTCCACACCGGCAAGCTGGTGATTCGCACCAATTCTATTTTGTATGATTTTTATTTAAGTAATAAAATCTATTTTTTTTAAAAGAAATTTTTGCTTATTTTTTGATTTGTCGGTAAATAATTTGATTGTGATAATAAAGTGATTATTTCGATTCAATATTGAATAATTTTGTTATTATTTCCAGTTAGGTATTTGGCACGGCATAATAGTTATTTGTTATACAAGAGTGCAAAGTTGCTTTTTAACCGCGTGCTCAATTTTGATGACCGAGCAAGCGAAGGATATAATTAGAAACCTGAGCGTTAGCGAGGGAATTAAAAGAGCACGAGGTGAAAAATCTTTGCACTCGAGTGCAACACGTAACTTTTCATTCCACCTCAGCGAGGAATGACTAAATGCAAAACGCGTGATTGTTGAGGGAGAAAGCTCATTTGCGCATTATTAACAGTTTCAGTCAATTCTGTTGGCGTCAAACAAACTTCCTCGTCGCTAGAATCACTAATTTTACTTTTTTCACTGGTTTTCAAGTTTCTTGTTTTTAATATAAGGTTTAACAATGACGTGAAAATATGCCGCGTAAAGAACCGCGTACAAAGCAAATTGAAAAAAAGAACACCAAGAAGGTTCCGAGTCTGAGTTTTTAACAAATTAGAAAAAGTTGTATGATATATTCGGCACCATAGAGGTAGCAGTAAATAGGTTTAATGATTTTTTTAATTCAAAAACTTGTAACACACGATGTTCTAAATTCAATTTACTTTATCCTCTAGAGAATAAAAACGGCTTTTGCACTCAGATATTGAAGAGCAAAAATACTGTTTCCGAGATGGTGGGATGAAAAAGTATTTTATCAACTAACTAGCTGTGCCAGTGACTTCGTCCGCATGGAATAGTTATTACCATAAAAACGGTTCTAGTGTAACCATAAAAGATAGACATATACTGTTGCAGACATTTTGTTAGATCATTTTAAGAGAAAAAAATCTTTCACACATATTTTTTTGATATCTTGAACCGTTTTCGCAGCACACGCAACGGAAGCCCTCAAAAATGAATAATTTTCTCCGTTTTTTTTTCACATTTTCCATTGTTTCATCGCTCACATTAGTTGCAGCGTGATGTTATACAGCCTAAAGCCTTCCTCGATAAATGGTCTATCCAACACAAAAATAATTTTTCAATTCGCACCAGTAGTTCCTGAGATTAGCGCGTTCAAACAAACAAACAAATTCTTCAGCTTTATGATATTAGTATAGATTTGTCTAAATAGACATGTAAAATACTAACATTTAAAACAAACATGAATGTAAATGCGAATCTCCCTTTTTTAAATCGGTTAACAATAGCAAAAATTAATACTTTTTATGCTACAAAAACTATCCTACAAAGTTGTCATTCTACAAAATTCTGCCGAGATCAATAGACAGTACCTGGGGATAGATGAAGCTTAATGGAGGAGGCTTTTTATAGAACACCATGAGAATAGGCTCGACTTCCCACATTTGTTGTGGGTGGTGAAAAATGGGGGAAGAAATCCTTGTTGCTAAGGTAGCTCTTTTAACCGACTTCTTAGAAGAGAGGCTCAACTTCTTTGTGTTGATATGCCATGCAATACTGATATGGCAATGATATTATAAAGAATATTCTTCTTCTTCTTATATATAAAAATGAATCGCAAAATGTGTTGGTAAGCGCATAACTCAACAACGCCTGGACCGATTAGGCCAATTCTTATTTTAAGTTAAAGTTCAACAAGTTTTACAACATGATTTTTACGTGGTATAAGTAAAGATTCGCGTTCTGTCTTTAGAATCTTCTTCTCTTAAATAATACATGTTTCGACTTAAAAAGTATCTGAATTAATGTTTCATCAAAATCAGTTCAGTAGATTTTTGTATTTGTAACGGGTTCAAGTTCAAGTTCAAAGTTTTATTTCTGTAGGCAATTACATGCTCTTAGAAACGTCAATTACAAAATATTTATACACAATAGTGTAAATTAATATAGTGTGTACATGTATGAGGGCTGAAAGAAGGCTTTTTATGTTCAAATATATAAATATATTTCTATAATATAATGTGTTTTAATCTATCAAAAATAATAAACAATATATACCTATTTATATACATATATTACACTAAACTAAAAAAGAGTTTGTACATTGAACCTAAATTTAGAACATCCACATGTGGTATGGAGCCAAGAACGCTGGCTGCATTCCCACTCTGGATTGCTTTTTTATTATATTACGAGTTTTGGAAATTCGTGAAATATATGGGAAACATAAGTTAGGTATATTTAATTTTATTTGCAAACAAATTTAGTGAGTTAAACATGTGATATTATCCGAATTTCAAAAAGAACATACTATGATAGCTAATGTACGATATATTTTATTTATTTATTTATCTGTGTGTGATGTCCCGTAATATATATACAATGCATATATATTTAATACGTATGCCAAATTTCTTATTTATTTGTCTGTATGTATTACAAATATATAATAATCTATTAATTTTCCATCTTCTTCTTATCAAATGAGAGTGGCCAACTCTGGTGTCGAGAGTTTATCAAACCGCCCCATAGTTTAATGACTGCAGTACTAGACAAACGAATTAAATAAATTAATTTGATCATTTCTTTACTTTATTTTTTTAATTTTCATATTATTATCACAGCGCCATCTTGTTTCTAAGCAAAACTTTTCATTTCTCACTAAAAATTCATATAAAAATATGCAATATTCAAATGTAATACATAAGAACATCTTACATTAGAAATACATAGTTCCCATAATCTTCATTTGTTATCTGAGAAAAGGTTAGGAATGTGACAGATAAACTAAACTGTCAGTAAATATTATACATTATTATCTAATTAACCAAGGTTGGCGAGATTCAAGACGCTAGAAAGAGAAACAGATAACAATACTAGAACAAAAAATAACTTTCAGAATACTTGATTAATACCTACCTCCTTTTTTTGAAATTGGTTAAAAACAGTTTGAAGCTAAAATTCGTTGTAGTTAATTTGCCAAACCAACGGGCTCTCATCAAAAATACTGTAGGTATAGTAGATTTATAAACAAAATAATTCACCACACTTTGGTCACCCATCCAAGGTCTGACCGTGTCAATTACTCGTGTTATTTATTATTGTTAATGGTGAGCAATTAAATTACTTTATTTAAAATGGCTAAAGGAGTTTAAGTCCGCTTCGTACAAGTGAGCCCTAAACTTAATCTATATCTCTCTATACATATAAAACTCAAAGGTGACTGACTGATTGACTGACTGACTAACTGATATAGTGATCTATCAACGCACAGCACAAACCACTGGACGGATCGTGCTGAAATTTGGCATGCAGGAAGATGTTATGACGTACGCAACCGCTAAGAAAGGATTTTTGGAAATGCTACTTTTAAAGAGTAGTACTAGTAAAATAAGGGATGCAAGTTTAACTTCTTAATGCGAGTGAAGTCGCGAATACCCACTAGTATATAATAAACCTGAAGAGGGTCAATCTCATCACGCAAAAACGGCTGAACGGATCCACATGATTTTTGCCTTGTAGGTAGTATAAGGTAATATAATCTTAAGTGGGTCATAGGCACTTTTTTTCCTGAAATAATGCGAGCGAAGCCGCGGACGTCCACTAGTCTAACAATATTCATGAACCCTGATAAAAAACTTTACAAAATAAATCAATACAAAATTGGCATATTGAATCTGCACTGAAAATAATGAATAACAAACTCAAGTCTGCCGGATTAGCAACAAAATACGCGTTCTTTGTAAATTTAGCCTGATTTAATGTTTATACTATGTAGGGATGCCATCTTAACATAATAATAGAGCTCAAGATTATAGAAAATCGATACATTCAAGATATTTGAAAAAAATATATATATATGTTTGGAGATACTTAAAATTGATAATAGAGAACACGTTCCAACAATTTATGGAATTGTTGTCTTTTCATCTGTTTCTCTGTATATTTAAACGCTCATAACTCAAAAACAGCTAAACGGATTATCATGGTATGTAGGTAGTATGAGGTCTTGGGAGTATCACAAAATACTTTTTATCCTGAAATAATGCGAGCGAAGCCTTGGACAAACAGATAAACAGACAAACAGACAAAAATTCTAATAACTGCTGAGACTTAACGAAAACTTTTTAACTGAACAATAAAATAAATAACCTACAAAAAGATTTAAAAAATCATGTAAAAGTCCTTATTGGTAGAACCAAACGTCTTATATATATTTTTAAACACCTGAGATCGTCTGCAGATTTACAATGGCACCAATAATAACAGTTTTATATAAAATCTTTTTGCCGTAAAATCGGGTAAACCCCACCACATGGCAGCCCTAACCCATCTATTTGCAGATCAGTATAAACAATAGGTATTTTTACCCGCCCAATGATCATTAGAGCCGATACAGCTGGCTTACGGTGCTGTTTTTTTACATTAATTAAGTACTTTGGTGTGTTGCGGCAGGCTCGTTGGGTAGCCAGTTTTGTATGAGCACTTTCAGAAAGAAAAAAGAAAGAAAGGAAATGTATTATTGTAGCAAATAATAAACAAATGAGTACAAACAAGAAATACATACACATATATAACTTCTTAAATAAGATCCATATTTGCCACAATACAACCCCAACTCAGCATAATGCTGGCTGCATAGCAACCAGCGCTGGTCTTCCGTTGGGGTTGGTGATGACGTCACGCACGTGTACTTGGAATTAAAGTGTTTTAACAGAAACAAACTTTTACTACCTATTTCTTATCGAATGAAACGTTACGAAATGTTTACATTATGTATGACATATTATTTAGTTTTGTTGATAATGTTTTTAGATGAATTTGTTGTTATTTTAAATCAAATAGTGAGTGGTCAGTGTTTTCCCAAACTTTTAATTGTAAATTGTGTAGTCTTGACTATATTTGAGATGTAAGTTTTGCTTGCCGTGAGGCAGAATATGTATGTACCTACCATTTAGCCTTCCATCTGCTGTTATCTTACAATTTGTGCATATTTGCAATATAAATGATTTGATTTGAAAGGGGCCAATTCTGGTGTCGAGAGCTAATCAAGCTGCCTTGAGGGCCTCTGACATGGCTTAAGAGGGGGCCTAATGCCAGCAAAACGCAAACAGAGGTATTTTCGATGCCGCTCTTTGATGCTAAGAAACATAAAAATTGCAACGAAAAAAATATTGGGATATGGGTTTAATCCCAAAGAAGTGGAATAGTCGGAGCTTTCCACAAAAAAAAACTACAAATGCCAAAGAAAAAATCTATTTTTATTCATTTACTCGAAATTATCAGCGATGACCCCGCATTATTTTTTATGTATAAAATAGCTACAATTATGTTAGCGTTTTGCTGGCATTAGGCCCCCTCTTAACCACTGCCGTACTATGACAAGAGCCCGGACCTAGAAATTAACGTTTCGGAACATAACGTTAGATAGATAGATGAACATACAAGCTTATGTATATGTATCTGTAATTTAATTTCTAAAGGAATTTTCCCGTAATGGAATGGAATTGGTTCCGAAAAAAGACTGCCGTAACATAATGTTAGGTGGTTAGTAACATTATAGAGACATAAGAAATTACATCGTCTTATAATAATACGTATACTGTCCACGGTGGCATTCCATTTTGGGCGCTTCCGTGGGTCGGATGACACGTTAAATTGTATGTCCCGGCTGTTTACCGTCGGCAGTCGTTAAGCCATGTCAGATTCCTTTAGGGCGGCTTGATGAACTCTCGACACCAGAGTTGTCCACTCTCATTCGATAAAAAGAAAACTGTCCACGGTTGTTTGAAGTAATTTCCTACGCTCAAAATCATCCAACACACGGAATCTCCACGCATTTAAATACAGCAAAATTTACGACGAAAATAAAATTTATTACAGACCGATAATCACTGCAAAGAAAAAACCTGTTAATAATTCTATCATAAACGTTTACAGAAGTCTTGTAAAACTATCATAAAATACATAAAAATGTTACAACTAAGATTTACATTCGACATCAAGACATAACAAGGTACGAAAATTTCTACGAATAATATATATTATAGATTATAGAAACGTTACCGAGAAAAAAATATTTCACAAGATGGTCAACCGCAGTTAAATTGGTGGGCGGGGCTTAACTCTTTAACGACCAACTGTACAAAAACAAATTCAATATGTAACTATTACGGTTTTCACTCACGCGTAATTATTACCCGCCAGAACGTTTGTTCTGATTATGGATATCAATACACCCGTAAAGCGTAAACAACATACGCGAAATTAATAAGAAATGATAATAACACAAGGTGCGGTGTTGGGAAGATCTTGAGTTCCACCGAGGCCACGTTGGTTAGGAGGTGAGGTGTGGCGGAACATGGAGGAACACACCTAAAAACCATCAAGTTTGTTGTTTGATGTCGGTTAAGGAACAGTCGCAGGGAAAACACTACATATTTCTCCAGTTTCAGTAACAATGGATTTCCGCAAAGTAACGCCTGATTATAATTGTTACAAATTGATAATAAATGTGTCATGAAAGCATACAAATTAATGTATTTATAAAAAAAAAACACTCTCAAACCTTAACACAATTTAATCCTATATTATTAAACTTATATATACACGGTTCACACATGTTCTTGTGAGCCTGTATTTAGCAGGTGTCCGAAACAAGATACGATCCATAAGATACATAACAAGAAACATTTTGATAATATCTATAGGTACTTTGTTACCAAATACGAGGAAGTTTTATGTGCGAGTAATGGGTGGGAGGGGTGAATATATATGGAAGTATTTTCAACCGAACATTTTTAAAGAGTGACTATTCTCTCGTATAATTTATTCGTAGGGTAATTCTGAGAAACATAATATTTTACGGATATACCAGCTGATACAAGATTCGGATTAGAAAATATATTTGACAGCGTGGAGACTTGTGGTTTTGTAGTTTTGACTAATAAAACATATTCACATAAAAAAAAAACAGAAAAACCACGAAATCTATGTAGGTAGTTGGTTGTCATGAGATGAGTCTATTGATTTAAAAATCTACATTCAACAAAGGTTACAATTAAACGCGTCTTCTGATCTATTCTGATCTACGGAAGCATTCTGTTGCCACCTTTTCCTGCACGGTCACCCATCCAAGAAAAAACCGCGACATATCAGCTATACTTAATATTATAAAGCTGAAGAGTTTGTTTGTTTGAACGCGCTAATCTCAGGAACTACTGGTGCAAATTGAAAAAATATTTTGTGTTTAATAGACCATTTATCGAGGAAGGCTTTAGGCTATATAGCATCACGCTGCAACTAATAGGAGCGAAGAAATACTGGAAAATGTGGAAAAAACGGGGAAAATTATTCATCTTTGAGGGCTTCCGTTGCGTGCGCTGAGAAAACGGTTCAAGATATCAAAAAAATATGAATGAAAGAATTATTCCTCTTGAAATGATCTAACAAAATGTCTCCAACAGTATATGTCGATCTTTTAAGGTTCACTCACTAGAACCGTTTTTATGGTAATAACTATTCCACGTGGACAAAGTCGCGGGCAGCAGCTAGTTAATAGATAAATTGATACTTGATTGAATTGCGTTTAATTTGTACCTACATATATATAAATATACAATACAAAACAAGGCAACACGTTTAAAACCTGGTCCCATAAGTGACAGCCTTATCGCTGAAAGATATCTCTTCCAGACAACAGATTGAGAGGAAATGAGAAAAAATATTAGAGTGGTTGCTTAACTTTGCAATCACGAACGAATACAGTAAAGAATAATAACACGAACACTAAGCCAAGGTTTTCCGATGTTGATATAAGTCCTAGTAGTTATTATTTACTTAGTACTTTTACCTTATCTAACAAACACCTATTTATTTATAGATTTGCGCTAACGTTCAAAACAGACTGTTTGCTATTAAGTACTTTAGATTGAGCTGTTGATAAGAAATAACTAGGATTTCATCACAAACTGGAACTAATATGAAAATGAAATAAAAATAAAAATAAATATTCCGGGACATTGCACACAGCGCCACACTAAGCAAACGCTTGTGTCGTGGGTAGGTACTAGATAACAGATTTAATACTGAAAATAAAAAATATAAATGAAATCAAAATTATTTATTTTGGAACAAGAAATTAGGTACGAAATAAATTTAATTATAAAAGATAGAAAAAAGACAAACACATTACATACAAAATTGCCTGACACAATCAATATATCTATCTACATATGTATATTATCTCTCTTTGAGTAGTTATTCCCCGTGACTGAGGGTCGTTACTCCCCCGCAGAATTAATTCACTAGAGGAGTTCTCATGTGCAGAACGTCGTGGTGGGCGCCCAGGTAGACACAAATGTCCTCGGTATAATGTATACATTACAATGGTAGATCTCGGCTGTTTTTGCATAGTCCGGCAATGGTCATAACAGAGGCCCTTGGGGCGGCTTGATAAACTCGCTGCACCAGAGTTGTCCACTCTCTTTCGATAAGAAGAAGATTACCATCATGTAAAAGAAAATCTGTTTGTTCAGCTTTCATTCCACAACAAAGCGATGGATACGTGATTTTTGGTATGGTTTATTATAGCAAATCAACGCAAGCAAACCCGCAGGCATTCACAAATACAGACATTATGTAAATACTCCACATAGATGGTTGCTTCCATACAACCAGCATTATGCTGAGTTGGGGCTGTGTTGTGGCAGATTTTATGTTTGTTTTTTATGTTTTTACTCCTGTGTGTTTTTAAAATCTGTCACAATAAATGTTTTCTTTCTTTCTTTCTTTCTTTCTAGATGTCAAACTTACATCAATCCTCTATTTGCACACGGTGTCAAATGGAGTACATGAAAAACACCTTTTTATTTTTTTTATGTAAAAATGATGGTTATGCAGATATACTACAATATGTTCACGCCATTTCAAGAATATAAGTGTATATAATTAAAAAGTATGCCTTTTAAATTGTTTAAAATATCGTTGTCTCATAAAAATATTGTTTTTCCATGACATTCAATCAGTGGAACTTAACTGACCGCTTTAGCCAGCATTTATTAATGTAAAACCAAAATACCTTGCAAAAAGTATACATACCTTTTTTACGCTTCCAAATTTATAAAATATTTCACATGACACTACGTCTTCACAAAAATGCCTTTAAACGGCACAGCAATTAAACATTTTCAATAATTTTATTTATATTACAACACTGATACGAAAAAAACTAACTTCAAAAATGAAAACAACAAAGCGTTTTGCTAAACACTCACTAATATTACACACATTTAAAGCGTTTTTCACACAAGCGACTCATTTCACGATCACCAAGGAGTTTACATGTCGACGTTTTTTTTTATGGAAAAAATGCGAAAATTTTCCACGCGCGGGAAAAGCGACCGCTCCCTGTGACATACAATCGGATACTGAAGTCGGGATGAAAAATTTTCTCCAGCAAATCTATAAGAGAAGGTACATAATGTAGCTAGCCTTTTCTGCCTTGGGTGTTAGGGGTATGTTGTCTCTTTCGTTTTTTGCTAGTGCTTCGAGGGTTCATTTGATATAGTGGAAGACATGATAACGGGTGGTTTGATAATGGCTTTTTGATTGTGAACTAGCGATTACACCACGATTTGCTTGAGGTTAGGGATAAACATGGTGAATGTTTCCTGCCTGATAGAAAAGCTGTAAATTGAAAGCGTATATACATATTTATGGTTTATTTGGTAATAAATTTATGGATTAATTCATAACTTTCTATTTGACAAAATTTGGTACGGAGATAGTATAGGGTTCTGAAAGTGAATGAATTTATATTTTGTCCTGAAAAATGTCTCGTTTAGTTAATAAACGGGCTGAAAAACTGAAACTCGCAAGCTGAAAATGATTACACAGTCATTTTTTGTAAAATGAAACCCGTTAAGTGGAAGTTAGCTAGGGAAGTATAATATATATTTTTATCTTTTTGATAGTGAATGGCCACCTCTGGTGTCGAGAGTTTATCAAGCCACCCTAAGGGCCTCTGACATGGCTTAACAACTGCCGTACTATGACAAACAACCTACCTACAATTAAACTATCTTTTATTTTTTTTGTAATAACTCAAAAATTACTGACTGACTGAAATAGTGATCTATCAACGCACAGCCCAAACAACAGATCGGGGTGCAATTTGGCATACAGGTAGATGTTATGACGTAGGCATTCGCTAAGAAAGGATATTTGGAAATGCCACTTTTAAAGGGGTGAAATAGGGGATGCAAGTTTGACTTATTAATGCAAGCAAAGCCGCGAGCACCCACTAGTTAAGTTTATATGAGACAAACAAATTCGGATGTAACTTGTTTTTAAAACACCCGGGGGCATCTTACATAGAACATCTATTCCTGAATATTTTGTATGTATGTATCGGTCTTTTAGTCAAAAAATGTAATCGGTGTATACAGGGTAACTTTATTTGATGTTAAAAAGTAATAAAAAACCACATAATTAAATTAAATTTGTTGAGCCTTAACAGCCACACTTCAAAGATATTTCGCTGGAGTACCTTTCAGTTAATTTTACGCGATTATTTTCAAAGGATTTCGCTGAGTTATTAACTCTTAATTACCTCTCTGGTGAAATTCAGTTTTAATTTTCATTTTTTCCAAGAAATTACATTACTTTGGCCCTTTCGAGTACTCATTGAAAAATGCCCTTGAAAAATTTCGTAGCAACAGCAAAAATTCGTAGACCGTTTACGAAATATCGTAAACGGTCTACGAATTTTTGCTACGCACGCTACGAGCGCTACGATTTTTTTGTAATTAATTAATTTTTGAACTTAAGTATGAAAGGGTTCATACCGACTGCAGAAGGGAGGACGATTTTTTTTTATTTATTTATGTGCGTAAGTAGGTTAATGGTGAAAAAAACAAAGTGAGGAAGCCGACATGTTTGAGGACCACAATATCCGAAGACATTCGTCTTCCGTGGAAGGACCTGGGCGCCCACACCACGATGTATCTGCACAAGAGAACTCTCCAAACGAATTCAGTCGGCGGGAGAGTCACGACCCTTGTAATGAGGAAAAAGGACTCAAGGAGAGTGGTTTAAGTGAAAATTATTACCATGAATCGAACGCGTTGTAAGTAAATATTATACTAGCTGTGCCTGCGACTTCGTCCGCGTGGAATAGTTATTTTGGGGATTAATTCTTAGCGCGTTCAAACAAACAAACAAACTCTTCAGCTTTATAATATTAGTATAGATTTTGAGGATGTATTTGTCATCATCATCATCTGCAGCCTTCTCTATCCCACAGCTGGGCATAGGCCTCTATTTGTATGTGCCAGCTGCGTCGATATTGTGCATACATTTATTTGAATGTTTACTAATTTCTAGAAATACAAAATGTGATATTAAAATACAGATTTTAGTTTTTTTACGTCAGTAGGTATCTAAGTTTATTTTAAGTTATAGAGCAATGAAAATTTCACTAAAATCAGTTCAGTATTTTTTAAACATAACACAAGCTGGTTTCATTTTGCCAAATCCTTGCCCGAATCTCTATTCCCCTTGAACTATAATTTGTACATCTTCAAGTCGAGAGTAAACCGGTTTCTTCTAGGTAAGCGCGCTAGATCGTAGATCACAACGTTACTTAACATCAGGCGAGTTGTAGTCAAGCGTGAGCCTATGTCATATAAAAAAATACATCTTGTTCCAACACAGAAGTCAATATCTCAATATACTACCGAACTACTATCACAGATTAAAATAATAGTATATCGCTACTACCCAGGCATCGACATAGAATAGTTTACGACAGGCTTTTACCTCTCTCTCTCTCTCTCTCTCTAAGTCATATTTCCTCATGACTGAGGGTCGTGACCCCCTAGCATTATTTTCTGTAGGTATATTCGCTGTACCAGCGTCTTATTTAGTTCCCAAAAAAAGGTAATGCGATTCCCATTATAATAAACAATTAAATCTGAAAAACTATCTAACAAAAAAAACAATGTAATGTGAAATAAAAACATAAGTCGAACTAGGAACTAAACTTACATTTTTTGAAGTCTGTTAAAAACAATAACTTGACTTTGGTAATTGTTATTAAAAATTCTTTTCGTTATCTTCAACTTCAACTTTTCTTAAACGGCTTCTGCAGCGTTATCTAAAATGTCTTCAATTTTTTTATGGCTAGATCACTCAAACCAAACATGACTTTCAAATCTAACCGGGATTTGATAGGAAAAAATACCGGTTTTTTAAGATAAATACCGGTTAATGGTTATTAATAAATAAATACCGGTTAAAGGCGGTTACTTTATCTATACTAATATTATAAAGCTGAATAGTTTGTTTGATTGAACGCGCTAATCTCAGGAACTACTGGTGCCAATTGAAAAATTCTTTTGTGTTGGATAGACCATTTATTGAGGAAGGCTTTGTTTATATAACATTACGCTGCAACCAACATGAGCGAAGAAACAATGGAAAAAGTGAAAAAATGGGGAAAAATTATACATCCTTGCGGGCTGCCGTCGCGTGCGCTGCGAAAACGGTTCAAGATATCAAAAAATTGTGTATAAAATTTCTCTTGAAATGATCTAACAAAATGTCCGCAACAGTATAATTTTCTTTCTTTGAAGGTTAACTCACTAGAACCGTTTTTATGGTAATAACCAACGGCATTAATATATTAATGTCGTAGGTAATAACTATTCCACGCGGACGAAGTCGCGCGCACCAGCTAGTATCCTATAAATTTATTTATGCGCTGGTGTTTTAATGAAGCGTTTATCAATGTATCTCCTAAATCAGTCTATTCTTATTCCACGTCAACATTGCTAGTACTAGGTCTATATCTCCTCCATTCCTCCCTATCTTTACGATATAATGACGATCTAAACATGACCGGCGGAGGCCTGCGTCACTAAATTACGATTTACGATGTACATTGTAGTTTGGGGACTAATACCGGTATTACCGGTATAAAATACCGGTTTTTTATTCATGGAAATTCTCAAACTCTTCAAGTTTTACCGGTTCAAATAGTTAATTAAGCTAATATTATCAAGCCTAACTCACGTGGTTAGTCTACAAAAGAAAAATAATTTTGTCATTTTCATGGAGTAAATGAAGAATGTACCTATTACAATACTTCTCAGATAAAGGCCTTGGTAAGAATTTCAATGAATTTTCTTATCTGGCATGAGAGATCATAATGACATTATTATGTATGATGATAGTAGGAAATGTAGTAGTAGTAGTGTTTTTTTAAAATCTGTTTTTTGTAAGTGTTTCTGTATATTTAATTCATTTTCGTATATAGGTAGTAGTGGAATATAATGTAAATATTAGTTAGTAATTTTGGCAAATAAAGTAAACGATGTCAAAAATATTTATGATAGTATAGTAGGTATGTGTTACAAAATTACGATTTTCCATTATAGGCTGTAGTGTATGTATTTTAAAAAAAAATCACAGACATCAACCGTTAATATAATATGTACCGGACCGTAAGCCTGGTTTGTAATTAAGTTTAATTCCATCAGAGGCATGCTCCAAAGAAATAAATCCTCAGACCACGTATGCACTATTTAAATGCACTACGCTGCAGCAATGCTTAACATCAGGCAGGCCGTAGCGTAGTCAAACGCAAACCTAGCCCACGTAAAAAAATAACTTACAATTAGGCTACTGCTTATCTTAAGTTATATAAATTAAATTAAAAAAAAGGTTTAAAAAGTTTCTTCTAGGCAACATTTTATTTTATTTTTATTCTAGGTGCTACATTTTAAACTACAGTGGTGATTAACATCAGGTAGGTTATAGTCAAAAAGCAAGCCTATTCCGAATTTAAAAAAAAAACACAAGTAGGTACCGCTATTCCAATATACCTATTACCGGAATAGTACAATCAGATACTTTTCCGGTTATTCAGTCTCCTTCCACGCGAACTTTATTGAGCCTCTGACGACTTTATGTGAATTTTGGTCGTTCCGTAGCTGAGAAACTGACGCAAATTGATTTTCGATTTTACTGGCAAGAGATAAAGATTACAATAGTAGGTATTATAATGTAGGTACGTTACTACATATATACGTATTGTATTATTTTTATGAAGTAGCTGGTAGAACAATGTTATTTTCTGTAACTTGAATGAAAAGCTATAGGTCTATCTACACATATATCGGAATGTAATATTCGTAGGCTTTTTCTTATAATATATGTAGGTAGTATGAGAATAGCTAACTCTAAAAATGACAAGTTTTTTTGAAGCCCTGGGTGTTTCTGGTTATAAAAAACGGCTGGGGCTCACTACACGTAATGTAATAATAATTCATCCGATTCGCAGAAACACTTAGAAGGAAATGTAACATTGCACAGTAAATACAATGCTTCAGATATTAGACCACTTTACATTTTTGTTGCAAATTAAACCCCAATGATCAAAACTGTTAAAAGTATCTCATAAGTTTAGTAAAACAAATTTAACACGCTTTCTATACAATAAAATAAAATAATGCTATTCTATTCTATTTATTTTTTTAAAAAGCTAAATGATAATATCTGTCTTTTTTTTTATTGATGGCCTCTGCGGCTTCATAAATATCTGTCATGCGATGCAATTAAAAAAGATTAAAAATAAGGATGAATTTGGCAGATAAGTATGTTTAGCTGTCAGTGTAAAGTCAATTGATAAACAAAGTTTTGAATTTGAACTTCGTGCTTCATGTCTTTGTTTGTATCACTGAGTACTACCTATTTTATATGTTTGTATTGTAAATATTGTAATTCAGTTCAGTAATTTAATTTTGTTTCCGTTTGTTTCGCTAACTGGCTGGACGTTTCATTTCATTCCTTTATTCTTTTGTTTTAATTAATAAAGCGTATCTCCTTGTGATAGATATTAAACAAACTAAAGTTATTTTTTCTATTTGTTACTTACTAATAAGGTAGCAAAAGATGTCCAAACTAAAGTAGGGACAAGATAATAGGTCACTTTTGACATTTCATCAAAATTCAACAACGTGACCTTGTAACGGCGGGCATAAAATAAGAACTGCACAATTGCTTAACTTTTTTCAATTACGTTTACATATTTATTGTAATAATGACCGATACGAGTAATTTTACGATTTGCTTTCACTAATAAACCATTCTAAACATAATAAACAATTTCTGATCTAAAGAACTGAACGTCGTTACAATGTTGCGTCAGTCAACCCTTTTTCTTTATAAACACTAGGGATGTTACTCTAAAAATCGAAAGCTGATAGGATTTTAAGTTGAATCGAATGCAATGATTACTTGTGAAGAAAAATCACCATAAATTTATAACCACGTTGTGATTATAGTAAAACCTAATTATACATATTTATTATTCTTTTAACTAACTACTGCTAAAATGATGACTCTGCTACAAACTGCATGTGCAGAAGTCACTACAGAAGCCTGGCGAAAAGTCGTGGAGAAGACAAAGAAAATAATTTTACAAGATTTTGAACGAGATGTGAGAATAGACAATATTATTGAAAATGAATTAATAATATCTCTGAGTGCTGACAGCAGTGATGAAGATAGCAGTTCCGATAGTTCAAGTGAATAAAAGCAATTTTTTTGTTAAATTACGTAGGTACTTGTCTTATTTTGCTCCTTTAATTTATGAAAGAAAAAATAATAATGGGACAGGGATTCGCATGATCATTTTTAAAATTCACATATGTTTCAAGTCTGTATCGATTCATTCGATTCATTCATTTAATCGATGTTTTTAAGCAGGTCACCTCACTATGAATATAAAACTGATATCTGTCAAAAGTGACCTATTGGCTATTATCTTGTCCCTACAATAAAACTCAATTTAATGGCTGCTGCTTGTGAAAATATGGGCATTGGAATTAATGGAACTCTGCCTTGGAGACTCAAGTAAGTTATCAACCTTTTTGGTCTACTACCTCATTAGTTTTCATAGAAGAAAGCTAGTTTATAAAACAATAAACATAACCTCAAACTGAATTATTTTGCCGCTAAAAACTTTGATAATTTAAGTAGGTACCTAAGTACTTAAATAAAAAATATGCTAGTTCAATTAATGTTTATGTGAATGAATTTGCATACCTAACACTCATGTTAAATGCATATAGGTAGAACAAAATCATACATTTCGCCTAAGTTATCCTGTAATAAGTACATTATATTGATATAGTTAAGTTAGTCATTTGAACTTACATTTAAATTATGTTCTTGATCATTCTAGTCTTGACATATTGCTTATGATATTTCTAGGTTTCAGTTAAATATGAAGACAAAATAAATTATTCAATCACATTCAATACTGCCATTGTACTTTAAAGACATTCATGAAAACTATATCTTTCTGTTTCTTTTGTAATTGAGACAGCCATAAAAAACTTTACTTATGTCTCTATTTCTTTTGTTGGTAATAAAATCTCTAAAACACCTCTCTAAGCTGGCAAAGTCCTGCAGCACCTCTGGAGTTGCAAGTGTCTATAGGCGACGATGACTGCTTACCATCAGGCAGATCATAGATTGGCCAACTCTGGTGTCACAGTAGTGTTGGTATAGATTATAGAAATCTATTTTATTCCCATGAATTGAGATGTTTTAAAATAAATTTATGCATAAATGAGTGAATAGTAAGTATATGTATTATAAGCAAGCCTTAAATGATTTAAATAGGGATATCTCAGTCTAAAAGTTAATCTTTACTTAACTTAAACTTTACTTTTAGACTGAGAAACATAGGTACTGTATAGTGCACTGGCAATCTTGAAACTTTATAGAATTCATACTTATTTTTATCGAATAAGAGTGGCCAACTCTGGTGTCTAGAGTTTATCAAGCTGCCCAAAGGGCCATTCACACTTAAAAAGAGATATTCAAATACCATAAAACTAATATAGATCTTGTATTATAGTTCCCGTAAGGCATGATTTAATTTAGTATTTCAAACTTGTTGAGGTAATTTTTTGACATAATTATTGACATTAGTGCTAGCCGGTTATTACAACTAAATTTAATATAAATCTTTTCATGAAATTTCCAGAAAAGAAATGGGCATACTTCAGCCGCATGACATCCGATGTGTCTGACAGCAATAAAAAGAATGCAGTGATCATGGGCAGAGTGACATGGGACTGTATCCCGACTAAATACAGGCTCTTGGCGGGCCGAGTCAATATTGTACTGACTAGGCATGCTGATATTGTCAAACCAAATGTAAGTGTACCTTCTGTTATTTTTTAAATGAGTTTGTTGCGGTTTCTTCCATTGTAATGGTGAGGTACATGTTTTTAATGTTTACTAGCCTGAGTAAAAAAACATTAGTATATATCCAATATATATTACGATCAAAACCAGCTTAAAACATATATATGGAGTTAATTTTAGAACATATTGATTAATAATAATTAATTATTGATATTATTAATTATACTATCAACATTACATATTGTTTTAAAAATAAATGCATATATACATGACTGATAATAATGGTGCAATGACTTGGTTACAAGATAAAAGTTTGCTAGCCTTGAACAGGAGTTAAAAACAAACCTCTAAAACCGGGTTGTTAATAGGCCATGTCCAAGACCTCTTCCATGTCAAAAGCCTTTAGGGGAGATTTAAATTTCTTAACGCCAAACCAAACTTGTTACATCTTGATTTTAAGAGTATTGTCTAAGTATTTTTGAGTGTAGTAGTCTGACATAAATGTATTAATTTTATTTATTCATAATATCAACATGTCAAACATCTTTACATTGATTTTACCTCTTTTCATTTATGTCACAATAAAAATAAAATAAAACAAACAAACAGACAACGAACAAAATATTAATTCCCGCGCGCGGAACTCAATGGCCCCAGTTTCACTGGTAGTGCTTCCAGGCTGAATAGAGATTGAATCGCGTTGTGCCAAGTAAGAGAGTATACTATAAAATAATATAAGTAATAAAATATCTCCAGAAGGTGCTGAAAGCAGAAAGCGCTTCCGAATGGATCAGACAAGTAGAAAGAATTGCAAGTTTAGCTAATTGGTCACAAAATCTAACCTTAGTTAATGCTTGAATGAAATGAAATGAAATAGTTTGAAATAGTTTATTGTCAGGTAACTAGGTTATTAGGCTTCAATGCGTTTGAGAGGTCCCGCCCTAAATTGGCAAAAAGTAATAGGGAAAAACATCAATACATGGTTGGAATGGAAAGAAAGTTTTGCTGAACACTTCAAAATAAAAATAAGTTTTGCTGAATTTATTATGTATCAGTCACAAAGGACCCTAAAGGCAAATGAAACAATATGTGAATATATTTACTAAAAAATGCAATATTGGAGAGATCTCCAACACATATTCCAGATACTGATCGAGTCTCGCTCATCTTGGAAGGCATTAAAGATGGAAGATGGTCAACGCCGCTGGCTGTGCAATGTTGCAAGAAGGTTGCCGACCTAATCAACCATGCTATGGCTCTGGATGTAGTAACGAAAGTACAACAAACAAGTTATTATACCAATAAGCAGACGGTAAGCAACACAAACCAAGGAAATGTAAGTAACAATGATAAACCAATTACTAAGAACAACTTTATAAAAAAGTTTAACCCATCGACTGACAGAGAGGAAGAACAAACCTGTTTCAGATGCAAAAGTAAAGGGCATATATCCTATAATTATGATTTAAAGGCACTAAATACAAAAGGCAGTGAGTAGACAGTGTTTAAGTTTCAGTTAGTTAATTGTAATTTTATAAAGTTCAAATAGATATAATTGTATAAAATTTTCTGCATTTTCACACATAAAGTAAGTATAATGTAAGAATAGAACCATAGTATCAAAGTTAATAAATTGTAAAATAAACACAAAAATACTTTCAAGTTTGTACATAAGTAGAATATGTAAGCAGTATATTTTAGTAACTTTAGATTACTGTTGTATAAGAATAGAATAAGTAAATTCATAACAAGTTGCTTTTTTTTTACACTTAAAATGATAGTTGTAAAATAAATTTAGTTTTTTTTTGTTGTAAACTTAGTTAAAGGTTTAGTTATGTTAAATAGGGATGTAACAAGTTAGAATGTTTATTTAAGTTTTGTTATGTTTAGTTTATAAATTACTTAAGTTATCATAAATAATTTAAGATTTGTTTAAGCATGAAAGGGAGATCAGAATGAAAGAGTTGAAAATAATATTGTTTAACACGAGTATGAAAGATTAAAGAAATACGTAATTAAAGTCAAAAGAGCATGGTAAGAATGTGAAATTTAAAACAAATTACGAATTTATTTGTAAATTTCAAGGGCATGTAAGCGCCATCTATGTTATCTAAACGAAAACGTTATTGTATTGAACAAAGTATAGAACCATGTCGACTGGAACGACCTCCAGCGACACAGACAAGCAACGTCGTGCTTGTGAAAACGAGACAGATATATGTCAAAAACCTCGGAGTAAATATTACTCCGAGTCAAAAACTGTAGAATAGAGTAAGACGCAAGATAATAAAGACGCCATTGAAATCAACGTTTGGATTTTAACCGTACTATAACGGTGCTATAAGATCTAAGATGGCCGACTATCATGTCATGTCATCAGCTGATTTGCATTTTGCTGTCTTTGGAGTAAAAAGAAAGACTATGATAGAGTCCGTACAACATAACTTTGCGCGCGACTTGCGGCAGCACTTATGCCAAGTATTCTCGGAGGAAGGAGCTCGGATTCTTCCTCCGAGCAAGTATTGGCTTCTGCCTCTGATCAAATTGCAATCTGAACATTTTAGTTCCAATTTTATCCGCGCGCAGAGTTATCTTGCTTGAACTCTATTTGCGCGCCTGAATATCAACGACTTTGACGTTTGTTTGTGTCCGAGTATCTTCGATCAAATATAACCTAGATCACGCGAAAGCGCGCTAAAAGTAACCAAACTAAACAGTGCTTAAATTCACACTAAGCACTGTTTTGCCGTCAGTGACGCGCCGACCGTCATGTGAAACAGTGCTGAAGTGTGCTGTGAAAAGTTGCAAAAATAACACGCTTACAAAGAGAAAACAACATGGGATTTCGTATTTTATACTTTTACAAATACTAACAGTGATTTATATTCGAAATAGTCCAGTTATCATCTCCAAATTAGTATTTCTAGAATTTAAATCCTTTTGTATTTGCTTCGCAGTTGTCTCTTTCGCACGCATAATAGATTTAACACGCGAGACAAGAACAAATTAGGCCTGATTTAGAACAAGTCTAATGCATTCTTTTATTATTTTTTAGTATATTATAGTAAACTCATGCCACTTTTTTGAGCCGTGTTTGTAAGCAATGCTGAATCTAGTGCATTATTGATCGAAGCCGAGTATAGACAAAATTTTGTGTTTTATGACGCAGTTAGCATATTATATTTGGCACTAAGATAAGTATTATCTGTGGTTAAATTCGTTCTTCTTTGACTTTTTCTTAATAATGGCAATGATTTGGCTTATTGTCGGTACCACGTGGGTACTATAGTTATAGAAGGCTTATAGAACGTTTATAAATAGTAAACTTTATAGAACACTTTAAATGCTTATCGAACACTTAACTTAAGCTTAACTATGGTATGCTTAAAGCATACTATAGGCATTTTTTATAAATAAGACCGTATGTATATAAATCTATAGTATAATTCTGACATATCTACCCACTTATATGCATGATATAGTTAAGAATGTAACATAGTTTAGATAATAACCAAAACATGAATTGTAATATTATATAGGTTAATTAAGTTTTTCAATAAGTAAATAAACATATTTTTACTTTACTTTTTTTAAACTCCAGTTTAAAACTTCTTGGAGGAGGGGAGATGTAAACAAAGTATGATACACATACTCTGTCTATGCATATTTAAATGTACCGCCTATAGATATTTTGAATTTGCCGCGCTCACCGTTGAAGCTCACGGTTTGAAGGTTAGATTTTATTATGGAGAACAACATATAGTTTGATTATGAATTGAGATTTATTTTAAAGATATTGATAAAATTAGTACTTTTACTTGTGGAGTAGTAACTTTGAATGTAGTTTCTCTATTATTTCAGGTGGGTTTATTTTGATAAGTGTAGTTTAAGTGTTCATAATTGTGTTTGATTTAGGTTAATATTTATTAATAAATACTCTATTATTTCAGAACAACAACTTCAACTATTATTTCACCACAACCCTATATAAGAAGGAACACAATTAAATGTACATAAATTAAATTGGAATGGACTCACCAAATCACTTCCACGAAGACCACGGCCGCTCAGTACCGCGCCGCTGCCGTTTAGCACGAGCTGCCGCTGCATCAGTGAGCCTGTGCGAAGTAGCACGCAGGCTGTGCGCTTGCTGCCGAAATCTTGATCTGCTGAAGACATGATACGATCTTCGCCGACCCGATTATCGATGAGCCACCGGGCCCCGCGAAAACATTGAAATCCCGTATGCTATGTGCAAATAGCACTTATTCACGCACCATGACAGTATCAGGTTTCCCGAAAAAAACCGTTGGAATAAATTGAATATTTCAGAAAAGCACTAAATCACTCACTATCACAATCCATTAGGTTTTCTGAAAAACCGTTGTATTTAAATAACACAAAAATGCACTTAACACGCCCGAAATAGTCCATGAGGTTTTTCGAGAACACCATTAACACGTGATCGCGCACTGAAACAGTTCATACGGCTTTTCGAAAACACCGTTGTGCGAAAAACCCTAAATTGCGCACTCAAAGAGTCCATGCGGTTTTTAGAAAACGCTGTTATATTTAAAGTTCAAAAATATTGCGGAATAACACTTCATCGCGCACTAAAAATCACTATGCTAGGTCTTTCCGAAAGACTTCTAGAAAGATTGTTCGGATAACAACCGATAAAGATTCTTTAAAACTTGAAAATTAAAAATTAATTGCTCGAAACACGTTAATTCAACAACGTGCGTTCAGTTTGAGAAGTAAGGACGCTATGACGGAAAGTGATCCACCCCACCACCCTCTCTGGCGTGGCGACCAAAGAGAAAAGTTGGTGACAGGTGCTCTGATTGGACGACAAGGTAACCTGTGATTACCGGAGACCTAGGAAGGCGCTGATTGGCCGAAACTAAAGGGAAGTATACTACGCATCGCCACATGCCTAATAAGAGGGCATTTTAGAAAAACAAAAGATATGTCGAGCAGCTGCATAAGTTTAGTAACACAAATTTAACACGCTTTCAATACAATAATATAAAATGAGGGTATTCTATTTTTTTTAAAGTTTAATGAAATATCTGTCATGTGATTTAAACCAAATGATGAATTTGACAGATAAGTAAGTTTATTGTTTAGCTGTCAGTGTCAAGTAAATTGATAAACAAAGTTTTGCTTTTGAAATTGAACTTCATTTTTCATTTCATGCCTTTGTAATTCTAATTTTGTTTCCGTTTGTGTCGCTAAGTGGCTGGACATTTCATTTCATTCCTTTATTATTTTGTTTAATTTATAAAGCGTATCTCCCTGTGATAAAAATTAAACAGACTAGGTACCTATAGTTATATTTTAATTTCTTACTCATTAATATCGTTGCAAAAGATGTCCAAAGTAAAACTCAATTTAATTGCTGCTGCTTGTAAAAATATGGGTATTGGAATCGATGGAACTCTGCCTTGGAGACTCAAGTAAGTTAATATCAACCTTTTTGGTCTACTACCTCATTAGTTTTCATTGAAGAAAGCTAGTTTATAAAACAATAAACATAACCTCAAACTGAATTATTTTGCCGCTAAAAACTTTTATAATTTAAGTAGGTAAGTACTTAAATAAAAAATATGTTAGTTCAATTAAAGTTTATGTGAATGAATTTTTATACCTAACACTCATGTTAAACACATATAGGTAGAACAAAATCATATATTTCGCATGATTTATAAAATATAGTTTACTTACTCTAACTTTATCCCAATATTTCTTATCTTAGCTAATAATAAAGGAACTAACCAGTGATAAGCATAACAACTTCTATTTTAACATAGCAACTTGATAAGAATAGAGTACTTAGTTATCTAACTTCTAACAACATATCAAATTAGATTGAAATGCCTCAGAACCACAAATCATGATGTAACTGTCTGCTATTTCATTGTAACCCACTTACTTTATTAGATATGCTTTGATACTTCCTTGTGGTTTTCTAGAAATTGTGTTTTATGATATTATGTTAACTACATAGGTAACTATATCTTTACCTTCTCTTTGATTTGTAAGTAGGTACTTTATTAAGTGTTATTTGGTAGGTACAACAAATGGTCTTAAATTTTAAGTTATCCCGTAATAAGTACATATATTGATATAGTTAAGTTAGTCATTTGAACTTACTTTTAAATTATGTTCTTGATCATTATAGTCTTGACATATTGCTTATGATATTAGAAATATATAGAAATATCATAAGCAAGTTAAATATGGAGAATACTAATAATATAATAACAAAATAAATTATTCAATCACTTTCAATACTGCCATTGTACATTAAAGACATTCATGAAAATTTTATCTTTCTGTTTCTTTTGTAATTGAGACAGCCATAAAAACTTTATTTATGTCTCTATTTCTTTTGTTGGTAATAATACCTCTCAAACACCTCTCTAAGCTGGCAAAGTCCTGCAGCACCTCTGGAGTTGCAAGTGTCCATAGGCGACGATGACTGCTTACCATCAGGCAGATCATCTGCCTTTTTGCCACCTTATATAAAAAAAAAGTTTATATGAGATTGGCCAACTCTGGTGTCACAGTAGTGTTGGTATAGAAATCTATTTTATTCTCATGAATTGAGATGTTTTAAAATAAATTTATGCATAAATGAATGAATAGTAAGTATATGTACTATAAGCAAGCCTTAAATGATTTAAATAGGGATATCTCAGTCTAAAAGTTAATCTTTACTGAACTTTAACTTTACTTTTAGACTGAGAAACATAGGTACTGTATAATAGTGCACTGGCAATCTTGAAACTATAGAATTCATACTTATTTTTATCGAATAAGAGTGGTCAACTCTGGTGTCTAGAGTTTATCAAGCTGCCCAAAGGGCCATTCACACTTAAAAAGAGATATTCAAATACCATTAAACTAATATAAATCTTGTATTAATTGTTCCTGTATAATATAAATATTATTAAATATACATATATTTATTTATTGTTAATTGAGTTTTTCATAGAACATGTCTCATAGACTGGGTTTGTTGATGTTTTTTTCCCACCAATTGCAAGTTAGCACCTTCTCTTGCTTGTACCTACCAAATGTAAGTAAACCTTCTGTTATTATCATAACAAGAGTTTTTTTAGTTGGTGTATGTTCCGAAAAGATATAATAACTCAGATGGTAGCTAAAGTAAAGAAAACCTTCATATTTAGAATATTATAAGAATTAAATGTAGTTTTATTTCCTATTTGATTTGATAATTTTGTGATCCTCAAACACAATTGATTACCTTATAACTACAGAGTCTGGTCGTTTCTATGTATAATAAATATGTATTTACAAAAGAAAAGTAAGTGTATAAATGTATTATATCCATACTACCTACCTATCTAGTACCTATGATACAAGTGTAAGCTTAGTGTGAGGCTAGATGGCGCTGTGTGATATGTCCTGAAATATTTATTATTATTTTATAATGTTTTCCTTCACCTCAAACTTTGAATATCATTTGAAAAATAGTCGCCACAGATATCTTTAACTAGCTACATTTGCCTAACAAAAGAAACTTTTTCATCAACAGATATCATATGCTTATAAAATTTTATTGCTTAACATCAGGCAGGCTGTAGTCAAACGTAAACCTAACCCATGTAAATAAAAACTGTGCTAATGTAAGTTTATTGAGCTTAAGTAGATATTGTAATTACTGTTTTGATTACATATTGTTATAAAAATATACCTAACCGATATGCTGAGTACAGTGGCATAATTACTGGTTCCAAGATTAAACTTGGCTAGCCTTGAACCTTGAGTGAAAACCGTTTAGTTACATATAAAAATGTTCTTTTTAAATTGCAGGTGCCCGAAGGAGTAAATTGTACTATCAAACCTGGACGAAGCTATCAGCTACATAGACGGTAGACCAGATATAGAAGCTACTTGGGTTATAGGAGGATATTCTATTTATAAGGTAAGTTATATATTTACTAGTGGACGCCCGCGGCTTCGCTCGCATTATTTTGAGATAATACAGCGCCATCTAGTTAATATATTTACAAATACGAATCTTTAAATTTTTTGCGAACGAAATGAATGAATGTAGGTATGTATGTATTTATTTTAATTAGGGTAGTAAATAGATATCACTATGTTTAAATGTTGACCATATATGTTTAAGATTTTGACACACTAATATTTTAATTTAGAATGACCTTTTATCTCAATTTTAATTATTTGTATTATTAGTTTTGTTCTCTGTATTGTAGTATTATATAATCATTTATTAATTAATGTAATTGGCTCGCGCCGTTTTAATTGATTTGTAAATAAATAAAATAAAATAAAATAAAATGGCTGTGGGCAGCGGATATTGAAAAATTCTTATTCCTCTTGAAATGATCTAACAAAATGTCTGCAACAGTATATGTCTATCTTTTAAGATTAACTCACTAGAACCGTTTTTATGGTAATAACTATTCCATGCGGACGAAGTCGCTGGCACAGCTAGTATAATATAATAATAAAACATATTTTATCTATTTTTCAGGCAGCAATGGAACATCAGAACTACGACAAAATGTACTTGACAGAGATCCAGAAAACCTTTTAATGTGATACATTCTTCCCCACTATAGACAAGGAAAAATACCAACTTGTACAAGAAGACAATGTGCCTTCTGAGTTACAAACTGAGGGTGATATCAGCTATTATTATAGGATTGCAGCCCCATTTTACCATCGTACGAGTAGAGGTACGACAAGAAGGCACCGTTATACAGTTGAGGTTCCAAAGACTCGCACCAAGCGGTTTGCTTCGACTTTCATCGTGCGAACAGCCAAACTGTGGAACTCCTTGCCCGAATCTCTATTCCCCTTGAACTATAATTTGTCGGTCTTCAAGTCGAGAGTAAACCGGTTTCTTCTAGGCAAGCGCGCAAGATCGTAGATTACAACGTTGCTTAACATCAGGCAAGTTGTAGTCAAGAGTAAGTCTATCTAATGTAAAAAAAAAAAAAGTTATAAGAAAATTTAAAATGTGCAAAAAGATTTGAGTTGGTGGGGTTTGAACCGGCGTCTCCGGAAACAGTCAGAAAAGACATTCTCATAGCGGAAATATGTCAAAATTAAAAACTTTCAGAAGACTTGATAACCTCCTCTTTTTGAAGTCGGTTAAAAAAATTATTCACTCTTTATTGTTAAATATCTATGTTCAATTGTAGAATAAAATAATAGATGAGAACAATAAATATCTGCCAATCAAAGAAGCCCGATAGGGCGATAATATTGGTGTAAATTTATGATGTCATTTTGGGCTTCTTTGATTGGTGCATTCTTTTATAAGCAATCTAGTTAACTATGATCTGATGGAAAGCATCACAATTTATTATAAGTGGTTTATATTATATTCATCAAAATGTTCCTTCTTTATACGTACTTACCTACATATTACTGCTAGATAAGTTATATGTGATAGGTATTATGTACAAATAGAACTTATAGTTTATTATGTACTTATATCTAAACATTTACTAAAACCATAAGGTCGACGCAGTCAGTATTTGGATAGGTGACTGAAAAGTGGCATTCCATTTTTGGCGCTTCCGTGGGTGGGATGACACGTTAAATTGTAGGTCCCGGCTGTTTGTCTAGTACGGCAGTCGTTAAGCCATGTCTGAGGCCCTTAGGGCGGTTTGAAAACTCTCGAAACCAGAGTTGGCCACTCTCATTCGAGAAGAAGGAAGACTAAAACCATATCATGTTAAGGTTGCATGCAATGTGTGTCAATTATTTTCAAAATGTGATGTTATGTACTTTTTTTCTGTAATACATGCTTAGAAAACTTGTTTTGTAAATTGAATAATTTTCTCATAATAATAAAAAACTCGAATACAACATTTAGAACTTCTATTTATTATAAAACTAAGTAAGCAGTTTTCTTATAGGCTTTCAAGAATATATTTTAAACTTATCGACAATCAACGTAACCAATGATCTATTTTCTGCCCAATTTCATCAAAATCGATTCAACCCTTTGACATCTATGATTTTAGGCTTTTTTGAAACTAAACAGATTCATAGGTACTTGAACACAGCTTGCCTGATAGTAAGCAATATAATGTAATCTAAGAAGCCCTTTAGGTACCTACATAAAATAAACTAGGTTTATGTTTTGCGGAATCACTACATAGTACATATATAGCAAAGTCGCTTCCCGCGTCTGTATATTATATACTTAAATCTTGAAAACTATACAACGGATTTTGATGCAGATTAAATTGCTAGTGATTCAACAACACAAGCGTTTGCTTAGTGCGGGGCTAGATGGCGCTGTGTGCAATGTCCCGGAATACCTTTTTATTTATAAAATAATAAAAATAGATGAGTTAATTATTATAATTTTCTATCTACAATCAGTATAACTATGACCAGATGTGGTCTGTGCAATTGTTGTTGTAAAGTGTGCACTCCACTAAATGCATCTCCTTATATTACATTGTCTGGTGGAGCCCAATGTCAGTCGCTGGCTACCACGACCTTCCTCTTTAGCCTTGGTTCGTATCTTCGAGCCCTTAGGTTCTGTGCGAGTTAATTAATTAAATTAATAATAATATTTTTTTATATTCAGGAGGAAGTTATATATATATATATATACCTTTCCTATTATTATATTACTATTCCTCTACATATAATAACGCATGCAAAAGCTAGTAGGTACTGAATAAAACACAAACGTGATTATTAATATTTATTTAATCTGTCAATTAATACATTTTAACTTACAACTATACTACGGCAGGGCTCCGAAATTAGGCTGGAAGGGTCGGAATACTGTAACATGGCTCCCTGCGAACGAAAATATACCTAAAGTGGTCGGGTTACTGTCTCTAATACACTATTTTAACTTACTAACAGAATTTAGGAGTTTTTTTTTAATTTGAACTTTTTTTTGTAAAGAAAAATATAATTTCTGTAAATTATTGCATTGATGATATTCTGCAATCTTCATGTTGATCTTAGTTTTAGAAATTGTTCATTATTATATTATAATGCACAGTCTAAAATAGCATGTTAATTTTAACAGTTGTCATGTCTAAGTATAAATTTTAGGTCAAATTTGCGAGAAATTTACAAACATGACTGTCACACTGTCAAAATTATCATGACACTTATATAGGACAAGGTAAAGAATTTCTAATTATTTTGCCAGTATGTAAAGATAGCAAAGACCATAACCCGTTAATACTAGGAAATAAAAACATTAAACCACTTAAATCTAGGTTTTCTAAATCTAATTCTTTATATTAGTACACTTGGTTTCATAAGACAGTTTTGAAAAAGTTTTTATTGAGGACTTGACGAGTTTTTTTTTACCAAGATTTTTTGCCGAATATTGATTGGTAGTTATTTTTTTATAAAAAAAAAGGATTATGTCAAATAAGACAATTATTATTGTGTAAGAAAACATTTTTTTACTGATACTCGTCAAGTTAAAAAAAGAAAAAAAAGTACAAAACTGACCAATGTGTATGTGTTAAAAAAATTTAAGAACCGTGAAGTAAGGTGGAAGTAAGTAAAAATCTTAAGTTTTTTTTTCCATTTTTTTTTTTATTTTTTATGTATTTTTTTCTTTTTTTGGTTCTATACCCCCGGAGTGGGTTAAACAAGGAAACACGACGACATTAAGTAATTAATAATAATACAATGTGATAAACTGTTAAAAGAAAAGAATATATTAGATTTCTACTTTTTCAGTTTTGAATCAAGGTGTTCAAAATTAAAAAGTGGCTAGTGATTTATTTTTTCAAAGCTGAAATTGTAGAAATATTGCGAAACTCGAATTTCTTATGATGCACAAAGCACAAAAAGAAAAAATAAGTACCGCCATTTCGTTGGTTAAATGACATCGTCTATTTTTTTAGAATATTATTCGATGTTCAATTTCTAATTAACATAAGAAATTAGAGTTCCCCATACATTAAAATTAAACATTATACTAAAATATCTAAACTACGCAACTTGTCGATGCTGCTACAAGCATTATGATTATATATTTTTTTAATTAATAATAGAAAAAAGTGCATTCCAAATACTGTTTTTTTAATAACGTGGGTTATTTTTAATTTGACAGATTTGCCGAACTTTGGGACTCAGGGGAAAAAGGGCAAAACATAGCAAGTTTTTGACATTTTATTTTTTATTTTTTTGCAGTGAATCACTAGGATTATATCAATATAATTTTAGTTTAAATATACTAAGTATACTTTTATGAGCATTTAAAATCGAATAATTACTATTGTATTGAGCTATAATATTCAAATTATTAGTTAATTTATATGGTATCGTAATTCCATTCAAATTATTCAGTGAATTCAAATCGTGTGCCTTCCAGCCTTACAAAAATCTATTATTCATTCAGAAATCCATCAGTGCTCTTCACATTTATATTTTTAGATGTTTTCAATGAAGATTTTAATATCGAATGTCCATTTCAAAAGTTGATCAACTGTCCATCTCAAACTTTGATTTGACCATCACAAACTCTGATCAACTACCAATTTCAGACGGATCAACTCGAAAGTTAATCATCTGTCAATGTCAAGCGTTGTTCATCAGTCAATTTCAAACTTATCAACCCAAAAGTTGAAAACCTGGCCATCTCAAAAGTTGATCAACAGTCAATGTCAAACTGATCAACCCAAAAGTTGATCAACTGTCCATCCCCTCCCCTGGAGTCCCTCAGTTACTGCATAGTGTAGTGCAAGAATATATAATCGGGATGGTTGATCTCCGCCGGTAGTACCGGCGACTGCGGCGGCAGCACTGAGAAGCCCATGAACATGAAAGTACGGAGCAGCGTGGCGCGGTCCGGCCGAGACTTGAGGACGCAGATAATGCAGCTGGAACGAGAGAGGGGTATATAAGTTATAGGTGAAAGAAAGAGATAAATATAGATCCATGAGTTTAGTAGGAAAGTTCTCTTTATAACCGATTTAAAAAAAAACATTCTTTTATGTCTTTATTTCATTTTTTTAATAATGACATATTAATTTATTGACACGCTTTTATTCTAGCTTCCGTTCTGCACATAATAAGAAAAATTTGGAAAGTGCAAGACCTTTCAAAATAAAATGCCAACCACGGTCGTTGAAACTTCTATGATTGGTATTATTATTACAAACATATCAGTCTGTAACTAGCCACTGCTAAGCATAGGCCTTCTTTCCTGAGCGCCATACTGTACGGTCTCCAATCTGTCTAAGCCAAGCTAAGTCCTGTCATGTCAAAAAAATAATGTATTATGTTTTCAGTTACTAATTTAATCCTTTTCATTGTCGTCCGCTGGAAAACTCTCGACACCAGGTTGGCCACTCTCATTTGATAGAAGAAGACAACACATGTTTACAAGAACAAATATAGCATTGTCATCCGTCTGGCAGTATGCCTTCAGGTGGTTGCTGTTCCTCTCGACAACTCAGTAGACCAATGGTATATTATACTCACGTGTTGCTGCGCAGATGTTCCTCGGCGAAGTCCAGCAGCAGCAGGAAGCTCTCCTTGCTGCCGGCGGCCAGCACGCTCGGCACGCGCAGGTACATGCTGCCGCCGTGGACTACCTGCAATACGCATAAAGAATATAGTTAGTAATGGAAAGGGAGGCCTATACTCAGCAGTGGGATCTTAAGAGCTGTGGATTGGACTACCTGCAATACGCATAAAACAACATGGTTAGTACAAATTTTTTTTTTGGCATTTAAATTTAACTTAAAAGCGAGTGTGGCTCAGTGGTTCCAGTGTCTGCTTTTCATCCAGACGCATCCTGGTTCGAATCCGCCCTACACCAATAACTTGTATTTTCAAGTTATGTGTGGATTTGCACTCGCTTAACGGTGAAGGAAAACATCGTGAAAGAAACCGACATGTTTTAGGACCACAATATCCGAGGACATGCGTCTTCCGTGGAAGGATCTGGGCGCCCACCACGATGTACCTGCCCAAGAAAACTCCCCTAATGAATTAATTCTGCGGGGAGTCACGACCCTCAGTCATGAGGAAATACGACTCGAAGAGAGAAATTTAACTTCATACTTAGTGAAACCAATTTGCCCGCCCTATGGGTGAGAATGTAGCAGTCAATATCTTATTTTTGAACAACTGTAAAACCTATAAATAAATAAATAAATGAATAGCCTTTATTTCCCTTGTTGTTTAAAATATTACATTTCATTCACTTCTCACTTAGGTTGTGTCAGATTCTGTTTCATATTTAACTATGAAGATTTTTATAGTTGTTTGATATTAGGGCGGTGCCCGGGTAAAGGTTCTTCTTTCTTGCTGTAAAACCTATACTCTGCAAATAAATTATTATGATTATGATTAAAATAGGCCATTTGTACGACCCGCGACCCAATAGTTATACCGTTCTGCGGGGTGTTTCTCAATTTCGGAACGTTTCCGCTCGGAAACGAAGCGCCAATCAAAGACGCCAAACTGTCTTATTTTAACCAGTAACAGTCATCCACCAATCATAGAGGTTACAAGAAGTTCTAGGACTGGCGTTTTGTTTTTGAACGTCCCAAATTTGTGAAACACCTGGAATCCACACAACCGGTATTTATTTGCTAGTCAAAAATTTAGAAAAATGTGTGTAATCAATAGATAAATAAAAACAATAAATATTCCGGGACATATCACACAGCGCCATCTAGCCCTGATCAAACGCTTGTGTCGAAAATAGACAGTAAAACGTTTAAGATAAGCACTATTGCATTGTTTGTACAACATACCTACATACCTTATCAGTATATACCTATAAGTATTTCATGTGCAGTTAAGTACGCATTGCAGTGTATACAGGGTGACTAGCAATCTTCTTATCGAATGAGAGTGGCCAACTCCGGTGTCGAGAATTTATCAAGCCGCCCTAAGGGCCTCTGAAATGGCTTAACGACTGCCGCACTATGACACATAGCCGGACCAACAATTTAACGTGTCATCCGAGCCACGGATTCACCCAAAATGGAATGGCACTTTTCGGTCACCCATCGGCGTACTGACTGCGTCGACCTGTTTTTATACCTTCCATGAACGGTTTTTTGACCCTCTTCAGCTTTATTATGCATATGTATAGATTACTTATGGAAGCAGAAAATGTCTTCGATGAATTCTTTATTTCAGAAATTTAATGTTGTAATAAAGTTTTTTTTATTAAACCCTAGTAACCTATATATTTATTTCAAAACAACAAAAATTAATAGTAACACTTCCAAATAATAATAAAAAAATAAACATTATATACACATCATAAAAAAAAGAAAAACTAATCTACATTTTCAAAAGGTAGCGTACACACGCTACCCGCCCACCCCGGGTACGCTACCTTTTGAAAATGTAGATTAGTTTTTCTTTTTTTTTTATGATGTATATATAATGTTTATTTTTTTTAAATCCTTAGTTACAACACTAACCTTGTATATAGTAGGTATATAGTGTGAGTGCGTCGACATTCAGATAACCTCTGTAATCTGTTGCGCGTATAATATATACTTAGTCATAATATAACTGTTGTGTAATATGATAGTTTAGACTTTAGATATTAATTGAACAGACAATTATCACAGCGCCATCTAGTCCCATACTAAGCAAACGCTTGTGTTATGGGTGTCAGCTACTATACATATAATATATTTTATCTACACTAATGTTGTTACATTCTACTTATGTTTCCAATACTTGACTTATAATTACTACTGTTATAGCGCAGACAACAAAACACTCAATTTAAGCAATTTCACATGATGGTATAATATCCACATCGATATCGTAATATCTCACTATAACATCAATAAAACGCGACCAACCTGATTGCAGGGCCAATCAGGTTGGTCGCGTTTTATTGATTCGCGCAGCTGCGCTCTCGTTGGTTAGATTTTAATGGCGGCAAAATCACTGTGACAATACACGTACGCGTGAATCAGCTTTTACTCTTGTTGTTTGATTAATTAGATAATAATACTAATAAAGGTAGCGGTCCAGATGGAATTCCTCCTTTCTTCATACGTATATGCGGTTTCGCTCTCAAAGTCCCTCTGACAATCATTGTGAATAAGTCTATGAGGGAAGGGGTCTTTCCTGACCTGTGGAAAATTGCGAAAATCACACCTATATTTAAATCCGGTGACAAAACTGATGTAACGAATTACCGACCTATTAGTGTCCTAAATACTTTTGCCAAGTTATTTGAAAGTTTGGTTTATAACACTTTATACAATCATTTTATTTATTTATTTATTTATTTATAACGGTACACATAACAGAATGAGTTCATATATAAGCCAAATACACATTCAAAACTGGTTTTGAACCAGAACAAATCCCTCAGGTGAGTGTACACAGCTTGAACAATATGAATTTGATTATTATTTTCAAAAACCTGTGTTGGACAGAGAATACAGTACCTAACTGGTACTGTATTCTCTGTCTAACAAACAACAACGATAAACAAGGACAACATAATTACAGACTAAACATAGACTGCACTCAAATCAGCATGGTTTTGTCAGTGGCAGATCTACTGCCTCTAATCTATTAACATACACTAATTATTTATGCCAATCATTTAATAACACTTCCCAAGTGGATTCAATATATACAGATTTTTCTAAAGCATTTGATTGAGTAAATTTTTATATTCTTTTAATTAAATTACATCATTTAGGATTTCACGGCAATCTCCACCGTTGGCTTAGCACTTATCTTATGAATCGTACTCAGCTTGTTGCTCTGTACGGTTTTGACTCTATTCCTTTTGAACCAAAGTCAGGAGTGCCTCAAGGCTCAAATCTGGGACCTCTCTTGTTCCTTATCTTCATAAATGATCTTTTGGATAAAATAACTTGTCAATGTTTAGCATATGCAGATGATTTAAAATTATATGCAAAAATATCAAATGTAGGAGATTGCTACATACTTCAACAGAACATAAACACTCTGTACGATTGGTGTATACATAATGACATGGCTTTGAACACTAAAAAGTGCCATTTTATCACTTTTACTAGAAAACGCAGAACAATATTGTTCGACTATTGTATAAACAGCATAAAATTAGATAAAGTTAACATTGTACGTGATCTCGGAGTATGGTTTGACGAAGAATTAAATTTTAAAACACATTATGAAAATATTGTTAAAAAGAGCAGTAGAACACTTGGTTTCCTAATGCGCACGGCTAAGCCGTTTAAGCAAGTAGAATCATTAAAGGTATTATATAATTCCTTAGTAAGGTCACAGCTCGAATATTGTTCAAGTGTCTGGTCTCCTATTTATAAGGTCGACAAACTTAGCATTGAATCTATTCAAAAACGATTTATTAGACATCTGAGCATTAAATTGAGCTTGAGGCGATCTATACCAGATTACGAGAATCGCTTGATGCGCTTTGAGTTTCAGAGTCTTGAGCATAGACGGAGTGTTTCTGACCTTTGTATCCTACATATGATTGTAAATGGGGTTTTTTGTGAACCTCTGCTAAATGATGTTAAATTTATAACTCGGAAATTGTCTACTCGGAAGCCTACCATATTTGCTATTCCTATTTTCTATAATAACATTGGTCATAACAACCCATTGTTTCGTATGTGTCATTTGTACAATAAACTCAGTAGTAAAGAAAGTACTAAACTAGATATATTTCATCACAACTTAACTAAATTCAATAACTTACTTAATAAATGTAATATTACCGCTTATAATAGTGACGTTTACTATAAACTTTAAGAGTACAACATTATATTGTAAAGAAAGCTGTACACAATAGTTAGACTTACAAATTTATTTATTTTTTTACATACGAGTTTGTTTTTTATTATAAGTTTTAGTTTGTAAGTTGTTTTTGTGTCTTAAATAAATAAATAAATAAATAAAAATTGCCTTAGTGAAGATAAAGTAGTGTATGCAACTGCATATAACACGGGTATTAAAACACTTGTTACTATTATGAAACTCACACTCGTGTTTTAATACCCTTCATTATATGACAGTTGCATAAACTACTATTATGAAGTACCTATGAATCAATTTTTTGTAAACGGTTTTGTAACTCTGTTTAATACATGTAATTTTTATTTTATAATAGGTTTTTTGGAGATAGAATATGTTTGTACAGTTATTTCTCCCTCTTAGCCTCAACATAATCTAATGATGCCTTATTTTGTGAGATGATCTAACAAGTGTTATACAGAGGAAAAAATATTCAATTTTATCGTACTTTGTAAAGATATATATAATAAAGCTGAAGAATGGCGTAAGTCTCAATAAAGATATTAAAAAAAATGTTCGGCAATACTTAGGATTGATAACAGAACAGGTTCCAACAATTTATAAATCTTTTGTCTGTTTATTTAAACGCTCATCACTCTAAAACGGCTGAACGGATCATCATGATTTTTGGTATGTAGGTAGTATAAGGTCTTAGGAGTGTTATTGTCAACTTTTTATCCTGAAATTATGCGAGCGAAGCCACGGGCGTCCACTAGTCTCTGAGAATCCGAGGATATGATGATAAAATTGACAGTTAGTATTAATGATGTAGTTTTTTTTATAGTATTTTCGGTATCTTGGACAGAACCCAAGGCTTTCCAAATCGATACCTTAATTTGCAAACCTACCAACTCCTCTGGAGCAAATTTTACAGGAAATACTTAAATGTTCGTAATAAATTTATTTTACGCAATAAAGAAAAACCAAAAATCCTGTTGGAAATGAAGCTTTTTATTTATCTAAAAATAGTTAAAAATCAGTTTTTTTTTAGTCATTATTAGGTTTTATGGTGAAAAAAGGAGTTGTTAGATTTGGTTTAAGCAATAAATGAAACTAAAAATGGAGTTGTTTGGTTTGGTCTTTAATAATGGTTAATTTACACGAATAAAAATACTTAATTTTCATGAGGCAACGCATCGTAGTAAGCGTGGTAATCACGGGACATGGTTGATTTAAGTTGCTGAAGATCAGAAAATTTCTTTTTTGTGATTTTTTTCTTTCGTTGTATAATTTTTGGAGATCCTCCACTCGCACGGGGATAACTTGAGTTTTCCGTTGATTGAGGATCTTCCACTCCTCGCCAAACCGCAGCTTGTACAGTACATCCCCATTAGGTCTGTACTGCAGAGCTCTTATATCAGTAACATGTAAAATAAACACTTGCTTTTTGTAAGCCCCCAAATATCTTTGCCGGCAGTAGTGAGAAGGTAGTTTAGGTAATTCGTCCAGAAAATTGTCCAAAAATGTATTTTCTGACGAACTGACTCTATTGCTGGCGGAGGTTGTTGACCGATTGTAAGGATGGAAATCATTTTCACCCGTTGTGGTTACTTCTGATGCCTTTTCTTCTTTCCAAGCCCAGCATTGGTAGGTGGTTATGGAAAAGTTGTTTATGAACAATGTCTTACACACTCTTAACATTTCATCGTTTTTCTTCAAATAATATACTATGGAGTTCGTTCTTTGTGACTTATTGGGGTCTTTTCTGTCTCTTTTTCTCTTCGGTTTAACACATTTTATCAGGCAATTAATAAAAATTATTTTCTCTGCCCAATCCATATCCCAAAATCGTCGAAATAAGCATTTTCGGTCGTTTTCAGATATCAAGTGACATTTAAATACTCCATTTTTATTTTCTTTACATTTGCATGGTGGTTTCATTTCCTTTTTTTTTTGTTTAGGCACATCTTGTTACCATTTTCCTTCAACTTTTCTTTTTCTAAAATATTCAATTCCCTTTTCTCTGTTAAGCCTGTTTATTTCAACATTCCAATCCTTTTTATCTACTTGACAACGTTTACTTCTCTTAACAAGTGGCTTATCGTCTTCGGATTCTGAACTTTCACTATATTCAACTAATCTGGTCACATTTCTATGTGATGATGAAGTGATAGCTTCCTCTACTCCAGGGCTAGGGTTTATGTTAATGTTCTGTGTGCATGAAGTGCTTGGAACATCATAAACGCTAGAGGGAACGTTTATATTGTCATTTAGCAAGAATGATGTGGTAGTATGTTCATCTATTATAGGGTTTATGGCAATGTCGTCTGGTGGGGGTATGTATTGATCAATAAACTCAATTTGAACATTGCTTGGGACATTAATATTGTCATCAAATAATAATAAATTGTTAACTTGTGACACATCATCGGTGTTCGTTGTAGCTTTGTGGAGTTGACATTCTTTCTGGAAGTAGCTCACAATAGTTTCTCTCTTCCCTCACGATAGATTCATTCCCCAGTGCTACGTATGATTCTAATAGTGTTACAGTATTTGAAGAAATGTGAGTATCAAATACACATCAAGGTCAACATCAGAATTAGTAGCAATGGAAGTTCCTTCATAGAAGTTTGGGAATTGGTTAGCTTTGAACAATGCATTATCAGGGTTAGTAATGTCGTTATTAGCAATATTGTTTGCATGCATTGTTTGCACAGCAAGTAACATTCTTTTAGCTCGTGCTTTAGACATATTCCTGCACCAAAGAGAAAGAAAAACATAAAGAACGAAACAAAATAGCATCATAACAGAAAACATCATTCCAAAGTTTCACAACAAAAAACATAATTTCCAGCATCGAAACATGATCAAAATAAATACTTAAACATAGCAAGCTATTCTCTACATAGGTGTCAACTGTCCAAAGTATCATCCTATATTAGACAAACTATAGAGTACCTAATTAACAATTAAATAGAGCTACATAACTATTGTAACTGCATGTTTGGTTGGTGGAAACACATGGTTAGAAAAACACTGCACCAAAAAATATTAGGCCCACAGACAGTACACAAAAACTTTGCGACAAACATATCAACTCCAAGCATCGCACCAAAATAACCATAAGTAAAATCTAACAACTCCAATCCCCATGCAAATTTTCCAAAAATATGTTAAAATAATATTACAATACTGTTTAAATCATAAATACACTTACCTTAATATATCTTCTACTGTTTTTAAGCTTCAAGCGGTGACAAAACACAATTTAACCATATTTGTTTTAAATAAATCTTCGGGAGCATGCGTACGCTCCTGTGACGCCATACAAAAAGGCCGACTGCGCGGGAGTTATTTGATTATCTTGTCAAAATCGTTGCGGTTCGTTTGACGTGGAGTTGTTTGATTTTCAAATGGCGTTTTACACAAAAACAGTTGGGAATCATGGAGTTATTTGTATTTAAAAAAATAGAGCAAAAAATCTAGTTTCTGCCAGTATCAAATTGTCATTTTCGTGAAAAAGTGGAGTTATTAGGTTTGCAAATTAGGGTATCGAAATGGTGTTTATACATTGACATGGCTAGATCTATACACGCAACTCGGCGATACGTTCTGTATTGCACGAGTGTGCCAAAATGTACATTATGTATATATTCCACCGTCGAACAAGCAGGAAGTCAGCGGGGCGTCACCGGTTTATGGTGGAAGTTCCAAGGACTCGCACGAAGCGCTTTAATTCTACCTTCATAGTAAGGACAAGTAATAAATGATGCAGTTACTTACAGCTTCCCAGCGCGTGGCGGTGTTGGGAGTGACGTATATCTTGAAGTCGATCTTCACCGGACGCACCTCCTTGCGCTCCAGGATCTTAGCCAACACCTGTAACATACGGCATAATAACTATAGAATATCATTATTAATATTAATATCATAAGAATATCATACATAACTTTATTGCGTATCCTAATGTTTTTTTGTATTAATAGGTCCGTTCATGTGTTGCCCAATCCAAAAATTGAAGCGCCCGTAGCTCAGCTGGCGGAGGCAATCGAATGCGATTATTAATCTAAAGCAAAGGTCGACGCGTTCAGTACGCTGATGGGTGACCGAAAAGTGGCATTCCATTTTGGGCGCTTCCGTGGATCGAATGACACGTAAATTGTAGGTCCCGGCTGTTTGTCTAGTATGGCAGTCGTTAAGCCATGTCAGAGGCTCTTAGGGCGGCTTGATAAACTCTCGACACCGGCACCTCTGGCTACTCTCATTCGATAAGAAGAATATGTGTATTTAAATAATATAGATCTCGAAATGTATTTCACTATAAGTCTGTGTTTAATCTAATTACATCTTCGTTTTCACTACAAGATATAAGGCACACTATACAACGGATGTTGAGGCAGTTTTTTTTTATAGATAGAGTGATTCAAGTGCAAGGTTTATGTGTATAATAACGAGTGCGAGACTTACCGCATGGTTGTCGTGCTGTGTCGCGCGCTGGTGCGGCGCCGTGTCGCCGGACAGGCTCTCGCTGCTACTGCTCAGAGAGCTGGCGGAGCTCCATAGCAGGGCGCTCAACAAGTCACCTAGAATGAAGGGAGTGGGTTTAAATGTGGGTCAAGTGATGTGGAGGGGGTGCTCTTATAGCGACCATAAGATTATGGGAGGTAATGTTATCATTTTGGCTGTTTAGGATGATTTAAGGTATTTTTAATTAAAATATCTAATATTATTGTTGGATTTTCAGTTATTTTTGGGGGCATGTTTGTCCCTATGGATGTCAATGGATGAATTTTTGCTTACTCGGTCTATCTTTTAGTACTTTAGATAAACCAATTATTTCAAAATTTTACAACGTAATATTTATATATGTATTTTATACGTATGGTATGTATTCATAAATAAATTTGCAATATTTTAATTTATAGTATTTTACGAAATAATGTCCTTCATTAGGTAGCAGAGGGGAACTTTATATACATATAACACAAGTATACCTATGTAATTTGTACGACTCTCTTTCTTATTTTTGGCACCATTTAGACACCGTTTTCTCATATTAGTCTTTTCCATGGGATGAGTTGGAAATTGTCACTTTATAAATCTTCGAATGGCAGTACATAGTTGAGAAGCGGAATCACGTTGCCTGGTGGTAAATGTATTTATCAAACTTTGTTTCTACTTGTCTCAACTGTAAGCTAGTTATTAAACTTCCTTCCATTTTTTCACTGAAAAGCCTAGAATAAACGATGTAGGCGTTGTTCATAGATATATCGAACCAGTCGACAAAATGCCGCCAGTAATATTTTAATTTAGATCTTCGTTCCTGCTCGTAGCACATCTTACGTTGGTCCATTAGGTGAACCCTCTCCCCCCATATTTTTATTGTAATGTGCTACGATTCGAGGGCATTACACATCAATTTTCCCTGCTGTTGTTTAGTTTTAGAGGTCACAAAGTCATGTTGTAGCGACTCACGGTTGTTGTCGTCGTGTGTGGGCGTGGAGGGGGTAGCGGGGCTCGCGGCCCCGCCGCCCGCCCCCGGGGGCGGCGCGCTGCTCGCAGGGGCATCAGGACCACCACAGAGGCCCGGCGCCCAGGCACAGCGAGAAGCACTCGGCGTCCGACGCCGACACGGCCGAGCGCTTGCTGCCCGCCGACGCGCTCAGGGACGCGCCGTCGCCACTGCAACAAGGGAAACATACTTTAATAAATCATTCATTAACGCTTTGACTGCTCATAGCGCACCTTTGCATTTATGCCTGGAACGTAAGAATGCGTTTTCCATACGCTTCGTAAATTGAAATTCAAAAAGAGGGCATATTAAATAGTCATACAAAATAAAGAGGGCAGCGAATGCGTTATACATGCCAAATTTCAGCCCGATCCGTCCAGAGGTTTGGGCTGTGCGTTGATAGATCAGTATGTCAGTCAGTCACCTTTGAGTTTTATATATTTAGATAAAGCGATTACATCCATACGTAGACATACTGTAGGCAGTAGTGTTGTTAATGTCATTATACTATAGCAGCTAACTCATATTTCGCGAAAAAAAAATCACAAAACTAACCCTATGACTTATATGATAAAGTGTATCGAAATAAGATGAAATACTCACGGCGACATACATTTTAATTAGGTAATTAATTTAAATTTAATTTATTCTAAGTGAAGAAAAAAGTAAAATAAAAACACATTACCAGTAAAACACAATCCCACGACTCAACAGAACGGGTTTACTTATCAAATCAGGCATGTTTAGTCCTTTCGAAAACAGAAATAGTACTAAAGTTGTTCATCGGACAGACAATCTCGGAATAATATTTACTTTCTTATCAGTGGTATTATGCTTTATGGGCTATTGTGAGGAATAGACGCATTTGTGATTAATACTAGTTTTGTAGCACAGTTTCTGTTGTAATGTATATTCTAAATAGAGTTATTTTTAGTGTTTCTCTCTCTCTTGATTCGTATTTCCTCATGACTGAGGGTCGTGACTCCCCCGCAGAATGTATTAATTAGGGGAGCTTTATTGGGCAGATACATCGTGGTGGGCGCCCAGGTCCTTCCACGGAAGACACATGTCCTCGGATATTGTGGTCCTCAAACATGTCGGTTTCCTCACGATGTTTTCCTTCACCGCTAAGCGAGTGCAAAATCCACACTTAACTTGAAAGCACAAGTCATTAGTGCAGAGCCGGATTCGAACCAGGGTGTGTCTGGATGAAAAGCAGACACTGGAGTGGAACCGCTGAGCCACACTCGGTTTTTAAATAAGTGTAGTTAAATAAGTAACTGAGCTTAAGTGTTGGTATTATTATATATTTGTTTGTCTGCATTCAGATGTCATTTATCCGCATGTAAAATACAAACACAGGCACAGGTAACTACAGTAGATCTTAATTAATTGAAAGTTTCACCATTACAGCCTCACATAAATAAAATAAATAATAAATAAATAAATATCCTGGGACATTGCACACAGCGCCATCTAGCCCCACACTAAGCAAACGCTTGTGTCGTGGGTACTAGATAACGGATATAATACTCATATACTTTTCTTTTGTATATACATACTTATTATACATACAAACGACCAGACTCAACACAAGTAATTATAATTTTTTAAAGTGCATAAATACTTGTGTCATGCGGGAATCGAACCCGCGACCTCTAGATTAGAAGGCAGAGCCACTACCAACTAAGCTAACAGGCCAGTCAAAAGGTCATAAGGTGCGACATTATAATTTTTTTTTTAAATTCGTAAGGTATGTAGTTACTTGATTAAAATCAAGATCTCCAGGAGCTTTAAAAACTCGAAAGAGAGAGCCAACCACTCTTACACAAACACACAGCATTTATTTATACATACATCTATTCTCCATTATTCCCTATCACATTTCAAACATCATGAAATCTCAAGACTGTTGTTATCATTATTTTATGAGGGTGATAAAAACGAAAGTGTTATTATGGACTATAAAATGACTTCAGATATAAATACTATACTGGGTACGAATGTGGTTTAGTTGATAAGAAATCACATGCATTAGGTCTAACTGAGTTTAGTAGTTTTTGTCCAGTGAAATGGTTTTTTTTTTCACTTGACTTGGCAAACTGGTTATCTCTTATCGAAACGACAAAATTACGGCGAGAAATTTGTCAACTCCAAATGGCAAACTAGAATAAGAATAAAAACTATTGGTTTCTCGCTATTTCTCGACAGTGACGGACGACTACATTTAGATATGCTTGTCACAAGCTTTTGTCGACAAAAACGAAAGTGGAATATAGTGTAACATACGTGGAATGGCATGAAACTGGCACTCAAACGAGGCTACAGAAGCACACTTTGAGTGATCGGCAACATATTTACACACTTAATCATATTTTGACTGACGGACTCCCTAGATTTAAATAATCTTATTTTTGTTTGCATATAATGTCACTAGTTACGTTGATATTTACTTTGCTAATTACATATTGAACGGCTCATCATATCATACCACCGCCCACCAACGCAGCGGCGCACGGTGGGCTGAAAGTTGACTTTCATAGACTTAGGGACTTCAAGTTGAAAGTGATGTTTTTTTTAATGGAATGTAATTACTCGTGTTGCTTGGTCGTTTGTATGTATAATAAGTATGTATTTACAAAATAAAAGTATATAAGTATTATATCCGTTATCTTGTACCCACGACACAAGCGTTTGCTTAGTGTGGGGCTAGATGGCGCTGTGTGCAATGTGCCAGAATATTTAGTATATAGTTTCGGCTTTTTTTTTTTTTTTTAACATGAAATAGGCTTACGCTTGACTACAACTTGCCTGATGTTAAGCAACGTTATAGTCTACGATGTAGCGCGCTTGCCTAGAAGAAACCGGTTTACTCTCGACTTGAAGACCGACAAATTATAGTTCAAGGGGAATAGAGATTCGGGCAAGGAGTTCCACAGTTTGGCTGTTCGCACGATGAAAGTCGAAGCAAAACGCTTGGTGCGAGTCTTTGGGACCTCAACTGTATATCGGTGCCTCCTTGCCGTGCCTCTACTCGTGCGATGGTGAAATGGGGCTGCAGGAATTAAATTATGCAATTAGGCTTGCATTATCGGTACCGACTACCTAAAATATCCGTTGAGAACATCTACGTAAGTTGTTTACGTATTTTTATCACTCGCTTGCCACGAGCCGATGACTAATGTCTATGTAACTAAATCGTATTCAGGGTTATAAGGAACGTATGTACTTAGACTGGGAAATATGTAAGTATCTTATCTTCGCTTGAAACGTACTTGAACATTCACACACACCAGCCCAAGCGGAAGACCAGCGCTGGTTGCTTCCACACAACCAGCATTATGCTGAGTTGGGGCTGTGTTGTGCCAGATATTGTTTGTTTATTATGTTTTTACTCGTGTTTGTTTTTCTGTTAAATCTGTCACAATAAAAGTTTTCTTTATTTCTTTCTTACAAGTTAATATCATACATAGGTATGGGCAGATGAGTTTTGTTTTAATAGAGAAGGATTTTGATAAGTAAATTTTTTTTTATGCTTAATTGGTTTGCATTTGATTACACTTTACTTTCTTATGTTTGATTAAAACACCATTATTTTAGAACATATTACCAAGAAATATTTTGGAAGAAAAAAAAACAAGTATCTTGAGGCCAGTATGCTGGGCACGCTGCCCTCTGGTAGTGGGCTGGAGCACTAAGATTATCTTTAGGCTTTTCTAAAGATTTTCTAAGTGCCCCTTTTTGTAGTTAGAAGTAGTATGTATAGTTTTTCTTCCCTTCAAAAGATTAACTAAACGGTTTTCACTCACGTGTAAATCGCGTAAATCGTTTACGCGTTTCGGATGTTATGACATCCATCTTCAGAACGTTCGTTCTGGGCCGCGGCAGCACGCAGACTGCGCGCCGCCGCGCGAGCGGCCCGCCGGGACACGGGCGCGGGGGCCTGTGGTGGCGGGGGTGGAGGCGAGACGATGTTACTACTCCCGGCCGCTTCGTTCTCGGGGTCGGGTTTTCTTGCCTTGTTTTTATATTTTATTATTGTAAATAAATAATTTTAACAGTATTTTTATTATTGTATTTTTGTGGTAGGTAAACCTTTGCCCAGCAGAGGGACCGTGCAAGTTAAATAAAATCAAAAAGGTCAAATCTAATTGTTTTTGTAAATAATGTGACATAATCTACTGTAGTCTAAGATAACACGCTTTCCTAGAACAAACCTATTTACTGTGGATTACCTCTGGATTGTAATTCTCCTAATATATATCAAAAAACGAGTTAACCGTGTATAACATGTTACAACCTAATGTTTCATTACATATGTACTTATATAAAATGTATACATACATGAACCATATTATAGGTACCTACATCTGACTAGAGATAACATGTTCTTATCAGTTCTCTCAACGTTATTCAGTTATTTAGGTTATATCATACATAGAAATATGTATCTATACTAATATTATAAAGCTGAAGAGTTTGTTTGTTTGAACGCGCTAATCTCAGGAACTACTGGTGCGAATTGAAAAATTATTTTTGTGTTGAATAGACCATTTATCGAGGAAGGCTTTAGGCTGTATAACATCACGCTGCAACTAATAGAAGCGAAGAAACAATGGAAAATGTGGAAAAACAGGGAAAATTATTCATCTTTGAGGGCTTCCGTTGCGTTCGCTGCGAAAACGGTTTAAAATTCAAAGAATTAATGCCCAAAATAACTATTTTACGCGGACAAAGGCACAGCTAGTCTATTTATATTTAGTGTTAAAAATGTAACAACTTACACTGGCAGATTTTTTATTTAGTGTTAATAAGTCATATATGAAGAATTTTATGTATTTAAATAAAAAATAGCCTTTAATTCTAATAGCTACCACATATTGTAGGTACTTAAATGATAAATAAGGCAAATAAATAAACATTTTTCATATTTCACTTGGTAATTTTACCAAGTACTTAAGTCTTTATAAACTTTGTGAGTAAATTTAGTAATAGAAGGTGCCTGTCTGGCAAAGGCCTCCTCTATTATCTTCCACTGTTTTTTTTTCTTTAAATGGATTTAACTATGCCAAACTGTTTCAAATGAATAAGTAGGTAATCCTTCTTGTGTATTTTTAATAATTTTCGTCTTGAAGTTTATAAATAAGTTACAGCAAGTCACGCTAAAACCTAGATTAAAAATCAAGGCTTTTTCCAACCAAAATTAATACAAATCACAATCAATTCAGCCATTTTGTGTGAAGCAGAAACAAACACACACACATACAATCTGTCTTTACAATATTACTTCTACATATTATTATATGTGTACACGTATGTACAACATTTTTGCAACTCTACATTTAGCAAAACCTTTTTACCGAGAACTGTTAGGAAAAACAATACAGTATTATGCTTTGTAGACACATTCGCACGTGTTTAAAAACGAGTGCCACAAAGATATAAAAACTAAATATTTATACGGATATTTGTACTATTTCTCTTCGCTTTCTGTCGTATTTCCTCATGACTGAGGGTCGCGACTCCTCCGCAGAAGTCTCCCTCCCCTCCCTCCTCCCGCTAGGGGAGTTCTATTGGGCAGATACATCATGTATGTATGTAATTTTGATATTTTTAAAATGGAAGGCTTGTTTGCACAACGATTTTGGCTAAATATGTTTAAGAATCCTTGTCTAAGTGGACCTTAACCTACGTAAAGGAGTGGCAAAATAAATATAAAATAAATAAATATTCCGGGACATTGCACACAGCGCCATCTAGCCCCACACTAAGCAAACGCTTAATATGTTTAATGGTTCATCAAACTGTCTGAAATTATAGAGGTAAAAACAGTGGCGTCGAGTTTTTAAACCGCTTTATTGGCCTCTGACAGAGACTTAAAGCTGTTATGCTACCAACAGCTGGAACCTATGCTTTGAAGTGTCATCCGCCATACTAAATCGCCGTAATATAAATACCAGCCAAACATTACAAACATGAGTGCTAGCCGGTTAATACAACTAAATTCAAACATGACAAATTCACAGACGTTACATGTTAGAAATAGTGAGGCAAATTTTTTTGTTTTTACAAAAATGGGTTTGCACTTGACCGTAATTCGCCTGATGGTAAGCAATCATTACGGTCTAGGATGGAACGTGCTTACCCAGTAAGAACCGATTCACTCTCGCTTTGAAGATATAAAGTTATTTATTTAATAAACAAATAAAATAATCCTTACCGGTAAAGCTTGACCATTTTGTATTTTATACAAAAATAAACCTTCTAAACACAAAAACGAAATAAAACTCGTAGAAAAATACCAACAACAAATAAACTATCACAACAACTGGAATGTTTTGCAACAAATAAAAAAATAAACAAAAAAGGAATTAAATAAACACTTTACATTTCAAAGGAACTTTTCTGAAAAAGATTTTAATGCTGTATGCCGTATACAGCATATTATGTTTTTGGAGCAAAATTTTTGAGGTTTTTTCTTTAAAAGCGCGCGTTTTGGTCGAGATAAGATGTCGTACTGGTAGATTTCAGAAACAATATCGGAACCAAAATAAAGCTGCTTTGCCAAGACAGGAATAGCATCGTAATAAAAGTGAGAGAAATGTAGGGGGCAACACCGACTTACAAAACACGAGACCCCCAATTTTAAAGACTCAAATAGTCGCTTACCATCAGACATTTTATCATCATCATGTCAGCCCGTGTTCACTCACTGCTGAGTATATGCCTCCTCTGCAAAATACCACATAGTACGATCTCCAGCCTGTCTGATCCATCTCCTACATAATATATTATGGTCAAGTGCAAATCTAGAACTTTAAAAAAAATGATAGTTGGCAGCTTGGCAGTTAGGTTTAAATTATTTTAACAAACTTCTTCGAGAGAAAAGCAGTATGTATGTATTTGTACATTTACATATGTGTTAAGATATTGAATCAGGCGTTACTTTGCGGATATCCATTGTAAATGAAGTTTAGGAAAAAACAAACTAAAACACTATATCTTTTTTCAGAGTTCCATATACATACATATGTGTGTTAATGTGTGTGTTAAAATTTGATACGATGTACGATGATCTATTAAGACGTCTATGTAGGTCGCGTCGGTTATACATCTGTATTCTATGGTGTGCGTAGGTGGAGCAGGTACGTTTATAGGTTTGTCTAAACAAAGATGCACTGACGACTGACTGTCGATTTCATCAAAGCTTGATGGATTGATTGATTGATTAATACTTTATTGGACACTTACATAAAAAATCATAATACAAAACGGGAACAAAATCTAATGCCACAAATGGCGGCCTTATCGCTAAAAGCGATCTCGAGGCAACCGTAGGATGGAAAGGAAATTATAAAAAAAATTACTAGACGGGGTGTACTGTACATGTACAATAACGAACAAAGCTTGGTGCTTTAATATAACCGTTTCGCCCGATATTAAATAGTTCAATATAATTGGGCGTTTATTGAATGTTAAGTCGCTGAATTGAGAGTGACCAACTCGATCAAAACAAATGTCTGGCCTTGCTCAAAAATAGATATTTTTCATTAGCATTCGCTATTTTGCGATTTCATTTCCTCTAAATAATTGGCTGATTTCAAAACTTCAACGAAAGATTTTTAAATATTCGATTATCCCTGCATTAAGCTTGTCACTTCATATACAATGAAACAAATTCTGATATTGTAAAAATATTATTTGAAAACTCATACTGATTATTAAAGGTATTCGAAAACAATTTCGCCCATAGCAAAAACCTTAATTGATATTGAGATAATGAATGATTTGATCTACCAGTCCATACTTAGAAAAAATTCAGTCAATGACCATAAAAAAATGAAGACTTCAGTTTTAAAGGCATCGTTTTATGATAATAACATTTTAAACCACATTTTTACCATAATAATATATAGTTAAATATTTCCGGACATTGCACACAGCGCCATCTAGCTCCACACTAAGCAAACGCTTGTGTCATGGGTACTAGAATAAGAAAAGCCCTGCAAATTTAGTTTTAAATATAGTTAAGTAAGGGAAAGAGAATTTCCTCAATGTAAATATTATAAAACTCATAGGCGACTGACTTATATAGTGATCTATCAACGCACAGCCCCAACCACTGGACGAATTGGGCTGAAATTTGAAATGTAGGTAGATGTTATGTCGTAGGCAGGCATCCGCTAAGAAAGGATTTTTGGAAATGCCACTTTTGGAAATAGAGGATGCAAGTTTTACTTATTTATGCGAGCGAAGTCGCGAGCACCCACTAATTGGAAAAAAACATCCCATTTATTCATTTGCCAAATTGAAATAGGTTTATTTGCAGCCACATTGTCAACACATCGAAATAGGCGGGGAATTTGGGCCAAACCCGTAATTTTTCCAAATGTCAATGTTATAAACAAGAGAAAGTTGTTTTGGCAGATGTTCTGATGATGCTATTATACTTACTATAACATATATTTGTATGTGTACATATGTCTTATATTCTTAGAGATGCCAAAACTAAAGTTGAATTTAGTGTTGGCAACTCTCACCCGATATTGCATTGGTAACAACATTTTATTTTATGCAATAAGTACATTTTGAGTTTTAAGAAGTTTACTATTGTAAACAACACATATTCCTACATCTATCTACTTCTGTCTTGTAACTATGGAGTTATGAATAAATAATTTGTATTTGTATAATTATATTATATTAGAATATAACAAGTTTTTCATACATAGTTTAAAAATTGCCATACAATAACAGCTAGACTCCAGATTCAGATATTTATTCATAACAAACAGCAAAAAAAATATTTCCTTTCATACACATAAAACACATGAGAGTTAGATGTATTTTTAACAGACTTCAAAAAGGAGGTTATCAAGGCTCTTGAAAGTTTTTTTTAGCTTGACTACAACTTGCCTGATGTTAAGCAACACTACCTACGATCTACGATCTAGCGCGCTTGCCTAGAAGAAACTGGTTTACTCTCGACTTGACGACCGACAAATAATAGTTCAAGGGGAATAAAGATTCGGGCAAGGAGTTCCATAGTTTGGCTGTCCGCACGATGAAAGTCGAAGCAAAACACTTGGTGCAAGTCTTTAAACTTATGTTATGATTGGTATTTTATTTTAAATTCAAACAGGTTTGCACTTGACCACAGTTAGCCCGATGGTAAGCTAACTAAAAAGCTGTGCTCTGAGGTAGAGTGTGCTTACCCAACAAGAACCGGTTCACTTTCACTTTGAAGATTAGTAGGTATATGTTTTTTTTCTATAAATTAGGTTAGATTATAGATTATATTATAGATAGATTTAGGTATGGTCTAGCATGGAGCGTGCATACCCAGTAAGAACCGAATCACTCTCGCTTTGAAGATCGCAAGGTTATAATGTGCTACATTTATCAGTTGTATTAAAAGAAAAGGAAAAACAAATGAATAGTAAACCGGACACATTTTTGTCTTTAGTCCAATTTTGGCATATCCATATTATAGCTGATGGCAAAGTTTCAAAAAACTGGCGAATGACGCACGTGTGGTGTTACAAATATTACAATAACAGTATAACAATGTAATGTAATCTATTTATTCATTTGAGCACCAGCTAAAATTATAATTATGGAACATCTCTCTTAGAGTTGCATTTCCCCATGACTGGCTCCCCAGTCTGCTTAGGTCTGCTTACTGTTTGCTTAGTTGGTAGTGGCTCTGCCTTCTAATCCAGGGGTTGCGGGTTCGACTCCTGCATAACTCAAGCGTTTGCTTAGTGTGGGGATGGCACTGTGTGTAATGTCCCGAAATATTTATTTATTTAATGATTTATCAAAATTACCAAAAAACCTAATACTTATTTGTATGGATCAACTTTTATGCAGACTTCTAAAAGACATAGGTAGTATGAAATTTGTTGCTTGTAACATCTGACTTTAGCAGGTTGTATTAACTAGAAACAGCATTAATTTGACCAATAATATTACAAAAGTAATCAATCAATCTTAGGCAGAAGTGTATAAAAACAATACTTTCATATCTTATATTTGATAACTCTTTTTATCTCTTTGCATGCTATAAATATTTTATTTTGTTTTCATTTATTAACATGAATCATAAAACATTGATTAAACTGATTGGAAGACTGTGGAATTTCCTGTCTTGTCTGATTTAAGGTTTTTATCAAATCAAATGTTTGTAACTGTAAAGAAGTTTGAAGGCAACCCTCTATCTAATCCTAATCTATATATATAATAAAGCTGAAGAGTCAAAAATCTGTCCATTGAAGACAGTAGAATAAATAATCATTGGGTATACTTTATATCAATAATAAAACTTTATAATTTTTGTCTGTTTATATATTTCTCTGTTTATTTGTGTCTCTGTTTGTCTGTTTATTTAAACAGTCATCACACAATGGATCATCATGATTTTTGGTGTGTAGGTAGTATGAGGTCTTAGGAGTGTCATAGGCTACTTTTTATTCAGAAATAATGGGAGCGAAGCGGAGAGCGTCCACAAGTACTTTAATAGAATTTCAAAGTGAAGATATCAAAATTATCACAACAATGTCACATGGTTTGGCTTGAGCATTGTTTACATGTTATTTAAACACCTCAGACAGTGTGTACAATTTTTGAGCTGGGTGCAAGCCAAAACAATTATGATAAAATATTAGTACCTCTGTTCTGTTCCCGTGATAATTAATTGTAAAACTTATTGTCATAATATGAGCATATCTAATCAACTGGTATTTGGATTTTAGGAGCCCCCTAGTGCCTCTGATATACCATAAGCGCCACATAGCTGGTTTCAACTGGCCTGATAGCTTAGTTGTTAGTGACTGCCTTCTAATCTACTATTATGTACAATAAGAATTTATTTACAAAAAAAAGTATAAGTATTATATCCATTATCTAGTACCCACAACACAAATTTAGTGTTTGCCTAGTGTGGGGCTAGCCCCACAGCGCCATCTATTTATTTGTTTATTAGTTTGTATTTTTTTTTATTTTAGTGCCTAGTAAATCTGTATGGAACTTGATAGGATTGTTTTCAACTACAATTGAAATCAGTCATACACTCAATCAATGACAATCAGTAGCATTAGACCATGTTTCTTTCAATTGAGATCATTGAGAAACACATAACCTTGGGGATTGTAATATTTTACATACATAATGTACATACAATATGTATAATTTATATAATATATACATAAGTATGGATTTGGTATTTAGCAATAAGAAAACGGGTAATGATTACTTAGTATTAAGTATTAAATGCAAAAAGTATGTGTTACTTAAACTGTGCTTCCAATTCCTATGATTCTTATTTGACACCAGAATTTCCACTGTAATATATTTACTTGTTCAAAAGTCACATTGGAGATTTGAAGTTTCACTTGCAATAATGTAGATGTAAGTTTTTTTTTCTTTCTTGCAATTTTGTTTTGTGTGGTGAGTGGCATACAAAGAAACTAAAATTAAAGAGATAATTACTACCATCTTATGACATTAAGGTTAAATGTGTTCAGTGTTAGTTTCATCCCACTGCTGGGCATAGGACTCTCTCTTAATATGCCATTGGCTTCGATCTTAAGACAATGGTTATAAAAGCAATGTTATTATTAAAAGTTTTGTGACACATTTTTATCAATATGTATGTAACTAATAAGGTTTTCACTCACATGCAATTTCCGAAAACCGTTAACCATAAAAAAATCAGTGAAAGCCGTATTAGTTAAATACAATGTGTTGCAATGCAAGTGATAAATAAATAAGTATTCTTCTTCAGTATACTGTCTTGAACAAATCCAGGTATGATAGTCCTAATAATAGAGAAATAAAATTATGGTGAACAATATTGCAGATAATTTCATGCTTCAGGATTTTCCACTTTATTCGCTAGTACTTAAAGTTCATACTGTTAGCAAACAGCAAAGTTAAACCAGTAAAGTTGATTATTGATTTTTCAAGGTTGCTATGGCTTCCATCCAATTATTATAAGTATATTCAAGTTAGCAAGCAATGTCAATGCTATTTTGGTATTATTTCATAGCTACATTCTTTATCATTATCATTTATAGCTTGTTATAGCCCACCACGAAGCGAGTGTGGCTTTGTGGTTCCAGTGTCTGCTTTTCATCCAGACACACCCTGGTTAGAATCCAGCCCTACACCAATGACTTGTATTTTCAAGATAGGTATGTATGGTTTTGCACTCGCTTAATGGTGAAGAAAAACATTGTGAGGAAACTAACATGTTTGAGGACCATGATATTCGAGGTCATGTGTCTTCTGTGGAAGGACCTGGGCACCCACCACGATGTATCTGCCCAAGAGAACTCCCCTAACAAATTAATTCTGTGGAGGAGTCACAACCCTCAGTCATGAGGAAATCAAGAGAGAGATAGCCCACTACTGAGCAAAGGACTTTCAGCTAGTACACTACTTGTCCCAGTCCTGTGTAGAATCGAATTGAACTGCTCCCTGTAGTTTTTCTGTTCATGTCAACTCATCACAATGGTGGACAACCTCTATTATCAATATTGCTAGATTGATTATCATCATCATAAGAAGGTACTTCAAGCAATAAAGGCACCTCTTAACTGAGACTGTTTCAAGGGTGCAAAGTAGAATATAAGTGATCTGAACATGAACAGCTGAGTTATGGATGAACTATCAATATTTTAACACCTAAATAATACCTAAGCTAGTGTTTCTAGGACCTAACTTATCTTACATTGTCTTTAAAGTACCTAATCATAGATTTAGCAAACAGCTGGCAGTAGATTTTATAAGTATTTTGACAACTTTTCGCTAAAAACGTGTTATAGAATGTGTTAAAATTACCTTACTTTACAAGTTAGGTAATTTTCCATAGTCTGATTAAGTAGGTAGGTATGTGATTGTGAAAGAGGTAGGTAGGTAGGTCAAAAACAAATGAAAATGAGAAACAGATAATCCGAAAATAGAATGTTACAACATAGCATGAGCGTGTAATAATTCCTAACCTAAAAAGTGAAAACAGCAAGTCAAACAAAGGGGAAACAAAATCCGAGGAAATGTAAATTGTGAAATGAAGGTAAACACCCGATGACGTATTACCTTCAAGGACGATTCACGAATTCTAAAACAACTGCATTCTAATCACAAAATCAAATTTAAATTTTACTCCATACGACCGTATGACTAATTTTATGGGACAAAAACAAAAGAGATTAGATAAGAAACAAGAAACTTACTTGTATTTTTTCTTGGCGGTGATGTGTTCAAGACCAGCGAAATCAACATCGAAGTAGTTACTAATACTACTACTAAAATTTAACTGTTGTATTATCTTCGTCATCTTGGCAAATCGTAGTTAAGCCTTTCGGTACTTGGGTACGTAAATTACGGTCAAACCGTAGCGTAGTGAGAACTGCGCAATAACACAAACTTCGACAATGAAAGCAAAGTGCACAATGTTGAAATTGTTGCAATAAAATGATGACTGTATCGCGTGAAGTTCGCGAGAAAGTTGTATGCTACCAAAATGGAATGACGCGTGTTTGTATACAAACTCCATACGATTTTAGCCTTCTGAATTTACCCGCATACTACAATGTTCCATAATGGCCACCGGAAATGTGACGTTTTTTGATGTCTACGTCAGAGGATTACGTTCCATTCTTTGCAGAGTAGTTGGGTAATTGTACATTTTAGTTGGGTAGTTACAATTAAAATGTTTAGTGATCACTAAAAATCTAATTGATCACAAAAAATACACGTAAAACTATCACATTTGTTTGAATGATTAAATAATAAATAGTTCCGTGCTCACAATACATATCAGAGAACTGATTGATACGTTCCATTCAACGTATTTATTCAATAGGACAGTCTGTCAAATTTGGCATCAACTGTCACTAAAGTGTCAAAAGTAAGCTACAGCGTGAAGTTATCAACGAATGTGACGATCAATAGTGCTAGACGTCATTGCGTATAAACAAAATAATCGATAAAACTTACCGATTGCGAAAAATTAAAGATGGCATACTACTCAAATTCGAGTCGATACTTTTAAACCTTTGTTTCATATAACTTGTAGCCGGTGCGGCATATAACGTCATATCTCACTTTATATTAGCACTTCACTGGAATGATATCCACTCACTGGATATTTAGTTTTTTCTCTTGGTACAACATGTAGGCACTGAAACTCTCTTACTTTGTACTTTCTAGAATGCGGTTGGTTCCTCAGATACGACATTCAGGCTCGGCGGTTCTTGCACGACTGGAGTCCGCATCCAAGCTATATAAATAGCTATGTATTTGGGGTGGTTTCGTAGCGAAAATACAGGGTAGGTATTTTCAGTATTTGAAAAATCTATGCATATTATTATTTAAGTTTTACTAAAAAGCAAAATGTTTAAAACAAAAATTGTGAAAAAATCACACTATTTACAGTTGAAAGTTAGTGAGAAAGCATAAGTCTTTTATCACCTACAGTACAAAAATGACTGAACCGATTGGATGTAATTTGGTATGGATATGGATATATACATTGACTAAACTACCTATAGTTTTTTTATATAAAAAAGTAAAGTAAAAATATGTTTATTTGCCAAATGAAAACTTGACCTACATTTTATTACAATATTCATATTTTAGTTAGGTAATTAACAATACAATAATAGTGTTAACAGTAGACCCCAAACTAGGCGTTAGCCTGTATCTTGGTATATGATATATTGGTTATTTAAATTGATTTTAATATCATTTTCCTTAAATAAGCTTTTTACTTAGTGATCTATTCGTCTCAAATCAAATATGCGCACAAGTTCTTATTACTATTTTATAATAGGTATATAGTATAGGCATTTTGTCTGAGTAGGTATAGATTTACCCAAGTCATTGAATTTGTTGTTCTAATTAAGTACCATGCTTGTACGAACAATCAAAATGTGACTAGCAATATCGGAAGTCTAATGTTAGGTTATGAAATTGCTCATTAGATCAATATAATGACAAATAATTTAATCACGCTTTCTGAGTGCGGCAGTTATTAAATATAACTTTTGATAGTAGGTACAAAACATTAAGGTTTAGCAAATCCTTCCCCGTATGTTTACATCCACCCACACGTTTCGCGCAGGCGCAATAACACGCTTATGACGTCACACTCTGTTTACACCCCGAAACTTCGACGAGGCTATTGTTTGATTTATAATTCTTTGCTTTATGTAGGTACCTATTTTCAGTTTCTAAGTAATAATAATTATAAAAAAATCAGCTCGAAAAGAGGAGTACATTTTAATTAATTATGAACTACCTAAGATATAATTTTAATAAAATATTTTAATGCTTGGGTGGCATCCGATGATGATGATTATTGAGATAAATTAAAAATAATAGCGTCGGGACTCGGGATCTCCCTACAAAAAGATAAAACGCAGAAATGGGATTGTCATTTAAAAAGTTATTTCCATTTCTCCTGCTGTGCCCGGTGTAAAAAAAAATACTACTGATCTCTTCATTAGTCTCCATGATAAAAATATCTGAAAAGGCTTCAGATATTATATCGATATGGATTCGATAGTTTATGCCAAATTATTTCCTACTAATCCTATTTTAGAATTTAGCGCGTCATTTATAAGCAATCGACACTGATCTTCGATGAGTTTTATTATATTGAAAGAATATGTAGGTACTTCAACACACATACTCTTGCTTTAAGAATATTAATGGTATGGTGGGGGTGATAATATAAGATGAAATTTAAAAATAAGCAACGAATTTTGTGTTTCAAAACTCACAACTGTGTAAATAGGTGTAATAATATTATGTTGAAAGAAATTTGAATATTACCTACCTACTCCAAATAAGAAAAACACAGAATATTCCAATCATCTTTTGTTTTAATACTACTTAATCAGTTTATTAAATTAAATAATTTACTGTAAATACATGCTACTACTACAAACAATGCTGTGGTATTCTATTTCTGACCCAATTTCGACATGTGATATGGCACGAGCACAGTTATTGTGATTTTCTTCAACAAATTTCCATAAACCTGCTGCATCGTTATATTTTTCGGTTTGAACAGCATTGCTACTGTATTTTCGTCGTCAGCATAAGTCACTGTTACTGGAGATGGCGATTGCTTTGGAGTTAAAGAATTTACATTATTCGTTATAGGGTTTATATTCCTACACACTGCTTCTCTTGGAATCCCGATGTTCATATCCAATACATCAGCAGCTCTTTGACAAGGGATTTCAAACACTGTTTTTTTTGGAATAGAGCCTAAGTTGGTTTGAACATTTTGTTCGGGCACGAAAGGTAGTAGTGGTCTTTGAGTAGGTATTTGTCTCGTATTTGTAGAAATTGTTGGAATGCAAGACTGTAGTTGCAAGACTGTAGTCTTGGCATCAGCAGAAATCTGATTTGATTCTCTGACTGGTTGTGGTCGAGGTTTAAAAATTGGTATCATAGTTGACATTTCGGTTCTCGTTTGATCGTTTGAAATGTTTTGTGGATGTAAAGACGCTGATGTAATTTCTGACTGAGCATTTTTGTATGGAATGAGTTCATTTTGTACACAATATTCATCATCGGTTATGATTGGTTTTTCTAGTTGAGTTTCGCTGTCTTCTAAAGCTTGTTTTTCTTCAACTATGTTTTGGAATGAAGTGACGACATTTTCTTGATCTTTGTCTGACGTATAATTTGAGTTTTGTAGTTCTTCAGCTAAAGCGTTTTTGAGTAGGTTTAATACGCAGGAAAATTTATTTCTTTTGAGATTTGATGCTTCAATAAAAGCTTTATGTGATGCAGAGATTTCTTCCCATCTTGATTTGTTTTCTTCAATCCTAGATTCTATTGGGTCCTCATTGTGAGTTTGCGCCGTTGCTACCTAAAAATAGAAAAATATTTTTGGAACAAGTTATAAAAAGACTCCTAAATTCACTCCAATAAAGAATTATGCAAATGGTCTAAAGTTATTAGTTATTTTATTACAATAATTTAATACAAATAATGTAACACTTACATAGAAAACACAAATTACTGTTACACCCACAATTTTCATTTTCTAATCAATAAATGTGATTAAATTTGATTATACGTCCACCACTGCACATAATAGTTACAATATTCATTTATCAATAGTAAGGATTATTACAACCCGAACTTTATGTATAAACACTTTTTATCAATAATTTACATTGCGTCATTCACCGTAAATAATCGATTTTACAGACCTTACCACAACACTAGATAACGAAATTCGGTATTTCAAAATGGCGGCGGAAATGGCAATCAACATTACTACTTATTAATTATCTAAGATATTAAGCCATCATTTGGTTACTGTGTTTGTGTCATACCCTGATTAAATAATTTTATATCATCTTATTTGATTATCTTACTTAATTTCCTTTGCAATATGAGGTCAAATTCAGACTTCTTTATAGTGTCAATATCTTACAATATTATAATTATGGCCACAGATTATGTTTACAGTTGAGCGCTACCGTGAAACGGATATTTTTATAACATTGGCGGAAAACTTTGACAATACATACGTAGTAGGAAAATATGTAGGTAGAGATAAGTATCTGAAGCAAGTTAAACCATTTTAAGTATAAGTAAGTACGTTCCTTTCATCATGAATGAGAAATCTGGGGGCACGGCAGTGCCCCCGCCAAGTCGAGCGCGAAGCAAACACTGCCGTACCATCCTTTTCTCGAACCGTTTCGCCGCATTTTCAGCCCCCTATTTGAGAACCTCTGGATAGGATTAAAACGCTAAAATTTTCGTCATCTAGAAATTCGTAATAACACACTTGAAATCCAGAATTTCAAGTTGGTAGATCAATTAGTTCCGAAGTTATGCTAATGCAAAGTTTCGCATTTTCGACACTGACTCACTCATGATCATCAAAATAGAACTAGTACTTACCATAGACCTAGAGAGCTGAAATTTGGTACAGAGGTAGATTTTAGCGCCCACATAAAGGAAACACTACCAAAACAAGATTTATGGAAGATCTAGACTACCTAGTGACCCTGATGAAAAAACGTAAGAGTACAGCCAAACTATTAGCGTTTTTACGAGAAATATGACAACGCAGTACATTCGACGTCAAAGTGAGTGGGATGCGAGGCCGAAGGCCGAGTATCACCATCACTTTGGCCATCAGACCTTAGAGTAACATAAGGGATCTCGAAAACTATAAGAGATAGCGGGTTGGTGCTTGAACTAAATATGATGAGAACTGGTGGTATGTATCGGATCTTACAAAATCATCATCATCCTCAGCCAACTTTCTACTGCATTCAATTTTCTATAATATATATAACTGTATTCTACTCAATAAATAATATATATATATATAGGACAGGACGTGGACTAATATATATATATATATATATATATTAGTCCACGTCCTGTCAAAAAGAAGTGAAATCCCACCAAAAACATTCTGTAAAAAATTTGCCAACTCTCGATAGAGCTGCTTGTTTATCTCTAAAAAGTAATGAAATCTCTAGAATTAGTTAAGCCAATCTAGCCGGTTAATACAACTAAATTAGTTAAGCCAAGTCTAAGGTTCCTTACTGCGATTTATTTATTATTATAGTTAATTTTATATGACTTGGCCGTTGAAAATTCTTTACACGTTTAGTTAAAATGCCTGAAAGTTTTATTAAAAAAAAACAATACTGAGTTTAGTGATAACTAGTGCTCGCGGCTTCGCTCGCATTAAGAAGTAAAACTTGCATCCCCTTTTTCACCCCCTTAAAAGCGGCTTTTCCAAAAATCCTTTCTTAGCGGATGCCTACGTCATAATATCTACCTGCATGCCAAATTTTAGCCCGATCCGTCCAGTAGTTTGGGCTGTGCGTTGATAGATCACTATATCAGTCAGTCAGTCAATCAGTCAGTCACCTTTGAGTTTTATATATTTAGATGTAGGTATTTGTTCACTTACTTATTAAAGCAGTTTTTATTGTTTGCTTCTTTCTTTACCTATTACTAACCCTATATGTGATTTTTTATTAACGATGCAATGTAAAAATATGCATATTATTACATATATAGCAATTAAATAAATGGCTGCCTTTTAATTGTTTTTATAGACGTAGATAGGAACATTATTAGCACTTTCTTAACCGATAAAAATATATGAAAGTACATTCCATATAAATGCCTACCTAATTATAATTACTTAACACATACGTATATCAAATTACGGAGAATTTTTGTCACATATTTCTTAAATAGTTATTATGACATAGTGAACTATATAAAGAGTTTCCTTTGTCTAGCCTATGTCATTCGATAAGTTAATTAAAGAAAATGAAGGCATTTTTCTTTCTGTGTTTTGCCGTCGTGGCGTTTGAGGTAAGTTACTTAAGTTGTGTACCTACTTAGATCTAAGGGTCAATAATCACGATTAGGTATGAGTTTGAGCCTACTTAACTTTTTTAAGGTAGTTTTCGCTGTCGAAGCGGATTAAAGTTAATAGCACCCTTGTTGTTATGAATAACCACAAAACACGTATATGATACGAAAATCGTCGATAAGTAGGTACAAGTTGAACCCAATCTGATGTATCAATATATTTTTTAACTTAGCTTAACATAGGTATCTCACTATTATCCTTTTTTTTCTGACCATTAAATAAGCTATAGAAGTATTTATGTGGAACAAGAAATAAATAATTTATCTTTCTTTCCAGGCAATCAACGCCCAAGTGATCCGTTCCATTGCCCCGGGCATCATTAGCAACAACGGCTGCGGCTGTGGCTGCAACAGCATTGCCCCAGTTCTTGCCCCGATCTCCCCCTGTGGCAACAACTTCATTGCCCCGATCTCCCCCTGTGGCAACAACATTATTGCCCCGATCTCCCCGTGTGCCAGCAACATTATTGCCCCGATCTCCCCCTGTGGCAACAACATCATCTCTCCGTGCTCTTCTATCTACTCAGACATCGTATCTCCCATCTCTATCTTACCTTCTAACATAATTGCCGCTCCAGCACCGATATCATCTACCATCATTCAGCAGCCGTCTGTTGCAGCCAATTTAGCTGATACCTTATCTCTGTTGACTGTAAGCAGTCTTTTAGCAGAAACTCTACCTCTTTCGTCGAATGTTGTAGTGGCGCCCCCTTGTGGACTGTACGGAAACTACGGCGGTTATTTGTACTAAGTTTTGACAGCTTTTATCGTTTTTATGGATAGAAATGTTGGTCAATCACGTTTTTTTTGTTGATTTGAAATTGATTGAACTTCTTAGTTCGATAGTTCAAGTTATTGAACCAAGAAGTTCAATTGATTGAGGTTCTATTATAACCAAAGTATCTACGTTTATACAGTACAAACTTTGTAAAATATCAATCTTTTTGTAGGGTTCTTTACCCAAAGGGTAAAACGGGACCCTATTGCTAAGCCTCCGTCGTCTGTCTGTCTCCAGGCTGTATCTCAAAAACCGTGATAGCTAGAAAGCTGATTTTTTATTCCCATTAGAATTTATAGTAGGCTGAATGTTTGGACTAAAAAGTTTTAACTGTTTTTCATATCAGACATTTACAGAACAGTGGCTTAGCACTACACCAACGATGTACATTGTGAATTTCACAAATGATTCGAATAATCTAGATCGAATAAAGATTTTATCAAATTAATTAATATCTATTAAGTTTCGACGGATGAAATGTACATTGTATTGGATTGAGATTGCCTTTCGTTTATTTTTTGGAATTGCCAATGTAATATTGAATTGGTAAATTGGATGTGTGTATTGATATATAGATACACACATCCAATTATTCATATAATAATCATATTACAATCCAATAGATTGTTGATTTTCAACATATTTTCGTTTTGATATTGAAATTCGAGTACCTACATACATAGACTATACAGAAATGTTTATATAAAATCTATTTAATACGTACTTAAATCTAATTTTGAAAAACAAGATCCGTTTAAAACGTGGACTATTACGTACTTTGGGGGAAAAATTACAAATCCTTATCCGATTAGCAAATGTGAAGTACATTTTTCTTAGCACATTTTGAATCAGTTAGTTTATGATTGGATTTTTTTATAACTGTACACAGATCTGTAAAAGTTTCAGCAAGAGAATTTAATGATTTTACTTTTTGTTTACTTTGAAATTTTTACAATCGAGTCAAGAACTGATTTGCCAATTTCAAAGCAATTCGCCAGCTCTTGGTATAAAATTGATCGTATAATTTGAGAAATTCACAACTAACCATGGAACCTAACCAAACTTATTGATGTTTTATGACAATTTCTCTTTGTATACTCAATATTCTTCTTTCTTTCTGTTATAATGTTGTTTCTTTTTCCACTATAACTATTACTCTGTGTTCTTTTATATTTTTTTTTATCTTGTATATGTTTAGGTATATTTTTTCTCTGGCTTTAGCAATACGTTTTACATCAGAAATAATATTTCAGTATTTTCATTGGGAAATTCAAAATTTTTGCACTTTTGCATTCGGCTTAACTGATTGTGCAATTGACATCTATAAAATTGAAACAGCATTTTATTATTTTATAGGAAACTAGTGGGTGCTCGCGGCTTCGCTCGCATTAAGAAGTAAAACTTGCATCCCCTATTTCACTCCTTTAAAAGTAGCATTTCCGAAAATCCTTTCTTAGCGGATGCCTACGTCAAAACATCTACCTTCATTCCAAATTTCATCCCAATCCGTCCATTGGTTTGGGCTGTGCGTTGATAGATCACTATATCAGTCAGTCAATCAGTCAGTCACCTTTGAGTTTTATATATTTAGATTAGTGAAAATATAATAAGATTCGGATATTATTTTCACTCATTTCCCTATGTTAATTATAAAAGATAAGAAGCCTATTTTTTAATAAAATTTAAATACGACTTGAAAATATATTTTCAGCTGTAAAACATATTCTTTCAAAGTGCAGTCTTAAAATACATTATATTATTTTATGTATTACATTCCCTACAAAATCAGACGATGACCAAACGATATCTAAAATACGATATTACAAACTATGTACATAACATATATTACAATAAAGTAAGATAAATAAACGAAACTATTACAAACTATTTCTTGTTTATTATTACAATTATTACAATCAATTAGGTAACTAGGTATTACGTGACTTTTATATAATTATCATGTATTATTTTATCGCTCTGTAAGTTATATTTTATACCTATTACGAGTAGATGCATACTTAGCAGTTACAATAATTCATAATGACTAAATATTATAATTATATATATTACTAAATATGCACTACCGGAAGCCTGCGGCTTTGTTTAATGTTTGTCAAAAAAGGTTTGTTTTTATTTGTTGTTAAATAAAAGTAGGCGCATTTACAACCTCACGTTTGTAAATAAAGAATTAAAAAAGCCAATGACAATACCTACGCGTATTTTAACTCTGAATAAGCTTACGTTTGACTACAGCCCGCCTGATGGTAAGCTCCACTATAAGCTGAGTTAACACTTTTGTCAAGAAGAAACCTATTTACAGGGTTACTACGAACGCAATACCTTTGAGCTTTAGTACGATAAAAGCAACACAACTTTAGTTCTGCGTCTTACAGATATAATAAAATAGTTCTCCATCTATGAGAAGCTATGTTTCCTGTGAACTACAATCCAGGGTCTTCTAATCTAGAGTTAATAGGTATCTTCTAGGTAAGCGTGTTACACCCTAGGCTGCAGCAATGCTTAACATCAGACAGGCTGTAGTCAAACGCAAACCACGTTAAAAAAATCTACTACTCTTTCTTCGAATTTTCAAATGTCGTACCGTAGAACAACAGTTATTGTTACTGTTGCACTAAATTTACCCTTGAAGAGCTTATCCGTAATTTCAAAAGTCGCAGAGCAAAAGCTGGTGTAATTTTTTTAAAGAGATAGGTACATTTTGTAAAAAATATCTTAATATTATATTGCTTTTTACGCACTAAAAAAACGGTTTTGCGGTACCTACCACTATCCCTATTTATTCTGGACTTAAAGACCTATAGCTCCAAATTTATGACATTCGTCGTAAAGTTTAGTAAGTATATGCGTGTTTGGGCAATTCTAAATATATAAAACTCAAAGGTGACTGACTGACTGATATAGTGATCTATCAACGCACAGCCCAAACCACTGTACGGATAGGGCTGAAATTTAGAATGAAGACAGATGTTATGGCGTAGTCATCCGCTAAGAAAGGATTTTTGGAAATGCCACTTTTAAAAGGGTGAAATAGGGGATGCAAATTTTACTTCTTAATGTGAGCGAAGCCGCGAGCACTCACTAGTTTGCAATAAAATCCTAGATTCTAGGTACAGCTTAGGGCGTTCAGGACGGCCTCTAGACATTGCAGACATGCCCTAGGTCATACGATCGATGCAGTTACTAGGGATAGCTAGTATTTAGGTACTTATTGTAGTTTTCCGTATTGGAATATTGGTGTGCAATAAAAATAGATAGATAGATTAACTCTTTATTGTTGACACATATTAAAAAACAGTACATAGAACAAATTGCACCTTAACTAGTGCCACAAGCGGCGGCCTTATCGCAGCAAGCGATCTCTTCCAGGCAACCTTCGGCTGGAGATAAATAAGCAAAAAGAAAAATGTGGTGAACAACAAAAAGGAAATAAGAAATATTACTAGTATATACCTATATATATAAATAATGCAGTTAGTATCTATGTGCTACGCTTTGGTAAGGTGAAAAATATGGCATTTGAAGTGGTAGTTTAGATTCTTCTTTTTCTTATCGAATGAGAGTGGCCTACTCTGGTGTCGAGTGTTTTCAAACCGCTCCAAGGGCCTCTGATAGTGGTGGTAGTTTAGATAAAAATTATATAATTTTTTTTTGGTTACTAGCTCACACATTATTAAAATTATTTAAAAATGACCGACATTAACCAAGGTCCAGGACCGACAGGATTCGAACCTACATCTCAATGAAAAACATACAGTCTTCATTAAATGTGAGGCCTCCTAGCTAGGTTAAGAAGTATTGCTGTTTTCATGTCGAATTTCAATTTTCAGTATAGATTTTTATTTCAAGTACTTACCTACATAATTATTAGGGCCTTATTACAAAACGTGGTTTAAATATTAGTCTAGACCAAATCCGTTTTAGTTGTTCGAAAATTGTCTGTCTACTGTCATAATAATCGAACGGTCAAAATGTAATCAATGATATATCAACGACCCAATTAAAAGTTGTCATTTGATTGTTTATATGTAATGTTTGAACCACAAGAACCGACTTTTTATTTTCAAAGTCCTGGACTAATATTTAAACCACGTTTTGTAATAAGGTGGTTTCTGTTTTCAAGTAATCTCAGAGTGAAATTCCACATAAGTATTATTATTAGGTAGGAAAATAATTATACATATATGTTTTATGTAACAATGTATGTTTATTGAACTAAATAACTACATAATGCAGCTGGTTCGTAGTCCTCCTGCTGCGTTAATGGCGGCCGTGCCAGCTGACGGAACAGCGCCATCTACCGACACCAAACCGTAAACTGGGAAACAACCTGCGGAAGAAAATAGTACATAAAATTAATTATTGATCAAAATAGAAAGTCTATAAGAAATTTGACAAAACGGTGATGAGAATATTAATTAATATATTTAAGTAAATTACCACGCCACGCTTATTGCCACCTTGTTTCGTAAATAAGTAGATATGTCATAACAAAACTAAAATTGTAATTTTTTGAAAGTAAGCGCCATCTCTGCAAAAAAAGTTAAACGATTTGGTTTTGAAAAATCACGCATTTTCTAGATACACAAATCTATGGCCTTATCTAGGTCTCAATTTTCAGTTAAATCCTTTTGATCGTTCAAGTGTACAATGAATTAATGAACAAAGATTATCAAATACGGCAAAATCGCACCTTTATTGCATTAATGGGATGAATAAAGATCACTGGAAGGGACTAGCTAACATAGCACGGGTGTGCCCTCACCCAGTATGTTAGGTAGTAATTGAGAAATGTTGTAACACTTTTTCTGAATAAAAAAATTTTGAATTTGAATTTTGAATACTATGAATAATGATTAGTTTCTGCCTCACCTGTAACTTTGATAGAACCACCGATGGGTATGTCTCCACCAACAGTGATGTCGCCCAGTTGAAGACTGGGCACTATTTCTGTCACCAGTGGCGCCACCTGGAATGAAAAAGGACAACTGAGTCAAGGCTAATGCTGACTATCAGACACTCGTCGAATATTATGTATGAAAAAAAAACAGTTATATTCAATGCCAGATTATTGGTGAAGGAAAACAATGTTTGAATACCACCAAATACTAGAAAGTGCGTCTTTCTTGGACGGATAAAAGTGCCCACCAAGTATTTGCCTAAAAGAAATCCTCTAATTGTTTATATCTGTATACCGCAACCTCCCAGAGTGATACTGTATGCTATTTGATTAATATTATACTATGTACCTAGTACCTAATAGTTATTTTATTATACTTGATTGTACTTTTGACATTCACCAACTTGAATATGACCTTCACCTTGACTTTGATATTGACCTTGGCTATGACTTGCTGTACACTATTTGTTACATACAAAGTAGTGGTAGTAGAATAAAGTATGTATTTACCTGACTACTCTGCACAGGTCTAATTTTGACTATGACCTTGACCTTTGCATTGACTTTGATGTTGACTTTGACTATCTATACGCTTTTTACATACAACAATGTAATGTAGTGATAGTAAGAATTATGTTCTTATAGTGAAGTTAAATTAAAGTATGTATACCTGACTGCTCTGCACAGGTCCACTGCACCCCATCTTGTTATTGAGAGTAGGTAGTGCGGTGACTGTGGTGACTGCGTTGCCTGGAATGACCGCGGGAGCCCCTAGACCACAGCCTCCCAGAGGAATAGTGAAGGCTTGCTGAAAGAAAAGTATAATAAATAAATAAATATTCCAAGACACTGCATACAGCGCCATCTAGCCTCACACTAAGCAAACGCTTGTATCGTGGGTACTAAATAACGGATATAATACTAATATACTTTTCTTTTGTAAAAACATACTTATTATACATAGAAACGATAAATTTACAATTAATATAAATTATTATTTTTGACATGTGTATTTTACCGCTATTTGGGATATAAAACTAATCTTCATGTCTATGCATGTGACATTATCAGAAATAACTAACATGTTTCATAAACTACCGAATTGATTTTGCCGCTATCTATGAATAGAGGAAATAACAGTAATTTATAAACAAGTAATTTAATTGGAAGTCTTATATCGTTATCTCTCTTAGTTTCCGATATTACTTTCATTTTCCTAGAAATCCATGGATAAACATACAAAGGCATTTGGCACGAGTTGAATCGATGACACCCCTTTTATGAAATTGATAAAAAGTTGTTCAGCTAAATAAATTTAATTAATTTAATTTAGTTTAGTACCTATTTAATGCCTATTTATAACAATTAATTTGTTTTCGATAAACTAATTACATCGGTGGAAGGACCTGGGCGCCCAGCACAATGTATCTGCGCAAGAGAACTCCCCTAACGAATTAGTTCTGCGGGGGAGTCACGACCCTCAATCATGAGGAAAAAGGACTCAGAGAGAGAAACCAACTACATCACTATTAACATAAGTAAAATACTATCTAAGTAAATTTATTAATTTTGTGAAAGGTTTATTAATACAAAACTTACATTCACAACTAAAGCCTGCAGGCACACAAAAATCACAAATTTCCGGCACATTTTTACACTAATATTTACAACTTACTGACTTCAAGTTACATCAAAACTTTACTTTTATACTTACATTATTTTTGTAACAAAATATAATCGATTTATCAGTAAATAACTTACGAAAATAATCAACTATTTCTTTATTATCAAGAAATTTTTGATAAGTTTCTAGGTGAAAGCATTTAAGTTACATTTATGAAATATTCATACGTATGGATTACAAAAATAGATAGTATAATTGTTTGAGCAGATTTGTAGTTTGTAAAAATTCCGATAGATGTCGCTGTACAGTCTTAAAACGCGCAAACTCGCCGCTTGCCATTTCATGTAAGAAAATCGGACAGAGTAAATAAATTGAGTTTAGTTGCAAATTGAAGTAGTATTATTTAAACATTGGTGCCGAAACCCGGGAAGTGAAGGGAAGTGAAGTGAATTGGACAGTGCAAAAAGGACCTTGATGTAAGTAGAGTGCAAAAAAAAAGTGAACAATGTGGAGTGGACATTTGAGATGGACTTTGGACTCTCAAACACTTAGAATAATTTCGTCCAAGTTTCATTAAGACAGACACAGTGAAACAAGTGTTGTGGACAATTATAGCCTTGCGCAGAATGTGTCACTGAAATGAAAAGATATATATGTGTCTTTTCATCTCAGTGAACTATATCACTCTTCTAGTTCAGTAGTTCATTTACTTCAGTTGCTCAATGAACTTGTTATTTAGTATCATTCGTGTTTCTTTCACTATTTCATTGAGATTAAGATTGTTGAGAGATATACAAGATATCGGATAGATTGTAACAATAACATCTCGCTGAATTATCTTATACAAGAAGCGTTGTGACGGGACACATAAAATAAATATCAATGCATAAAGCTCAAAATAGTTTAACAAGTTGTAGCTTCTCGATTCGATAAGTACTTACGAAAAAAACATCTAAACAGCAACAAGTGAGTTAATCTTCACAAGATCGTAAATGTAGATATTCGGAAAACGGCAACGTTATTACCTTGCGATAGAGTTTGAATTGTCATAATCCGCCTGATCAGATAAATATATGTCGAGTTGAAGTACGAGTGAGTGAAATAGGCTGCCATATCCATTCCTACAACAGAGCGAGATAGGGAAAAGTCACAGCTGACTAAAATATATCATAGTTACTTCGATATGTTTTAATTCGAGTCGTTCGCGAGCGGTGGACTACATCACTGAAGTATGAACTAGATGAAATGATACTGAAGTAGAGAATGAAGGACTAAACCAACTGAAGTAGTTCATTTGAATGATTCATTCGTGAACTACACACGCCTATTACAAATTGAACTAAAATTAATGAACAGTTTTACTTGCAATTTATGCTTTTGGAACATTGTTGTGTAATAAATTGCAGTTCTAGTTAACATATTTATCAAATTTTACTTCAACCTGATAATTTATTCAATATGGAGTCGATGTCGAAATTAACTGCACCTCAATTAGACCTTTATGAGAGACTGGTAAAAGCTGAGAGAAATTTTAAGAAAACCGGAAAGGATAAAATAAAAAAACCACTGATAGAATCTAGATTGGAGACATTAGAAGAACTTTGGCAAGATTTTAAAATTGGTCACAACAAAATATTTACCAGTACGTCTAAGGAACAGAGGGATAAAGATGAATATTTTAAGACTGACTTATACGATCAGTTCCAGGAACAATACCTGTCATATAAGTGCTTACTGAAAGAAGTATATGAGACCTTTTCTGGTAGCAGCAGCAGAACACAAGGTTCACAGCAAGAGACTACAAACAGCTCCAATCCCTGCGAAGTTGTTAAATTACCACGAATCGAGCTACCAACTTTTAGTGGCAAATATAGTGAATGGCAGACGTTCTATGATATGTTTACATCAGTGATCCACAACAATACAAGCCTACCATCAGTACAGAAACTGCACTATTTGAAGAGTTGTCTTTCTGGAGAGCCTGAGTTGCTCATATGCAATTACACAACTACAGAGGCGAATTATGAGGAAGCCTGGGCACAGTTGTTAAAGAGATACAACAACAAAAAGTACAATTGCAATAGCATTTTGAAAAGTTTATTCTCGCTCAAAGCAACACAAGCAGAGTCGTCAATTGCATTAAAAAGCTTGCTAGACACAACAACGTCATGTTTAAAAAGTCTTAAAAATATTGGTGTCAATACTGATACATGGGACCCTATAATCGTATACATGGTGGTTTCTAAGCTTGATCACGAGTCACACAAGCAGTGGGAGTACCAGATAAGTATGATGTCAGAAGAACTACCCACATGGGCTCAACTTGTCGAATTCCTAGAATCAAGATTTAGAGGCTTAGAGATGATTGAGAGCAGTAAAACTACAAGCAAGCCTGCAAACCAGAACGCGAAGCAAACAGTGAAGATTAAAGCGTTTAATACAACTGTCGACGAAACTAAAACTAATGCTACTACATGCCCATGCTGCGACGGTTCTCATCACATATGCCATTGCAAACAATTTGGCCAAAAAACAGTTCCAGATAGATTATCGTTCATACAGAACAGACGATTGTGCTACAACTGTTTAGGCCATCATGTGATAAAAAACTGTAAGCAATCCACCAATTGCAGAAAGTGTGGCAGAAGACATCACACTCTACTACATGTCAACAAGGAAGAAGAGACTACTTCAACAAACACTGCTCCAAGAAACACATCAACAGAGACAGCACGCGTTCATCAACCTACTACGGAAGAGAGACTATCAACTAGTAAAAACATTATCGCAAATTTTGCTAAGAACGGAAACAATAATGTATTACTAGCTACAGCCGTAATTAGAGTTAGGTCACGAAATTATAGGAAATACGTTATCAGATCTTTGTTAGATCAAGGTTCAGAGGCCTCCTTTGTATCGGAGGCAACAGTTCAGTTGTTAGGGCTTAAACGCATACCAGTTAGTGGCTGGGTGTCAGGCTTAGGCGACGGTCTCACAAAAGTTAATCACATGGTTATACTTTGTGTGGAGTCAAATCACAACCCTAATAATTTTATTACTGTTGAAGCCTACGTATTGAACAAGCTGCCGTCATGTATTCCCAAACGAGAGATACCCTCGGAAGCAAAGACTTGGGTATTATCAAAGAATATCCAATTAGCGGATCCAAAATATTCAACTCCAGGTAAAATAGAAATTTTACTGGGAGCAGAAGTGTATAGTCACGTGCTACTCGAAGGATTGATAAAGCATCCCCAAGGACATTTACTAGCGCAGGATACAATCTTTGGTTGGATCATATCAGGTAGTACTACATCACCAAGCAGTGTGATTAGTGTACACTTACAGACAAGAACAGATGATTTACTCAAACAGTTTTGGGAGGTTGAGAACGAACCCCCATCAATCAAGAAAAAGATGACTAGTGAGGAGAAGAAGTGTGAAGAAATCTTTGAAGCGACTACAGTGAGAGCAGAGGATGGAAGATACGTAGTAAGATTACCATTTGATAGTGAAGATCCGGAGTGTCAATACGGCGAACATAGACAAATAGCAGAGAAAAGACTTGCCTATTTAGAATCAAAACTTGAAAAGAAACCGAAGCTATATGAAGAATACAAAGCTGTAATAGAAGAATACAAGGCACTGGATCACATCAAACCAGTAGATCTAGACGATATTGATAATCCAAAGGCTGTCTATCTCCCTCATCACGCGGTAGTCAGAGAGGATAAACTCACCACTAAAGTACGAGTCGTATTCGACGCGTCGTGCAAAGGTGTTAACAACGTGTCATTAAACGACAACCTATTGGTTGGTCCGAAGTTGCAACAAGATCTTAGACATTTGCTAATGAGGTGGCGAACCCATAAGATATGTATCATTGCAGATTTAGTGAAGATGTATCGTCAAGTGCGAGTGGCTGACGAAGACATAAACTATCAAAGAATCCTGTGGCGAAATGATCCGAGTCAAGAACTACAGCATTTCAACCTTCTGACTCTGACGTTTGGAACAGCATGTGCTCCGTATCTAGCAGTGAAGTCACTGCAAAGACTGGCAGATGACGAACAGAGCAAGTACCCGATTGCTGCAGAGATCACGAAGAATGACTACTACATGGACGACTTAATGACTGGATGTGACACTGAAGATGAAGCGATTCAGATTTATGACGAGATGAACAAATTGATGAATTCTGGCGGTTTTGAACTACAGAAATGGAGTAGCAATAATGAGAAATTGCTACAACATATTGACAAGGACAAACATCGTTCGAACAATTCCATACCGATTCAACAAGACAAGAAAGGGAAGGTTCGCTGGCAACACCAGCTGAGTATATACGAAATACGAGGTGTTAAACAAATTTTAATTTCGAAATATAAAAAAACAGTGATATTTGTACCTTATCAGCAAGAAGTTACTCCTAGAAGAAAGGAAACTGTGTTATTACTCAATGGAACCACCAACAACACCGGTGAGCACTGATTGGACATAATTATATTCGAAATCACACGACTAACGGAAACAACATTCATATTGTGAGTCCTAATCACTGTTTGTCTGCACAAATCAGAGACGAGAATACTAATTACTTTAATATTACCGCTTGAAAATAATATAATATTTTGTTGGAAAACACAACCGGCGCAGCAGAAGATGTCAACAACTGGCGTTCACTTGACACTTGACAGTCTTGACACTAGACATATTAGAGTTTGAAGTTGAACTTTTTCTTATCTTTGGCACACACTTGCGCTAGAGCTTATTGAGCCATTCAGCAATTATGGATAATATGGATGTTAGTAGAGATCGGGAAATTCTCAACTCAATGAACACAAGTGATCATGTCACAATAAGGAAAAATCGCCAATATAGTTCGCTGACCAATCTCACGGATTCGTCTATTTTTGAGAGTACAGCACAAAGTTTACCCAATAACTCCCTGAATGATATCCAGGTCCATTCAGAAGTAAATCAAGAAATAGAAAAATTAAATGTGCAGCTTATGTCAGCAACTAATGAGATTGATAATTTATCTCTAGAAAATACCCAGCTGAAACGAGAACTAGATAAATACAAGAAACTTTGGAATACCTATAAAAAAGTTGGATTTTGTAACACCCCACCTTCATCGATCAAAAAGAACAAGAAAAAAATCAATAAGTCTGTACTGAACGACCAAAACCAGAGCCAATATGAAATATCATGTACGTCTGAAATAGTTAATTTAGTAGAGAATTTAGACAATAAAGGTACTACGACCCATAAAAATCACAGCGAATTAGAAGCGACATCAGATGAAGTATTAAACATAAATATAGACAATGAAATAGACTCGCTAGAAATACAGACCTGTAACGGTTCATTTTAGGCCGTTAAACCATCATCATTATCATCGACGACTGAGAAATAATACATTAAATACTGTGCCGTTAAGAGCGGGTTCGAGTCCTACTCCAAGCAGATAAATCAAGCCAATTTCATCCGTATCGACATTTGAAAATATTCAACTTTATTTAACTGCAATTTCGAGCATTGCTTACCATTTTAATCGGAAAAATAAGTACACCAAATTCATCACTATCGGAAAAACCTTTCTAATGGTTTCATCATCATCATCTTGACCATAAAGATTATGATAAACAATGACAACGGCGGGTTCGAATCTTGCTTGGTATTTCATAGTAATTACATCGATCAAACAAATCTATGCCATAAACGGCTAAAACTGTGACATTGTTAAGGAGAGGTCGTGTTCCACGAAGTCCGAGTATTACGATGGCGGAATCGTTTCGATAAACGAAATGTATAAACATGTTGCGATGACAGGACTACTATGTTAATGGTATAGGAGAGAAAGTTGGTATGTTTGTATGTCATAGCGATCCCTGATGTTCTAAGCAACGCGAGCAATCATAAAATTGGAGATATGAGAATGGAAAGTTGTATGTTGGTAAACCATTACGACTTTAACAGGTACTGATGACCTGGGCAGCGTAGCCAGATAAAATAGTAATGCGTGTATAAAACGTAGGTTTGTTTTGTGTCCAATATCCATACAGGCGAATCCGCAGGAGAGCGTGTACATGCGCGGGCAATAAATTATAGTTACAAATAAATCCACTTAACTGGATAGACAGTGAGGCCTAGGATTAGAGAAAGACAGACTATGTAAGCAGTAGGGTGGAAGGGATAACTATAAAAGCGAGTGTAGGCTAATTTTAGGGACGGAGAGGAACGGAAAAATGGAACGGAGACAGAGATTCGGAGCGGTGCGAAAAAACTAAAAGAATTCAGAGTCGCGAGTGAGATTTTTATTTTAAAGTCGACGGCAACGGAGAATTTGGGTCCATGATAGGCTTCTAGACTGATTAGTTAACTTCTTTGCTTGAATAATTTGAATTCTATCTTTGAGTCTCTAGTGTGTGTGTTACCTATCAATAGTTCCGGTGAGCAAGAAAAATGTATGCTGTTATCCGGTGAGTCTGTTCCATTTTAAATGTACCTATCTGGAGTTGTTAATAATCTGTATTCAACAAAACATCTTCTAATAACCAGATCTCGATTTTTGTGTAATGTTAAAATCACTTTCATAAATAAGAAAGTGGTCTACGAAAATAAGCGTTGTATTATTACTTTTACACAATGTTATATTATAAATATGGACTAAAAATCATGTACTTTTATATTGTACGCATGTACGTATCTATTTTAACTCTTTACTACGGGGAATCTACCATCCTCCCATGCAAAGATTTAATATACCTACTAGGAGGTTACACTCCACTTTACTTACCTTATTTCAAACACATGAATCACGTAATATGCTACAATGTTACATAAGTGAAATAATAATTTTCATTCTATTTATGAGTAATACCATATTTTATTCTACTAATTTTCCTATTGGGATACTCAATAAACATTCTATTGTATAAAGATCATACACATAAAACTAAACTTTCTTAAAGCAAAATAGCTCCAGCTGGAGTAAGACTTAGAGAGAGACGAACTCTCTTAAACCTTATGTACGTGAATTCTACCTAGCCATGGGGAATTAATTATGCGAAGATATCGCTTTGAGAAAGATCATCTCTTATTTCTCATATGCGGAAGATCACCGCGAGAAATACCTAAAGCGTGATATCTGAACATAATATTTTTTATCTACGGATACATTAACAAAATTTACAAATTAATGTCATCTCTCTTTGGCTATACAAAGGCTGGAACCATTTGTTGATCATTAGGTCACACTCTACCTACCTACTTTACGAGACATACAGTAGGTCGCGTGTCCTCTTGTCTCTTGAATAACTTACAGTTAATATTAACTTATTTACGAGTTAATTTGCTTAATAAAGCCCTCCTGCTAACCAATCAATTGGTGTTTCTGGGAGATTATCCACAATGGTTGAAATCTACAGTCTTAGGCGGGTCGGGGGCCTTTGACCTCTAAACTACCAAAAAAATGACATTGATGGTTTGGAAGGAAACACCAATACTTTGACAGTATAATAAATAAAGGATATGATTGAGCGAAAGTTTTACAATCCTATAAGTAGGTAATTCATTAAAGTTAACATTATTATAAAGCTTTATGTTAGCCCAGATTTATTATCATAATCTCTAATCTATTTTTGACCTTAACCTTTTAGTAATTACGAACTACAAATAGAGTATCTTCCGTTAGTCGAGTATTTTCCTGAACCTCAAAAAGAATTTGAGTTATTACAAACACAATGGGTCCGTATACTACTAGACGATATCACAGCCAAAATTAAAACAATTCATGAGCCAATTAAACATTTCAATGAGTATTGTGAGACGACACAAAGCACTATCATACAATCTGTTTCTCTACGTCGCGACCGCACGCCCTTCCCCCTTACCCCTCTTCCCTTCTCCTTAGAGTATTTCACTTTAAGCGATTCTAATTGTGAGAATAGATAGATAAATTTAGTTCGAGAAGTATATTTGTTAGTAGACGCGTGTATCGGCGGGCGCAAAGCGCCAAGCGAGCGGCGCATGTTTAATAATAAGGAAATGTGTTTTATAGAGGGGCGATCATCTTGGTAGTGGTTTGATAATAATATGAAAAGAAAAAAGTAGCTATTTCTTGTAAGATTTTAGGGTGGTACATAATTTGAAGATGACGTGACCAGGATATAAGAGGTTCCTTTTTAATTAATTGCTTTGTTGTTATCTTAATATCTTATAAAAAAAAATATGGGAAGCAGATTGATCGTAAATTGTTTAAAAAAAAAAAAAAAAAAAAATTGCCAGATTTGGCATAATTTGCTGTCCGTGAAAATGGATGAGGTCAGGAAATACTTTTTTTATAAAATAATAGGCAATAGTTACTATGACTAACTTTATTTATTTTTCTCCATCCAATGGTTGCCTGGAGGAGATTGCTTTTGGCGGTGGCCTTTATTTGTGACATTAGAGTGGTTTGTGTGAGTGGGTTTATTAATTTTGATTTTGTATGTGTGTGACAATGGAGAGTTGTTTATTTATTTATCTACTTAATCCGTGTTAGTTACGTCTTATTTTCTTTGCACTAATTATCATATCTCCGCGCTTTCACTCCATAACATTATTTCATGAAATAATAAGACCTTGACTGGCCTGTTGGTTTGGTTGGTGGTGGCTCTGCCTTCTGGTCTGGGGGTCGCGGGTTCGATTCCCGCGTGACACGAGTGGTTATGCATTATAGAGATTTGTAATCACTTGTGTTGGGTTTGGTCGTGTGTGTGTGTATAGTGGGTGTGTGTTTGCTAAGGGAGGGGTGTGTGAGTGTTGTGTCCGTTGCCTGGTGCCCACGACGCAGGCGTTTGCTTGGTGTGGGGCTGGATGGCGCTGTGTGCGGTGTCCCGGAGTGTTTGTTTATTTATTTATTTATTTACTTTGGGGTCGACTAAAATCTACTTTATTAAAGTTCGTAAACTACGGGGTCGAAAGTATATGTAGGTAAAACAGTTGTTATAAATATATACAACTCGACAGGATTCTGTGTAACATAACTGATCAAAATTGCAATCAGAGAATTTCGGTCTCGGTTTTATCCGCGCGCAGAGTTGCTTAAAACCTAGTATGTACATATTATATCAGGTAGGTATGTTTGTTTCTGGACTTAGGTTATGAAATCGATTAGAGTGCTGAGTACAAGTGTCGAGAGTGTAAATTTTAGTAGGCGTTGGCTGATAGCGTTGACTTAGGGAATGAAATTCTTTGTAGTAAAAATAAAATCAGGCGTGGAAAAATAACTCAAGTTAAGGTATAAAAACAAAACACTTACGGGACTTTTAGAGATCTGGCTATATAATAGCTTAGTATTCATTTATTTTATACATATAGAATAGAATAGATCTTTAATGTACCTACACCATAAAACATAGAGGTAACAAAACAAAAAAAAAAAAGCTTAAATATGTTGAGGTGATGCACATTGGGCGGCCTTGTCGCCTTGGGCGGTTTCTTCCGGGCAACCCTTTTATGGTCATTACTGGGAATTATAACGGGCGGTGTAAAATATATATATATATAGGTATATACATATATATATATATAATTAGATACATACGTTAGTTAAAAGACCAATACATACTCAAAATATACATAAATAAATATATACATATTTCATACACATTACACATTACATATTAAAAGTCCTAATTGATGGGGTCGTGATAAATGATAAATGTAAATACAGCCATAGCGTAAACCTCACTTGAATGTATAGGAAATCAACTTTATGTTTATTCATAGCAATGGATTTTGTTGTACTTAAGTAATAGATGTTTGTTATTTTAGTTCATTTTAGATAAACTACGTTTACTTAGGTGACTGTAATAAGTACTAAAAATACGAGCTAGGAAATATAATATATAGGTGTAATTCATGACTTCTGATAGTTAATTTTTTTATATGAATTCTAAGTAACATGTACGCACTTACTCTCACTTAGCTTTATATGTTATTTTCAATACAATAATTTTAAAAACATTTATTATTAATTTTTAGATCAGATTTCGAAGTTTATTTAGAGTAGGTTATAATTTTCATGCAACAATGGGACAAAGCCAGCTGTGGATGATGATATCTCTTGTAGGTTTAGTTAACAAGTTCAAACAAACATTTTGTATAGGGTTACAATGCGACAATACATTGCGAAGAAGTGAAAGAAGGTATAATATTACGCGTTTGATTAAATACCGGCTCAGTATTTCGAAAGGTATTATAATTACACCCGGAAATTATTGGAAAAGGTTTAATTTATTTTAGTGTAACAATATGTAGTTAGAAAAGATGATTTAATCTTAGATAACTTTATGATGGGGTCGGAATTCATCTTAATATTGGTTTATGTCAAGTGATTAATGAATTGGATATATATAAAATCTTCAATTTTGGGTGGCCTATTTTGTTTTCGGACATTTTTGTTTTATCTTTACAGTAAAAGTGGATCTTTACCAAAATCATCTGATGGATAATGTATCTTAAATGTTCTTTTTAACTTATATTTAATAATTGCGGAGCTTCTAACAAAAAAAAAATATACATTTAATTACACAGCTTTTGATTTTATTTGTGTGGACAAACTAGAACGATCTCACACGCAACACAATTTTCATATCCAGCCAGTGTTGCCAGAAAGAAAAGCTTATTCCGCGCTAACTGATAAAAAAAAAAGCGCTAGATTTGCATAATTAATATATTTAAAAATATTAGGTAGATTACGCACTAATGTACTAGTTAAAAGCAAAACGACAAGAAAAGCGAATTTTATTTTGTAGGTATTCTATTGTCGATTTTCTTTTGTGCTCTGATATCGCAACATTTTAACGATAACATAATTTTCAACCAACTACAAATTCTCGTTTTAGCATGTCGTAATTAGCATAAAAAACTACTATGAAAAAAAAAGGGGGAATGTGTTTTGCGCTCTAAACTATCTCAAAAGAACCAGATTTAGCGGAAAGCGCTAAAATGGCAGCACTTTATATTTTAATCAAATAAAATGCACATCGCCAAGACATCAATCCACGACACGAACAAAAAACGAATAGGTAAGAGCGGCAACGTCTCACAAAGAATATTGGTGCACGAGCTGGCAACGTGTCATTATGTCATAATAAACAGCTAAGTCCCGAATATTGTTTAATAGCGCCATCTAACAATTTTGCACTGTACTGCAACGAGGCAAGATTCTCTCTTTAACCAACACTTACCAAATTAATTTTATATAGGTCTCCATTGCATACTAGTAGTGACAGCTAGTGATCTATATTGGAACTAACAATCGGCGTGCGCTCTAATGTATTGGAACTTACGATAGTAATATTTTCATAAAAGTTATTCTGAATGATACGGTAACTTTATCTTTGGAAAAGAAAAAAAATAGGAAAGTTATTTTATTTAATGGGGTCGTGTTTTATTTTAATGAATTTTCTCCTATTACCAGTTTTTTTATCTTTCATGAATTAATGTGTGTAACTTTAAAGATAACGCTACACAAGGAACTAACTTAAATTACTGTTATTTTATAAAGGCATGGTTCTGATGCTTGTTATTCATTCACTTGAACAAAATACTTGCTTACACAAAATCAATCATCTTTAAATAGTACAACAACCTACCTAACGTAAAAAAAAATAATAATACTACTGCTATTCAATAGATTAGCTATGATTATGTATGTGTTTCGATCGTAGAATTGGTAGATGGTATGACAACGGTAAAACGGCATCTAGAGTAGGATTGTACAACTTTTACACCAGCACGCACGAATGGTTTATTGTAGAAAAAAATATAATTAGTTGAAGCTTTTGTTGAAGATACTTTTCATTATTTTAGTAAAAGGTACTTAAACGATGACGGTAGGTCCAGTAGTTATGAATTTCAAAATAATTTTACTGCGGGGTCGGAATTTCCATTGACTTTTCTTTACTTTGTTACATATAGTTGAAATAAGTTAAAACTATTTTACAGTGGGGTCGACATTTCGTTACTTTATATTACTGTCAGGTTGTTTACTTACATCGTAAGAGATCAGTATTTTCAGGTGGTTTGGGGTCGTACTTACCATTTCATTTTATAAGTACAACATCATTTAGTTGTAAATTATTGTGACAGTAGATTCTAAATTTAAAACAGTAATCTGGTGATTTTACTCTTATAGGATTAGATTAACGACTTCGGTATATCACTGAGTAATCACTTGTACCCACCTACTTCAATTATATTCATTGATCGTATTTTTCACATTTCAGGATAATTAGTTAGATTTTATAGGTCAGCCACCGACACGAGATCGGCTGATATTGTATCTTATTTTAGTAATGATCTACTTATCGGTAAGTAAATAGTGATGTTTTGTTTTATCTTTGCAAAATAGTAACAGTGTGTTATTAATTGATTGTAAAATAAACTGCGGTTCACATAAGCAATAAAGTTTTTCAATTTGCGTTTTCTTAATAAAGCGGTTGGAGTATAATTTTGCGTAATGCTCAGGAGTGATAAACATTTTGCATATAGTATGTAAACTTTATAATTGTTATTAAATTTTGAAACAAAACAAGCTACCTTTGTATCATTTTTATGTTGTTTGGTAAAGGTAACGTTGTGTGGTATGTACCCATGGATGTCATAATGGGGGTAAACCAACTCAGTTCTCTGATCATTGCGAATATTTACTAAGTTATTGAGGTGTGTGAAAGGGCCATGATTGTAGAGACATATGAACAAATAAAAAAAAAAACAATGTAAGGAAGGGCTCAATGATTCAGTATGTTTCTGAGAAGAGAACAGTCTCTCGTTCTAAAAATATAATTGTTATCCATCACTCCAAATAATCACGAATGTTGGGACATTTTGGTGTTAGGATAAGCTTAAGTCCTTGATATATATCTACAACATTTGCGGTTATTTATTTGCATGATCAAAGGGTTATCGTTATGGTATGTAACTTCAATGCTGGGTAGAGGCATATCGTTCAAATTGGGTCATTATAGCCTATGCGGTCCCTCTACGTGAGGCCTGACCTTAATGCGGGGTACTACAGTACACCTGTACTCTACTACCTTGATCCCTAAGATGTTGGTGCTGGAGATTAGAGGGCATACCGGGTAACTAAAGGGGTCGAAAGATTGGACCTGTCTTGAAATTACTCTTTATGTGTCACTAGGACAGAGTAGACTTGTCTACTTCCTTTTGGTCTTCGTTACTTCCGGAGGTTCTAAGGCCGTATGTCACCATTGGACTTTTATGATGATGCTCAGTGCTGGAGCATACGATAACACTTAGCCCATTGATAGTCCTTTTAGAATCCACTTACACCACATGATTGTATTTTGAAATGAGAGATTTAAGAGGTTTTGGTCTTTCAGTTATTACTTTTGTATTGATTTCTAAAAAAAAAAAAAAATATTATGACGCCATGGGGAGGTAAAAGGTCGTAACGTAAGTAAAGGTAATTGTTTGGTAAGTTTTAACTTAAGACTATTATATATCATGATGATGGTTAGCTTAAAGCTAAATTCGTTACAGCTTTATGATAAACCTTCCACGACTTTATCTTGGGGTCGAAACTGTAACGGTTCATTTTAGGCCGTTAAACCATCATCATTATCATCGACGACTGAGAAATAATACATTAAATACTGTGCCGTTAAGAGCGGGTTCGAGTCCTACTCCAAGCAGATAAATCAAGCCAATTTCATCCGTATCGACATTTGAAAATATTCAACTTTATTTAACTGCAATTTCGAGCATTGCTTACCATTTTAATCGGAAAAATAAGTACACCAAATTCATCACTATCGGAAAAACCTTTCTAATGGTTTCATCATCATCATCTTGACCATAAAGATTATGATAAACAATGACAACGGCGGGTTCGAATCTTGCTTGGTATTTCATAGTAATTACATCGATCAAACAAATCTATGCCATAAACGGCTAAAACTGTGACATTGTTAAGGAGAGGTCGTGTTCCACGAAGTCCGAGTATTACGATGGCGGAATCGTTTCGATAAACGAAATGTATAAACATGTTGCGATGACAGGACTACTATGTTAATGGTATAGGAGAGAAAGTTGGTATGTTTGTATGTCATAGCGATCCCTGATGTTCTAAGCAACGCGAGCAATCATAAAATTGGAGATATGAGAATGGAAAGTTGTATGTTGGTAAACCATTACGACTTTAACAGGTACTGATGACCTGGGCAGCGTAGCCAGATAAAATAGTAATGCGTGTATAAAACGTAGGTTTGTTTTGTGTCCAATATCCATACAGGCGAATCCGCAGGAGAGCGTGTACATGCGCGGGCAATAAATTATAGTTACAAATAAATCCACTTAACTGGATAGACAGTGAGGCCTAGGATTAGAGAAAGACAGACTATGTAAGCAGTAGGGTGGAAGGGATAACTATAAAAGCGAGTGTAGGCTAATTTTAGGGACGGAGAGGAACGGAAAAATGGAACGGAGACAGAGATTCGGAGCGGTGCGAAAAAACTAAAAGAATTCAGAGTCGCGAGTGAGATTTTTATTTTAAAGTCGACGGCAACGGAGAATTTGGGTCCATGATAGGCTTCTAGACTGATTAGTTAACTTCTTTGCTTGAATAATTTGAATTCTATCTTTGAGTCTCTAGTGTGTGTGTTACCTATCAATAGTTCCGGTGAGCAAGAAAAATGTATGCTGTTATCCGGTGAGTCTGTTCCATTTTAAATGTACCTATCTGGAGTTGTTAATAATCTGTATTCAACAAAACATCTTCTAATAACCAGATCTCGATTTTTGTGTAATGTTAAAATCACTTTCATAAATAAGAAAGTGGTCTACGAAAATAAGCGTTGTATTATTACTTTTACACAATGTTATATTATAAATATGGACTAAAAATCATGTACTTTTATATTGTACGCATGTACGTATCTATTTTAACTCTTTACTACGGGGAATCTACCATCCTCCCATGCAAAGATTTAATATACCTACTAGGAGGTTACACTCCACTTTACTTACCTTATTTCAAACACATGAATCACGTAATATGCTACAATGTTACATAAGTGAAATAATAATTTTCATTCTATTTATGAGTAATACCATATTTTATTCTACTAATTTTCCTATTGGGATACTCAATAAACATTCTATTGTATAAAGATCATACACATAAAACTAAACTTTCTTAAAGCAAAATAGCTCCAGCTGGAGTAAGACTTAGAGAGAGACGAACTCTCTTAAACCTTATGTACGTGAATTCTACCTAGCCATGGGGAATTAATTATGCGAAGATATCGCTTTGAGAAAGATCATCTCTTATTTCTCATATGCGGAAGATCACCGCGAGAAATACCTAAAGCGTGATATCTGAACATAATATTTTTTATCTACGGATACATTAACAAAATTTACAAATTAATGTCATCTCTCTTTGGCTATACAAAGGCTGGAACCATTTGTTGATCATTAGGTCACACTCTACCTACCTACTTTACGAGACATACAGTAGGTCGCGTGTCCTCTTGTCTCTTGAATAACTTACAGTTAATATTAACTTATTTACGAGTTAATTTGCTTAATAAAGCCCTCCTGCTAACCAATCAATTGGTGTTTCTGGGAGATTATCCACAATGGTTGAAATCTACAGTCTTAGGCGGGTCGGGGGCCTTTGACCTCTAAACTACCAAAAAAATGACATTGATGGTTTGGAAGGAAACACCAATACTTTGACAGTATAATAAATAAAGGATATGATTGAGCGAAAGTTTTACAATCCTATAAGTAGGTAATTCATTAAAGTTAACATTATTATAAAGCTTTATGTTAGCCCAGATTTATTATCATAATCTCTAATCTATTTTTGACCTTAACCTTTTAGTAATTACGAACTACAAATAGAGTATCTTCCGTTAGTCGAGTATTTTCCTGAACCTCAAAAAGAATTTGAGTTATTACAAACACAATGGGTCCGTATACTACTAGACGATATCACAGCCAAAATTAAAACAATTCATGAGCCAATTAAACATTTCAATGAGTATTGTGAGACGACACAAAGCACTATCATACAATCTGTTTCTCTACGTCGCGACCGCACGCCCTTCCCCCTTACCCCTCTTCCCTTCTCCTTAGAGTATTTCACTTTAAGCGATTCTAATTGTGAGAATAGATAGATAAATTTAGTTCGAGAAGTATATTTGTTAGTAGACGCGTGTATCGGCGGGCGCAAAGCGCCAAGCGAGCGGCGCATGTTTAATAATAAGGAAATGTGTTTTATAGAGGGGCGATCATCTTGGTAGTGGTTTGATAATAATATGAAAAGAAAAAAGTAGCTATTTCTTGTAAGATTTTAGGGTGGTACAGACCCAAACACAGAAAGAAATCCCAGAAAAACTAAACTCGGCAAAAGCTATTGCAGTGGATAATGAAACAACGGCAGATATTAAGAATCTCACTGATACTCAGATCAAAAAACAGCAGGAGGAAAACAAAGCCAAGGCGAAAAAGAAGACGACAACAAAACATGTACTGATCATAGCTGATCAACAGGGACGACACATAAGAAGTATTTTACAGAGATTATTAGGCGAGGAGTACAACGTAAAATCGCTATGGAGTACGGGTGCAACACTAGGTGATATATTTGAATCTACGGCAAATGAAGTACGTAATTTTACAAAAACTGACTATGTAGTTGTGATAGGAGGATGTAATGAGAAAAATCCATATGAATTTCAACTAAACTTGAATCAATGGCTTAAATACACGTCAAACACAAATGTTTTACTAACTGAAATACCGTACAATAATTACCTTAATGAGAAAAAAATTAACTATGAGTTGAAATTCATATGCCATAAATACAACAACGCAACTTATTTAGATATGTACTATGGTCATCAAAGACCAAATAGTCGAAATGCCTCCCGTCATATATGTCAATTAGTTTTAAGAGAATTGTTACGTCACAAATATGCAGTACAGTATCAACAACACATTAATAATATAGACAAGACAGCTCAAATGACAAGACTAATGGTAAATAAGGACACACAAACAGATAATGACTTAGGCTACTTTTCCAATCCTTTGACATGCAATGATAAATTTATTACAAGTGAACACAACGACGGTAAAACTGACGCTATTGAAGTTAATGACAATGAAGATCTCACCAATGACATTCCAAAAGTTAACAACAACATAAATTTATTTCGTGTATAAAAGTATTCAAACATTGCACCAAAATATCGATGGACTTATTAATAAATCAAATGATGTCACAGTGAATATATCAAATTTAGAGGCAGATGGTAAATTTATAGATATTTTATGTTTCACTGAACATAATATGAAGCAATCTGATACATCTATTCTAACAATCCCAGGATATACTTTAGCATCATATTATTGTAGAGAGAATAGGTCTGGCGGATCCTGCATTCTAATTAAAAATGATTTGGAATTCCAAAATCTTGATGATTTAAGCACTGATCTATCGTTACCAGGAATTCTTGAATGTTCAGGGATTGAGCTAAAGAATAGCAGGTTATATGTTTTGTGTATTTATAGACCTCCTAGGAAAAAGAAAGCATTCATTACAGCATTCTTCAATCAACTAAAAATTATAATTGATAAATATTCTATTTCTCACGATTACAAGTTTATTATATGCGGGGATTTCAACATCAATATCCTACAAAACGATACTAACAAAAAAGAGTTTGCTCAAATTATCACAAAGCGTAATTTAAAATTTCAATTCAATGAACCAACGAGACCACAAAGTCAAACCTGTTTAGACAATGTAATTCATAACGTTCGTGGTGCATCTGGTGAAATTTTAGAACTAGCGCTATCTGATCATACGGCACAATATTTCAAATGCCCAGTTAAAAAAAGTTCACGAATTAAGACTTGGTACATAACTAAACGAGACTTGAATAGTGATAACAGGCGTAAATTTAGAGATTATATCTGTAATATAAGCTTTGGTGATGTATACAGCTGCAATGATGCCAATGAGGCATTTAATATATTTTACGAGACCTTTACTCTAATTTATAACATGTGCTTCCCAATGATAAAGGTTAAACGAACACACATTAGAACTCCAAAGTGGGTATCACGAGGCATAAAAACCTGTGCTCGGAAAAAAATCAACCTTCTCTGGAAATGTAGAACCGCAAAAACATCTCAGGCCAAAGATTTGTATAAGACATACGCAAAAAAATTTAAAAAAATTATAAGACTAACACAGAGATCACAAAACAATTATCAAATAACGAAGTCAAATAATAAATCAAAGACCACATGGGACATTATTAACAAACAAAAATCATATTATCCAAATGAAACAGTGGCGGTTATAAAAAATGAAGACGGGAAAGCTATAGTAGATCCAGTTGAAATAGCAAACTGCTTTAATGATTATTTTGTAAATGTAGCTCATTCCAATACTAATTCAAAGAAAAACTTCACAGACACTCTTAATGAACAACAAACAAAATCACTTTTCTTACAACCAGCTATACCATTTGATGTATTGAAAGTAATATGTGATCTAAAAAACACCAACAGTGTTGGATTAGACGGTATATCTACCGCTGTAGTAAAAGAGGTATCAGTTAGTATATCGCCAATTTTGACCCACATAATTAATTTGTGTATATCTCAAGGTGTGTTTCCTACAGCATTAAAAGTATCCCTAGTTAAACCACTATTTAAGAAGGGTGACAAAGATCAATTAGGTAATTACCGACCAGTTGCAATCCTTTCTGTATTTTCAAAAATTTTTGAGAAACTTATTTATAATAGGATATATCGTTACCTGGAAAAAAATCAGATATTTACCAATGACCAGTATGGTTTCAGGAAGAATAAGAGCATAAATATGGCCATATATGACTTTCTGCATAAAGTAATGACTAATGTTGACAAAAGAAAAAAAGTGATAGCAATATATATGGATATGTCAAAAGCATTTGACAATGTTCGGCATGATATATTGCTAAATAAGTTATATAAATATGGTATCAGAGGTAATGCACATGAACTTATAAAATCATATTTAAGCGGAAGAACTCAACTCACGTCTGTCAGTAGATTATGTCCAACAACAATTACCTTAAAGGCATATGAATCAGATAAAAAAGATATGCGATATGGAGTCCCACAAGGTAGTGTGCTGGGACCATTGCTATTTCTACTATATATCAATGACTTTGTAAAAGCTACCAGACATCCTATGACATTATTTGCAGATGACAGCACAATATTATTCATTCATGACACATTATTTAATTTAGAATCTGACATTAGCTATACTTTGACATCTCTTATCAATTGGTTGAATAATAATAATTTAAAAATTAATATTGAAAAGACTAACTTAATGTATTTTAGAAATAGACATAATGACAAATTAAATTTCGATATTCTACATAACAGTAAAAAAGTAAATGAGGTAGACACCACACGTTTTCTAGGACTGACAGTAGATAACAAGTTGACATGGGAATCCCATATAAATACTTTATGTAAAAGACTGCATCAATTTGCTTATGCACTGTATCAACTACGGAAGGTTGCCAGTGAGAACACATTGTTAACAGCTTATCATGGTCATGCAGCTTCAATATTAAGATATGGAGTAATATTTTGGGGTGATGCCACCAATAGTATACAAGCATTCCGAGCGCAAAAACGATGTGTAAGAGCTATCTGCGGACTAAGCCGAAGGGCCTCGTGTAAGAAACATTTTAAGCGGCTAAAGATATTAACTTTACCATGTATTCAAATATATGAAATTTCAACTTTTATTAAAATGAATCCTGAACATTTTACAATGTGGCCAGCTGACAGTAGGCATGCAGGGAAAATACGAAACATACCTACCAATACTGCATACCTCAATAAAAGTGTATTTGGGATGGCTCCGAGGATATACAACCACATTCCCAAGAGTATTAGATGTAAAGATGACCTTAATGTTTTTAAATGTATGCTAAATGAACTATTATGTAAAAAAGCTTACTACAGTGTTGATTTGTTTTTCAAAGATAAGTTTAAATAAGAATGTATTCTAAATCAAATTATGTAACTTTATATTATTAGTTGTAAAGTCTGTAAGCCTTTCAGGTGGAAACTAGTGACACAATACGCTATAAATGTTTGTCTAGTTAAGCAACATATTATATACTGTAACACCTTAGCACCTAGTTTCACAGACCAATAAATCATTCATTCATTCATTCATTCATTCATTCATTCATTCATTCATTCATTCAGGTTCTAGGAGTTTGCTGGAACAAAGACACAGACAATTTTGAGTATTCAGTAAATTTACCTGAAGTCAAAAGGAAATTGACCAAACGACAAGTGCTATCAGACATAGCGAGATTGTACGACCCTATGGGGTGGATTGCGCCTGTCGTTATAGTGGCAAAATTGTTTATACAGAAGTTATGGAAATCAGGATTAGATTGGGATGATGATTTGACCGAAGATTTAGCCGCAGAATGGACAAAATACAGAGAAGAATTACAGCAAATAAAAGATATTTGCATACCGAGATGGATTAACTACTCACCTGGACATCAAAGAGAACTTCACGCATTTTCCGATGCGTCGATGTCAGCCTATGCCGGATGTGTGTATCTCAGAGTGATTGACGAATCCAATGAAGTCGTGGCAGTTAATCTGCTATCAGCCAAGACAAAGGTGGCTCCAATTGAAAAAGAGATGTCAGTTCCTCGGCTGGAACTATCTGGAGCAGCCTTAGCGACCAAATTATTGACCGAGATTGCTGAAGTAATGGGTATCCCGAAGACCGATAGATACGCCTGGACAGACTCGACAGTAGTTTTGGCATGGTTGAAAGGACCAGCATGTAGATGGACTACGTTTGTCAGCAATAGAGTTTCTGAAATACTCACCATGATGGACTATGAGCAGTGGGGACATGTTACAACAACTATGAACCCGTCAGACTGTGCATCACGAGGTTTAAGACCTAGTGATATAGCCGAACACTCCTTGTGGTGGCACGGACCTACTTGGCTGAACGAAAACTCACTGAAAAAAGAAAAAGTTGAGATACAAGATACAAACGAAGAAGAAAGAGTAGTAACGTTATGTACAACACAACAACCATTTGAAGAAGAGCCGTGGGAAAGATTTTCATCACTGACAAAGATGCTAAAGGTTTTGTCATACTGCAGAAGAATCATGAACTTCAAATCATCAAAGCTGGAACGAAAGAAAATGAAAGAGTTTGTGACTGCAGAAGAAATGAATCAAACATTGAAGAAGGTCATAAAGCAAGTTCAAGAGCGAGAGTTCGAAGAAGAAATCAGAAGTTTAAAGAAGAAAGGTTGTGTCCCGAAGAAGAGCGCTTTGCACCCTCTTTGCCCAATTGTTGATGAGCAAGGGATTTTAAGAGTTGGAGGACGCATTGATTTGTCTGAAGCTAGCTACGATAAACGGCATCCAATAATTATGCCTAGTAAGAATCATCTCACCAAGTTATTAATAGCGGATGCGCACAACAAAACAATGCATGGTGGACCACAACTTATGCTTAATCACCTCCGAGGAACTTATTGGATTATACGAGCTCGCGAACAAGTGAAGAAGCATTACAGAGAATGCGTCACATGTTTGAGATATTCGAAAACGAATAAGACACCTTTTATGGGACAGATTCCGGCAGCGAGACTGAAGCCGAGCAGGCCGTTCAAATCGTGCGGAGTCGATTATGCGGGTCCTATAAAAGTCAGATTTTCTCCCGGTCGAGGATCAAAAGCCTATAAAGGATATATATGCGTATTTGTGTGTATGGTCACTCATGCCATACACTTGGAGGTAGTGTCGGACCTCACATCGCAAGGCTTTCTAGCAGCATTCAAGCGTATGACGGCAAGGAGAGGACACTGTCAAGATTTGTACAGTGATAACGGAACTAATTTCACAGGAGCGAGCAGAGAACTGAGAGATATGTTCGACGCGGCAAAATCCAATTTGACTGATGAGATAACAAAACTATTGGCGCTTGAGAGTACAAATTGGCATTTTATACCCCCTGCAGCACCAAATTTTGGAGGTTTGTGGGAGGCAGGAGTACGTTCAGTGAAAAATCATCTTCGGAAAGTCATTGGCGAGAGCACGCTTACATATGAGGAGCTATCAACAGTGCTGGTACAAGTAGAAGCATGTGTTAACTCGCGCCCATTAACAGTCATCAGTGACTGTCCTGATGACCCACTGCCACTGACACCCGGTCACTTTCTGATTGGCGAACCACTGTTAAATGTTGCGAATGAGGAAGTGGTTACTCATAATATAAATTTGCTTGAAAGGTGGAAACTGACCACAAAAATGATTAGAGATTTCTGGTGTAGATGGAGCGCAGAATACATGGTAATGTTAAGTAACCGCTACAAATGGGTGACTCAGCAGGAGGAGGCTAAAATTGGTGATGTTGTCATAATAAAAGAACCCAACTTGCCTCCTGCTCAGTGGCTCATGGGCAAAATTATAGAAACCCATCCGGGCAAGGACTTGATTACGCGCGTAGTTACAATTAAAACGAAAAATGGTGTATGTAAACGCCCGTGTAGCAAGTTATGTATTTTGCCACGTACAAACACTGTAAATTAGTTAAAAAATACTTCTAGATTATTGTGTATACAGTTTTAGTTAGAGTTATAAATAAGTTTCAAAGTAGAAGTTACTTTCAGTTTCATTTTGTATAGTATGAGTTTTTTCACGGTGGGCGGTTTAACTTGTTTTCATATGTTTAAAGTTAAACTATATTTTTATTTGTTTTGTATGAGGTTTTCACTGTGGGAAGTTTAGCTCATTTTCAATTGTTTAGAGTTGATTCAAATATGTTTTACGTTTCTATCAAATAAGAGTTTATTTAAGTTGTTTTGTTTTGTGTAAGAACAAGTTCTTGGTGGGCGGTATGTTTGAGCAGATTTGTAGTTTGTAAAAATTCCGATAGATGTCGCTGTACAGTCTTAAAACGCGCAAACTCGCCGCTTGCCATTTCATGTAAGAAAATCGGACAGAGTAAATAAATTAAATTGAGTTTAGTTGCAAATTGAAGTAGTATTATTTAAACAATAATCTTTATTTACAATAATAAAATATAAAAATAAGGCAAAAAAAACTAAACATACTACTTCTAACTACTACAAAACAGGGGCACTTTTTTTAACTTGAATGGGTTTGCCCTTGGCCATAGTTTACCTAATAGCAAGCAAAGGCTATGGCCTAAGATGGAGCGTGCACTTAGAAAATCTTAAGAAAAGCCTAAATATAGTCTAAGTGCTCCAGCCCACTACCAGAGGGCAGCGTGCCAGCATAGTATTGATATGCATTTAGGTACCATTGTTATACCGTAGGTCGGATGATACTAGTGTCGAAAGTTTATCCAAACGCCCTCAAGGCCGCTGACATGGCTTAACGACTGCCGTACTAGACAAAAAGCCAGGACCTAACGCCACCTATGGAATGCCACTTTTCGGTCACCCATCCAAAGACTGACCGCGTCGATCTTTGGTGATCGCATGCGATTGCCTCCGCTAGCTGAGCTACGGGCGCTACGAAATTTAAAACACGATTGTGTATATGCTGTGTTCAATACTAAAATGCTAGATCCATCTATATAAAGCCCCAGTAAAAGATTGATACGATAAATCAGAGTACCGTAAAATTCAGATTCACAGATATTATAGTTCTTTTTCATCACTCATACTCTGAAAGTAGGTCTGAAGTGGCCTGAGGATTGATTGATTGATACTTTATTGGACACAAAAAAAACATAATACACAAACAGAAAAGAAAATTAATTATAACTAATGCCACAAATGGCAGCCTTATCGCTAAAAGCGATCTCTTCCAGGCAACCGTAAAGGAGGAGCGGGTTGAAAGTAATACTTTTTATCCCTAGGGAGAATCGCTTTCAACTGAATAGCTGGCCGCCACAGAAAAACAACAAAATAGGCGGGACAGCGGTAGTTCGATTTTAAACCCCGTCTCGGGACTAAATAAATTACTTTCACCCCTAGGGTAACAGTGTACTATTGTTAGTTAGCTACAGGTCCACCTAATAAAAATATGTATAGAATGGTCAATTTTATTATTAAAACTATCGTGAGAGATATTTAGTAACATATTGTAACTATAACGGTTTGCACTCACATCTGATTTTGCGTATGTTGTTTACGCATTTCGGGTGTGATGACACCCATCTTCAATTAATTAGCCAATTACTCAATATTTTGCACAAATAAATTTCTTACCTACATTTCAAATGATTTACAAAATGTAATAGGTCATTAGTACTGGAATTCATCCGTTTAGTAAATAGGTATTACCTACTGAATGTTAGAAATAAATAGAACTTTAAAGCAGAACGCCGGTAACCCTTAAAGAATAAATTCTATTTAATCTGGGGGCACGGCAGTGCCCCCGCCAAGTCGAGCGCGAAGCAATAACGTGTTTTATGAAAGTACTATTGGTCACCATCATCATCGGGGGACATCTTCATTTTCAAGTTTGGAGGTCAACTGGCAAAATTTTCTGCGATCCCAGTTCAGCTCAGTTTTTTCCACTTTTTAATGTCGTCTAGCCACTTCATTCTCTATTCAGTATTGGTGCACCGCGATTTTACTCACGTTGATTTCATACAAACTTTCATCCTCTATTTATCCCCTTGGGGGTAGAATTTCCCAAAAACCTTTCTTAGTGGATGCCTACGTCATAAAATCACTATGCCACTCACTCAGGCGCCTTTGAGTTTATATATTTTGATTTCGTTTAATTTTATGACTTTTAACTTTTCCTTGTACATAATTTCATGGGCCAGCTTATTGTCTGCTTATGTGTGCGAATTGTTGTATACATTTTATAAGATCATCAACTATGATTAAAATTAAATTTACTCTGGTTAGTTTCGGACCAATATCAAAGACTTGTTTCATAGGGCGAGAAAGATATTTGTAGACTTTGTCAAATATTATACGGCTTAAAGATTTTCCTAGTACTTTTATTTTTTGTAGTAGGTACATCTATACTAATATTATAAAGCTGAAGAGTTTGTTTGTTTGAACGCGCTAATCTCAAGAAATACTGGTGCGAATTGAAAAATTATTTTTGTGTAGAATAGACCGTTTATCGAGAAAGGCTTTAACATCACGCTGCAACTAATAGGAGCGAAGAAACAACGGAAAATGTGGATAAAAACCGGGGATAATTATTCATTTTTGAGGGCTTCCGTTGCGTGTGCTGCGAAAACGGTTCAAGATATCAAAAAAATATGTATGAAAGAATGATTCTTCCTGAAATTGTCTAACAAAATGTCCGTGACAGTATATAACTATTCCACGCGGACGAAGTCGCTGGCACATCTAGTATCAGTTAAAAGTTTGTTTAATGTTTATAATGTTTATTTATTGGACAGCAAAAACCTTATAACTAAGTTACAACATTTGTTTGTTAGTACTATATTTATATTACTATGTTAGGATCGATTACAAATGATGTGATCTATGTTCCCCACACTAGGTTCCCCTGTGTCGTGGGGAAACGCGCTCATCCTTCTGGATTTCAGATAATAATCTATGTACATTTAACAAAAAGTTTTCAATAAAATATGTTAGTTAACGGAGGAAATAATTTACTTAACTGTCTCGGGAATGGGAATTGAGGGGAGGGGTTGATGTAAGAAAAGAGATGAGAAAGATGTGTACTTGTGTGATTAATTGTCATGTGATACTTACTTAAATAAAAGATAATTAATGTGATGTATAAAAATATATTTAAATAATAAAAAATACCCATAAAAAACACGTGATGGTAAAATTGTGTAAAAGTAAAATGTTAATTACTTATTTTTTTTTTTTTTTTTTTTTTCGTTCAAAACAACAGAATGTAAAATGTTAATGATTTATTTATTATTATTATTTTTTTTCTTTTAAAACAACAGACTGTTATTAATAGATAATCGCGATTTATTCTTAGTCGAGTCCGAGTAATTCTTTATCGAGTCAAATCATGTGCAACTAAGTCTGCGAGGGCTACGTAATAGCTAGGAAGAAAGCGACAGCGAATATAAACATCGGCCGACCGCTCCGCCACGGCTTTGTAGCGAAGATAAGACAGGTTAGGTACGTGTTTGGCAGGAGTTATGCAAGAGTGACTCAGTTAAGTTAGGGACCTGCATTCTATACTGCGTCAACTACCTACAAAATAGGAGTCAATAATCGTCAGTACAGAAGCAGGCCCCTTAATGTTAGGTTTTGTACAATGCTTCTGTTTCGGCGTAGTTATACGTAATCAGCCACGAGACGATTTTCTTTTTGCATATGTACCGAGAGCATTCAATCAAGTCAAGAATATTATTAATTTTTTGGTAAAGTATAGGACTTTTACAGGCATAACTTCGTTGAGCAAGACAGGTTCGAGTTTTGGGCATCGACCAGGCGTTACGTCGTGAAGTCTTTTTTGTACTTGTAGCCGTAATCAACGCTGTTTTATGGAAACGCAGGGCCGTGGCCATGATATATAGCTGTCTGACGGTCAAGTATTTAGTCTCTTCGTAAAGTTTGTCCGTTGGATACCTGAATGGTTTTTTGTAAGCAACTTTGAGTATTGCTCTTTGGGCAAAGTAGTAATAAATGTAAGAGGGAATCGTTGCCTTTAAACATATTTACTAGAGCCTAAATCCCGTTAAATCCAAACGGTTCCCTTTTACATTTTTTATTAATAAAAAACCGAAACGATTTCCTTCTCCATTTAAATTTCTAACTATAAGCCTTTTCAGCATTTATTTGATTTTAGCATAGAAATGGTCAACTTATAATAAAAAAAACTACAATATTCACTCTTAGAAAAAACACAATCTTTAATCATCAAAAAACTTAGTAAACACAGCTACAATCATAGCTCGCACACCCATCATACAAGCGCTCATTATCTCCACATGCATAAGACACCTGTCCGGCGCCACACGCGGGCAATGCTCCTTCTAGAGCCACGGTACCGGCAAATGGCAACTTCCCAGCTGCCAAAACTGGACCAGAAATGAGCAAATTGTCCGAAGCGACAGTCATGCCGGCGGGGATGTTCGGCGCCGCAGCCAATGGGCAGGGAGACACTGTCAGAGAAACGGCGTAGGGACGGTTGCAACCGCATGGTTGGACTTGGTTGCAACCGCAAGGTTGCGCTGCGATTTGGTTGTAGATGACTGGTTGGACTGGTGATGCTTGGTTGGAGCCGCAAGGTTGGTTAGCTTGGCTGTACAGCGGTATGTTCTGGTTGCAACCGCAAGGTTGGTTAATCTGGTTGTATACTTGTGGGACGTTCTGGTTGCAACCGCAAGGTTGTGCTGGGATTACTTGGTTGCAACCACATGGCTGAGCGGGGTTTATCTGATTGTAGACGATAGTAGGGTTTATTTGGTTGCAACCGCACTGAGGTTGTACGTTTTGGTTATAACCACATTGGGCGGAGATTGTCTGAAAATTATAAAATTTTGTTTATTTAGGGAGTTCAGCTTATATAAATAGTATGTTGTCTTTTGTTTTTTTTTTAGAACTGGTAAGAATAATGTCGTTTAGATGACTCTAAACGACCTTATTCCTATCAGTAAATACAAATGAATAAGGTTTTATTAATTTGCTTAAAATATAATATATATTCAAAACAGATACCGAATCATGTTTATTTAATTATCAAACAATTATTCCGTGTTACTCAACAACAACTTACTAAGTAAGTACATTATGTACAAATCAAAAGGAAGGTTTTTACGTACCTATTTACACAATCAGATATTATCAAGCTATAAAATATGTAAACTTGAAACATAATTTACGTGTACGCATCCTATGCGTTATTTATTTTCAATTAAAATTATATAAATCTTCTATTCGATTAGATGATCTTTATGTACTTAATAGAAATACATATATAATAAACATACCTGTACAAAAAGTACAGCAGCACAAAAAATAGCCCCTTTTATGAACATAATGATACAAAATATTACTAAAAATGAGACCTTGAAATAATCGGAAGTATTTATATAAATTATTGTTTTAATATTGCTACACAGTTTTAGTAACCTATGTTTGTAATATTGGGCATACTAGTTGTGTTTACACGGTTTTATATGCAATTTCCATTTTAAATCAGTTAGAAAAGAAGTTAAATTTTGGAATTATTTTAAGAAAGCAAGACAGTGTTTAAAATAATGCGATGCTGAGATAAATTGTAACAATCTTGGATTTAATATGTATATCATCCAGAATATGGATGCGTTAAAATTTTAATGACAAATTCAGTCTCCAATCTCGACTAAAATTTCAATTGCGTACCTAAATTAAAATTACAACACCTAAGTATTTATAGTAAATTAAAACTGCAATTTAACATATAGGTCTTTATTAATTTTATTACATATGTATTTCATTACATACATACAAACAAACATATTAAAATCTATACTACGAATTTATGACCTAATCTATATTTCATACTGTTGATAAGATTCATTGTAATATTGGAAATATTAAGGTGATTAGTTAATACTGCTATCAATTTAAGAATTGCACATTTAATTTTGTGCTATTGCGTGATGAAGTTACACCAGCAATTAAATGAAAGAAATCTTTATCGATATGGTTATTTTAGTAGACGTTAAGCGAGGACCAATCTACACATTTAAAATAAGTCATTAAGTAAGCCTCCTTGAAGACAATAATATGACATCCAATAAAAATCTATGAAAAGTAGTTCATAGGGAAAAAAACTATGGTGAACAGAACCTAAGCCATCCTTTTGGATGAATACTAAAAAACAAATTCAAATCGTTTTAGCCGTTTTTTCTTCCCTTGTTTTTATGTTTTATTATTGAAACCTGTTATATATTACTAAAAAAAAGATTTGCCGTTTGAGCGTGAAAAAGTAATCATCATATTGGCACACTAGTGGACGCCCGCGGCTTCGACCGCATTATTTCAGGATAAAATTGGCCTATGACTCCTTAGATCTCTACCTACCTACATACCAAAAATGATCCGTAAAACGGGTGAACGGATCATCACGATTTTTGGTATGTTTGGTTTTATCTGTGACTCTGTCTGTTTATCTGTGTCACAGAGACACAGATAAACAGACGAATTTTCTAGAAATTGTTGACACGTGTTCTGCTTTTAATTCGAAGTATCTCCAAAAAAAATTTTCAAACATATTCAATGTTCAGACTTTCGGCACTTTTCAGCTTTATTATGTTGTGTAACATGTTTCGCCTTCATATTAATTATTATTAGTAGGAAGTAGAATTCTCTACTCTTCATAATTTGCTGACACACATCGTATATGTTTGCTTACCTACTTACCTTATAGGTATGTATGAGCACGAACTCTGTGCTTAGTACAGTTTCTGCTGACCGCGACGTTTGTGAGGTAAACAATAATTTCCTGACTGGGCGTGGCGTAATACCTAATTATAATGTAGATAATTATGCATATTGTCATACGTAAGGTAATGTTGCTTTTTACATAAAAATAGTTACTAAAATGTATGCAAAGGCAGATTTATTTATAACCGGTTTCTTCTAGGCAAGCGTGCTAGATCGTAGATTATAAAATTGCTTAACATCAGACAAGTTATAGTTAAACATGAGCCTATCTCATCTAAAAAAAAATAAGGCAGTGTTTTGGACATATCGTAGCCACCAAATTTATTTACAGGGTCACTGAAAAACACCAGCAATAGCAAACTAAGGAGCTTGCTACACGATTTCCAAAACTACCTACTTTTTTTTTTTTAACTTGAACGGGTTTGCACTTGACCATAGTTTACCTGATAGCAAGTAAGGCTATGGCCTAAGATGGAGCGTGCTTACCCGATAAGAACCGATTCACTCATACTAAAACCCCTACCTACTAAACAAATACTACTAAACAAATTCAACACTTTAGTTTGTACTATGTATTCTGTGCTTCAGTCCAGAACTTTAAAAATAAAAAGTCTGTTCTTGTAGTTATGAACGTGGAGGTACGATATGGAATAAGATTGTTTGAGGTTAAAAAAAACTGTGTCCTACCTATATTACAGCTATGATACTTACTAATTATAAATATCTCTCTCTCTCTTTGAGTCGTATTTCCTCATGACTGAGGGTCGTGACTCCCCCGCAGAATTAATTCGTTAGGGGAGTTTTGTTGGGCAGATACATCGTGGTGGGCGCCCAGGTCCTTCCACGGAAGACGCATGTCCTCGGATATTGTGGTCCTCAAACATGTCGGTTTCCTCACGATGTTTTCCTTCACCGCTAAGCGAGTGCAAATCTACACATAACTTGAAAATATAAGTCATTGGTGTAGGGCGGATTCGAACCAGGGTGCGTCTGGATGAAAAGCAGACACTGGAACCGATGAGCCACACTCGCTTAATAATTAATTAATTATAAATATAATACCTACTAATAAAAATGTATTCAATTATCCAAAGAATGAATACTTTATTTTCTAATCCCTAATTTACAAACAAATAATGTATCAGTCAATACTTCTACAATTAATACCCATATCCACACGGTGAATTAGCATTACAAGCACAAGACCCAGATATAGTGACAGCTCCCACTGCATTGACTGGTCCATTAAACTTCCAGCTACTGACAACATGAGACTAGTGGCCAATACGGCTGAAGAATCTACTATGAGACCTATTAGACCTCGTATGGCACTGATTCGATCTCATGTGAAGTCAAAAGAACTACAGGATTAATTTATAAAAGTACCTACGTATACAAAATACATACACCATGTTTAGTCAATTTTTAAGTAATTATAAAAAATGTAGCCAGTTATTAAAAAAATAAATACTTTAATGTCTAGACCATAATTTTAAAACAACTTATCACAGTCAGTAATTAATACCCATACGGTGCATTAGCATTACAAGCACAAGACCCAGATATAGTGACAGCTCCGACCGCATTCACTGGTCCATTAAACTTGACAGCACCCAGCACTGGTACTTGACCAGCCAAGTTAGTTGTTCCAGCTACTGGCAGCTCTCCTAGCACTTCCACTCCGCCAGATCCAGAGCCTCCGTACGGACCGTAGTTAGCGTACGAGTTGTAGCCATATGCTCCAGGGTTAATTTGACCTGGTATGGGGCCGATTGGACCTCCCATGGGACCTATTTGACCTCCAATGGGGCCGATAGGACCCCCTATGGGTCCAATTGGACTTCCCATGGGTATTTGGCTTGCTATAGAGCCAATTTGACCGGTCATGGGACCGATTGGACCCGCAATAGAATTTATAGGACCACCTATTGAGTTAATAGAACCAATTCCAGGTCCAATATTTCCAAAAGGTCCTGCTAGTGGATTAAATGCACCCGGTCCGATTTGTCCAAGGTTCGTTCCAATTTGTGCAAAGTTGGGTCCAATTGGACCAAGATTTAGTCCGTTGGGACCATTTATGGGTCCGATTTGTCCTGGGCCAATCATGTTCTGTGCTGATGAGATCTGAAATATAATAAAAGATAAAAATTAATTTTTGAAATAAGTTTTTTTATATTAAAACTTTTGTTTGCAAGATTTTCTGATAATAAAGTATGTGCAGTATTATAGTCAAAGTTAAAATGTTTTTTTTCTTGAATATTAAATAATTTTACTAAACTCAAAAGGGTATTAGGATTCTTTATTACCTCGATTGTTAAGACCTGCAGACAAATCGCTAAAAAGATTACTGCAAACATTTTTGATAAAAGATGTTTTTCTAAGATCTTGGAGATTCGGAATGACATAAACTACAAAAAAGTTGCAGCTTTTATACAAAAATACATTTATTTATATTTTTTATCAGATCATAAAGATTACTTGGGGTTTTGTAAGTAAAGATTGCAATACACAGAAGGCGATCGTAATAAATATTATCTACCTACTAAATCAATTTTGTAACAATGTATTTTGTATAAAACCTTGTGTGTAATTTTAATTTTGTCATTTTGTTTGAGTATTTTAGTACGTCACCAAATTTTTTAAAACATTAATGTAATAATGACGACATTCTATTTGTTATTTACATTGGCAGCAATTTTTCAGGTAATTTTTGCTTAAATAAAATAAAATAAATAAATATTTCAGGACATACCACACAGCGCCATCTAGCCCCATACTAAGCTTACGCTTGTATCATGGGTACTAGATAACGGATATAATACATATATACTTTTCTTTTGTAAATATATACTTATTATACATAGAGACGACCAGACTCAACACAAGTAATTACAAATTTTATTATAATTAATTACTTGTGCTATGCGGGAATCGAACCAGCACCCCTAGATTAGTAGGCAGAGCCACTACCAACTAAGCTAACGGAGCAGTCTAGCTTAGTTAACAAATAAATTACAATTGTGTAATAGGTTACCAAATAACACAAAAAAAACATTTCGTAAATGTAATTGACCATTTTAAGATTTGTAGGTCATGTTATTGTGCCCTATTCTTCTGAAAACCATAATGATTTAGGTTTAATTTCATTGTAAATAAAATGTATTTAACTTAATGAAGTTGTTGCATTATTAAACTTAGTATATTAATTTAATAAATTATATGTTAATTTTCTTTTTCAGTCCACTAAATGTCAAAACCTCGGCAGCCCTCTCACAAGCGTCAACAATAATGGCTGCCCATTCATGTCCAATTTGGCCAACGGACCAATTGGAAACATTTTAAATTCACCTAACTTACTAAGCGGTGGACAGTTTCCCAACATTGGCAGATCTATTCGACCAGGATTGAGTAACCCAGCTCTGATTGGCGCTGCTTTGGCCAATCCTTCCTTACCCTCTGGACCACTAACCCGCAGTTTTTCCGTTACCAGTTCTTCACCTTTACCACCAAGTGGCATCTCAATCTTGGCTGAAAATCTGGCCATAGAAGGCCCTGTAAATGTTGGTGGCCAGCTACCATTTTTGGGCACAGTGGGCGTTGAAGGATCTTTTGCCAATGTTGGATCTGGGGTGGTGTCTTATGGTTGTGGAAATAGTAATGTTGGAATCAATAATGAAGCGTCTTTGGCTGGTGCTGGGCCTTATAATTTGGCTAGTCAAGGATCTGCGTTCTCTGGGCAAGAAATTTTGGCGGGGCAAAATAGGTTATTGGGTACAAATTTGCCTGGTCAAAGTTTGAATGGCTTGAGTAATACTTTCGGAGTTAATAGTGTAGGTCTTAATGGGTTACCATGTAATTTGGTCAGTTGAATTAATAATGTAATGGCTAGTCAAAATTATACCCTGTTATCATATAACCGTACAATGTGTTAGTTATTTTAAGATAATAATAAAGTTATTTATATGTTACGTATCCATCTTTTAATCCATATCACCCATGACTCAATCAATATATTGTAGACGTATACATCTACCATGCCCTCTTGGACAAGAGGCGTATTTTAATGAGCGTACTGTCGCTCACTAATGGAATAGAAAGACCAATGTATGGGAGTGACATCGCGACGCGCTCCGCAGGGGGAAATGTTACGTCACTCCCATACATTGGTCTTTCTATTTCATAAGTGAACGTCAGTACGCTCACTAAAATACGCCTCTTGTCTAAGGAGGCTGTGCAATTGGAAAACATCACGTCTTTACTTAATTTCGTTGCAAAAACATAGCTAAAAATTGCTTAGCCAGTTTATGCACGTTTTAAAACATTTTATTTATGATGCCTTTTATTTAGTGCCAAATTTCGTATGTGTATATGTATTTGATCAAGTTTTCTTGGAATCTACAAGCGATGCCTATCGCTACATTTTTTTAAGCAACAAAATCGGATTTTTTTTCTAAATTATTACTTTAGACATTTTTAAAACTTTGTGTTACATAATTTGTTACACGTACCTACGCCCTTTACGAGAATTGGTAATTTCTATTGTCAATTAACGTTCGATTTCAAGCGATACCTAAGTTTTAATTTTTTGTGTTCAACTATTCTACGTCTTTGTATTCTAACTTAGTGCTTAGATTAAGCTTAGTTTCTATTTTCAAAATGTTAATCTGTCTAGCACCTAGCGGTGTTTTCTACAAGCCTCATAGACAAGTCCGGTGTCCAAAGCTTAGATCCAGTTAATCTACAAATCGTTAATGAATTTGGTGACATAATGATCTAGTAAAATAAAACCAAAATGAGTTTATGAATCTTTCTGCGTTGGCATTAATAAGTCGTCTTGCAACTAAGCGAAATCCGTAACATTAGAATAGTAGGGGATAAAGTTGATACAAAGGAAATATATTACATCATCTCTTTATTACGGCTCAGCGCCTTTTAGAACAAAGTATCTGAGACTTAGATAGCGTATCCGTAGCCAAGAGGGGAGTTGCACCCGCAGGCGCAGGAGCCGGCGATGGTGACGCCGCCCGCGGCGCACACGGGCCCGGCGTACTCCACGGCGCCGATGATGGGCACCTGTCCGGCGACGGCGGTGGAACCACCCACGGGCAGCTCTCCGGCGACGGCCACGTTACCGATACCATTGCCTCCGTACGCGGCGCCGCAGCCGTACCCAGCGCCGTAACCCGCCAGGCCCGCTCCGTAGCCGAGCCCGGCGGCTCCGTAGCCAAGCCCGGCAGCTCCGTAGGGGGCGGCGAGACCGGCGGCGTAGGGGGCGGCAACACCCAGGGCGGGGGCGGCAAGACCAGCGCCGTAGCCACAGCCGCACGAGCCGAAGGCGGTCTGGAAAAAGGCAAACAATTCATTATAAACATCCTGACAGGATTATCTAATCTTGATTACTAGCACAAAATGGTATGGGGGAGTATTATATCGGTAGAAGAAGTGTAAACAATTTAGTTCGAGGGAGGAATATATCTTCATGTCGTTGCAGTGTTAAGTTTTTAGGCAATTAACTGCAGTTGCATCAAACCAATTCAGAAGTAAGCTAAGTTTATTATGTTTGTACTGGTTTATCTATGTAATAAGTCGAATTAAATTATTTTTTGAGTATTTACCTGGGCCAAGCAGGCCAGAGCAAGGACAACGAATCCGTAAGCAGACATGTTTGTTTCGACTGAATATAACTTTCAGAATAATATTTGGATCAGTAACTTTACTTTTTATACTACAAACCGTTATCTTTACAAAATTATGTCAATAAGTCATACGCGTGACATAGTTTTGTAACTTTCTTTTAATGTTTGTTTACAACATACAGTTTCTAACCAATTAATTACAAACAATAGATAATTGTAATATACGTGTCGTTGAACACGTGAAAGAAAATTGATTTGGGAAAATTTCTAAATATTTGTTTTGTAATTAAAGTTTTCGATTATGTTTCTGTACATAAAAAGGAGACTTTGTTTGTTCAAAGTATTACTTTCGTGAATCACCTTCCAATAACATCATGTCTCCCAAAGCTATTCTTGTCTTCTGCGCCCAGGCGCTTCTGGTCCAGGTAAAACACCTTTATTTTTTAAAAAACGAAAGAGAAAAATGTTAATAAATGCACCTACTTGCTGATATAACTCATTAGGACAAAAGTCTTTCTTTGCCAACTGAATAAAACCAGAAACACATTTCAAGTTGACGTCATTATATGCTTTTTAGTTGTTTTAGTTGTTTTTTTCGTGTTTCTTATTTTCCACTAAAAACAATTGAAAAACGAGTCATGGGTTTAGCATAGTACTGTCCTGAAAATGCTATTAAGTACCCACCAAAGACTAAGGTGACAGAATGAAAATTGTAACAACAGCGTCAAATAAATTTTCTTGATTGTTTCCAGTCCGTGTTCAGCCAGTGCGCTGGCGGTCTCGGCGGCTACGGCCTCGCCGGCCTAGGAGCGTACAACGGTCTGGCCGGAGCAGGGCTGGGCTACGGAGCCGGGCTGGGCTACGGAGCTGGGTGCGGCTGCGGTGCCGGAGTAGCTTCCACTGGCGGTGGTCTGCCAGTGTCCAGCGCGTCCCCCATCGCCCCCGTCGGAGTGTCCGTCCTGTCCGAGAACGTGTACGAAGGAGCTCTGGCTGCCGGCGGCAACCTGCCCTTCCTGGGCTCCGTGGCCATCGAGGGAGTCCTGCCCACTGCTGGTGCCGGCGCTGTGTCGTACGGCTGCGGAGACGGAGCCGCCGCTATTGGCGCCGAGGGCCCCATCGGCACTGGTATTCTGTCTGGACAGGCTTTCGCTCCCTCCGTGGGCCTGGCTGGTAACGGCATCGCCGGTCTCGGAGGTATCGCCGGGTACGGCCTCGGCGCCGGGTATGGCCTCAACGGCATCAACGGTCTCGGCCTCGGAGGAGTCAACGGATACGGCCTCATCAACCAGGGATGTGGCTGCGGATGCTAAATCCAAACTATGGTGTCTAATAAACATGCCAGTATTTAAGAAACTCAATTTATTTGTTTGAACTTACCTTCTTTACACTAAAGCAAATAATAAGAAAAGATTCATAATGAAATGAGGATCCAAATGCAAAAAGATTTTACGAGTATTATAATGTTTTCGTTAGTTTGACCAGAATGTTTATCTGTATTCTGGAGAATGTAGTCCAAAATTAAATATGGGATTGACGTTAAATATTTCCCGCTGAGCGCTTCGTGATTTCAATCTCATACATGGGTCTTTCTGTTCCACATGCGTCAGTACGCTCACTAGAATATGCCTCTTGTCGAAGGGGGCTGGGTCAAGCCAAGTCGAGCGTAAAGCAAACACTGCCGTACCACCCTTTACTGGAACCATTTCGCCGCATATTCAGGCACCTATTTGAGAATCTCTGGATGGGTCTAGAACGCTGAAATTTCCGTCATTTGGTGACCATTATGAACACACTTGAAATCCAAAATTCAAGTTGGTAGATCAATTAGTTCCGAAGCTAAGGGAAAGCAAAGTTTCGCATTTATGACACTCACTCACTTGTTCACACTCACTGTTGTGTGACTTGTACCGTTGACTGGTACCCACTAACGTATAAAGAATGTTCAACGGCCAGTCATATAAAATTAACTATAATAATAAAGAAATCGTTGTAAAGAGCCTTAGACTTGGCACGACCTTGTCTAGATTTCATTACTTTTTAGAGATAAGCAAGCAGCTCCATCGAGACTTGGCTAGTTTTTAACAGAATGTTTTTGGTGGGATTATTAATTTCTGGAAACAGAGCTCCAGCTTAATTTTCGACGGCCATTTTGAAATATCCGGGCATAATGAGCGTGCGAGACATAATTTTTTCTAGGAGTTCCTATGGCCACCTCCCAACTGTGTGAAATTATATTTAAATGATAAGATAACTAATTTGTGACATTAATTTAATTTATATAACTTTCTTATATTTTCTCTTTACAAATAATCATTAACATTGAATTAAGTTTTTTATACCTATTATGTCTAATTGTAATGGTTGAGATGTATGGTTCTAATATTTGATATTTTATCACCTACCATCATGTAAAATACTACATCTGGCAAATAAATAAATCTTTATCTTTAACTCCATCGTCAGAGCTGGCTGGTGGTTTTGTGATATTGAAGTGGCAAAAAGTAACATATTATTTGTTACAAATGTGTCACTATAGTAGACGCAAGCCCCCCCAAAACTAAACCATGAAACTAAAAAGAAGAAAATAAAATTTAATTCAAAAAAATCAAAAACTGACTCCAAGTGTCGCTAAAATGTTAATAAATATTTTATTTTCAATTTGCGCCTTCAAATTCAGGTTTGGGAGTAAAGAATCTATCAAAATATTTAAACTTACCTACAATCCTATAAGTATTCAGAACTTGAAGTCGCAAAAATGAAAATAAATTATATAGGTACCAACTTTTTAGTGACACTTGAAGTCGGTTTTTGATTTTTTTGAAATATTTTTTTTTCTACTTTTTAGTTTCATTTCGTATACATATGTACCTACTCTACGGTGTAGGTGGACAGTGAATTCTGTCTGAATTGTTTTTTTTTAACTTAAAGCAATTGTAAGAGTTTTCATACAACTATGCGCGAGTGAAGCGAGCTTAATATGTTTGTATTACTGGATATTTGCTGGTGGCCCATCACACTCGGTAAAACAGCGGAAATATCTAGTAATCTGATTAAATTAATGGGAAAACCCGTGAACTCAGAATTAGGAGCAATACCCATTCATACCAATGACAAACATGAGATGTTTTCGTTGAATACCTGGATGAGCAATATAAACCTTTATCAGGTTGTATTCGATTCAATCCCATCGATAGACCGCGCGAAGCGAAGTTATGACGTCCGTAATATTCATGCGATTTGTACTAGATATATTAATGAACATTATACAGATTGTTACAAAATCTTTACGGATGGATCCAAGGATGGTCCGAATGGAGGCGCTGCGTGCTTTGATCCAATACAAAATTGTCACACCAAACTTAAAATTGATTCAAATATATCGATTATGCATATTGAATTAATCGCAATAGCAGAAGCTTTGGCTTACATTTCCTCAATCAACTTAAGTAAGTTTGTTATCCTCACGGATTCTAAAAGTTCCCTGCAACACTTGGCTCGGTGTACCTCGCACGCGGCGCGAGGCGTCCCGATCGCCTACCACATACTTGAATCAATTTTAAGATTGCAATCTGAGAATAGGCGGGTCATTTTACAGTGGATTCCATCACATATTGAACTTCATGGTAATGATGCTGTAGATCTTTTAGCCAGGCAAGCGACGACAGATGGAATTCCCTTTACGGTGACACCGCTTTTTTCAGACTATACAAAACGGGTCAAAGATCAATGTACAATATTGTGGCAAGAATACTTTGATAAACGGTCTCTCGATAAAGGTATTTGGTATCGGACTATTCAACCAGAAATTCTCAAGTATCCCTGGTTTTGTAGTAGCTCATTAAGTCGCAATGTATTGGTGACAGCCCTGAGACTTCGCTCAGCGCACATTCCAACAAATGTGTTTGCGTATTTGATGAACAAGTCGGAATCTCCAACGTGTGATAACTGCGGCCTTCGGGAAGATGTATACCATATACTGGTGGAATGTACGCGGAACGAAACTCAGAGGGAATGGTGGTTTCAAGACGAATTGTATCAAATTGGTTTCTGTAACTGTATCCTAGCAAGCCCGACTTCTGACAAGGCTGTTACATTGTACAAGTTGGCAGAATTAGGTCTAAATAGACCTAATTCTTCCATACAGTAAAAAAAGTGATTGTACTAGTTATAGTGTTTATAAGGCGATATGGTCGCTCTGCGACAAAGCCTCTAATAAATTGAAAAAAAAAAAAAGAACAAAAGTGGGCGAGCGGAGCGAGCGTAGCGAGCGCGACAATTTTTATGACTTATAATATTCTAAATCATTAATAAAGTCAATATTGAAAGTAGCATCCATATTAGTTGAGTAGGACCAGTAGGAGTGGGCGAGCGAAGCGAGTAAATAAATTCAATGTTGAAAGTAGCATCCATATTAGTTAAGTAGCGCTAGCAAGAGTGGGCAAGCGAAGCGAGCCAGGCACAAGAGAAGCGAGCGCGAATTTTTTGTTTTTTTATATTCTAAGGTTTTATACTACCCCGATCACCAACAAACTCAATGTTGAAATCAGCATCAGAATCGGTCTAGCACTTGTAACCCCTTATTTATTCGACATCATATTTATTTAAATATGGCTAATTGTCGAGTGAGGGCGCTGCTGTGCTCATGTTTACATCTGCTCCGTGTTTGTTACATCGTTAAAATTGTTTTCCAAGCGTTTCTTCACGTGATTCATAACTGCATCGATAGACAGGACTTGGAAGCACGTGAAACAAATGAAGAAATTTCGAAAATAGTGAATTTGAAGCAAATATTTCGAAAACATTGTTTACAGCGGATTGGAAGCCACGAAGACATTTGGAGCGATTATTCGAAGGAAACATCAAAATTATACGTTTCCGAGGTCAGTCAGTGCACCATCTGTACTAGTGAAGTGTTTAAAGTGAAAGGGGCTGAAATTTGGGTGAATTTTGGAAAAATTACATAAATCTACGTAAACAAATTCAAGTGGCGCCATCTATTGAAAGTTTTAAAAACCACTTCAACAAACGCTTTGCACAACGATCTACAATCAAAATTACCTAGTACGAACAAAGCTGACAGAGGACCTCACTAGTGCAGAAATTAGATATTGTATTACCGTTCCATAAATAAAAATATAGACGAGAAATTTACACAAATTGAAAAAAGGCAAAATGTAATCGAAGAAAAGCTGGAAAAACAACAGAAAATTGTCGAATATTTAAATACCTAGACAATAACGAAAGAAAAACATCGTTTTCTTTGGAGTTTTAGAAAAAGAACAAAAGTATGACGACCTAGTCGAAATAATATTGCACATCATAAATAAAAACATGGATATTTCATGCAGCAAGTGGGAAATCGAATCGGTTAATAGAATTGGGAAAAAATCCGATGGTAAAATCCGACCAATTGTAGCCACTATATCGACTGTGAGCAAAAAACTAGAAATTCTCCGCAACAAAAGATGCCTTTTGAGTACAAATATTTACATAAAGGAAGATTTTCCAACTTACGTTTTACAAAAACGTAAGGAGCTCCAAGAAGAATTAATAAAAGAGAAACAAGCTGAAAATAATGTAGCTTTACACTACGATAAAATTGTCAGGCTCAAATCTCATTCATTAACAAGCTCCAGTATGGATTAAGTACAATCAAACAAAAGGGGACTCTCTGAATCTCCTGAACATATTAATTCTACAAAAACAGACACAACCTTTCAAAAAGCTAAACAAGCGAAAAAGAAGACAAAATCACAAAATATTACTAGCTACCTTCGGCCTTCACAAACTACTCAACAAGCAAGTCTATGTAACACACCCACAACAAGCTACGACAAGCCTTCTGCAAGCATTGTTGCTTGCCTGCAAGAAAAACAAAACAAGCTAGCAGCTCCTCTCCTCCTTCTCCAAGCCGGACGGTCACCGAGGAGAAGTCAGACCAAATCCCCCTATAACTACCGACCGCTGTATGAACATAAATAATATAGAAAGAGAATAGCATTACTTACTACTTACTGAAATGTAGTATGCTAACTTAAGAACATATTGTTATGAAAAATGGAGACAAAAAGAAATAGATGGAAAACTTCAAGAGTTCATATGTTTTACATTCAACCGTAACAAATGGACAGCAGTAAATAGAAGAAACAGAAGAAACTTTAAGAAAATAGGGGAGGCCTTTGCCTTAAAGGCAACTTCTATCACATATAAATATTCACAAAATTATACAAACCTTGTTTGTTACAATTTGGATACCTACTCAAAAAAAAAAAAAACATTACAGATTGATAAGGTGAAATGTACCTTTGTAATATGTACCTTTTCTAAAAAAACTTATTGTGATAGTAGAATAAAGGCTATTTTATTTTTATTAAATGTCGATACGTTGCGCAGTAGCAAAACAAAGACGCCTGTGCATCTTTGGTTTCGACTGTCAATATCCTACCTACTAGTACAGAATAGGTACTACCTCTCTAAAGCTAACACTAAATCTTTACAGCGTTACACACTTTTAGTTTTAGGCGCTAACAAATGTATGTATGAAGCGCCCTCTAGTGAGTAATCAACGAACCACATAAATAAATTCATTTTCTAAACAAATCTACTAAGCCTATTAGAGAAAATCGCATCAAAATCGGGCTGATAATACAGAAAATATAATGTATACAGCAGCGCCCCCTGGTGAGTTGTCCACAAAGTACATATCTTAAAAGATGCACCAATTAAACTTCAACAAATTACAGGAAACTCTAACAAAATCCGACTAGTAGTTTTGGAAATATAGCTAAAATTAGTTTGCGTATACCTTATCAATTTGTTGGTTTATTGGTTTTTTCTCAGCAAGTACTAGACCGAATGAAAAAAAATATGGGACCATTTCGGAAACTATCTCCGTTGAATACAAAAATAATTTTTGAAATCGTTTCATAAATAACGGAGTAATCGCGTAACATATCCACAAAAAAAAACTTTCAGAAGACTTGATAACCTCCTTTTTTTTGAAGTCGGTTAAAAATGTGTAAATAACACAACTTTCAAATGTCATAGAACTATTGTTGTGCGTGTACCTAGCTCTCTAGGCGTTTGATGTGCAACTACAAGTTCATTTCGTATCACAACGACAAAATCACGCCCAGTAATGATTGCTTACCATCAGGCGAATTACGGCCAAAAGCAAACCCATTCCTTGTAAAAAAAAGTAATTTGTCAATCCCATTGTACTGACGTCATGGAGGATTACATTTAGATATACCTAGTCAGGTCATAAATTCTGTCACATGTTTGATATAAAATAATTGAAACAACTTTATTCTTTATGTAACCATTTATATACCAAAATGAACTTAACAAAACATAGATTCTTATGACAATAAAGTTTATTCAAAATGACCTCCGTGATTTTGAATACAGGCCTTCAATCTGCGCGGCCAGTCGTCTATCGCTGCACGAACGAGGTCCATGTCAATATCGGCGGCTGCCTTAATCAAGGATGTCTTGAGTGACTCCAAATTGGGATGAGGCTTTGAGCACGCCTTTTCCTCCAAGTGTTGCCATATCTTGTAATTTAACGGATTCAAATCTGGACTGGAGGAGGGCCAGTCTTCGTGCCGGATGAAGTCGATTTCACGCGCCGCCAGCCAGTCTTGTGTGCTCTTCGCTCTATGAGCTGGCGCCGAATCTTGTTGGAATACCCAGTGCTTGTTTTTGAACATGATATGAGAAACAGGTTCGACAAGGTTCGTCAGGACTGTATTTTGATACACAACTGCATTCGTTTTTACACCTTTCTCACAAAAATGTACCTCTGTTAAGCCCCAATAAGAAACTCCCAACCATACCATGAGCGAGGATGGAAAATGACCTCGTTGGACACGCGGAATACGTTTGCTCGCTTCTTCACTACTGTGTGCGTACACCTTATCATTTCGTTTGTTGTAGCTCTCTTCTACGGTAAAAATTTTTTCATCCGAAAAAAGAATTTCCCGATATTTTTTCCCGCGTACCGCAACAACAAAGCGCGGCATCTCTTCAGTCTCAGGTCCATTAGACGAGCATTCTAACGATGTCCTGTTTTTCTTCGATATGCCCGAAGCCCCAAGTCTTCATTTAACACCCTTTTCACCGTGGTTCTGCTTAAGCCCATCTGAAGGGCCAACAGTTTCTGCTTACGTTTGGGATTTCTTTGAATTGGCGCCTTCACTGCTGGAGTCCTAACAGACCGAGGGCGACCACTCCTTGACCTGTCTACACTCTATCTACACTAGAGTCTTCATTGTATCGTTTGATGGTACGATAAACGAATCTTTTGGTTATATTCAAATTTTTCAGTATGTCAAAAATTTGAATTGGCGCGTAACCGCAACGATGCAATGCAATAACTGCAACACGGTCTTCTTTAAGCGTCCACTCCATATTTAAAAAATGAGTTAAATTCTAAAAAGTATACATTTTTATTTTCATGAACAATTCGAAATTCGAATTCAATAAACTTTTTTGTGGCCAGCATTCTAAAAGAAAAGTTTATACTGTGTGACAATACTTATGACCTGACTAGTTATATAGTGTGTAATGTAAAATGTAAAATATAAGCTATGGAGTAGTTTTTTTTTATCTTATATATTTTTTAGTTCTAAACGTGAATTAAAGACATCGTTTTCAATTATGCATTTGTAAATTTATTTTCATCGATCGTGTGTGTGATCTTTTTCTCGATCGAAATTGACTTAGCATCCGCACCCGCATCCACGGCCAGCGTTACCGTAGCCGAGTCCTCCGAGGCCGAGTCCGTTGATGCCGTTGAGGCCGTACCCGGCGCCGAGGCCGTACCCGGCGCCGAGGCCGTACCCGGCGCCGAGGCCGTACCCGGCGATACCTCCGAGACCGGCGATGCCGTTACCAGCCAGGCCCACGGAGGGAGCGAAAGCCTGTCCAGACAGAATACCAGTGCCGATGGGGCCCTCGGCGCCAATAGCGGCGGCTCCGTCTCCGCAGCCGTACGACACAGCGCCGGTGCCAGCAGTGGGCAGGACTCCCTCGATGCCGACGGTGCCAAGGAACGGCAGGTTGCCTCCAGCGACCAGCTGGCCTTCGTAGCAGTTCTCAGACAGGACGGAGACACCGACGGGGGCGATGGGGGAAGCGCTGGCAACGGGCAGACCACCACCGGTGGAAGCTACCCCGGCGGCTCCGCAGCCGCACCCAGCTCCGTAACCCAGACCACCTCCGTAGCCAAGACCAGCTCCAGCTAGACCATAGCCGAGACCAGCAAGTCCGAGATTGCCAACGCACTGGCTGAAGACGGACTGAAAAAAAACAAAAAAAAATAATTAAGTCTAGCGAAGACGTAAGATCATAAACAACAATTCATCAATGTATTTTTTAATTTTGAAGAATAGTTTTTAAAATCTGTTTTATGTTTTGTATACGTAATTGGATCAGCAAAAAAATAAACTGAGGTTTTCCGACCGCTGTCATTCAATATTCAGTTTTACATTGGCAACATGGTGATCATCTATGCGGCTTTTCGGAGCTGCGATTGTAACTGTTGGTACTTCTGATCAAGTCAAATCAATAGCATAGCCATTATAATAATGTTGACAGCTTTGGATGATGGCATTTGGGTAAATTGATTCTGCTGATCTTAGCTAGCTTAACACAGTCCGGATCATGCGGTCGTTTCTTCCGCGAACTTGCAAGATGTGGAACGATCTACCCCCTGAGGTCTTTCCACGGAGCTACAATATGTGGAGATTTAAAAAGGGTATTCTCAAATACCTCTGGCAAAGTGCTGCAGCATCTCTGGAGTTGCGACTGCGTTGTCCATAGGCGACGATGACTGCTTACCATCAGGCAGATCGTATGCTTTATGCCACTTTTTTATTAAAAAAAGGTTTGTCTCAAAGATTTTCTTAAAATAAAATTAATTTAATATTAATTTTACCTGGGCGAGGAGCGCCTGGGCGCAGAAGAAGATGATGGTCTTGGGAGACATGGTGATGCTATTCCAAAGAAGGATGACTTGGGAATAATGTTTAGAAGAATGAAACTCTACCTTTTATACACTCTTATCAAAATAATATACTAATAGAACATTACGAAATGATCAATAAATGTCTGTCTTTAGTTTGTTATTGACAAATATTTTTTGTAAATAATTACAACAAATAAAGCAGCCCATATTGTATGTCACAACTTAATGTGTTTATCAATAAACTCAAACCAGACATTCCTAAGTTTTTTTTAAATATTATCAGTTGATACGTCAAATTATTTTAAAAAGTACGTGTGTTTATAATAAACAAAACCTATTTACCCAATAAAGTTAGTTACGTGTTAGCCTTGACTTAATTTTGATGTCGAAAGTCGATTAGGGGTCGCTCTTCTGGAGTATAAAACGTTATTTGGGCGTTCGAGGAAATTATTCTGAAAACCTTCAGTCAAACAACAAACATGTCTTCCTTCGCATTCCTGCTCCTCTGCATCCAGGCTTGCCTGATCCAGGTAACTATTTTTTTTTAAATATATAAAACCACACATTTTTTTTACATGATTAAGGCTCGCACTTGACTACAACTTGCCTGATGTTAAGCAACATGGCAATATACATACTGAGACTCTGTTTATTCACCCCAAAATTCACTTATCGTCTAAGATGTTGCCCGGTGTGGTTTTCTTCTTCATTGCTAGACCTTGTAGACTCAGCTTTAAAAAAACGTGTACCAAAATTCTAAACTTAATTTTTGACGATCGTTCTCGTCCTATCACCAATGGTATTGAGTTTAGTCGATGCACACAAACGTTGTGGTATTTTGCAAACCTGTGGTAGTGGTACAGATATTGATTACTCTAAAACAGCTTTATTTACAATAATAAAATATAAAAACAAGGGAAGAAAAACTAAACATACTACTTCTAACTACTACAAAAAGGGGCACTTAGAAAATCTTTAGAAAAGCCTAAAGATAATCTAAGTGCTCCAGCCCACTACCAGAGGGCAGCGTACCCAGCATGCTGGCCGCATTACCACGCTGGATGGCAATGCTGATACGTTGAGCCAGAAAAAGGCCAGCATTTTGGTCACGCGTCGCGTCAACCAAGATTACTCTTACATACAGGTATCTATTTTACTTGAGAACTGGCACAATACAAAGTTATGGCCAAATAAAAAAAAAACAAGTATCTAGCCTGCCTAGATCCTTCGTCTTATTACAAGTTTGATTCGATTTGCTGACGCTAGTAGTGGCGTTTGGCAGCTTCGTTTGAGTGCTAGTTCCATTCCATTATACAATTAGATACAAGCGTAAGCTTAGTATGGGGCTAGATGGCGCTGTGTGTTATGTCCTCAAATATTTATTATTATTATTATTGAACCAACGTATTTGTTGTGATGATGTAGTTTCAAATAAAACCTCTTCCTTATTCTTTATTGTGTTCTGTATCTCGTGTTGATTCGTGTCTCAATAAATGTATCTTATTTATTATTTTTCAATACTCCACAATTTATTCGTTCACCATCAAAATAATGCCATTCCATCATACATAACATAAAAAAACATGTATAGTGATTAAACCATGGTCCATCTGATTTTAGTGAGGACGTTTTCTTACCGAGCCAAACATAACTTCATACCTTCCTCCCTCAGAAAATGAGATTAATAAAAATCATTCTAAATTATGGAAAGAGCGAGTCCATTGTTTGTGGATCGGAAAAGAATATCAGACAAAATTAATGTTTTACATTTAGAATCAAACGCGTAAACAATTTTACTACATTACTAACAACTACTTTTTCTCTTCAGAATGTACTGAGCTGCCCCGGCGCCGCTCGCGGCTGCGGTGGTTGCGGCAACGGTCTCGCCGGCAACGGCTACGGCGCTGGTCTGAACGGTATCGGTCTTGCCGGCGCTGGGCTCGGTTACGGAGCTGCCGGCCTCGGTTACGGAGCGGGACTCGTAGGAGCCGGTTACGGAGCGGGAGTCGCTGGTTACGGAGCCGGCCCCGCGTACGGAGGCAACGGTATCGGTAACGTGGCCGTCGCCGGAGAGCTGCCCGTGGGTGGTTCCACCGCCGTCGCCGGACAGGTGCCCATCATCGGTGCCGTGGAGTACGCTGGCCCCGTCTGCGCCGCCGGTACTGTCACCATCGCTGGCAACTGCGCTTGCGGCTGCGGTGCCAACGGTTACGGAATCTACTAAGAAAATACTTCGGACAGTGATATGTTGACCTGAAATTGAAAGTATGAAAGCAAATAAAATAACATTGCAATAGCATCTCTGACTATCATTCTCTTGGATATTTTGTATCAGCCTTGTAAACATGTAGGAATGTCTTAAAACGTGTTTACTTAATATGATACTGAGGTAAACGCAAACACGAATTTGTACAGAAAAGAAATGTCATTCAGAGATCGAATACTAATAATAAATTTCCACATAAACTTTAAAATTTACTAACAATTGACTTCAGAACGTAATGGAATAACATATTATAGTAGTTTTAAGTTAATTTTCGCGTTCAAGTTATCAAGTTACGGATAACATGGGTAACAAGCAAACCCGGCGAACTCCGTTTCGCCACCAGATGGCTTCGTTTTTTGTATGTGAAAAATGATTTTCTCTGTTTTCCCGCTTTTCTGTTGAAATTTTTCCTGAATTTTCTTTGCTATAAACCTCACGAAGCCTGAGAATTTTCCAACAATGCAAAACCCTGGAAATCGGTTCGTGCGTTCTGGAGTTATAGCGTCAGGGAGGAAAACCCGACTTATTTTTGTATAGTAGATCAATGTTTTCGGTGCAGTAAAAGATCTCGCTAACTATTTACCGAGTAAAAATGTAAGAAACATATATTCACTTATATTATGATCATCAATATTAGATAGGTAATAATGGCATGAAAATTCAAGATAGGTTTAGTGACTCATACTTTCACGTAGTGGTCATATCTATTAACTAGTGGGCGTCCGCAGCTTCGCTCGCAATATGTTAAGATAAAAAAGTAGCCTTGGACACTTCTGAGACCTTATACTACCCACATACCAAATATCATGATGACCCGCTCAGCCGTTTTTGATTTATGAGCGTTTAAATAAACAGATAAACAGTCAAAAATTCTAAAAAGCGTCCACTAGTATCTAATTAATAAGCGAGTGTGGCTCAGCGGTTCCAGTGTCTGCTTTTCATCCAGACGTACCCTGGTTCGAATCCGCCCTACACCAATGACTTGTATTTTTCAAGTTATGTGTAGATTTGCACTCGCTTAGCGGTGAAGGAAAACATCGTGAGGAAACCGACATGTTTGAGGACCACAATATCCGAGGACATGCGTCTTCCGTGGAAGGACCTGGGCGCCCACCACGATGTATCTGCCCAAGAAAACTCCCCTAACGAATTAATTCTGCGGGGGAGTCACGACCCTCAGTCATGAAGAAATACGACTCAAAGAGAGTATCTAATACAGCTGTAGAGGGTTGAAACTCTGAGCACTTGAAGATATTTAAAAAAAATATTTGGAGATATTTGGAATTGATAACGAACACGTTCCAACAATTTATATAATTTGTGTCTGTTTATCTGTGTTGGTCTGTTTATTTTAACGCTCATCTCGCAAAAAGGGCTCAACGATTCTTTATGATTTTTGTTATGTACGTAATATGAAATCATGTGAGTGTCCTAAGCTACTTTTTTTCCCGAAATAACAAGTGCACGCGAATTCGCGGGCGTCCACTAGTACTTAATAAATGTAAAAATAGAAAAAAAAACGTGCTGTACTAAAATAACCGACATAATATCAAGATCGTTCATCGATAAATGTTTAAATACCTGCTTATTATCTTAATAAATTATGCTATGTTATTTATTATGCTTAATCTTATTTTTCACCTAATATTAAATAAGTACTGTATTCTCAACATGATATTTTCATAGTATTTAGTATTTTCAATCTAAGTTATGAAATAAAATATGTAAATGTTAAGTGAAGTCTAAAGTATACTCATACCAGCAATTCTTATACTGACAACTTCTAAATTTTACTTTTTAACTTTCTTCTTCAAACATGCATGGATGTATAAAGTTAATTTAAGGAGTACCTAATAGAAAATAAAGCCTTTTTTGTTTTTATTTTATTTTATTTATTATCTTAATGCTTATGAGTCGAAACTGTCAACTGTCCCTACAGCAAATTAACCTACATCTTTACCTCTCTCATGAGTCGTATTTCCTCATGACTGAGGGTCGTGACTCCCCCGCAGAATGAATTCGTTAGGGGAGTTCTCTTGGGCAGATACATCAATCAATCAACAAAAATATATAAATTGTTGGAACGTGTTCGTTATCAATTCCAAATATCTCCAAATATTTTTTTTAAATATCTTCAAGTGCTCAGAGTTTCAACCCTCTTCAGCTGTATTTTTTTTTATTTTTTATTATTGTTGTTCCGTCTATACTTCCTCCGACAATGAATGTCAGAGACATTGTTAGACTAAACATATTGCTTACGCAGTTTGCTTTGTTTATTCACCTGATCGGTAAATAATTTCACCTTTTTTATTGTTCGTTTTAATAATGTAAATAATAAATAATATATGATTAAACGAACTTGCAAAAGTGAAGTTCGATCAATATTATATGAGTAATATGATAAAGCCTCATGCGAAGATACAATACTCACAACATGGCAGTACCCAAGTCCTACTGGCAACTGTATCAGTTGTATTAGATACTAGTGGACGCTTTTTAGAATTTTTTACTGTTTATCTGTTTATTTAAACGCTCATAAATCAAAAACGGCTGAACGGGTCATCATGATTTTTAGTATGTGGGTAGTATAAGGACTAAGAAGTGTCAAAGGCTACTTTTTTATCTTAATATAATGCGAGCAAAGCTGCGGGCGGCCCACTAGTTTATAGATATGACCACTACGTAAAAATATAAGTCACTAAAACTATCTTGAATTTTCATGCCATTATACGTATCTAATATTGATGATCATAATATAAGTGAATATATGTTTCTTACATTTTTACTCGGTAATAGTTAGCGAGGTCTTTTACTGCACCGAAAACATTGATCTACTATATAAAAATAAATCGGGTTTTCCTTCCGGACGCTATAACTCCAGAACGCACGAACCGATTTCCACGGTTTTGCATTCGTTGGCAAGTTCTCGGGCTCCGTGAGGTTTATAGCAAAGAAGAGTCAGGAAAAATTTCAACAAAAAGCGGGAAAATGGGGAAAATCATTTTTCACATACAAAAAACGAAGCCATCCGGTGGCGAAACGGAGTTCGCCGGGTTTGCTTGTTACCTATATTATCCGTAACTTGATAACTTGAACGCGAAATTATCCCAAAACTACTATATGATATTCCATTACGTTCTGAAATCAATTGTAAGTAAATTTTAAGGGGACAGTTTAAGTGGAAATTTATTATTAGTATTCGATCTCTGAATGACATTTCTTTTCTGTACAAATTCGTGTTTGCGTTTACCTCAATATCATATTAAGTAAACACGTTTTAAGACATTCCTACATGTTCACAAGACTGATACAAAATATCCAAGAGAATGATAGTCAGAGATGCTAGTGCAAATTTTATTTGCTTTCATACTTTCAATTTTAGGTCAACATATCACTGTCCGAAGTATTTTCTTAGTAGATTCCGTAACCGTTGGCACCGCAGCCGCAAGCGCAGTTGCCGGCGATGGTGACAGTACCGGCGGCGCAGACGGGCCCAGCGTACTCAACAGCACCGATGATGGGCACCTGTCCGGCGACGGCGGTGGAACCACCCACGGGCAGCTCTCCGGCGACGGCCACGTTACCGATACCGTTGCCTCCGTACGCGGGGCCGGCTCCGTAACCAGCGACTCCCGCTCCGTAACCGGCTCCTGCACGTCCCGCTCCGTAACCGAGGCCGGCAGCTCCGTAACCGAGCCCAGCGCCGGCAAGACCGATGCCGTTCAGACCAGCGCCGTAGCCGTTGCCGGCGATACCGTTGCCGCAACCACCGCAGCCGCGGGCGGCACCGGGGCAGCTCAGTACATTCTGGGGAGGAAAAGCAATTGCAAAAATATGTCGCTAACTTATTCCTGATTTTTTTTAAACTGAATATATTTTTGGTATAGATTTCAAAATACGTAGTTCAATTTATATTTAGTTGCTTTATATCGAGTTCGAACTAAGAATTAAAAATGAAACGGAAATCAGATGACCATAACTTGGACTTAGAAAACAAAATGATACCACTTGTTATCGAATAACTTGCTTCAATCTTAGTTAATTAGTCTTGTTTTTATTTTCCATTAATATGGATCCTCACCTGGAGCAGGCAAGCCTGGATGCAGAGGAGCAGGAATGCGAAGGAAGACATGTTTGTTGTTCTACTGGACGAGATACAGTATGCTCTTACACCAGCATCTATTCATTATATACAACCTACTAACACACTCTATCTGTCTTTCGAAATAGGTCAAAGAATGTAGCAACTTGAATCACGGATAAGGCCTTTAGAAACAAGTATTATCAAAAACTGTTGTTATTTTTCTTTAAAGAAAAACTGTTTATTTAACACATTATTTGGTAATGCAGATAAGTCGGTAACGTTTTCCATAGCTCACGTTTTAATTTTGTTTGTGCAAGAAACATTTCGTCAAAGACTGGAAGTGGTATATAAAGTAATATTTTGGAAACCAAATCATTATTCTCAAGAAATCCTTCTTTGGAATAGCATCACCATGTCTCCCAAGACCATCATCTTCTTCTGCGCCCAGGCGCTCCTCGCCCAGGTAAATTGAAACATAATATTCTTTCAAATCAGAGAGCTGACATTGTTTCACAAAATATAAATCTTTGCATTCAGCCACCGATCTAACCAATTTGACAAAGGTTCTTTGAGAAACGTGATCAAACAAAATGTAATCAGAAGGGATGACCTTCGAAAAACCTTTCTCGTTTTCTTATTCGCTTTAATTCGTTGAAAGCTTTTCTATAACTTACTTTCACTGTTGGGATATTCTCTACCTTCCATGAATCATAGGGTTTAATGCACCATCATTATGCGACATTTTTGTGTCTATTCTAATGGACTTTTCATTTTTATTTCCAGTCTGCCTTCAGCGCCTGCATTGGCGGTCTGGCTGGAGCTGGTCTCGGCTATGGTCTGGCCGGAGCTGGTCTGGGCTACGGATCTGGTCTTGGCTACGGAGCTGGATGCGGCTGCGGAGCTGCCGGAGTAGCTTCCACCGGTGGTGGTCTTCCCGTTGCCAGCGCTTCACCCATCGCCCCCGTCGGTGTCTCCGTCTTGTCTGAGAACTGCTACGAGGGATCTCTGGCTACCGGCGGCAACCTGCCTTTCCTAGGAACCGTAGCCATCGAGGGAGTCCTGCCCACTGCTGGTGCCGGCGCCGTGTCGTACGGCTGCGGAGACGGAGCCGCCGCTATTGGCGCCGAGGGCCCCATCGGCACTGGTATTCTGTCTGGACAGGCTTTCGCTCCTTCCGTGGGCCTGGCTGGTAACGGCATCGCCGGTCTCGGAGGTATCGCCGGGTACGGCCGCGGCGCCGGGTACGGCCTCAACGGCGTCAACGGACTCGGTCTGGCCGGTATCGGTGGATGCGGTCTGGGAGCTGGTATTGGTGCCTACGGTCTCGGCCGTGGATGCGGTTGCTAATTCATTCACAGTGAGAAGAAAAGTGAACCTGAAGCCATAATGCAAATAAAATCTTTAATGCAGCATAATGACGTTGTTTGATTATTTTTACTAAGAATATTTATTTGACTAGGGTAAAGAAAAACATCTCACAAATAGTTGATAGAAACTGATTAAAAAATCTGCACATTTTTTTGAAATGGAAATCTTATTGCGTGATAAATCATTATCAAAATGTTAACACATCCAACCGATTTTTACTTGGCAAGTGATAGGGAACAAACGTTTTATAGCTGCTGATCTACAAGTACTTAGCAAAGAGAACAGCCAAACTGTGGAACTCCTTGCCCGAATCTCTATTCCCCTTGAACTATAATTTGTCGGTCTTCAAGTCGAGAGTAAACCGGTTTCTTCTAGGCAAGCGCGCTACATCGTAGACTATAACGTTGCTTAACATCAGGCAAGTTGTAGTCAAGCGTAAGCCTATTATATCATGTAAAAAAAACATGCGTGTGTCGAGGTATCATTTTAAAACATTCTTTACAAACTTCTGTACATTTTGCTAGTGTATAAAACTAGTGAGAAAAGATAGAACATCCATTAATTTAGCAGTCATTGATAAACTGTATAGGTATTAGAGTTCCCGTAAGGCATGATTTAAAGATCAAAAAGTATAATAGCTATTCCCTGAAAAAAATGTGCTTGTAACCATTACCAATAGTTCAGTACAAACAACGAAATTTATCAAAAGCATATACATATATATATTATGTACCTACCTATCACGTTAAAGAAAAAACAGCAATTACAGAGTTGTGGCGCAGATATATTTACTCGTACGTAAACCTATCTATTAATACTTTATTAGGATCTCGTATTACAAAACTCAAGTGTCTTTGGGCGGCACTTAGCGTACTGACGGCAGCCGGAGCAAAACAATAACTGAATGGTACCCGCATCTTGGCAAGCGAAGTGTAGGAAGACCTGTGCAACGGTGGCTGGATGATGTAAGAAAATTAGAAGGAAATATCTGGGCAAGAAATGCGCAAGACAGGTATTATTGGGCTATAGGGCATAAACATGATGAGCTGATGATGATGGTGATACTTACCTACACATGTCGAATTCATAACCTTATTGTTTGCAGAGCTTTTTAATTACTCAATAATTGTTGTATTTAGTTTTAATAGGTAGGTACGTTAACATTTCATCAGTTACTGTGAATAAAATAGTTATGAACAAATAAACAAAGACGAACAACAAAAGGTAGGAATTTGCTACTCTCATTATGTTTGTAATTTTAGCGGTATTGCAAAAAAATTGAGTACGCACATTTTGCACACGGGTTAGGAACCTTGTATAAACAATAAAGTTTGAGTGATGAATGATTATCTCTTAAAAAGGTTTATAAATAAAAAAACGACAAATAACAACTTTCGCCGGATTTTCGTTTTAACAATAAAGATGTCTTTACTATCTTTAGCGCCCGCATATGCCGGATCTTAGCAGATATTAATATCGCCAAAACCACCTACTGGGTCGGTTTAAATTCTGTCTTATTTTAACTGTTTCCTAAGATGAAACAAACCTAATTTAATGCAAAAAAACCCATCAAATAACACTTCTTATAGTTTTTGAGCCACATTAACAATACAAATACACATACATTCACAAAATTTTGCACATGAATTTGGAAACTTATAAATTAAGCAACATACTCTAATTTATGTGCATACGTTTCGAATTGTAAACCTCCTTATATTAAAGGTGTCGGAGAAAAGATTTAATCTATGCACAAATTATGCCGTAAAACGACTAATAATTCATTAACTTATAATAGTCAAGTTGGTAGGAGCTGGTTTTGACAAGATCTGTACTGTGTCGCGTTAGAGAGGAGGCCTATACTCAGCAGTGTGTAGACACAAGCTGATATGATGTTGATGCTGAGTAGAGATCATTCTGCGCTGACTCCAGAAGTTAAAGAAGCTTACTTAAGTTTTTAGATTGATAACATGTAATAGAAAGTTAGGTTCACTGACGTACCCACTGTAAGTAAGTTATTGTAATATTTTATATGTGAATGTACGTTACTGTTAGTAAACTAAATAAAATATACAAAAAAACTACAGATTTGTTTCGAATTATGTGTATTTGTTTTTATATACGTATCACAGTTAAAAAGCTTTGCTTCTTTCATTTCTTCTTCTTCTTTAGTGCTTTTTGTTGTCTTCAAGTGCAGTTTAGTGGTTTTTTTACATTGCTCGAACTTCACTTTATTTTATAGTTACATTTAGTACAAAAAATAATCAGATTTTATCAAACATTTTGATTTTTAGTATAAAGTTTTTAATACACTAGGATATGAAGCTTGAAAAGAGTGTTGTTGCGGATTTATCATTTAGAAACTAGTGTATTCTTGTATCACAGTATCTTCTAAGCACACCCACAGCCACAAGCACAGCTACCGGCAATAGTAACCGAGCCCGCCGCACGCACCGGTCCGGCAAACTGCACAGCACCAATGATGGGCACCTGTCCGGCCAAAGCGGTGGAACCACGCACCGGCAGCTCTCCGGCGATGGCCGTGTTACCGATACCGGAACCACCGTACGCCGAACCGGCACCGGCACCGTAACCCAGACCGGCAGCGTTGTAACCAAGACCGGCAGCGTTGTAACCAAGACCGGCAGCGTTGTAACCACGAACGGCAGCGTTGTAACCAATGCCGGCACCGTAGCCAGCGATACCGTTGCCGCAACCGCCGATGGCAGGGGCGGCTAAAGCGGGACCAGCAAGAGCATAGCCATTATTGCAGCCGCAGCCGAAAGCATACTGTAACAAGAATTATTGTGAGATTTCTACTTCTAAATGAACTTTTGCTAAGTATGGGTTTAGATGGCGATTAGTTATAATTTTCTGGTATGATTATTTACTTTTTAAGGGGTCCTGAGTGTGGTGGTCTGCATTGAGGGTTTTGAAACCACTTCTCTGGCTCAAACTTCAAATAATAATAAATTTGTCGTACCATAACATCGCTTTAGATGGGAATAAGAAACAAGAAACATTGAAGGGAATATTTATGATTTATTTTAATAACCATAAGGTATATTTTAACCGACTTCAAAAAAGGAGGCTATCATGTTTTAATTATTTATGAAATGATTTTAAAAAAACTTTATTTTTTCGTTGCATTCGGTTCAGTACTTTTTTATTGACTCAATAGATTGAATGAAAAGGAAAAAGTAAGTTATAGATTTTTTTTTCTGAATTGATTACTCAAATGTAAAATTAAATAGCTTACCTGAACCAAGCAAGCTTGGATGCAAAGAAGAAGAAGACCAAAGGAAGACATCGTGACTGGAGATTCAGTTCGAATACAATCCTTTGAGATTCTCTGAAACCTTTTATACGACTTTAAAAAATCATTTCGTCATATTTTTATCATTATTCAAGGGCAAATTGTCCGGATATTTGATATCTTTAAGGTATTTGAAGAATACAATGCACCACCTGTAAGCACCTGAAGTTTGATAAAGTTATAATCTTATGTTCGACGTGTTGAGGAAAAATATAGGCTTTATTTAGTAGCTGCATGTCAAACAAATAGGTCATGCTTTGCTAGTAAAATTAATAAAAAAATTAGTACGAACTGTATTACGAAAATGACTGAAATGTCGTTATTGCCAACTATTTAAGTACCTACCGATTAAATATGCAAATTTAATCAGTCAAGGCTGATGAGTTGACGGAAAACACGGAAACGAATCTTCTTCACAAAAAAACCTCATTTTGTTGAACCTCATGTGTTATGTGAACCTCATTGATGTAAATCCTAATCATTATTTCAGTCAAAATTATCATCGCGTTGATTTTTAATTGTTGTGTATTACTGAATGTATTTTAGTTGTACTTACTATTTTTTATTTTGCGTTCATTTATGAGACTAAAGCTTAGTCTCATAAATGAACGCAAAAAAACAGTACAATACTTAAGTCACTAAAGTATTGCATGACACTTAATGTCAGTAATTAGTTAAGTACACAGTAGGTACATAGAATGGCTGTTGGTGACAAAAGCTAAATCTGCAAGATGTCGATATATTCCTAGGTTCAGTTCGAGGCAAAGTTTTAGTCTATAGTTATTCTTAAAAGAAATCATAGCGATCAGGGTAGGGTAGAAAAAGATATTTTAATAGGTATTATGCAATTGTATTTATTATTACATAACATTAATATGTACTTGTTGACTTCTGTTATGACTTAGATGCGAGCGCCGCAACCGCAGCCGCCGAGGCCGTAGCCGGCGATACCTCCGAGACCGTTGTAACCCAGACCATTGTATCCGAGACCGCTGAATCCCAGGCCAGGGACCAGAGCCAGGGCGTCAGCAGTGGCGTAAGGAGCGGGGCTGCCGGGGGGGAAGATAGCGCCAGGAACAGCGATACCAGTAGCAATGGGACCCTCGCTGCCGACGGCCACAGCTCCGTCTCCGCAGCCGTACGACACAGCGCCGGCGCCAGCAGTGGGCAGGACGCCCTCGATGCCCACGGAGCCCAGGAAGGGCAGGTTGCCGCCGGCAGCCAGAGCTCCTTCGTACACGTTCTCGGACAGGACGGACACTCCGACGGGGGCGATGGGGGACGCGCTGGACACTGGCAGACCGCCGCCAGTGGAAGCTACTCCGGCACCGCAGCCGCACCCGGCTCCGTAGCCCAGCCCGGCTCCGTAGCCCAGCCCTGCTCCAGCCAGACCGTTGTACGCTCCCAGGCCGGCGAGACCATAGCTGCCGAGACCGCCAGCGCACTGGCTCAACACGGACTGGAAAAATGGAATTCAAAGTTGTACTCTTGTTATGTTGGCTACAATTAAGTAGATGATCAGACTTTTCCTATTATGTTGAGTCAGTTATCGACTGATTGTGATAGTTAGTTTAATTGGATCTCTTGTTTAGATTTACGACTTAGGTAAAATAGGTCGATGTTTTGTTATCTTTGATCAAGCAGAAATCTACACCGAGCCGAGCAACAAAAAATTACATATAATTCTGATGGCATGAGTAATCAAAGATTTTCCACTCAAGCTTAGTTGGTATATTTCTTTCCTCTTTCACACCATATTAGATTACCAAAATACATGATGTGATAAGTCCTAAAGGACGAATACTTAATACCCAAAGAATCTATTTATAATTTTATCAAATGAAAAAGCAATTTTGACTACCGTTTATTTTAAAAAGCTTACCTGAGCGAGAAGCGCCTGGGCGCAGAAGACAAGGATAGCCTTAGGAGACATATTTGATGAATGTTTATTCGGTAATAATACTTTCCATTTTCACCTTTCTCCTTTTATATCAGACATGGTGACATATTTACTTCATCGGCCAATATTACAACAATCACCTATAATTGAATTAGTGACCGATTAATTTATTATTAGCAATATATTATTTCATAATTCTTAAACGTTTTAGTTCTACTGAACTTTAACAACATGTTGGTACATGATAGTATTGTTTTAGGAAAAGATTTTGAATTTCTTTTTGTTATGTTGAAATTTTCGAGTATAAAGTGTCATACAGTTTGTTGTGGAAATTATTCTGAACTTTTACTTCAGTTGAATCAGTAGCCATGTCGACCTTCGCATTCCTGCTCCTCTGCATCCAGGCTTGCCTGATCCAGGTAATTCCTTTTCTTTATTTTCATTTAAATTCATAGGTACATACGAAAAAAACAGCGAAGATTCAATATCAAGTCAACTTTCAAGCTGCGTCAGAGCTTTAGGTCATTATGTTATTAATGGGGTTGCAAAGATTCCGATTAGGCTATAAAGTGATGTTTCATTCTGAAATAGAAACAAGCGAAATCAGTTTTATGTAGAATCTCCCATCTCTTGGTCCATTTTATTTCGATTTTCCATGAGCGTCCCAACTAGAATATAAGAATATTAACAGCTGACTTTTGTTCCTGCAGTCTGCCTTCGGCTCGTGCGGCTGTGGCTACGGAGCTGGTCTTGCCGCCCCCGCCCTGGGTGTTGCCGCCCCCTACGCCGCCGGTCTCGCCGCCCCCTACGGAGCCGCCGGGCTCGGCTACGGAGCTGCCGGGCTCGGCTACGGAGCGGGCCTGGCGGGTTACGGCGCTGGGTACGGCTGCGGCGCTGCGTACGGCGGCAACGGTATCGGTAACGTGGCCGTCGCCGGAGAGCTGCCCGTGGGTGGTTCCACCGCCGTCGCCGGACAGGTGCCCATCATCGGCGCCGTGGAGTACGCTGGGCCCGTGTGCGCCGCGGGCGGCGTCACCATCGCCGGCTCCTGCGCCTGCGGGTGCAACTCCCCTCTTGGTTACGGATACGCTATCTGAGTCTCAGATACTTTGTCCTAAAAGGCGCTGAGCCGTAATAAAGATACACGTATGAACTAAATAAGATTTTTTAATCTATATTTTTCCCTATCGTACATAAAAAAATAGACTTATAACCACTTAAAGAAGTAGGTAATATCACATGTAAGCTAAAATAAATTAACGACAGAGACTATAGATACATCTCTCTCTTTGAGTCGTATTTTCTCATGACTGAGGGTCGTGACTCCCCCGCAGAATTAATTTGTTAAGGGAGTTTTCTTGGGCAGATACATCGTGGTGGGCGCCCAGGTCCTTCCACGGAAGACGCATGTCCTCGGATATTGTGGTCCTCAAACATGTCGGTTTCCTCACGATGTTTTCCTTCACCGCTAAGCGAGTGCAAATCTACACATAACTTGAAAAATACAAGTCATTGGTGTAGGGCGGATTCGAACCAGGGTACGTCTGGATGAAAAGCAGACACTGGAACCGCTGAGCCACACTCGCTTATATAAAATAAATTATTATAGATATATAAATATAGCTTATTTTATAATTGTACAGAAAACTAGGCAAGTTAAGTAGATTACAATAATAAATTGAAAAGCCATTAAAATTATGCTGTTCACTAATTCAAAATTTAAGAGCTCGGCAATTTCCTTCACTCGTATGCGACAAGACACCTGCTTTCTCTTTTATTTGGTCTATGTATGATCTTCCGCTATGCATGAATATGCTGTTAGTGGTACTAAATACCAAAATACGAACTAAACTTTATTTTTTTTACAATGAAATTTAAGATATAAAATTGAAAGAAAACTAAACGCACGATAGTGACCCAATTTCTCTTTGCTACGTGACAGTATTCTCCAGCTTATAACAAACGGCAATGTATGCATATTTATTGCGTTTTATTTTTATTATAGCATGTTATTGAATGCCCAAAATAAATGATTATGAATTATGCAGCACTTACTTTTCTTACCTACCTTTCTAGAGAAATTAATCTATACGGTGAATATATCACGCCGAGGTAGGTACACCAAACTTATTTTTAACTTCTTTATGTTTACGTCAGAATACAGACCGAAAGAAATATATATTAAAATTATTGTGGGTACATATTACAAATAAATATTTCAATTACACTATTACACCTGGATTCAGTCTGCGCAGGACCGAGACGAGTGACGTACAAGAGAGGCCTATGCTAAGTGGTGGGCGATAGCGGGCTGACGGTGATGATGATTATGTACTATCATATTGTATGTTTTAGTTACAAAAAAATTAACATGTGAATGTGACTGATGAACAAAAACCTTAAAAAAATTTACATAAAGGTATGTACTTTTAACACAACTGTTTATAGTATGCATAACACCCTATTAGAATTGATAATTACTTCTCTCTCTCTGTGAGTCGTATTTCCTGATGACGGAGGGTTGTGACTCCCCCGCAGAATTAATTCGTTAGGGGAGTTCTCTTGTCCAGATACATCGTGGTGGGCGCCCAGGTCCTTCCACGGAAGACACATGTCCTCAGATTAACACAATTATTTAGTTTAACCAATTTTGTAAGGTAAGAAATCAATTAAATGTAATAACGTATCAGCATTGCCATCCAGCGTGGCAATGCGGCCAGTATGCTGGGCACGCTGCCCTTTGGTAGTGGGATGGAGCACTTAGATTATCTTTAGGCTTTTCTAAAGATTTTCTAAGTGCCCCTTTTTTGTAGTAGTAAGAAGTAGTATGTTTAGTTTTTCTTCCCTTGTTTTTATATATTATTTTTGTAAATAAAGTTACATTAAATGTCAAACATTTCATTAATTTTTTTCATAAAATAATCCCGCTAAAATATAGGTAAGGAAGTGCTCGAATAAATTTTCACGATATCGTCATCACCGAAAATATGTCTTTCGTAATTTTCCTAGAAGAATAGATACGACCGCGTATAAAAGAATGAAGTTGTACATAAAACTCGAGCAGTCTTTGTGAGACAATCTCTAATTCAATATGTTTATAATTTTAAGGTCATATTACAAAAGTATAAAGGAAGATTGCGAAATTTTCAGAAAATGTTCAATGAATGGTTTATTTTTTAGTCCCGATAAAAAGGTACGGTATAAAAACAATAGACATTATGTATTTAGCCATTTAGCAATGTGTTCATTCAAGAACAAGATGGCGGTCAAAAGTTTTCTGGTTATATTTTGTGTTCAGAATTTACTAATTCAGGTAAGAGATTTCGAGCTTATATTCGCAGCGTTATCTATTTTAGCAACGTAGATAAATTGCAAACAGTTCGGCTTGTATGTCCAACTAGCGGTGCCCCGTGAGGTTGCCTGCTTTAATAAGGAATGAAAGTATATGTGTAAATAAAATCGTAATATAACTAAATTTAAAATTTTCTACCTTTATTCCAAATTTTATCCAAATTAACTACGCGAAGAAAAAACAGACACATTGTCACATCTAAAACATTCACAAACTTTGCCTTCTACATACAGTAAAATAATATGTCTGTATAATGAATTTGAAATGAGAATATGATTAAATTGTAGGTATTTGGGAAGTAGGCAATTTCATGAGTGAATCACTTGAATAGAAGATAACATAATACTCGTATATGGCGTTAAGCAGACAAAATGTCATTTGATTACAAGCTATACTCTGACTTCTGTGTTACAAGTAGCATGACAAACTAAATTAACTATCATATTTTTTTCTCAAAAACTAAAGTAAAAGGTTTGGTTCTACATTCTTATTAAAATAACTCTTTTGTTCCAGTCTGCTCTAAGCCGATGTCTGGCCGCAGTCGAGCCCACCTGCACTCTGCCTTTCATCCCGGCGGCTTCCTCAGGTGGATCCTTCGTCGTCACCAGCTCATCACCAGTAGCTCCTACTGGAGTATCAGTCGTCTCCGAGAACTTGTTTGAAGGTAACTTATTATAATGGTTTTGACTCACGTCTAATTTCGCGACCGTGAAAGGACCTGGGCACCCACCACAATGTATCTGACCAAAAGAACGCCCCTAAGAAAAGAACGTATCAATTCTGCGGGGGAGTCACGACCCTCAGCCATGAAAAAATACGACAATTTCGTATATGTTGTTTTCGCGACTGCTCGCGTCCGCGGTCCCAGAACGTACGTTTTGAAGATGGATGTCATTACACCCGAAACGCGTAAACAACATACGTGAAATTAGACGAGAGTCAAAACCGTTACATTAACAACGAGGTTTTACAAATAGAGACGTTATACCCTATAAAAATCGCCATAGCGCGTGGCGAAATTAGGCTATAGCTATTTAGGTAGTATATACGCAGCGTTGTTTACATCATTCAGGAAAGTAAAAGTGATCAGAGATATATAAAGCCCCGTTGTGAGAAAGAGATAAACGTATGTTCACAGCTACGTCAGCCGTCAATCGTGAATTCGAGTCGCTATTTGTCTCTTTCGTGGAAATGGCTAAGTAGCAACGCGTCACTGGTTGATTTATAGTAATATTAAATGTTTGTATTTTCATTTTAAAAGGATAAACAATAATTACAAATGAAACGACACCTTCTTGCTTTTGGCACTCGTCCCAGTGTAATTATTGCACTTTCTAAACACATACATACGATGGCATTGTGAATATTTTTTACTGATAAAAAGTCGCGCCGTCAACGTGCGTCGCCGCGCGTTGCTTTGAGGCGACCACAGGAGGCGACTGAGCCGAATCATGCTACGTAGCCTGATTTGAGTTCGCTACACAGAACGGGGAATAACGCATCTACCTCAGTTTATATAGAATATCATTGTACATTAATATATATTGATGAGAATGTCTCACGATGGTTTAAATGATAAATTATTATTTTAAAATGTTTGAAGGTGCTTTGATCGTTGGTGGAAGTCTGCCCATGCTGGGGAGTGTTGGTGTCAAAGGGAACTTGGAGAATGCTGGAGCTGGGGCCGTTTCTTATGGATGTGGAGATGATGTCGCTGTAGTTGAAGAAGGGCCTATGGGTAAGTTTATGGCTATTTAATTAATTTTCTGGCTCAACGTATCAGCATTGCCATCCAGCGTCGTAATGCGGCCAGTATGCTTGGCGACCTGCCCTCTGGCATTGGGCTGGAGCATTTAGATTATCTTTAGGCTTTTCTAAAGATTTTCTAAGTGCCTCTTTTTATGTTGTTGTTATTCTTCCCTTGTTTTTATGTTTTATTATATAAAATATTTTTGTTATATATACTTAAACTACACTTTTTCAACGATTTCACCACCAGTTAAAAAGGTTGTTAAATAATAACGGAAAGTATTCATTTTGAAATGAATCGCATTTTTCATTTGTCTAGGTATAACACCGGCTAGGACACTTATAGTACCCACATCAAAGTAATGTATAGGTAATATTTAGGTATTTTTGATTTGCGTCACTTTCCGCATTCAGAATGGAACAGAAATAAAGTAACTGTTTGAAATTGTAGGTACTGTTATAATATGTTACCAAATAAATGATTTTCTTTGTTACAGTGACTGGAATACTGATGCCAGTATCTCTTACTCCAATCAGCATAGGAAATGGATTTGGGGCTAGATTTTATCCATTCTTTGGTGGGTACGGATATGATTTTGGATACCCAGGATATGGGTATTATGGGTACGGTTACTGTTGAACAAATTTACCGATTTCTGATTAAATGACTGCAAATAAATTTATATATTAACAATGTTTATTTACTTTATACCCTTAACATGATAAGAAAAGGGTTTGATGTTTATTCAAGTAAAGATTAGAGTTTTTTTCTTCTTCTTCTTATCAAATGAGAGTGGCCAACTCTGGTGTCTAGAGTTCATCAAACCGCTCTAAGGGCCTCTGACATGGCTTAATGACTGCTGTAAGAGATTAGAGTTTTCTAATATCGATTTATTTATTTAGACAGCTGATTAACTTTGTAAATTTAAATTAATCTATACTAACATACTTGGTAGTATTAACCAACTATATTTTATTTAAATAGGTTCTCACATATTTTTTACTAGCTGGTTCCCGCGACTTCGTCCGCGTAGAATAGTTATTACTACAAAAACGGGTTTATTGAGTTAACCTTAAAAGTTGAGTTCTAAGGAACTAAAAATAAGTATTAAGATACTTATTTTTTTGATATCTTGAATCGTTTTCGCAGCGCACGCAATGAAAGCCCTCAAAGATGAATAATTTTCCCCGTTTTCCACATTTTCCATTATTTCTTCGCTCCTATTAGTTGCAGCGTGATGTTATATAGCCTAAAGCCTTCCTCGATAAATGGTCTATTCAACACAAAAATAATTTTTCAATTCGCATCAGTAGTTCCTGAGATTCACGCGTTCAAACAAACAAACAAACTCTTCAGCTTTATAATATTAGTATAGATTCATGTTTTTTTTTCAATTCTAGAATAGCTCGAGTCTAAAATCTTTACCTGTTATTTATTATAAGTAAATAATAAATTAATAAGTAGGTACATAATTCTAACCTTGGCTGATATTTTATAATTAACCCTTTGCCTTTAATATGGCAATGTATCAAACAAAGGTTTGTGTTTCAACACTGAGCTACGAAACTTCCAAAAGTTTGAAGGTTTTCATGAAAATCTCCCTTGACAACTTCGACGCAAACGTTTTCCATTATACTGTAAATTGCCTACAAATAATTGGTACCAAAGAAACATAAATAAGCCAAAAATATAATCCCACAAGATGGTCGACCGCCCCCGCCGCTGTTAAAATGGTGGGTGAGGCATAGTTCAATACGAAAGTATTACGGTTTTTTGAGAAGAGTATGGTAAAGCGAGAGCTCTCGAGTAGGGGCCTGGCAAACTGCAGGGCCGGCGTCGCCGGTAGTATGCCTAGCGTTCTCGGAGCCTCGACCAGCGATGCGGAGGAGGAACACCCAAGGTTTTTAGTAGATATGCTTAGGTGGGTGAGGCATAACTTTGACGACCATTTTTTTTTGACGGCCAACTTTAACCGTTTTAACCAAGCATTCGGTTTGTGATTACAAATAAGATATGTGTTGGACTGGAATGTGGAAGAGAGAAGAAATCTTTTTCTTATCGAATGAGAGTGGCCATCTCTGGTGTCGAGAGTTTATCAAGCCGCCCTGAGGGCCTCTGACATGGCTTAACGACTGCCGTCGTTAAACAGCCAGGACCTACAATTTAACGTGTCATCCGAGCCACGGAAGCATTTGAGATTAAATGTGGAAGCATTTTTGTCGCATCATTTGTATGGATTTACAATTCTGTAGCTTCTATCATTCGTAGATTTTAGCCAACAGTTATATCACCTTAGCAACTACTAACAATTCTATTCAACAAAACGCCAAAGCGTTTACAGAAATCAAACGTAATTCTGTGAATTTCCACGTGACGGTAAACGTGCTTTTGAAGCAAAATATCGACCCACCTTACAATCATAATATACCTGTAGGTAGTTATAGCACGTACTTATAAAGGTCATTCGACAATTAAATCGTGTTTACAGAAAATTCTCATAAAGAAGATAGTTTCTTGTAGATTTACTATGCACATGTGCATACGTACGTAAATAAAGAAATATCATAATACTAGTGGAAGTCCCTGGCTTCGCTCGGATGATTTCGGAATAGAATGTAGCCTACGACACGACAGACTGAAACGTGTTCTGTTATTGATTTAAAGTATACCCAATTTTTTTTTTAATATCTTGTATGTACAGATTTTTGACCCTCTTAGCTTAATATATGTGTAGATAGATTTATGATCATCTATCTAAATATATAAAACTCAAAGGTGACTGACTGATATAGTGATCTATCAACGCACAGCCCAAACCACTGGACGGATTGGGCTGAAATTTGGAATGAAGGTAGATGTAATGACGTAGGCATCCGCTAAGAAAGGATTTTTGCAAATGCCACTTTTAAAGGGTGGATAGGGAACGCAAGTTTTACTGCGAGCGAAGCCGCGAGCACCAACTTACTTACTTACTTAATTACTCCTATGGCGCAGCGACCCGAAGTGGGTCTTGGCTTCCAGCACCACCTTCGCCGGTCTTGGGCTGCCACTTGCCAGTCTGCAACTTCAAGTTCCTGCAAGTCAGCTTCCACGGCGTCTCTCCAGCGGTATCTGGGTCGACCGACAGGGCGTCGACCACTTGGGATTCCAAGATACGCTTTTTTGGCATGACGATCTTCCCCCATTCTTTCTAGATGGCCCATCCAGCGAAGTCTCTGAGCCTTGAACTCCCCTATGATGTTCGGTTCGCCCACTAGGTCTTCGATCTCTTGGTTTTTACGAACCCTCCAACTTCCATCTTCTCTCTGAGTCTGCCCCAGAATTTTCCTCATTATGTTTCTCTCCGCTACAAGCAGCTTTTCTTCTTCTTTAAGGGTTAGTGCTTGCGAGCACCAACTTGCTACCTTTAAAAGCGAGGAGGTTTTTGCACTGCAGAGTTTAAAGGAGCTGATGGTGATCTTTGTATTACAATTTCTAATTCTGCTTTCTTCTCAATACCAATATTGCTACAAAAATACTTCTTGTATTTGTATAAATTAAACTTACATTTTGTAAAAAATAATTAAAAAAAACTAAATACTAACAATAGAATAAAAATCTTAAACTGCTTCTAATACTACTTCTTGTATTGATAATAAACTCTCTCTCTCTCTCTCTCTCTTTTAACTAGTGGATGCCCGCGGTGTAATTCGTGTTGTTTTTGATAAAAAAGGAGCCTATGTATGTTAGGTACTCCCAGGATTTCAGGCTACCTCCATACTAAAAATTAAGATATTCCGTTCTGATGTTTTTTGCGTGATGCGCGCAATCTATACTAATATTATAAAGCTGAAGAGTTTGTTTTTTTGAACGCGCTAATCTCAGGATCTACTGGTGCGAATTAAAAAATTCTTTTTGTGTTGAATAGACCATTTATCGAGGAAGGCTTTAGGCTATATAACATCACGCTGCAACTACTAGGAGCGAAGAAACAATGGAAAATGTGGAAAAAACGGGGAAAATTATTCATCTTTGAAGGCTTCCGTTGCGTGCGCTGCGAAAACGGTTCAAGATATCAAAAAAATATGTATAAAAGAATTATTCCTCTTAAAATGATCTAACAAAATGTCCGCAAAAGTATATGTCTATCTTGGAAGACTATCTCACTAGAACCGTTTTTATGGTTATAACTATTCCACGCGGACGAAATCGCGCGCACCAGCTAGTACACAGATAAAACTTCAAAAAATCTAAAAACTCTTTGAACGTTACTTTATCAACTTTTAGTATTCCCAAATATTTTTTTCAGAATGGCTGCACTCTGCATCGCTATCATCTCTTTGCTATTGAGAAATAGGCATCTATTATTAACTTCTTAATTCATCATCATCATCAGCCTAAAGGGACCCACTGCAGGGTATCGGCCTCTTCCCTCTTACGCCAATACTCCCTGTTTTGCGCTGTTCTTGCCCAGACCTTTCCTTCTAACTTTCTAATATTATCTACCCACTTCTTAATTCACTTGTCTTTTTTTGTGTAGAAAAATGGTCTCCAGGTACATATTCGTATCTCTATATATATATATAGATGTATACTATAGGGATAAGAATACAACAAAATAGCTTTTCAGTTCTTGCGTTTATATTTTCATATTTTCTTTCAATAAATTAGCTTCATCAATAAATAGTTGTTTTACAATAGTTTTTAGCATCCGCACCCGCACTGTCCAACAATAGAGACAGTACCGGCAGCACAGACCGGACCTGCGAACTGCACAGCACCAATGATAGGCACTTGACCGACTAGGGCAGTGGTTCCTCCCACGGGTATCTCTCCGGCGACGGCCACGTTACCGATACCTTTGCCTCCGTACGCGGCGCCGCTACCGTACCCAGCGCCGTAACCCGCCAGGCCCGCTCCGTAGCCGAGCCCGGCGGCTCCGTAGGGGGCGGCGAGACCGGCACCGGCAAGCCCGAGACCGTTGGCTCCGCAGCCACAGCCTGCGCCGATAGCTGGGGCAGCTAAGGGGCAGCTGAAGGCATTCTGTTGAAATAGGGTTTAAAGTTGGAATTGCCAATTCTTTAGCAATAAAAAGTATTTATTCTATATTTGTTTTTAACTACAACGTGTTTAAAGTTGGCCAAAGTTTGCCTGATAGTAAGCAAAGGCTATGGCCTAGGATGGAGCGTGCTTACCTGATAAGAACCGATTCACTCTCGCTTTGGAGATAGCTGGATTATAGTGCGTATTTACATTCATCATTGTTCATTTCTTATGTTATAAAGCCTATGTACCTATAGCAAATGTTAAGCCAAAATCGATGGATGCTCCTAGAGAAGTTTACAAACTCTTGACACCAGATTCTTGTTACTAGATCTTATAATCTTAAACTCCATCTACTAATTATGTCGGATGCAGATTATTGTTGATATTATTGCTTAACTTACCTGGATCAAGCAAGCTTGAACACAGACGAGCAGGAAAGCAAAAGAGGGAGACATTTTGTATACCCAACAAGATACCAAACAGTAGCCATAGGACTTCATCGAAACCTTTTATATTTCAAGCCATTCAAGATTGGGAAACACCGTAAATGTCGCAATACGAAGATTAGAACCCACGTGTTTCATTCAGCCCTCATTTGACGTTCCAATTATCATTTATTGCTCAAGTTTGACCTATTTCTGAAACACGGAAGATAGGAAGTTGTTTGGAGTATAAATGTGTTGGTATTTGTTGAAGACGATCACTTCTTCTTAGCAAAGAAACTTGACAAACATGTTGGCAAAGGCTGTTCTTGTTTGCGCGCTGGTCCAGGTATGTTTCGTTCATTGACATCTAAGCGATGAAATCGAAACCACTTTCTTTTAACTTTTTATGATTGTGTTGAGCTGGAGACTTGGAATTACATCCAGGAAACCAGATCATACTTATTCTGACATCAGTTCACACCGCCATCTTTCTCATATATTACATAGGTTTTCCATCTAGCCCCAGACTTTCTTAACCAAATATCTGTTTTCAGACCGCGCTAAGCTGCCCTGGAGCTCTCGGTCTGGCTGGCTACAACGGTCTTGCGGGTCTTGGATATGGAACTGGTCTGGCTGGAGTTGGTCTGGGCTACGGAGCTGGGTGCGGCTGCGGTGCCGCCGGAGTAGCGTCTACTGGCGGCGGTCTTCCCATTGCCAGCGCTTCCCCTATTGCTCCTGTGGGCATCTCGGTCTTGTCTGAGAACTACTACGAAGGTTCTGTGGCTGCCGGTGGCAACCTGCCTTTCCTGGGAACCGTAGCCATCGAGGGAGTCCTGCCCACTGCTGGTGCCGGCGCTGTGTCGTACGGCTGCGGAGACGGAGCCGCCGCTATTGGCGCCGAGGGCCCCATCGGCACTGGTATTCTGTCTGGACAGGCTTTCGCTCCCTCCGTGGGCCTGGCTGGTAACGGCATCGCCGGTCTCGGAGGTATCGCCGGGTACGGCCTCGGCGCCGGGTACGGCCTCAACGGCATCAACGGACTCGGCCTTGGAGGACTCGGCTACGGTAACGCTGGCCGTGGATGTGGGTGCGGATGCTAAACTACTTTCATATTGAAAGTAACCCAGAAAATATAAATACATGACAAATATGATTGCAAACTAATTTCTGCGGTTTTATTGCCCTTTGTGAGGATTTATATAAAGAAAAAGATATCAAATTTACTTAGATATTTCATAATAATAATGTATCTGTAGGGAACATCTGCTACTTAAATTTATTTAACAGCTTTCCTGCAAAGCTGTGGTTTGAAATCCGAAGATGATTTTTAATGACATTATCAATTTAATGCCTGGCATAATTTTAATACACAACCGTTCTATTGCATTAACATTTCTACAAGGCACTTTGTTTTATTCTGAGACACGATTCAATAGTTAATTCAATATGTTTTGAGTAGGTATTTACATAGTTGACATCAGCTGTAATGATTTGCAGACATGCAAAATATAAATCGCTTCACCTTTGGTGCTGACTATCATAAAATCAGCTGATTTGTTTCAAAGGACAGACATCGCAAAAATACGTGCTTCTTGGTGTTTTATATTTGTGCGATTACATGTCCTCACTTTAAAGAGAAAAAAAAGGCGAGACTAGAATAATAGTTATTTATTATACAAGAGTGCAAAGTTGCTTTTTAACCGCGTGCTCAATTTTGATGACCGAGCAAGCGAAGGATTCTAAAATTGAATTACGAGCGAGTGATTCATAATTAGAATCCTGAGCGTTAGCGAGGGAATTAAAAGAGCACGAGGTGAAAATATGCCGCGTACAAAGCAAATTGAAAAAAAGAACACCAAGAAGGTTCCAAGTCTGAGATTTTAACAAATTTAAAAAAAGTTGTATGATATATTCGGCACCATAGAGGTAGCAGTAAATAGGTTTAATGATTTTTTTAATTCAAAAACTTGTAACACACGATGTTCTAAATTCAATTTACTTTATCCTCTAGAGAATAAAAACGGCTTTTGCACTCAGATATTGAAGAGCAAAAATACTGTTTCCGAGATGGTGGGATGAAAAAATATTTTTCATCGTAGGTATTTTGCTTGATAACAACTGAATCCCACCAAAAACACTGTAAAAAACTAGCCAAGTCTCGATGGAGCTGCTTGTTTTTTCTCTAAAAAGTAATGAAATCTAGACACGGTCGTGCCAAGTCAAATATTTTCGAATGAAAATTTGATACAGCTCAGTTTCACTGACATTCATTTTAAAAAATACGAATAAATGCCTGCATTTTACGGAGTCAATAGTCCTTAACACCATGCACTTCCTCTAAAACAAGGATATCAACAATAAAAGATAAAGCTATTATTACATTGGTCACTAAATTTTATTCAATACTCAACAACTACTTAAAGCTATCACTACAACGATTCAACTGTTCAGTACGCTCCACAACCCAGTCCATTGTTCAGAAGACCGGGGCCATAGGGCCCTGGGCCAGCATAATTGGCCACTGGCCCAATGGGTCCAAGAGGGCCAGGTGCTCCGTAAGCCGCGGGACCGGCTGGGGCGTACATATTGGGTCCAACAATGCCAGTAGCAATGGGTCCCTCGCTCACGATGCCGACACCTTCATTGCCGCAGCCGTAAGAAACGGCTCCAGCACCAGCAGTAGGAAGAACTCCTTCTACAGCCACAGTGCCAAGGAAGGGTAAGCTTCCACCGACGGAGAGAGATCCTTCGATTGCGTTCTCGGAGATTATACTAAGCCCGGTAGGAGCGATGGGAGAGACGCTGGTGACGGGGAAACCACCACCAGAAGACGCTACTCCAGCGCAGCCGTAGCCTCCGTAGCCAATGCCTGGGCCAGCAAGGCCGGGGCCAGCCAATCCTGGGCCTAGTGGGCCAGCCAATCCTGGACCAGCAAGGCCGGCATAGCCACCAGGAAGGCCGTAGGGCGCGCCGATACCAGCAGCGCAGTTGCTAAAGGCAGACTGTAATAAAAAACATAATTGTTAGTCAGATTGTTTGATACAAAAAATATGTATACCGCGGATATATGTGAGAATACGTAGGTTTAAATAGTTTGAAAAAGAAGCAAGGTTTAATTTTCAAAAAATGATTGCATAAATTATTAGAACGCTTGCCAGAAATAAACTAAAATGGCATCAATTGATCTCAATATGTGATTTTCTCTCTGGATTTGTCGTTTATAGAACGTGTGATCGGCAATGTTTGGTTTATGACTCTATAACCATAAAACTACCTTCGCTGTGACTGTGAGAAATCTCTAGTCAAAATAGTTTTGTTGACAATATTTACCTGAATCAAAAGTGCCTGAGCGCAGACTGCAACAATAAATTTGGCGGCCATTTTTTTATATTAATTTCTTCCTTTGAAGAAAGACTGGTTTGGAATGATATTCCACTGTTTTTTAACAACATTTTTATACTAATTCGTAATGTAATATCAAGCAAGTTGCAGCCCTAAGTGTTCGAAGTTTTCGACATAGTTTTGAAAGATTGATTAGATATAAAAATATTACTTTAATTAATCTAATAAAGCCAATTTTATTGGTGTAGTAGGGTAGCGTAATTGTTATAATGTAATAAGAAAGATAACGTTTATCGATGTCATAAGTAGTTTGTTTTTATTTACCACTTATTATTTTCTTGAGTATGTAGGTATTTCTTTAACGAAGTCAGGAGATTTAAAAATACATGTCAAAAAATTTATTAATTATAAAGCTGACAGGACTGGTTTGCAAATGTAACTAGGTTTCATTTTCTATTTATTTTGAGAGTCAGACATTTTACACTGAAATGTAACTGGCTTTATAGAGCCAATAAAGCTGCCATAATCACTATTTGATGTACTTAAATAAATAATTCAAGACTCACACAGCGCCATCTAGCCGCATACTTTACCCCTGTATAATGGGTACTTACATACATATATCGACATTATTTTATCTGAGCAAACACTGTAATGACATCAAAAATTGAACATTCTAACTATATAATAACAAACACTACATTGTCACCCAAACATTTTAATAACACGAAACAGTTCATAACGCGTACCTAAATAACATCATGCATACATTTAGATACACAAATTTCTATACTTAACAAATAATAATAATAGAGACTGCTCAGCTCTATTAGCTTAGTTGGTAGTGGCTCTGCCTTCTAAACTAGGGGTGCGGGTTCGATTCCCGCATAACATAGTAATTATTTAAAAATTGTAATTACTTGTGTTGAGTCTGGTCGTTTGTATGTATAATAAGTAGGTATGTATTTTAAATAAGAAAAGTATATGTGTATTATATCCTTTATCTAGTACTTATGATACAATCGTAAGCTTAGTATGGGGCTAGATGGCGCTGTGGGATATATCCTGAAATATTTACTTAATATTAGTTTCTGATTGAAGTCACACTCGTATATAAATAGCACCCAAAGGATTTTTACACAAACTGCTGTAAAATAAGTAATATTAAACTTTTATCTGTACTATAAATATAAAAAAAAACTGATGGAGTAAAGTTTTATACCATACATTTTAGGTAGGTATCTAAAAAAGTGCGACTTGACTATAGAAAATCACTATTACAAGAGTTATTTATATGGTTTTGTAGATTTCTTGAAAATCTTTTTTATATGAAAAACATATTGTTGGATAAAATCAAATTGAGGTTCCAAAGACTCGCACCAAGCGTTTTGCTTCGACTTTCATCGTGCGAACAGCCAAACTGTGGAACTCCTTGCCCGAATCTCTATTCCCCTTGAACTATAATTTGTCGGTCTTCAAGTCGAGAGTAAACCGGTTTCTTCTAGGCAAGCACGCTACATCGTAGACTATAACGTTGCTTATCATCAGGCAAGTTGTAGTCAAGCGTAAGCCTATTTCATGTTAAAAAAAAAAATCGAAGCTTTTATTTATGTGTGTGTGTATTGTGGGTTTCAAGCAAAGTAGGTACCTATATGTTTGGAAACGTAAAATTTCAGATATCCATGATATTATATTTATCTTTAATCATCGTCATCATCACATCATCATCATCATTATTCTAATGAGACCCTCTGCAGGGTATAGGCCTCCTCCCTCTTACGTCAATATTTTCTACAATATTTCATCGTTTTTAAATCTTACTATACAACAGATGAGATAATAATATCACATGCGGGATTCTGAACTCCTCTTGATGAATCAACGGATTTTGAAGCGGATTTCAATTATATATATAATGTTTGTTGACAAAGGTGTGTACGTCTCATGTCAAAGGATTAGAACTCTAATAGAATACATTATTTATTTATTTAGAAAAGGTAGTCACAAAATGCAGGCCAAAAGATTACAAACAAATAACACTGTGACGCATAAGACTAAACCTACAGTTCAATTAAGTCCGTACTCAACACTCATTGTGGACTCTGAGAGTTTAACATTTTTATTTTTGTGAAAAAGACCGAATAGTTAAAAATAATGAACAACATATAAGTAAACAAGTAGTACATTGTGTAGTTGATATCAATAATAATATTATGAGCAGGCTTAATAGGAATGCGATGGTTAACTTTGATATGAATATCATTAATGTGCGTGTAATTAATGTAAATCATACATTAACGGATATAAAGTTGTTTAGGTAACTATTTCTAAGGCCTCTCGACTTTCAGAATGAAAATCAATCAGTATTTTTTATTACATTATTATTTAATTATTTTAATTTAATATTTTTATTTTAGTTTCATATTGAGAGCCAAATACAAAGTTCACAGTACAACCAATTACCATGTTCAAAGTAGGTACACGATTATTGATAAAACTATTAATTAATTGATTAACGTTTTAAGAAGAATTAGTCACAAGCAGTCAAAATATCTTATACCTATGTATTTTTTTTACTCACGTGTAAATTAATAGTTATTTTTACCAATAAATAGATTTGTCATTCAGCACTCAGTTTCTCACTGCCTTCAGAACAATCATTTCAATTTTACTTATTTACCTCATATCGCTTTTGGTGCAATAGAAAACATTTGCTTGTATTACATATTAGTGAAATAACCAAAACAGATTTAAAAGCTATCAAGTTTTGTCTGTTATATGCAATGGGATGATAAATAGATCAATCGACCGTCAAAATAAGTATTTAGATGGAGTACTAATACCTATGTGTAATATTAATCAATTGACTGACTAACTTATACATACATATTTTGTTTACTTTGCCTATAAAATACTTTGTGCCAAAAGCGTAAAATAACGATACATACTTTAAGTATTGGTGTTTATTGCTTAGATTTGGCAAAATCCAATCGTGTAGGTCAGTAAAAATAAGTAGTCAAAATATTTTCTGTACTCATAAAAACAATTTTATTTATCATCAATACATAAAAACAACTTAGGACTAATTCACTCAAACACCACAAGGTCCTCGGATTCCACGGCCCAAGCCTCTCAGTCCATTGTAACCTAGTCCAGCTCCAAAACCACGGCCTAAACCAAGACCAGAATTGAGTCCGCAGCCAGAATTGGCTAGACCGAGTCCCGAATTGGCGAGACCGAGTCCAGAATTGGCGAGGCCGAGTCCAGAACTGGCGAGGCCGAGTCCAGAATTGGCGATAGCGCCTGCATTAGCGGAGATAGCCGGAGCAGGGGCCACGGGTCCTGGGGTAAGAATTCCAGTAGACACAGGACCTTCTGAAGCGATACCGGCAGCCCCATCACCGCAGCCGTAAGACACAGCCCCAGCGCCCTCTGTAGGGAACGCGCCTTCAACTGCTACAGATCCCAGAAGAGGCAAGTTACCACCAACGCTTAGAGATCCTTCAATAGCGTTTTCTGATACCACGGAGACACCAGTTGGAGCGATAGGCGAAGCGCTGGTAACAGGGAAGCCACCGCCGGTCGAAGCGACGGCGTTATTGCAGTTGGCAGCGCCAATTCCTGCCCCAGCTAAGCCAATTCCTGGCCCAGTCAAGCCAATTCCAGGGCCAGCTAATCCAAGACCAGCATTGGCCAATCCCAGACCAGATCCCGGTAGACCATTGTATCCACGAATGCAGTTGCTGAACGCTGATTGGACGAACAGCGCTGAGCAGAGAACAATGAATTTAAACGCCATTATTTTGTTTAGCCTGACAGTTATTTATTTACAATGAATGCTAATTGGTGACTGACTTATTTTTATAGTTGTTTTTTGTTATCGATGTTATAATTTTATATTGGGTTAGTGTTTAGTAATAGATAAAGGGTGGAAAGGTAATCGGTGTAGTAAGTTAATGTAATCGTTGCATAATAGAGCGATAAGTAAGGAATTTGAAAGGTAGGTTATCATTATTATCAGTGAAAGCGTAGAGGTGTTGTAGAGGCGTTGAATAATAGCGTAGCACTTGCTACGGCGTAGCAATGTGTATAAAATAACACATCTTCGTGGCACTTGTTAAATGAAAACACCTCTGTTAATAAGCATTTATATATCTATTTGTTTAGGTTGCTGATAAAATTGTATTGTATTTCTTTTATTGTAAAGTATTGAAACGATTGCGGCACAATCCGAGCATAAAATCTATCTATAATTCATAGAACACCTAGCAAGTAGCAGAATCATTCAGTCATATTTGATGCTTTACAACAAATATCGATTTCAAATCTTACAAAAATAGTTGCTTAGTAATCGCGTTGAAGTGTAAAATAAAACAGAGTCGTATTTTCTTTTCATTGCAATATATTTTTATTTATAATATGCTCGTTCATACACAGTCCACTACCACGTAAAAAACCGTCATTTGTTTTGCGGCAAACAAATACAGTTTTAATCATATTTTGACAATGAAGGCAGCTCCATAAGGTGCAGTAAGCCAGTTGTAAGTTCCAGCGAGCCCTGTTTCACATCCGTATGCTGCGTTAAGTCCTCCGTAGTTGTATGCGAAGGGAGCGCTGATATTTAGAATAAATTAGACCATGAATCAGCACATAGTCTACTTTAGGCATGGATAAAAACATGTAGTTATGCAGCAGACCAAAATAAAGCAAAAACTTTCCTTTCATTGCTATTTATCATTATTTATTTCCTCATTAGCCCCAAGTCATTGCCAGTTATCGCCAGATTTTGTACAACACTATATTCTTTTATTTAGTTCATTTAAACAATGTAGGCAGCTCCGTAAGGTGCAGCATACCCGTTGTAAGTTCCAGCAAAGCTTGTTCCACATCCGTATACAGCATTGAGTCCTCCGTAGTTGTAGTTGTATGCCAGTCCGCGCCCGCAATCACCCAGCCCCGCCTCGCAACACAGGGGAGGGAGCACGGCGCTGGAAGCGTTCTGGAAAAGCTACGATATTTTATTGACAAAAAAAAGATATTTATAACAAGAATTCTATCTCATCAATATTAAATTTATGACTTATAATAATAAATAGCATTTTATTCAATAAACAACAAAATTACATACTAAATACACTTCGAATGTGTATATAAAAATTATAAACACGCAACATATTATACATAAGGCAGAGTACCCAAAATGCTGGTAGCATTGCCCCGATGAATAGCTAGAACTTTTGGGTAAAGTACAAGCCAGCATTTTGATCACACGCCTCTTTTAATCGCCCCGACAGACCTTTGGTAGAGGATGCTAGAGGTCAAGAGTAGTCTGACCCCACGGCCCAAGAGTTTCTACCTCAAACGATACAAATAAATAGCCCTAGTTATAAACACAGTTTTAACCAATTATTTAAAAAAACATTATTTTTTTATAAATATGTATTAAAAAATATACTTTTAATTTTTTTTGATTCCCGCTTGGCACAAATACAATTTATGAATTTTATAAAAAAAAACTTGTGTTGAGTCTGGTCGTTTATATGTATAATAAGTATGTATTTACAAAAGAAAAGTATATAAGTATTATATCCGCTATCTAGTACCCACGACACAAGCGTTTGCTTAGTGTAGGGCTAGATGGCGATGTGTGCAATGTCCCGGAACATTTATTTTTATTTATTTATTTCAAAGTAGAAAAGAGAAAAATATACTTAGATTAGACAAATAATCTGTAGTGTTTGGAATAGCTTCTCACATGACAATATTTTTTTCTTCAGCCATCCAGAAATAATTAAATTGTCTGTGTTCACATTTTCATACGGTGTTCGTCTTACCAGAATCAGGAAAGCCTGTGCGAAGAAGACGAAGTAAGCAAGAGAAGACATTATTAAAAGATCTAGTTCGACTGGAAGCTGAAATCAGAATGATTCCAACACTTTAAAAAGCTGTTTTATATACTTGCAAAATATCCTTGTAACAATATTTTTTTCCTGGAAAAGATTTGGTTTTTTTGGGAATCAATTATCTTTTACAAGACAATATCTCTTTATTGCACACCAAAATAAATTACAATATGAAAAGGGCTTAAACTATAAATAAATGTACAAGTGAGCGGCCTTATCACCTTGAGTGATCTCTTCCGGGCGTTTTTCCAGGCAGGCTTTTCGTATTGATTAAAACTTCACACAAACTTTTTAATGTACCCTCCATTAAAAAAATGTCTAGTTAGTACTTACTTAACTGACCTTATATCACAGTCAAGCTAATACTAAGAAAATCTGTGACTTTTCTATTTCGTAATTAAAGGAATTGAGTGTCGCCAAAGTAAAGGTTTGCAAATGTCACGTTCTTTACACTATTGGCACATTGTAATCAAATTTAGCAGGAATTGAATGAATTTAGTAATTGTAGACTTTATATGGTATAAAAAGAAGGGTGGTTGTAGCAATTATATTATTCACGGGAATAATTCTTTTGAAAATGGCAGTAAAAGCTACTTTGGTCCTTTGCGCTGTTGGTCTGCTGGCTCAGGTACCTAAATAACATTTATTGTAATGTAAAAAAAAACAACCCTGTGATACCTCAACACTATTTCATTACATGAGATTCACCTATTGGCTTCTTAAAACAACCTTGATCTACAACTACACTCATTTTTCTTCGTGACTTTACAATTTTATTTTCTTTGTTTAGTTGACACAACACATTATGAATTCAAGTAACTTTAAAAATAAGAACACTAGCAACACCAACTATATTCAGATTATAACATGCAGTTATTTTTCCTTGCAGTCCGCTTACAGCGCATGTCTAGGCGGTCTGTCTGCCCCATTCGCCGCAGCTGGTTTCAGCGGCCTGTCTCCCGCCCTGGCCTACAACGGTCTGTATGATGGCATCGGCTACGGGCTGGGCTACGGAGCTGGGTGCGGTGCCGGAGTAGCTTCCACCGGCGGGGGCCTGCCGTGTGCCAGCGCCTCGCCCTTCGCCCCCGTAGGGGTGTCCGTCCTGTCCGAGAACGTGTACGAGGGAGCTCTGGCCGCCGGCGGCAACCTGCCCTTCCTGGGCTCCGTGGGTGTGGAGGGCATCATGCCCACTGCTGGTGCCGGCGTAGTGTCGTACGGCTGCGGAGACGGCGCCGCCGCCATCGCCTCCGAGGGTCCCTTCGCCACCGGCATCGCCTCTCCCGCCGTGTTCAGCCCCGCCACGCCCTCCTCCGTCGCCACGGCTGATGCCAAGGCCATGAGCTTCAACGGGCTCGGGTTTGGTCTCGGAGGCTTCCCCGCGGCTGCTGGTGTCGGCGCCTACAATGGACTCGCGTACAGTGGCCTGCCCCGCGCTGGATGCGGCTTCGGGGCTTTCGTTTAAACTGTTACATCTGCACAAGGAAGGGATTGTTTGACCAATGTAAATAAATATTGAAGCAAATTACTTCTGACTGTCTTTTTGTATACCCCTACTTATTTACTTATGTCACTATATATTATACACAAGGAAGGGATTGTTTGAACAATGTAAATAAATATTTAGAAGCAATATTATTACTGTCTTTTAGAAAACCTATTAGCTGCTAATGTACTCTTAATAATAATAGGTTACAAAGTAAGTACCTAAACATATATAATGTAGCTGGGGACATAATAAAGAAAACTTGTAGCGAGTCAATCAAAAACTTGTAGCGAGTCAATCAAAAACTTGTAGCGAGTCAATCAAAAACTTGTAGCGAGTCAATCAAAAACTTGTAGCGAGTCAATCAAAAACTTGTAGCGAGTCAATCAAAAACTTGTAGCGAGTCAATCAAAAACTTGTAGCGAGTCAATCAAAAACTTGTAGCGAGTCAATCAAAAACTTGTAGCGAGTCAATCAAAAACTTGTAGCGAGTCAATCAAAAACTTGTAGCGAGTCAATCAAAAACTTGTAGCGAGTCAATCAAAAACTTGTAGCGAGTCAATCAAAAACTTCTAACGTCGTCGAAAAGATAATTAGCTCGCTCGGTTACTAAATATCTCCTGTGGCTGAGCCCAAATTCATATGATATTGAATAATAATTTAATAATTATTAAATTGTTATAATTATAATTAATTAATTAATTTATTAATTAATTAATTTCATAATTATTATTTACATTCGTACATCAATTGCTTATCCGTGTCGCAGAAGTGAGATGATAGTTTTATTACATTTTACATCAATACAATAATACATTACAGCGATTTATTACCTACTTGCTACCGGTATTCTACAAATCAAACAAACTGGTAGCTGATCCTGAGAATAACTGTGGAGTGAAACAAATAAAGAATTCTTAACAAAAAAATCCTAAATTCTATTTCTCCTAGTTGTTTAATGTCTGTGAGTCAATTTATTAACCGGTTCTTTAAATTATTTAAACCGGTTAAGTTTCATTAACTCAGAAACAATTAATCAGAAATGGCTACTGCGTTACAAAAGTCACATAATTTACTAAATAACAATAGTAAAATTATAGTTTTTGTATTTATTTAAGAAGTTCTATTTAAGTATTTTCTAAGTATCCCTTTCTTGTAGTAGTTAGAAGTACTATGTTTAGTTTTTCTTCCCTTGTTTTTATATTTTATTATTGTAAATAAAGCTTATACCTCATTTAAGTATTAAGCACCATATTTAAGAAGTCACTAACTAAAATACTGGCTAAAGGCTTCAAACAATAACAATTCTGCATCAATAAATATCATCGAACATTTAACTCTTTTTGAAAGAATGAAAGAAATATCTTCATCGAAACACACAAACTTACGAAACTTACAAGTTAAGATTGTGATGCCCCAAAACAGCCGCAACTCAGCTAATGCTGATGGCACACATGGGGCCTCCAGCGCTGATATTCTGTCGCAGCAGGCGGTGACGTCACGCACTCCTAGTGCACATAAAAACCAAACACTAGAACTTACTAAACTAAGGTTTATATAAATCACGCATTTTTAAGAGTGAGCTTCAAATATTTTTATAATTAATATCCAGAGGTTCTCAAATATACCGGAAAATGCGGCGAAATGGTTCTAAAGGCTGGTACGGCAGTTTAAGCTCGACATGGCGGGGGTACTGACGTGCCCCCAGATTTGTCATGTGACCCTTTTTTAGAGTACTCAAAATTTGGCTATCTTCTTCTTCTTATCAAATGAGAGTGGCCAACTCTGGTTTCGAGAACTTATCAAGTCGCTAGGGGTCTCTGACATGGCTTTACGACTGCCGTACTAGACAAACAGCCGAGACCTACAATTTAACGTGTCATCCGTCCCTCTAATGAATTTGGCTATGAGACCGATCTAAAAATATAGCAAAAAAATACTTTTCTTAACATTTAACTGCGTAAAGTACTCGTAGATACAAAAAGTTGCGTAGCCAGTATTTTTAATAAAGAAAATGAAATAAGTAAATCAACTATGTGAAAATTGATTTTGACGATAGACAAAATTAAGCTAAAAGTAATAAGGCTCGAATCAATACGGACTACAATTTGTTTTTTTTTTTTCAATAGATAGGCTCACGCTTGACTACAACTTGCCTGATGTTAAGCAACGATAAGCTTGTGATAAGGTTATTTTCTTTATCGGTGTCATATATATAATGGAATCTTACGTATGGTGCAGAAATAGCTTAATATTTTATGCCTTCGAACCAATCTCAATTATTTGCTCATTATAGCTTAAATATTCTTAAAATAATAAGTCCTAGTGTTTTTCACGCTAATTTAGCAAAACCAACTTTTTACAATATGTGTCGATACGATGGTTTACTCAAAAATGTTTCAATAAGAAGTAAATATAGTAAAAAAATATCAAGATTTTTTTTATAAAATTAGCTATATTTCTGTTTTTTTTACAGTTATACTGAACTAACTGTATTCCACTGGAGTGAAATTATGAATAAAAGGAAAAAGTATGCTTGCAATATAATTTTATTTTTCTCTCAAGAACAGTCACCATTAACTAGTCTTCTTCAGCTTGAAAGAATCAGATCATGCCGTATCCATATCCGTATCCCGGTGCGCCGCACGCGCAGTTGCCAGCGATGGTGACAGTACCGGCGGCAGCCACGGGCCCGGCGTACTCCACGGCGCCGATGATGGGCACCTGTCCGGCGACGGCGGTGGAACCACCCACGGGCAGCTCTCCGGCGACGGCCACGTTACCGATACCGTTGCCTCCGTACGCGGCGCCGCAACCGTACCCAGCGCCGTACTCGTAGCCAGCGAAACCGAAGGGCTCGGAGATGGCACCGAAGGGAGCGGCGAAGGGGGCGCCGATACCGTACGGACCTACGGCGCCCAGACCGCAGGGGGCGCCGATACCAGCCGTGAACGGAGCGCCGATACCAGCTGCGAATGGGGCTGCGGCGAAAGGACCCGCTCCCAAGCAGGCACCGAACACATTCTGAAATTATTTTTACATGATAAAAGTGCAATAACAAGTCTGACTAACGAATAACCTTTGCAGTGCGAATTTACTGTAAGTCTATACATAAAACTTCTGTGTTTAGAAGGTCTAAAACTGTTGATATAGTGCTTTATATTCAAAGTATAAAACTATAGAATAAAGATACGATTTTCAAAGTAATTATTTGTTAAATGAAAAAGTCCTGTTACTGTAATTACCTGGATCAGGCAAGCCTGAACGCAGAGAAGAAAAACAGCCAGGGAAGACATGGTTAGTTCTTGCCAAAGGATGTGGATCGGAAATAATGACTTCTGTACCAGACTGCATCCTTATAAAGCTGTAAAAAGATAGAGCATCCTTACTTCGCAATGGTAACAGCGAATCCTCGGAAAAGATAAATTTATGCCATTGCCCTATAATTCTGTGAACTACTAACCTAGATTGCCAATGACATGAAATTTCGTGCTGAATAATGTAAAAGTGCAACGTGCGTGCTTAATCAACGGTTTTCATTTCTTTATGCGTGCGCATGCAAAATGCAGAGGTAGATGACATGAACTGAAACCTTGAACCTTTGAACTTCAAAATGGCACGTACGAATAAGCTGTGCCTTTTTCTAATCAATTTGAACTGATTTCTGAAAACAGGTTGCAGTTTTCTTGCACAAAAATAGGCCTTTAGGAGTGGACTTGACTATAAAAGAAAAACTTTGTCGAATGGAAATTATTACCGATCACCCTTTCGGCAAATAAACCAACATGTCTGCTTTTGCCTTCCTTCTTCTTTGCATCCAGGCCTGCCTGGTACAAGTAAGTACAATAAATCTAGATAAGAAAACAACAAGTAAGAAAATATACAAACTCACGCGCAATCTTTTGCCTAACTAGAAATAGTGTTGGGATGGGGCGGGATTACATATAAAAAAATTCACCTCTAGCTTTGACAGAAAAATATTTTTTTTGCTTGATAAACATGTAAATTTTTATTGATAAGTGTATGATCCAATGAGCATTCTGAACCCGACAAATTTTAAACAAATCACATTTTGATAAGCATGTGGAGTTTGACTTATTATATTTTATTACATGAAATGATATGAAATACATATAGATAAGAGAAATGAAATAAAATGGAAAAAATTATACATAATTATTTCCATTGTCAGAATGTCTTCGGTGCTTGCTTGGGAGCTGGTCCCTTTTCCAGTCCCCTAGCCGCAGCCCCGTTCGCAGCTGGTATCGGCGCTCCGTTCGCGGCAGGTATCGGCGCCCCCTGCGGTCTGGGTGCGGTAGGCCCGTACGGTATCGGTGCCCCTTTCACCGCTCCCTTCGGCGCCATCGCTGAGCCCTTCGGTTTCGCTGGCTACGAGTACGGCGCTGGGTACGGTTGCGGCGCCGCGTACGGAGGCAACGGTATCGGTAACGTGGCCGTCGCCGGAGAGCTGCCCGTGGGTGGTTCCACCGCCGTCGCCGGACAGGTGCCCATCATCGGCGCCGTGGAGTACGCCGGGCCCGTGGCTGCCGCCGGTACTGTCACCATTGCCGGCAACTGCGCGTGCGGCGCGCCGGGATACGGCTATGGATACGGCATGATCTGATTCATTAAAGCTGAAGACTTATGCCGACTGTATTTGAAAGAACAATAAAATAATATTGGAAGCATATTTTATTTTTAATTTTATTGATCATTTTAATCCACTGAAATACAGTTAGATACTACTGAAATATAGTTAGAGAATACTTATACTTACATAGTCAAAATTATAACCAAGGCTAACAAATATCTGACTAACAATGTTCTCGAGACATTTTATTGTGGCCATAATAAATATGCGAGTAAATTATTGTACAGTACTAACAGCTTCATCTTGATCATGATCTGGTTTTAATAAATTTAAATTTTTAATAATAATAAATATTTCGGGGCATTGCACACAGCGCCATCTAGCCCCACACTAAGCAAACGCTTGTGTCGTGGGTACTAGATAACGGATATAATACTTATATACTTACGTTATTCAAGTCAAATTCAAATAAATTATTGCATTATTGTGTTTTCAATCACAATTGCATAAAATAGGTACATGATTGATAGAATATACCTTCAGTGGGTGTTTGCAAGGATTTTTGGTAGGATGCGGGCTAAACTAATTCTATCTGAATGAGCTTGACTAAAAAGCGCCCGTAGCTCAGCTAGCGGAGGCAATCGCATGCGATAACCAATGTTGAACAAAGGTTGACGATGTCAGTTCTTGGATGGGTGACCGAAAAGTGGCATTCCATTCCATTGAGGGCTTCCGTGGGGCTGATTACACGTTAAATTGTTGGTTCCGGCTGTTTGTCTAGTACTAATTTGTGAAAGTTTTAGCTTTCTAGCTATCGCGGTTTATGAGATAGGTACAGCCTGGAGACAGACGGGACCCTATTACTAAGACAGCGGAGTCTTACACCCGTATTTATAAAGAAGTAATTACTTGTTGCTAATTTCTTAGTGAAGTCATTACTTATGGTTAGAATTCTTAATTACAAAATCTTAATCTATAGTTGAGTAACCCACGTTACTTACATACTTGAGCAAATTGTACTCTACTCGACGAGGGAAAGAGAGGGATGATATAAAAAATCCTTGACTCGACGTGACTGCGTTTCGTTTCATAAAAAAGCAAACGTAAGGTCTAGATTACTTACAAAACCTTGCAAAAATATCTTTGATATTACTTGATTTTATATTTAAAACAACAATAGCTTTGTATGAAGTACCTAGTTTAAATTGTAAAAAGTACATTATTGTCATTTAATTTTGTTGTTACAAAAAAGAATGCTTGGAGAAACAAAACGTTTGATATGATATAACCCTACTAAATTTAAATGTTTACTTTTTACATATTTTATGCTGACTGACAAGTGATTTTTTACTTAGAAAGATTATACATTCATTTCTAAACTTTGTCGTCAAAGTTTCTAAAATAATAATTAATACCACAACATCTGTCTGTCTGAAAGAAATCAATACCGTTTTGTCGGCGACGGGCGAGTTGAACTTTTCTTTGAATGTTATTTCCATTTATCACTTAAATTTCAAAATATGGTTGAAGTAGACAGGAAAAAACCGTTCTCGAGTTTGGAAAAGGATTTATTTCTAAATATTATTCAAAACTACGATTCTATCCTAACCTGCAAACAAACAAATGCTACGCTACGAGTGCTTTAAAAAAGAAGCATTCATGGGAGAAAATAGCGGAGGAATTTAATGAATCCTCTATTGTTACCTACTCAAAAGGTAAATATAATGTGTTTTGTATACTTTTATTATTAGATAGAGTTAGATAAGTAGAGCTTCATTTGTGTGCCATGGGCTTTTTCTATAGGTATACCGTTTTAGTATTAGGCGGTTACTTATCTAATATACCTACGTTTAATTGTTTCAGGCATCTACAAAACAATTAATAAAGCTTTGGTATAACATGAAGGCAAAAGCAAGGGAGTCTAAAACCAAAGAAAACATTCGCTACTTAACAGGAGGTGGGCCATATGTTATGGACATGGATCCTATCGATTCCAAAGTCATGGATATAGATAAAAATATCCTTACTAACATTGCTGTGGATATTTATAGTGATATTGATGGTAAGAGAAAATACATTATTAATAACTAGCTGTGCCCTGCACATAAGTATAACAATGCCTTTTTATTATTAGTCAGAAAAAATTGCAGGTGCACCCAAAACTACTGTTCAAAGTTTCTTTCAGATCAGTTTTTACATCCTTCAGCATAAATAACTATAAAATAATGCCCATAAATAAATAATAAAATAAAATAAATAAAAAAGCTTTTATTTTCCCATAACTTATAGAATTTAAACATAGTTTTTGAAACTTATCATTACTGTTAGTGAGCTTGTGTTATGTTAGTGTTTTAAATTTTTTATCATATTTTTTTAAAGTATAGGGACCACCTAGTGTGGTATAAGCCTTCTCCATAGCTTTCCATATTACTCGAGGAAGCTGCTCTTGCTCTTCCGCTCCAGCCACCTGTAGGATGTCTGTGTCATCAGTGTTATATCACCAGGTAGGAAGTAGCAGTAGGATCGCCTTTCTTTTGTCCAATTGAATATATTGTAGTGTGTACTTCTGTCTTCTATTAGAATTCTTCATGTCTAGGTAACCTCTGTTATGTCTATTATACATATATCATTTCATAGTAGAAATAGCATGTTCCATTTCTAGTGGTTTTGTCTTGTTGGTGAATGATTTGTAATTGAATGTGGCTATGTAATATTTATATTTCTTTAATGGAGGGTGTTGGTCGGTTCTGCCTCCTTAGGTGACCACCCATACTGGAGGAGATGGTATAGTGTTATTTTTTATGTATTATTTGTTTATTTTATTGTGTTTTTTCTTGTTGTTTTTCAATTTTCTTTTTTATATTTATATATTGGGGCGCGATGTATTTTATTATAAATAATGCCTATATCACACTAATATTAGGTATAATGACAATAGTAATAGACATATATGTGGATATGTTTGTTATTTCTTCACACTCAAACAGCTGAATAGATTTCTGTGAAATTTGGTACCAGGATAGCTTATAACCTGGATTATCACATAGGTTACTTTTCTGGAAAAGTGCATTTGAATGCTAGCGAAAGCTATAAGCTAAGTAGTAGGTACATGTTTTTATCATTATATTTTGTAATTTACCTATATCTGTTTTTCAGGGAGTATAGTCATACTAGGCGACAATAATAATAAAGCTTGGTGTAAAATACCAAAAGCAACAATGCAAATGTCTCAAGAGGAAAAAGAAATAGAGTTCAAAACTCCAATCAAAAAAAAATATGAAAATTGGGGAACTAATAAAATAGATATTTTAAAGTGTAAAATATTGGAAGAAGAATTAGAATTTAAGAAAAAAATGCACAAGGAAGAACTCGAGATGAAAATTTTAGAGAAAGAACACAAAGAAAAGTTGTTTAAAATTGAACTGCAAATAAAATTAAAAGAATAAGAAAAATATAACTAATATGAAACCCTGTTATCTTGTTCTGGTTTTTTCTATGTTAATAAATAAAATATAATTTCAGTGAAAATATTGGTTTTATTTTAAAATTCATTTAAAACATATAATAGCGAGAAATTATATTTGTTCGAAGTACCAAACCATCACTGGTACCTATTGTACTTGTCGTTGCTGTGTCAGAAGGCTGAGCATTATCCATCATGTCATCTTCCATGGTATCATCAATTTCAAAAATGTCATTTACTTCTATTGCAATGTTGTGGAGCACTGCACAAGCCATTATAATATTGGCTGTTGGCGATAGTTTAGTTGCTAAACCAATTTTTAAGCATGGAAACCGTCTTTTCCATACTCCAAATAAACGTTCCACTGAATTTCTTGATTTTATTTGCACCTTATTATCAGAGATGTACCTATAAGATACCCTATACAAAGTATCTGAAATACAAGATGCAAGATACTTAAAAAAAAGTATTTCAGATCCAAATACAAATACTTTTCTAAAAAGGTATCTGAAATACAAAATACCTATCTTTACCCTATACAAAGTATCTGAAATACAAGATGCAAGATGCTTAAAAAAAAAGTATTTCAGATCCAAATACAAATACTTTTCTAAAAAGGTATCTGAAATACAAAATACCTATCTTTACCCTATACAAAGTATCTGAAATACAAGATGCAAGATGCTTAAAAAAAAAGTATTTCAGATCCAAATACAAATACTTTTCTAAAAAGGTATCTGAAATACAAAATACCTATCTTTAAAATACTTTTTAAAGATAAAATACTTTTGTAAGAAAACAACATTTATTTTAACTGCCAACTTTAATTATTCAAAGAATAGTGTAGGAAAGGTTTACAAATCTTCGAAAATGTTATAAATTGATTTTGTTTATATATTTTTTTATATATATTATATTGTTTTATTTCAACATGACACCAAACACATCTTAGCTCTCTGAACATCAATAAATTGCTATAATGTACAATGCAATAGAGGTTAATTCACATATTAAGAAAGGAAGAAAGGAATTTTTTATGTAAATATTGCATTTCAAGTGTGAAAATGTTTATGATTTGAAAGTCTGGACATATTTTGAGTGATTATAATGTGTTTGTTTTGTCAGTGTGTAATTGTTTGATGTGTTATTGTTATCAAAATATCATGTAGAAAAGTAATCAGAGTAGTGAAAAACATCACAACCGCAATTTATTATAATCATCAAAAAATCTTAATGTGAGTATATCTCATTATCTATTTTCTATGAAGATACCTACAAGCTACAAGTCTTAGTCTGATCGTTTACAAAGTGGGCGGACATTTTGGAAACTTTTTCCTATAGTGTGCGTATTTCCACCTTAGGCGGGGACATTTTGAGAAAGATAGTGTTGCCATCTGTCATTTGGTTTTCGGCAATATTGTCAAAATGTTTAGACGACGTTTGGTTGGTGGTTTGTATAGTTGCGTTCGGAAAGAAAAAATGAAATTTATTTTAGCAAAAGTATCTTGGGGAAAAAAGTATCTTCAAAATACTAAGATACCAGGAAAATGTATCTAGATACAAGATAAGATATACAAAAAGTATTTCAAATACAAGATATAAATACGTATTTTGTATCTTGTATCTGTATTTCAGATACTTTTATCTAAGATACTTTACATCTCTGCTTATTATATCTCTCCTCTTGTGTAGTTCTAGGATTTGAAACTGGAGTCAATAAATGTCTGTAATAAAGAATACTTTTGTTAATAAATTAGGTACCTATTACTTGGCTGAGAATTCTAACTTTTGACAGTTCTAACTTCGATCAATTTCTTAACTATAGAATACAAATCGTTACTTAAGTAGGTAATTACTTTTACTCAAGTAGGTAATTACTTTTACTTATAAATACGGGTGTAGTTAAGTAATAGGGTCCCGTTTTACCTTTTAGGTACGAAATCCTAACTAGTGATGGGAAACACTAAATATTATACTTCTAAGCGCTACCGCTTGCTTACAAGTAAACAAAATACCTATTTACAATAATTGAGTGTAAATTTATAAAAAGTATATTTTTTATGCTGTAGGTATATTAAAACATAATGATTGTATTAGCTTACATAGTTGGTAGTGGCTCTGCCTTCTAATCTAGGGATTGCGGGTTCGATTCCCCCATGGCAAAAGTATAATATGAATTTAAAAAAAATATAATTGCTTACTTGTGTTGAGTCTGGGCGTTTGTATGTACATATAGTATTCACAAAAATTAGGTAAGTACATAAGTATTATTATCAGATATCTAGTAGGTACCCACGACACAAGCGTTTGCTTAGAGTGGGGCTAGATGGCGCTGTATGCAATGTCTCGGAATATTTATTATTATTTTTTAATAACCAGTAGTATATCTTCTTCTCATGTCTTCTTTCTCAACGATGTGATTGTTCGTACCTCGTTTTTTACTGACAGCTGAATTATTTATTACTTATTAAGTACTTTTTATAATGAAGTTGCTTACAAACAAAAATTTAAACTATTAATAATATTAATTTTAAGCATATTTTCTCTTAGTTTAGAATGCGACGCGGCTGCCTCCCGCTAGATTGCACAGCGCATTATTATTATTAAACTCGTATTGAGTTTGTGATTGTCTCGTTACAAGTTTTCTTGTTTATGTCAGACTATCTATGTACGTTATTATTATTTACTTAGTTCATAATCCATCATTCTGAGTAGGTACATAATGCACAATATATAGTGACATAAGTAAATAAGTAGGGGTATACAAAAAGACAGTCAGAAGTAATTTGCTTCAATATTTATTTACATTGGTCAAACAATCCCTTCCTTGTGCAGATGTAACAGTTTAAACGAAAGCCCCGAAGCCGCATCCAGCGCGGGGCAGGCCGCTGTACGCGAGTCCATTGTAGGCGCAGACACCAGCAGCCGCGGGGAAGCCTCCAAGACCGAACCCGAGCCCGTTGAAGCTCATGGCTTTGGCATCAGCCGTGGCGACGGAGGAGGGCGTGACGGGGCTGAACACGGCGGGAGAGGCGATGCCGGTGGCGAACGGACCCTCGGAGGCGATGGCGGCGGCGCCGTCTCCGCAGCCGTACGACACTGCGCCGGCACCGGCGGTGGGCAGGATGCCCTCCACGCCCACGGAGCCCAGGAAGGGCAGGTTGCCGCCGGCGGCCAGAGCTCCTTCGTACACGTTCTCGGACAGGACGGACACCCCTACGGGGGCGAAGGGCGAGGCGCTGGCACACGGCAGGCCCCCGCCGGTGGAAGCTACTCCGGCGCCGCAGCCGCACCCAGCTCCGTAGCCCAGCCCGGCTCCGTAGCCCAGCCCGGCTCCGTAGCCCAGCCCGTAGCCGATGCCATCATACAAACCGTCGTAGGCCAGGGCGGGAGACAGGCCGTTGAAGCCAGCTGCGGCGAATGGGGCAGACAGACCGCCTAGGCATGCGCAGTAAGCGGACTGCAAGGAAAAATATGACCATTAGGAATATGTTAACTTTAAAATTATATACGATAACTAACTACCTAATTCAATACTATCTAGACATTATTCCACAATACATTTACATCTATATTTAATTAATGTAAATGGTATACATTTTATACCAATACATATGACTAATAATATTAGTCATTTTATATTTTTTTTTATTTATTTTTTACCTGTGCCAGCAGAGCAACAGCGCAAACGACGAAAGTAGCTTTTAATGCCATTTTGAAAGAACTTATTCTTTTGAATAATATTTTTGCTACAGCACAATTCCTTTATATACTACTTCAGTACCGCAGTCTAAACTTGAGTAACTTTATTCCCGCTAAAAATGATAAAAATGTGCCATTAGTGCAACGAACGTGACATTTGCAAACCTTTACTTTGGCGACACATTATCCGTTGATTAAAAATAAAGTTCTAAGTATTCGTTGTAATATTAGGTCAATAAAGTCTAAGATAAGGAAGTATGCATAAGTATGTGTCAAATCACATGAAAATGACTGCCAAGTTTGATCAAATAGTTCTCAGTAAAATATAATCATTTCCAAGAAATCAATTCCGTTTTAGGAACATTTGCAAGTATAAAATGATCCTGTGCATGGTAATAAAATCATTCTAGTTTCAGCTTTCAGTTGAACAAGGTCTTCAATTCCATTAAAATGTCTTCTCTTGCTTACTTCATCCTCTTCGCTCAGGCTTGCCTGATTCTGGTGAGTAACATTATAAAATAGCTAAATTTAGCTTTTAATTATTTTTCATACAAGATATATAAATTGGTAATAATTTTTCATTAATTTTGGTGCTTGAAAAACAGCCTAATTATATAAAAAAATAAAAACCGGCCAAGTGCGAGTCGGACTCGCGCACCGAGGGTTCCGTACAAACCTGCAAGGTTAAATATTTTGTGATGTAACTAAAAATTTATGGTTTTCGTAATTTTTCCTTTATCTATGCTATAAGACGTTGCTTCGTACCAAATTTCAAGATTCTGAGTTCACGGGAAGCACCCTGTAGGTTTTGATTCCCTTGCAAGTGTCGAAAATTTGCGGCATAAATGGCTGTATCTTTTGATTGCGTTGGCTTAGAAGTTTGATTTTTTCACAGCTTCAAGGGACAGTAGACCTGAGTAATTGATATCAATTTCAGCTTCATACCTCTACGCGTTCCTGAGAAAAAGGGTCTTGACAGACGGACGGACGGACGGACAGACGGACAACAAAGTGATCCTATAAGGGTTCCGTTTTTTCCTTTTGAGGTACGGAACCCTAAAAATAGTTTACATATAACGTAACGGAATTGTGATGGCTTTGAAAAATTAATACAATCATTTGAGTTAAATTACTTTATCACTAAGCGACCAAAATCCAAGAAAAATATTAAAAAAAACTCCCCATGTTTTTCTACTTAAAATACAACTAAATATTTTCTCATAACTGAGGATAGTGACTGACTCCCATATTTTCTGAAGTTTTCTTAAGCAAGATGAAGTCGCATCGGATTTTTTGTTGACCAATCATGTCTGTTTCCTCTCGCCACATAGTTTGAAAAGCCAATCATGATGCAGGGCCAGATTTGAATTACTACCTGTTATGTGAATGACAATCAAAATATTATATTGAGTCACAGTCGCTTACACCCAAAACTATTTCTACTTCCAGAACGCGTCCGGCGCCGTGCTCTCTCCCCTGGGCTACGAGGCGGGGCTGGGTGCGTGCGGGCGCGGGCGTGCCTCCGCCGCGCCCTGCCTCTCCCCTGCATGCGCCGCGTACCCAGCCACCGCTCCCGTGGCATACAACTACGGAGGACTCAATACAGCATACGGATGTGGAACAGGGTTTGCTGGACCTTACAAGGGGTATGCTGCACCTTATGGAGCTGCCTTCATTGCTTAAATGGAATAAACAAAAGAAATATGGTGTTGTACAAAATCTGGCGATAACTGGCAATGACTTGGGGCTAATTAGGAAATAAATGACGATAAAATGCATTGAAAGGAAAGTTTTTGTTTTATTTTGCTCTACCAGCTGCATTTGTAACTACACGCTTTTATCCATGCCTAAAGTAGAGTATGTGCTGATTCATGGTCTTATTTATTCTAAATATCAGCGCTCCCTTCGCCTTCGATCAAGTATAACCTAGATCACGCGAAAGCGCGCTAAAAGTAACCAAACAAAACAGTGCTTAAATTCACACTAAGCACTGTTTTGCCGTCAGTGACGCGCCGACCGTCATGTGAAACAGTGCCGAAATGTGCTGTGAAAAGTTGCAAAAATAACACGCTTACAAAGAGAAAACAACATGGGATTTCGTATTTTCGGTAAGTTTTATACTTTTTACAAATACTTACAGTGATTAACATTCGAAATAGTCCAGTTATCATCTCCAAATTAGTATTTCTAGAATTTAAATCCTTTTGTATTTGCTTCGCACTTGTCTCTTTTGCACGCATAATAGAGTTAACACGCGAGACAAGAACAAATTAGGCCTGATTTAGAACAAGTCTAATGGAGTCGCCGCATTCTTTTATTTTTCTTAGACTGTAAAATGGATGTAGTTTAAAATCTACATTTTGCGATTCATTTTTATATTTAACCATTAGGAGTATGATTTACTATTTTTGATTTAGTTTATCTGATACAGATTACGATGTACGTGTGTTAATTTATAAAGATGATTTAGTTGTCCCTACGATGTAGATACTTTTCATTGGTACATTCACGTGTTGTAGATTATAATAATAAAAGTAACCATTTTTAATTCTATTACAACACTATAGTACAAGTAAGCAACTCCACTGGATTCCATGTTCTATCATAGTTTTTACAGTCAGGGTAATAAGAACGTCCTAATGTCGGACGTGTCATAAGTAATTTTGAGCGTTATGTTAGTAAGATAAAGTATAATTTGACTAGACGCCACAGCGGACGGCAATAAAATTTTATGAGCTTTCGTCAATGCCGTAGCGAAAACGCCATAAGGTGGTTAGGTCATTGTTGAAAACTAAATCTTAGCGTACTGCAATAAGGTTTATTATTATTAAAATATTTAAATGGCTTTGCGATTCTATAGTAATATGCATGACATGAATGTATATCTCAATAGGTAGGTAGGCATAGTAAACTCAACCCGGTTTTTTGCGTTGTGTCACTACGGAATGTTGCATCTAGTTATAATTGATCGAAGCCCTTCGCATACATCTACGGAGGTCTCAATGCAGCATACGGATGTAGAACAGGCTTTGCTGGACCTTACAACGGGTATGCTGCCCCTAATGGAGGTGCCTTCATTGCTTAAATGGAATAAATAAAACAATATAGTGTTTTACAAAATCTGGCGATAACTGGCAATGAATTGTGCGACCGAAAAAATAAATATTTAGAACAGTTGCAAAGAAAATACATTTTGTTTTTTTCTTATGTTTTAGTTACCTTACGATATATTCGAAGTTTGATTGTGTTCTGCTTTGCACATTCTGATGACTCATGTTTATAAGTTAAATGAATACTTATAAGATTTAAAAAATAATCTTAGCTTTAAAAAATGTATGAATGCAATATTTGCTATACTATGTTGGTGTGGGTTATATCTTTTGGTAGGTCAGGTTCCACATAAAAATTCGAATGCAAATCAAACATAGCAAATACTGGATTGAATAATAGTTTATTTTCTTAGTAAAGTCTTTGGCTTCTTAGATAGCGTATCCGTAGCCAAGAGGGGAGTTGCACCCGCAGGCGCAGGAGCCGGCGATGGTGACGCCGCCCGCGGCGCACACGGGCCCGGCGTACTCCACGGCGCCGATGATGGGCACCTGACCGGCGACGGCGGTGGAACCACCCACGGGCAGCTCTCCGGCGACGGCCACGTTACCGATACCGTTGCCTCCGTACGCGGCGCCGCAACCGTACCCAGCGCCGTAACCTGCCAGGCCCGCTCCGTAGCCAAGCCCGGCGGCTCCGTAGGGGGCAGCGAGACCGGCACCGGCAAGCCCGAGACCGTTCACTCCGGCGCCGTACAGGCCCGCGCCGCAACCGGCGTTCAGGGCAGGCGCTCCGATGCAGTTGCTGTACACATTCTGGAAGAAACGATATTGTTATAGGCATGGAAGGAATATATTTTTTTATCGTTTTTGATACTATATAAAGAGGTTCAATTAGTACATTTTAGACTGAAGTATGATCGAATAAATGATATCTTACCTGGATCAGGCAAGCCTGGACGCAGAGAAGAAGGAAAGCAAAGGTGGACATGATTGATGATTATTCTGAACCAGAACGTTGAATGTTGCTTGGAATTTTAGGTGTCTAATTTATATTGTCCATGTTGTAAAATCTGAATTACAAATAACTTTCAAAACAATAACAGAGATAACATTGGTCTTATAGATAACCTAGAAACATTGGAAAGTTTTATGTCACTAGAACAGTTTGTCTTTCGAAAATGTAGAAAGTCACGTAAACTTTCCTCAACACGAGTCTTTACCAATTGATCAGGGTTGGTCCATGTTTTAATCAGTTTTATTTGGCGAGTATAAAAAGCGGGTAAGACATTGAAAGGTCATCATACAAATTTTGTTCCTCCATCAAACAACAATGTCGTTCAAGTGTGTTGTAGCCGTGAGCTGTGTCCTGCTGGTGCAGTCCGTGTACAGCCAGTGCGCTGGCGGTCTCGGCGGCTACGGCCTCGCCGGCCTGGGAGCGTACAACGGTCTGGCCGGAGCAGGACTGGGCTACGGAGCCGGGCTGGGCTACGGAGCTGGGTGCGGCTGCGGTGCCGGAGTAGCTTCCACTGGCGGCGGTCTGCCAGTGTCCAGCGCGTCCCCCATCGCCCCCGTCGGAGTGTCCGTCCTGTCCGAGAACGTGTACGAAGGAGCTCTGGCTGCCGGCGGCAACCTGCCCTTCCTGGGCTCCGTGGGCATCGAGGGAGTCCTGCCCACTGCTGGTGCCGGCGCTGTGTCGTACGGCTGCGGAGACGGAGCCGCCGCTATTGGTGCCGAGGGCCCCATCGGCACTGGTATTCTGTCTGGACAGGCTTTCGCTCCTTCCGTGGGCCTGGCTGGTAACGGCATCGCCGGTCTCGGAGGTATCGCCGGGTACGGCCTCGGCGCCGGGTACGGCCTCAACGGCATCAACGGACTCGGCCTCGGAGGACTCAACGGATACGGCCTCATCAACCAGGGATGTGGCTGCGGATGCTAAATCCATATATATGGTGTTTAATAAACATACCAGTATTTAAGGAACTCAATTTATTTGTTTGAACTTACCTTCTATACACTAAAGTCAATAATAGGAAAAGATTAATAATAAAATGAGGCTCCAAAAAGATATTACGAGTATTATAATGTTTTCGTTAGTTTGACCTGGATGTCTGTCTGTATTCTGGAGTATGAAGGTAGTGCAAAATTAAAAACATACATATTTTAAGTAGATGTACATAGTATGACCTCCAGGATTTATCATTAGTTTAGTTCTATCATCAATGTATGTACATATAATTATCATGAAAAATACTTTGTATTTTAAAGCTCTTGGACATACCTAATACATTCTGGCGAAAATCTTAGCTGATATAAGGATCAAACTTTGTATAAACCAAGTAACAAAAACAATACAAGCATAAGTGTCAAAGCTAAATCTAAAAATATTTAATAAAAAAAACTTATGCCATTATTCATATTCATGTTTTAAATCTTATAATATCACTATTAATAGTTACGCATGCACAGTAGAAATACAATAAATAACTACTATATTTAGCCAACTCCAAGACGACGTTTGCAATAGTTTGATTTTTCTGACAATCGGTGTTAACTGCGACTATTACCAACCACTAGCTGTGCGCGCGACTTCGTCCGCGTGGGATATTTATTTTTGCAAACAACCTCTTCAGTTTTTTGTAAATTATAGCTGTTACCCAAGACTTGAACCGTTTTCGCAGCGCACGCAACGGAAGCCCTCAAAGATGAATAATTTTCCCCTTTTTTTACATTTTCCATTGTTTCTTTGCTCCTATTAGTTTCAGCGTGATGTTATACCTACCTATAGCCTATATATATAAGCCTTCCTCGATATATGGTTTATTCAACACAAAAATATTTTTTCAATTCGCACCAGTAGTTCCTGAGATTAGCGCGTTCAAACAAACAAACAAACAAACAAACTCTTCAGCTTAATAATATTAGTATAGATTGAATGTTTCTCTCGCATAGCACTTGTCTTAGGGTATATTTACACCGAACGAACATATGTAGAGCTAGAACAAGAGCAATATTTCCTGATCAATTAGTGTAAATGTAAATCTAATTCAGCGTGTACACCAAACGAACAAGGAGCTATAGTTAAAACAAGAGTTTTCTACGTTGTTTTTCATTCTTAGAGCATTCCGCAGTCTTTGCGAACGCACTAAGAACAACGTTAGAATGCTCTACGTCTATTTACACAGAATTTGACATGTTGAAGGGAGAATGAGGGAATGCTCGTTTTTGGTGTAAATAAATTATATTTCTCACACGTAAAAACAATGCAGTAGCACGCTTTTAGAAGTCCAGTACTTACATTATTATGCGGTTATCATAAATCATAACTATAGGTACAATGGATTTCCGCTAATTAAGAGGGGGCCCAATGCCAGCAAAACGCAAACAGAGGTATTTTCGATGCCGCTCTTTGATGCTAAGAAACATAAAAATTGCAACGAAAAAAATATTGGAATATGGGTATAATCCCAAAGAAGACAAATAGCTGCATAGAATTTAGAAAATAGGTCGGAGTTTTCCGCAAAAAAAAAAACTACAAATGCCAAAGAAAAAATCTATTTTTATTCATTTACTCGAAATTATCAGCGATGACCCCGCATTATTTTTTATGTATAAAATATCTACAATTATGTTTTAGTTAAGTCATTAGTTACTTTTTCAATTTGATGTACAACTTTTGAGTAATTAAATAAAACTCGGTCAAAAATACACCGCGACATTCAAATGGAAAAATGGATTTGAAAGTCGCAGTGTATTTTTGACCAAGTTTTATTTAATTACTCAAAAGTTGTACATCAAATTAAAAAAGTAACTGATGAGTCCACTAAAACATAATTGTAGCTATTTTATACATAAAAAATAATGCGAGGTCATCGCTGATAATTTCGAGTAAATGAATAAAAATAGATTTTTTCTTTGCCATTTGTAGTTTTTTTTTGTGGAAAGCTCCGACCTATTTTCAAAATTCTATACAACTATTCCACTTCTTTGGGATTAAACCCATATCCCAATATTTTTTCGTTGCAATTTTTATGTTTCTTAGCATCAAAGAGCGGGATCGAAAATACCTCTGTTTGCGTTTTGCTGGCATTAGGCCCCCTCTTAATGCCTAATGTTTTTTTTATTATTTTGTATTAATTACTTATGCATCAATGTGACGACGATTTTGCCATTAAATTGATCAAAAAAATTCATTATAAGAAATGTAAACAAGTGCTTTACCGATATGTAGGTAGTTTCAAGTTGCCCTACATTACAGTTGAAGCTATATATATATTTAAGATAACACAATGATATAATGTGCCCATTTTTGTAGTAGTTATAAGTAGTATGTTTAGTTCTCCTTCACTTGTTTTTATATTTTATTATTGTACACAATGATGTAGTGTTTTTTTTTCTCCTTAAACCTCTGCGGTAGTGTCATGATTGATTCAGAAAATGGCATTGATAGTGGCAGAAATTCCTTACAGAATGTGATATTACCCATTATGCACTCAATAAATTATGCCTACGGTGTCTATTTGTCAAACAAATCTGCCACCCTACTGAAATTATAAAGCCGCGAGGCATATTATATTCATATTCATTTATTCGTAACAAAGTTATAAGTGCACAGCAAGTTTTTAATATGACCCACACTTTTTGGTGCTTAAAAAGCCTTGATTGTTTTTTAAATCAAGCCTGAGGGTATTACATTGTTATGGGTACCTACTAGAACTTTTATTGAGCTGGTTATGTATCCAGAATTTCAATCTCTAGCGCAGTGGGATGAACGGGAATTAAGGTTCCTGATCACCCACCAGTAGCTTCGGCCAGTGGGACGACGGGTCATACCTCAAAATGACAAGATGTAATAATCAGATAGCATAAACAAAATCTTGGTTCGAGTGTCTTCGCCTTTTCTTTTTTTGTGCTTACTTAAATGCGGTTGCGGAGTTGTAGTTGTAGTTGTAGTCAAGCGTGAGTCTATCTAACGTAAAAAAAAATGATTACCATGAACCGGAACGAATGATGCATAGTAAAAGTTTAGAAAGCTAAAGTCAAAACTAAGTGGCATCACGATTAATTTTGGACTACTAACTACAGATAGACAGACACCGAGAGGGTAAAACTAATAAAGCGTTTAAATTTTGGGCTTTGAGTTTGGAGCCTGATTGCTTCTATATATTTTTTATATTAATTAGTTAAGGGTCAATAAGGAGAGATCAAACAAATGAATTCTTTAAATACTGCAACGTTTATTTATGTAACTAAATGTATATGGATTTAGCATCCGCAGCCACATCCCTGGTTGATGAGGCCGTATCCGTTGAGTCCTCCAAGGCCGAGTCCGTTGATGCCGTTGAGGCCGTACCCGGCGCCGAGGCCGTACCCGGCGATACCTCCGAGACCAGCGATGCCGTTACCAGCCAGGCCCACGGAGGGAGCGAAAGCCTGTCCAGACAGAATACCAGTGCCGATGGGGCCCTCGGCGCCAATAGCGGCGGCTCCGTCTCCGCAGCCGTACGACACAGCGCCGGCACCAGCAGTGGGCAGGACTCCCTCGATGCCCACGGAGCCCAGGAAGGGCAGGTTGCCGCCGGCAGCCAGAGCTCCTTCGTACACGTTCTCGGACAGGACGGACACTCCGACGGGGGCGATGGGGGACGCGCTGGACACTGGCAGACCGCCGCCAGTGGAAGCTACTCCGGCACCGCAGCCGCACCCAGCTCCGTAGCCCAGCCCGGCTCCGTAGCCCAGTCCTGCTCCGGCCAGACCGTTGTACGCTCCCAGGCCGGCGAGGCCGTAGCCGCCGAGACCGCCAGCGCACTGGCTGTACACGGACTGCACCAGCAGGACACAGCTCACGGCTACAACACACTTGAACGACATTGTTGTTTGGTGAAGGAATCAAATTAAGTATGATGACCTAACAAAATCCATACTCACTTTTTATACTAATAGCATTTTTTGTGTAATTGTATTTGGTAAGTTCAAACGTGACTTTTCACACGTGACGGTGAAATGGTCTAGTGACATAAAATATGGCTTATCTTTGGTTATTTACCAACAATTAGTCTAATAATTAGGATAGGTACAAATTGAACTCCTTATCAAACATTTGTTTGTAAGTTATGTGTCATGATACTTTCAAAACTAGGTTCATATAAAAGGGTCTGAGAAATAAGAAATTACATTCTGAATTTATATTTTGAATAAAATACAACCATGAACACTTTTGCATTCCTTCTTCTCTGCGTCCAGGCTTGCCTGATCCAGGTAAGATGGTATTCCATGGATCATATAAACACTATCTTAGTGCAATGTAGTTTCATATTTAATGATCTGCGGCATTTCTCTTTACAATCCTGACAATAAAAGATTTTCAAATTTTTGCAAGATTATTTAACGTTCAATCCGTTGGATGAATCAGAATCTTTAACTTTTTGAGTACTCTTTGATTATTTTCTGTCACAAGTTTAAGTTTACGACTTTCATTGCCTAAAACAATAGCTTTTTTCTTCCAGAATGTGTACAGCAACTGCATCGGAGCGCCTGCCCTGAACGCCGGTTGCGGCGCGGGCCTGTACGGCGCCGGTGTGAACGGTCTCGGGCTTGCCGGTGCCGGTCTTGCCGCCCCCTACGGAGCTGCCGGGCTCGGCTACGGAGCGGGCCTGGCGGGTTACGGCGCTGGGTACGGCTGCGGCGCCGCGTACGGAGGCAACGGTATCGGTAACGTGGCCGTCGCCGGAGAGCTGCCCGTGGGTGGTTCCACCGCCGTCGCCGGACAGGTGCCCATCATCGGCGCCGTGGAGTACGCCGGGCCCGTGTGCGCCGCGGGCGGCGTCACCATCTCTGGCTCCTGCGCCTGCGGGTGCAACTCCCCTCTTGGTTACGGATACGCTATCTAAGTCAAATGATTATTTAAAGAAAATAAAGTAAATCTCAAATTACAACACAAACTTTTTATATGACTTACCTTATTACCTGATAAACATCCTTGAACACAAAAAAGTTCATAACGCTAAAATGAGCTAGCCCACAGTGCGTTAGCACTTAGCACATCACATCTATTAATGCATGTAACAATCGTAACTTAGCAAAATATCGTTAAGATTCTTGCTATGTTCAATAAAATAGGTGTTTGTATAAAAAGACAGACATGAAAATATCCGTCTAACTCAACGAAGTAAGATTTTATTAGTTACTTCTCAAACTATGGTAGTTATAGGCATTAAATCTAAATCTTAAATAGGATAAAAAAATCTGTGATAAAATGCTTTTTTATTTACATGATATGGGCTTACGCTTGACTACAACTTGCCTGATGGTAAGCAATGTTAAAGTCTACGATATAGCGCGCTTGCCTAGAAGAAACCGGAAACTTACTTACTGCCTCCATATAAAAAATATGATCACAACAAAGGACACATAGTGATTAGTAAGTAAGTATAACGTTTTCAATGAAAAGGGAACAGTCAGAACCAAAGCTATTTTTAAGCGACTTCAAAAACTATGGACTTTCTTTACACGGTATGGACACTTGGCGAGACGTACTGACGGCAGATGGAGCAAAGCAATAACTGAATGGTACTCAATGGCTAGGTAAGCGAAGTGTAGGAAGACCTGTGCAACGGTGGCTGGATGTTTTTTTTTTTTTTTTATTTTTTTTAACATGAAATAGGCTTACGCTTGACTACAACTTGCCTGATGTTAAGCAACGTTATAGTCTACGATGTAGCGCGCTTGCCTAGAAGAAACCGGTTTACTCTCGACTTGAAGACCGACAAATTATAGTTCAAGGGGAATAGAGATTCGGGCAAGGAGTTCCACAGTTTGGCTGTTCGCACGATGAAAGTCGAAGCAAAACGCTTGGTGCGAGTCTTTGGGACCTCAACTGTATATCGGTGCCTCCTTGCCGTGCCTCTACTCGTGCGATGGTGAAATGGGGCTGCAGGAATTAAATTATGCAATTCCTCCGCACACTCTCCGAAATGCAACCTGTAAAAAACCGAAAGACTGGCCACCTTACGGCGGTGCTCAAGGCTTTGTAATTTTGAGCTACAGAGTGAGAAAAGATAACATCAAGAATAAGATAGTATAAGAAAGTTAGAAGAAAACATCTGGGCAAGAACAGCGCAAGACAGGGAGTATTGGTGTAAGAGGGCGGAGGCCTATGCCCTGCAGTTATCATCATCATCATCCGCCTAATGAGACCCCATTAGGCAGATGATGGTGATGAACATGATGATTCTTTACTTGACCAAATATTTCTCCGGTAATAATATTTCTATCTATTCAATTATCCCTATTTTTTGGTAAATCGTTCTTTGGTCAGAGTTTTACCATATAATGACGTAATGACCGAGCTGAACCGTCAAAAAACGATCAAAATTACCTTTGTTTTATGTATACAGTAAGAATATCGGCGCTGGTGCCCAGCATTGGCTGAGTTGCGGCTGTATTGGGCATCACAATCTTAACTTGTATGTTTCGTAAGTTTGTGTGTTTCGTTATCGTATTTCTATTTTAAAAATAATTGATTGCAGTAGGTACCTATTTCGTTAAAATGAGTCTTTTTCTTCTTATCGAATGAGAGTGGCCAACTCTGGTGTCCAGAGTTTTCAAAACGCCCTAAGGGCCTCTGTCATGGCTTGACGACAGTTTATCGTGTCATCCGACCCACGGAAGCGCCCAAAATGGAATGCCACTTTGAGTGAAAACGCTTGACAAAGGTACATATTTGATTCTATACAAAGGAAGACTTTTGATGGTTTTACTGGTGGAAAATTGTAATGTCGAGTGTCCTATACGAGCTACTATGGACCTATGACACGGTATAACGACTGACTACTGCAACAAGCAGCTAAGTTCTCCCCATCCTTCAACCACAGTCATTGCTTACCATCAGACAAAACATTTTTTTTTTTTTTTACTTGAAATAGGCTTACGCTTGACTACAACTTGCCTGATGTTAAGCAACGTTATAGTCTACGATGTAGCGCGTTTGCCTAGAAGAAACCGGTTTACTCTCGACTTGAAGACCGACAAATTATAGTTCAAGGGGAATAGAGATTCGGGCAAGGAGTTCCACAGTTTGGCTGTTCGCACGATGAAAGTCGAAGCAAAAACGCAACAATAATATATAAATTATATACAACAATGCTGAGCGCTAATCTGCTTAAGTTAGAATAACTTACAACCCACCGATAATAAAATATAATAACAAGGGAAGAAAAACTAAACATACTACTTCTAACTACTACAAAAAAGGGGCACTTAGAAAATCTTTAAGATCTTAAAGATAATCTAAGTGCTCCAGCCCACTACCAGAGGGCAGAATATACAGGGCAACTGGTAACTAACGCATAACCTTTTAAGGGTGACTTTAGTACATCTATACCAACAACTTTTGTTCTACAACTTTTGGAAATTCGTGAAAAAAAATCTGCTGTTCCATACATTTTGTCGAATATCTGCCATACTTTTGTATGTAACAGCTGATTTTTTTTTCACGGATTTCCAAAAGTTGTAGAACAAAAGTTGTTAGCATAGATGTACTAAAGACACCCTTAAAAGGTTATGCGTTAGTCACCAGTTACCCTGTATACATAAATATACGCACTATATTACTATTTCTATACTTATATTATAATATACTATTTGTATATGATAAGTCCAAACCATACAAGCGTTTAGATGTAAATACTGCGGTGCTGATCAACCATCATAGTAAGTTTTTCTTTCTTATAGCGTACAAACACATACATAAGTTTACTTCTTCTTCTTATCGAATAAAAGTGGCCAACTCTTGTACCTATCAAGAGTTTATCAAGCCGCCCAAAGGGTCTCTGATATGGCTAAACAACTGCCGTGCTAGAGACAAACAGGCGGGACCTACAATTTAACATGTCATCCGACCCACGGAAGTGCCCAAAATGGAATGTCACTTTTCGGTCACCCATCTAAGGACTGACTGCATCGACCTTTGCTTAATATTAGTTATCGCATGCGATTGCCTGCGCTAGTTGAGCTATGGGGAAACGAATAACCAACATTTACCTGAATAACAAACTTAAAAGTTATATTTTGGAAATTACGTAAAAAACATCATTTCTCTGGACTTATAGGTACCTATACTTCACAACATTGAGTTACACAACATAATAACGAGAATTTATAAGAAACCTGACAATATAGATTAGTTTAACTAATTTCCTTAACGCTTGCAATAAACTTTGATAAGAAAGTACGGCAATAGATTGCGTTAACAATTTTCTTTTGTAAAATTTATATTGGGAGGTATAAATAGTATAAATTTTGGATATTATAATCAGTATTAAGTTAATATTTATTTGAATTAGTATCATCAGCTTATTAAATAAACCAAAATGGCTTTCAAATTCATTGCTGTCTGCACTTTAGCGCTGATTCATCAGGTAATTTAAATAACTTGCTTTGCAGTTTACATGAAAGTTCAAAATGTCATGCGATTTTTATTCACACGTTTTACAACAATTCGCTTGATGCTAAATTCTAACGTCTACGATCTCGCGCTTACCTTGACATAAAATATATTTTTCCCATATACCTATCAGTAAACACAATACTACATGTTGACCACGACCACTTTGGCAAGAGTGTTACGACTGAGAAGAAACACAAAAATATCTACCACGTTTTCCAACGTTTTACAAAGTATTGTCAGTGTAAACTGTATTTAATGTTACAATTGTAATTTAGTAAAAAAAAAGTAATGTAAACCATTTTCTATATTCCAGAGCATCGCTTCTTGCAACGGAAACCAATTCAACCCCGGCTTCGGTTTTGCCGCGAATGGTTTAGCCGCCAACGGTTACGCTGGCAACGCGCTCGCTGGCAACGCTTATGCCGGCAACGGTTTCGCTGGCAACGGCATCGGTTACAACGGTTTCGGTTGCGGAGCGGGCGTTGCATCATCTGGCGGCGGTTTTGCTGTTACCAGTTCCTCACCTATCGCTCCCACTGGAGTATCAATAGTTTCTGAGAACACTTATGAAGGAAACTTAGCTGCTGGAGGCAACTTGCCGCTTCTGGGTACCGTTGCTCTTGAAGGTAGCTTGCCTACAGCCGGGGCTGGTGCGGTTTCTTATGGTTGCGGAGATGGTGCTGTAGGTATTGCCTCAGAAGGTCCGATTGCCACTGGCATTGCTGCGCCCGGTGCTGTGTTCCCCCCGAACAGCCCAGCTCCGGCCGCCACTAATGCTGCTCTAGGCATTGCTGGCAATGGTTTAGCTGCCAACGGTTTGGTTGGCAACGCTTATGCCGGCACCGGTTTCATTGGTAATGGAATCGGTTACAACGGTTTTACTGGATTAAACGGAATTGGAAACCGATTCGGTCTTGGCGCTGGCAACTGCGCTTAGATTTTAGCTCAATTTTATAAGTATTTAATTGTTGTATTTGATAGTAAAATACGATCATGAAAAAGATCATTTAAGAAATAAACAGTGATACTTATTTTAACTAACTGACTTTGTTTTTTTTTTCTTTTTATCTGGAAGATGGGAAGGTATAAGTACCTATTCTTCTAGAAATCAAGTAAAGTTGATTTAGCCAGTCAAAAAAACAACTTTGAAAATACATACGTCTTAAAGATCCTTCCTTAACATTTATTTAACCTTGTTACTAAGGGTTGTTTTTGTGACTGTAGAATTAGAGTAAAATAATAATATATTAACTCATAAAATAGAGATTACTACTCCTCAGTACGACGATTACTTATTTTGCCCTTCTTTAAGAAGAGTATATCTATACAAAAATAAATCGGGTTTTCCTTCCTGACGCTATAACTCCAGAACGCACCAACCGATTTCCACGGTTTTGCATTCGTTGGAAAGGTCTCGGGCTCCGTGAGGTTTATAGCAAAGAAAATTTAGGAAAAATATATAAAAAAAGGAACCGGGTGAAACCGGGCAGGGCCACTAGTACCTACTAAGTATGTGTACTACATGTTTCAACCTATTTTAAGTGATATCTATATACCCTGGAAAGTAATTTATAATGGCCACGTGTTTTTTCTATGGTCTGGTTACCCATCCTAAGACCATGACGACAAATATTGCTTACTTACCAACTCATTGTTTTTAATCAGAGGAAATATAGTATAGTGAAAGTTTGTGTGTGAAGCTCGGATGCTCGGAGCATCGGTTTTAACGTTTTAAGTAACAATACTTAAAACGTTAAAACCGATGATGAAATTTGGAACGGAGATTGATTTGAACGGATTAACACATAGATAACTTTTTATCCCACTCAACGCGGATTTTTATGAGACAATGTATTTATTTTCCCTTTGCTTACCTACATTGTTAGTTGTTTGTTTGTTTTTTTTTTATGTGTATTCCTAGCAATAATTTAGTGTTTAGTATGTTTGTTTCTTAAGGTACCTATCTGTTATGTTGTTGTTTGTACGCCACCGACTTTTACATGTTTCTTTCCTAGCGATCTTTACTAAGGTTGCCTGGAAGAGATCGCTCTGCGCGATAAGGCCGCCCAATGTACCTAGGTTAAGTAATTTTACTATAAATTGTTTCTGTATTTTGTTTTCTGGTGTACATTAAAGTTATATTGATTGATTGATTGATTGATAAAATATGGGCACCGCTAGTATTCTATAAGCGTTAGTAACATAACAATTTTCTATTAAAATGTTTGTTTTTCTTATTTGACGCCGCAACAGAGAAACGTATCATCCCGATATCTGTTTTTTTTTTAACTTCAACGGGTTTGCACTTGGCCATAGTTTACCTTTATAGTAAGCAAAGTCTATGGCCTAGGATGGAGCGTGCTTACCCGATAGGAACCGATTCACTCTCGCTTTGAAGTTCGCTGGATTATAGTGCGTGGGGAACAGAGAGTCAGGCAGGGAGTTCCACAACCTTGCGGTACGAACAATAAAGGTAGAAGCGTACCGCGAATGGAGGCAGTTCAGCGTCCTGGGAGTGACATAAGCTACATTTTAATAGTTATTAAAAGCAGGTGAAACCGTGGAAAGCTACTAGTTCTAAAATAAAAATAATACATTTATGCATATTAAAATACGCCAACTTCATGGAATTATCTTCGTTTATTGAGTGTAAAAACAATCAATCAATACAGCTTTATTGTACACCAGAAAACAAAAATATCTTTAAATTGTATAACACTATCTAATTATACCTATTCACCATTCTCAAAAACGATAATACTAAGTAAACATAAATAAACATATTTATTGCAAAAACTTTACATTGTACATAGAAATTAAGGCTCTGCCTTCTGCTTTAGTTCACAACTGTGTTGCAGCAGGCAAGGTCTTCCAGTGGAACATTACTTAGATGTGTTACAATATATATTTGTACTTTGCTAGATATTAATATATTATAATTAACCTTAAAAAAAAGTTAAAACAACATTCAAAAGTTTGTATTTTTCAAGGTTTGTATATTGTCCATGTTTGTGAAATATAGTTGTTGTGTATTATGTATGTATGTATGTATAAGTAATAATGTATGCGTGTGTGTATATGTGTGTGTGTGTGTAAGTACAAGTACAAAATCAGTAACCATTAGGTACGGAGTACATTCTTAACAAATGTTGGTCTTATAACATCGCTTAGCGGTGAAGGAAAACATCGTGAGGAAACCGACATGTTTGAGGACCACAATTATCCGAGGACATGTGTCTTCCGTGGAAGTACCTGCGCGCCCACCACGATGTATCTGCACAAGAGAACTCCCCTAACGAATTAATTCTGCGGGAGAGTCACGACCCTCAGTCATGAGGAAATACTAATCACAGAGAGAGAGATAACATTGCATTACATTAGGCCCTTAGGGCGGCTTGATAAATTCTCGACACCAGAGTGGGCCACTCTCATTTGATAAGAAGAAGATTACATTACACACACACACACACTATGTCTAAATGCTGTGACTAAAAAAAATTTTAGTCACAGCATTTAGCTTTCATTTAGTAAATAATCCAATCAGCCATGTTTTAGATGGTACCTACCTATAACTATATTTATTTCAAAACAACAAAAATTAATAGTAACACTTCCAAATAATAAAAAAATAATAAACATTAATATATACATCATAAAAAAAAAACTAATCTACATTTTCAAAAGGTAGCGTACCCAAAATGCTGGCTGCATTTCCCCGTTGAATAGCTAGACTAATCTTTTGGGCAAAGTACAAGCCAGCATTTTGGTCACGCGAAGCCTGTTTCAAACGCCCCGACAGATCTAATAATAATAACTTATCTAACCCTATAACTTATACTAACCTTAATTATTGAAGCTCTGGGAAATCTTTTGAAACACACACACACGAACTCGCGCACCAATATATCGTAATTCAAAAACTTTGCGATGAAATGCCTGTAAATAAATTACTATTTTGCATTTACATTAACTTGAATAAAACTAACACGAAATTCATAAATCAAGCAGAAAATTATTAAAATGCTACAATTTTCATGCACCACAAACGAAAACTAAAACAAATGACAGTCGTGAGAAAGGATTGGTTTATAATAATTTCAAAATTTAGAACAGTATTATGTTAAAAATGTTTCTATACATTTACCTATTTGAGATTGAATTAATAACTTCTTACAATAATAAAATATAAAAACAAGGGAAGAAAAACTAAACATATTTGCTCCGAATTGTTTCTATACAGTTTTTGAGAATGAATAATTAACTTCTTAGATTACACTTTTTAGTAACGCCTGACATTTTAATTTAAATACAAAAGGGTTGCGCACATTGCGATCTTATTTTTATCAGGCAGTTATAAGTAAACCAAAAAGTATTTATGCAATTTAGATATAAGTTAAAATTATCATTTTGATATTAAAACTTACTGATTATTTTAAAATTTATTACAATTACCTATTTTACGATTTTCCTTACAAAAGTAAATAGTTTTTCGCAATATAATTGTCATTGTTATCAAGTAAATGATAAAGTTATCTATTACAAAAGCCATGTAATATGTGGTATATAATAAAAATATGGAAAAGTTTTAATCACTGTTTGTCAATTTTTTACGCACAAAATGAAGAGCGTTTGTTTTATTTTGGCTTTAGGGCTAGTACAGGTAAGATAAAATACACCGATATACTATTTATCGATGTTTCCTGACTGTGTTAAATTGTTTCTAGTAAGAATTAATTCTTTGACAGAGCATAATATTGGTTTGTAAGCGAAAGCTAACAGAATTATTCAGATATAAAATAAAAACCCTAATGTTTTGGAAAAAATATTATCAATTTCTTAAAAATGCATTGAACTGTCACAATCTTAGAACAGTGTGGGTCATATCGACCCACCAAAAATTAATCTTCTCAATTTTTTTCAGACCGCCTACAGTCAAGCTATTGGCGTCGCCAACGGGTGTTGCAACAACATCAATGGCTTAGGTCCTAATGGCTTGGGACTGAATGGCTTGGGGCCGAACGGTTTGGGCCCAATTGGCTTGGCACCAAACGCTTTAGGCCCAAACCTTGTCGCTACCGGATTCATCCCAGCAAATGGCTTAGGGCTCCCCAACGGGTTAGGGGTTCCAAATTTAATTGGTCCTAACGGCTTTCCCGGCGCTCCCATTGGCTACGGAGATGTAGCTGTGATTGGAGAACTGCCTGTAGGGGGAAGCACGATGGTGGCTGGTCAAGTTCCTGTTATAGGTTATGTCACTTTTGAAGGCACGATCCCGGCCGGAGGTTTGGTATCTGTGGCCAATAACTGCGGTTGCAATGGACCTATTTTTTAAGAAAAAAATAAAAAAATGGTCTAATAATAATTAAACCACGCGTGGCGTCATTAAAAAATACGATGCAGGGATGTCAGCTTTATTCAATAAAATGTAAAATACCAGATGTTTGCTGTTACTGGTTGAAATAAATACGTTTGTTATTTTGTAAAACAATGTGTTGTTTTACTTACGATAAAAATAAGTAGATATAGAAATGTTACTGAAATCAGTGTAGGTACTTAATATTAGTTTTCTTACATTTTATTTATCCCTCTCTCTCTCTCTCTCTTGAGTCGTATTTCCTTATGACTGAGGGTCGTGACTCCCCCGCTGAACTAATTCGTTAGGAGAGTTCTCTTGGGCAGATACATCGTGGTGGGCGCCCAGGTCCTTCCACAGAAGACACAGATCCTCGGATTTTGTAGTCCTCAAACATGTTGATTTTTTCACAATGTTTTCCTTCACCGTTAAGCGAGTGCTAATCCACACTTATGTACATTAAAAATACAAGCCATTGGTTTAGCGCCGGATTCGAACCAGGGTGCGTCTGGATGAAAAGCAGACACTGGAACAGCTGAGCCAGACTCGCTTACAAGTTAATTAGAGTATAGTAACATTAAATTAGAATTGTTTTGAATTTGTTGATTTCAACAAATTCAAAACAATTCTAATTACCCGGAACTTATATAAAATCGGGAATTTTCCCGATTTTATATAAGTTCAGGGTTACAGTATTGGCCTATCTCTAAATCACCGCAAAGTAGGTACTTTTAATTAGTTCTTACCTGATTAACACCTTAAATCTTGAAAAGTCTGTAGTTTCAGGCTGTTTATATTTAATAATTTACTAACGGATGTACTTAGGTACATGGACCATTATAGTGACGAAAATACGAGCAAAAAGTAATTATATACTGAAGTGTTATAGTATTTGTCTGGTCAAATTTTTTTTTTTTTTCAAATGATGTGATCTCAATGATTTGATTCTTATGATTTTTTGAATTAAGTCTTGTTTCTCGGCATAGTTCTTAGAAAGCTAGTAGTAACAAAAGGAAGCGATAATATTAGGGATACAATAAGAAAACTGAGTTCTTTTTTATTTTTTATTGTACAATAAATTATAACAGCTACAATAAATAAAATAATCAGCTAACTATTTTGTCTCATAAAAAACACATAGCACATAAAATAATAATTACGTTTTAGTACCATAATTAACAGATCCAATGCCGCCCGATTTTAAATTGCCTCGAATGGCAACACTGCCAGAAATCGGCAACTTGCCCCTCACAGCCACAGGTCCAGAAGCTTCTAAGCCATCTGTATTCACATTAACACCATAACCTTGCAACCCAGTTAGAACTGTGAACGGATTGCCATTAATAGCAAATGTTGATCCTGGCAACATTGAATTTGATATTTTATTACTTAAGATGTTTCCGTTGCCTGTTTTTAGTCTGTTTGCGCCTATAATATTTGCCAAATTGTTATTTTTAGCCAATGAGTGATTGTTAATTCTAGCAACATTGCCACTAAGTGGATTAGTTGCTAATTTAGCGAGATGTGGACGGTTATGATTGTTTAAGACTGGGCGAGCTATATTTCTATTTTGAGTACTAGCAACATTCGCCAGGAGACCTGTGTTTACTAAATTGGCAATGCCTGTTTTTAAATTGATTTGTGGCTTATTAATTGCTATATTGTTTAGCAAACGAGAGCCTCCATTTTGAATATTCTTTGCAGTTATTCTATTGTTGTTAGAATAAGCTTGATAGTTTAAATTTGCTTGTACGTTATCAAGTTGTCTTTGTTCTATATTAATATGTTCTATTGGACCCAGATTAGAGTTAACAGTTCGTGCTGAATTGACGTTTCCATTATTTGCTGCATTAGCTTTGTTGATGTTTCTATTAATACCAACATTCGCTAAAACGTTTCGTAGATTTCTGTTATTAAAATCTGCATTTCTACTAAGTCTTGCTAGTGAATCATTAATTCTTTCTATAATTTGCTGTTTGTTAGTTATATCGTCGTTGTTTGTGAAAGAATTTGCTTGCGTTTGTTCATTATCTATAGCATTTTGTCCAGTATGTGATGTTATTTGACCGAAGCTAACCTGAAACAAAAATAAATTTAATATTATTAGTTACTAGTAACGACCAGCGGTGTTACCGGTGCTAAGCCGGGATTAAAAGTAGCATATGTTTTAATACTGCATCTAATCTATTTCAATACCAGATTTCTTCCAAGTTTTTTTAGCCATTTGACCTTGCACACATACACACTCACACACGTACAAACTTTCATCGTTATAATATTAGTATGAAATATTATGATTTCTAGTGGCTGCCAGCGGCTTCGTTCGCGTTAATATTGTGGTTTAAGTTGATTGCTTTTAGCTATAGGGTCGCCACTTGTGGAACGACAGCTTTTATACATAATTTTATTCTGTTATGTTTTATATGTGTAATGACATAAAAGAATTATCTAGCTGAGTTGTAGTTGGTATATCATTGGAATTCTACATACTTACCTATGTCTTCCCACCCATTGAACCGCTCAAATGTATAGGATATTTTTCTAATAGGACACCCATCCATGGACAGACCGCGATGGCAGTTACTTAAATAAATTCAAATAACGCAAACAGCTGAGCTAAGGTTGTTTCACGTTAATTAGTTGTTAGTTTTCTTACCTGTATTAATGCAGCGTAACAAAAATATAAAAGTAAACCCATAATCGCTGGCTCCAATAAATGAAATGATTGCAATGTTTTAGATAGTATAAATTTATTTTATACGTACTCTATCTGATTTGGTAAAGTTATCTAAAAAGTTATGTGAAAATTGGTCAATCATTGTGTTATGAAATTTGATCGTGTTTGCTAACGGTTTTATCGGTTGTGATTTTATCTAAGATTTCAAACAAGAAATAATAGGTCTACCTATGAAATTGCCGTTTTTTTCTTACATTTCAATCTGTTTGTAACTTTTACGTACACCTATAATTTTTCCAAATACAATTTTTATTGTATCAATTGTTGAATTATGTACCTTTTAGATAAAAAAAATGTATTACTAGTGCATTTTTTTTTATTTTTTCTTGATTCCGTCCGCGTTGCGGATGCCCTTGGTTAGGGTTCTTTCTGGTGTGTTGTTTTAATTTTAATAAGTGACCTTAATGGTCATGAGTTTTAGTTCGCAGTGTATTTCATGTTATTAGACGTGTTTAAGATTTTAGATACTGTTGAATATTACTTATAGGGAAGTCATTGAAAACACCTCTTTCAATGTGTCGTCGGTTTCACTACTTTAACTAGGTATATTTTTATCATATACTGTTTTTGAGAAATTGATATACGCAGTGCATAGTTTTTTTCCATCTAACTATAGTTATCAATTGCATCTAAATCTGTTCAGACATTTCCATACAAACATTAAAAATGTTTGTATGGAAATATAATTTTTCTCAATTTCGTCATACAAATAGGCAATTTCATAGGTAAAGACCTAATAGGTATATGAATAATTCATACCCTTTTATAAATTTTGTAGAAATTGAACATAATAAAAAAACAGATACATACGTAAATAATACTCATTTGTTAGTTTATCAAAGTAGCTTTGTCGTCAGAATAAAATCTCTCAGATAGTGATTTTTACATGAATAAGAACTCCTTTGAGAAAAAGTCGGTTTGATGCAAAATGTGGTTTACTACTAATATAGTACCTAAGCACGGCAAAATATTAAAGCTATCCGTTTGCCGATTACCACTACTCAGTGGTATTAAAAATACAATGAAAAGCATTTTAGGCAAGCATTTTAAACTTAGCTAAGGTATATTAAATATAAATACAGTACCAACAAATAATTTAAAAATCCTATATTGTATATAATGTTGAAAATAACTTACCGTATATTGTCAAAATTTGGCTGCAATTTTGACTGAACCACTCGCGGGCAAAAATCCTCCAAAAACTACGCCTTCAGGCGTTTCTTCTTTTATGGCATTCTCTTCATCATAATCTGTGAAATCTTCATCAGAAAAAACTTGTCCTTCCGCACCTTGCTCATCTATAACTACGTTATCTTCCTTTGTTATTTCGTTTGTATCAATCTGTGACGAATCTTTAGTTTTATTGTTTTTCAAAGGAATTACATCAATATAAATTGTATCTTTATCACCAGATTTTGTTTTCAAATCCTCTCGTCTTTTGTTTTTCGTTCTATTGGTTATTGGTTCTTTCTCTGACTTTTTAACTACTGTTTCAGCATTTGTTTTTTCTTCATTTTGAATATTGTAATCGATATGATTTGCTGTTATACCCATGCCTGGTAGAAATGTCGTAACTATAGGTATGTAAGGATAGGAATATTGCATAAGATAGGCAAAAGGAGGTGGGTATAAGAAATGCGGAAAATAAGGAGAAAAGAATGGACTGAAACTGGAGTAAGACGAGTAACTTATAGGTGGAGGAGCTGAAACAAAATTTGAAATTTATTTGAAAGAGGATATGACTTGGGCATGTTTAAATATTCGAGTGTTTATCATAAATTCATATCAAATTATTGAAACTAGACAAAACTATAAACGCGCTAACATGTAAACGCTCGCGCTGTAGCATACATTAATCATTGATTCATGATATATTTCAGCGCCATACATAATATGGCTTTTGGCGCTAGCTGATGGAAAATATCATAAAGCCATGTTAGTTTTAACGTCACACCGATTTCAAAACCTAGCATGTATACATTTCTCTTAAAACATTGCTCATTTTCAAGGCCAAAGTTTCCAGTGAATTACTAGAATATGAGTTTTGAAACTTTTGACATCAGAATTTACCATTCTCATATACATTTACAAACACCAGTTTATTGACTGAAAAACTGTACTGAATGACTGAATCATTTGTATATTATTATTTTTTATCTAGACTCACTAATTATAAGTGTTAAAAACTGATTATGTAGGTACTTTGACTTGCCCTACGGCGCGATGTCGTAAGGTTAATTATTAAGAATCAAACGAAAACTTACCTGTTTGATGTTTGATTTCAATTATGCGAGGGTCAACCGTAGACGATTATATTGTTTCCTAAGCAGCAGTTAGTGGAATTGTACTGCGACTGTCACCCACCACCACCAAATATCATTATCATAAATTCGAGGGTAGTTCAAAAATAAGATCGTATGATAATAAAATAAGTCACTCACTAAAGATAATTTATCCATAAAATTCCGTCATAGACAGAATTCCAGTAACCTGGTCTCACAAAAGCAACTAATATTCACTGGTTTTGTCGTAATGTTTGGTTAAATGATTTAACGTCGTTAAATAACCGTTATTTTTGTTTAATTTAGTTTTTGTTATTAACACATTTCGAATTTATAAATTTGAACGTCATATTTGGCACGGTTCACAATGTTCTTTAGTAATCACTGAACACAACACGTAAAGAGTATTTAAAATTAAATTAAATAAAAAATAAATAGATTTTGAAACAAATTGTTTAAGGCGTGTGACAGCGGCGACACAAAATCACGTAATGGCGAGTTGCAGGCGCCCTTCCACGCGGTGAGCCGAGTGGAGCGGATACGGAAACGGAAATTTTGCTTTTTTAACGTAGTTAACTTTCTAAATGTGTGACAGTGGCAGTACAATTCCACTAACTGCTGCTTAGTAAACAATATAATCGTCTTCGGTTGACCCGAAGTATAATAAACATTATGATTTATTTTTCTACTATATAAAAATAAGTTAGATTTCCCTTCCTGACGCTATAACTCCAGAACGCACGAACCGATTTCCACAGTTTTGCGTTCGTTGGAAAGGTCTCGGGCTCCGTGAGGTTTATAAAAAAAACGAATCTGGTGGAGAAACGGAGATCGCCGGGTTTGCTAGTTATTTATAACAGCAAAAGTAATACTTACGAGCATATCCAAAATTGGCTCCAACTGCCACTGTTCCTTTAGCTTTGACAGGTCCAGAGAATACAACTTCTTCTTCTTCGTCTTCTTGACTACGTTTATGTTCTAGAACTCTTTCTAAGTCTACGTCGTCACCTCTTGAAGTTTCATGTTTGATGACGTTTTCATGGTCTATTGCGTATGTGGGTTTAATCTATGGAAATAGAAAGACATTTTTATTTATCCATTACTTACATAACCTTATTTTAGCTGAAAAAATTAAGTTAGTTGAGTAATTATAAAATCATACATAAGTTATTTATTATGCTTTGTATAAACCATGTAGCATGTTTGATTCTTGACGCAAAGAGGATATAAACTTGTATATTTTGTTATGTTTTTTGTATATTCATTGCACTATGGCAATTTCAAGTCTGAGCTAAGTTTTTTTTGGTTGCTGAGAAAGCTGTTTAAGAATCAGGGGTTTTTTTACTTAAAACCCAATCAATGTTGTCGTTCTATCAGTCTAACACTAACAAGACAGATAATCTGCATGTATTTGACTAAATTGATTTATTTTTATATTATTCTTAGGGTCCTAAACAAGTGTGTCTTGGGTTCGTATGTGTATAAAACAAAAAAAAACATATTGGTGTACATTAAAATTGTGTTTATCCGTGGATTTCTCTTAAAACAAGATCTAGATTTTGGTTTAGGTTTTCTACGTTTCAGCTTAATTGTTAGTTTCATGTGTTAGTTTCATCAGTTAAACATTTTTAAGTGACAGTATCCAACACAAAGTACATCGCAAGAAGTCATAACATTGAAGTCAGTTTATTTTTTTAACACTTACCGGTATCAATATCTTCTCATTATGCAATTCCTCAGTAAGATAACCATCTAGCACTTCCACTTCATATTCATCGATTTCAAAACCAAAACCACATTGCATTATTAAAACTATTATGGAAAACTTTAAAAACATCATTGCATTAACAACTTCACCTACACTTGGCACATCGTCACCTGTTAAAAGATAAATACGTGACCCTCTTTTATATAAAAAATATTTGAGTTTGTGATTTTAAATGACACCTGTGCTATCAGGAATCGAAATAATATTCATAAATACACATGCATTGCTTATAATTCAATATTTTGTATACTTACATACTTTACTGTATTTGACTACTTTATTTAAAGAGGTTTTAAATGAAATAATTAGTATATACCTAGCTATTAAAAAAAATTACTCGCATAAATATACGATAGCAAGCCTGTAATAAACCTTTTTTTTCTCTCAACATTTAAGAATAACACCCTTGTCAGTGTATTTTGCACTTCTGTTCATGATTTTCGGCTATTTCGATATCCTCTTCCTAAAACGACGTCTGCCTTTTCTTTTTTTTTCCGGAAAGAATCTTGTAATTCATTTATTATTAGTCACTAATTTATAAGATTAAAGTATGTTCTTATTAATAATAATATTTTTTAAGTCGGTAGGAATTCTCTTATCTTCATTTAAGCGTATCCATTAAAATGTACCCATTTAGCGAATCGTAACGGCTTAATGCATGCTCTTCCCGGTCTTAGGTACTCTTTTATAGGTAAACCCTTTGAAAGTCATACAAGTAGGTAAAATGACAACACAGTTATAGAATAATAATATAATTTATTAAAATAACTTAGTACTAAAATAAATAAATATTGATCACAACTTATAGATACAACGAAGGTGCTGTATTTATCACTGTCACAGTTTCAGTTATACCAATAACTGGTAAACCATTTATCACAGGCAACCCTGCTAATTCACCAAAATTAAATAAATTCAAATTATTTGGTAACTCTTGAAAATTATTACTTGATGCCAAGTCTGCCGCATTATTACCATTTGGTATATTATTACATTCTGGCAAGTTGAAAACAGGCATTTTATTAATTTCTGGCAACGGATTGATTAACCTTACTTGTGGCAAGTTATTATTAGGTATGCTGTACGGAAATACATTTGGTAGCAACTCATTAGATATGACATTTCCAAATGGAAGAGGCAAATATAAAGGAACATCATTTACATTTTGATTGTTCATAAGTGGTACATTTCGATCATTATTAAAATAAGGCACATTACTATTGATTGCTAGAGATGATGGTACATTTTTCAAAACATTGTCTTGTAATTGGAAATTTGTGTTTGGCGTATTATAATTATTAAACTGCCCTGTATTTCTATTGATATCATTAAATAGAGGATTAGGATACACATTATTATTATTTGCAAGAATACTAGAAGGTGCCAAATCATTGTACAACATAGCAGGCATTGGAATATATCTATAGTCGTTTGCTGCTTGTAGATTTAGTTGTGGTTCATTTATACAACCATTGTCTAAATATACTCGATTGTTATTTAGTAAATTATTATTTGATCCTAAAGTGTTGAATTGCATTTCGTTAACATTTGGAATTGCGGACTGAGCAGTCAGCAAAACATTATTATTTCCAATAATGTTATCGTAAGGATTGTTACTAAAGGCTGATCTATCATAAGCTAATAACTCTTTAAAATTATTTGCTAAATACAGAGGTTCGTTTATAAAACTATTTGGTTGGGCGCCATTATATTGTTGAAACTTATTTGCATATATTGGAGCCTGAACAAAGCCAATGTTATTAGTATGTATAGCTTCCCTATTCAACAAATAATCATTATTGGCAACATTATTGATAGTTTGAATATTTCTCACCGTTGGATTCTTTGCCGGTATAGGAGCACCAAGAACGTAATAATTATTATTTACTGGCATGCTGTTAAATGGTATATTATTTGTTTGTAATCTGTTCTGTAATGGCAAATTATTCTCTAAAACGTGGTTTGGCACATTATTGACATTTGCCAAGGGTAGATTTGGTGTGACCAAATTATTTACCCCAGGCAAATCATTTGGTCCCGCATTACTTGACAAATAGTTTTTAACCGGAAACACTGGTAATTTATTACCAAGAACATTATTATTATGTGGCAAATTATTGTTACTAGCTAGTACTTCAAGTGGCAAACCATTTGTGAATGGTGCTCCAGGATTTAAATTGTTCATTGGGATATTGTTAAGTGGAACGCCTTGACCAGCTAAATTATTATTTTGTAAGAAAATATTATTATTTAGTAGCACTTCATCGGGCAAGACATTTTGTAGTGGTGCACCTGTTTGGAAATTAATATTAGTTCTTGGTCCATTATTTAATGGAAGAACTTGTCCATTTGGTGCTAGATTATTATTTTGTGGCAAAATATTATTATTGAATAGCACATCACTAGGGAATCCATTTTGTAGCGGGAAACCTTTCAATAGATTTATGTTGTTTCTTGGACCCATACCAGCTGCATTATTATTTAGTGGCACATTATTATTATTGAACAGCACTTCACTAGGGAATCCATTTTGTATCGGGACACCTTTCATTAGATTAATGTTGTTTCTTGGTCCAATAACAGCTCCATTATTATTTTGTGGCAAAATATTATTAAATAGTACATCACTAGGGTATCCACTCTGTGGTGGTACACCTTTTATTGTATTTATGTTATTCCTTGGTCCGAAAGTGGCTGCATTATAATTTTGTGGCAAGATATTATTACTAGCCAATACGTCATTAGAAAATCCATTCTGTAGTGGGAGTCCTGTTAGGATATTTAAGTTGTTTCGTGGTCCGATGTTTTCTGCAAACTGAAGTGGTTTGTTTGAGAGATTACTATAGTCATTAGGTATTCCTTTAAAGAATGCATTATTGTACGTTGGTACGTTTATGTTGTTACCCGTTGGTACATATCTACCATTATTGGTTGGTATATTATTTGTTGGTACATTTATACCATCATTTATTGGTACATTTGCTCCTATGGGTACTGTATTAAAGTTTAAAAATTGTTGTTTGTTTGGAGTTTGTATAACATTGCTTCTTTGTGGGATCAACTGTGATAACGAAACCTGTAAAAGATAAATAAAATAAAATTGTTGTGATGATATTTCATAACTAAAAAACGTTAATTTATGGTAACTGATAGTAACTATCGTAGATTTCAACGTTGCTTAACATCAGGCGAGTTGTAGTCAAGCGTGAGCCTATGAAGTGTATAAAAGTACATAAATTTAATCAAAACGATTACATTAAAAATATTGTACACAAATCTTGGCTTTATATTTTTCTTGTATTGTCACAAGTCACATAAAAATATGATGATATTACAAACCTGAACTAAAAGCAAATCCAAAACAGCAGCAAATATTTTGTAATCCATTATTTTCATCGGCGCACACTCATGATTTTCTTTCACTTGACATCTTACTAAATGACTGTTACAAAACAGAGAGATATAATTTATTACATCTTTTATAAAGAAACGCGTTTTATCTCAATGTAGAAATGATTATATTTGAGATGATAAAACGTATTTATCTGACGACTGTTACTAAATGTTAATTGTAGGAAATAAATACTTGTATTAGACATTTTAATTAGTTAGGTATATTAATTTTAAGTTTAATTCACATACCTATGTTTTCTACCAATTTACAAAATACACCAACTATATAAGGTACAAATAAGACTTTTTGTATGATAATGAAAAATCATGTTAAATACCACCCCCACGGCTATTTGAAAGTCTTGACACCATAGCTTGCCACTTTCACACGTTTTCAATAGATTATGTTAAAAAGAGATAGGTATAACGTTCAATATAATTATAGCTAAGTATTTGCTTTCGTACGAAATTATTTGAAGTTTTTTTTCATATATTATATTTTTGGTGTTTTAAAACAAACTCTACCATGAAACGTGTAAGACATTTCTTATGAATAAATTATCTTGTTAGGAATAATTTGATACTACAGAAATTTCAGTTCTTTGAGTCCTTAATTATGCTTCTACATTTTAATTCTCTCTATTACGATGCCGGACAGAAAATCAACCGCGGTGACGGTGGTTCACTATTTCTTACAAATATTTTTAGGCTTAGTCATGTTGAATGTAAGTAATTTATAATTTATTGTTAACTATCTTTTTGTGAACGAAATGATACATATTAATTTTGATTTTAAATATATCTAATTAATTTGCTACTAAAGTGTTATGATAATTAATTTCGTAAATAAAATAATTGGTTGTTACCGTTTTAATTAAGTAAATAAATAAATGTTTCCAAATCATCAACTTATTCGTAGCCTGCAAGTATGTACATACATAGGTTCACGTCACAAAACTCTGTCCTTCGCCAAGGACAATCCAAGGTCTGTCCTTGAATCCCGGCAGGGTGAAGGGTGAAGGTCGTAACTCGAGGACGCAACCAAGGGCAGGCTATTTGGAGACTATTGATTTACTGGGGCCATTTCAGAGGATACGTCATTAGGTGTGGGAATTTGTTACTATGGGTTTAATAAAGCTTTAAGATAATAATAAACATACAGGTTACTGGAATAATATGGTTGTAAAGTAAGGCATATGAATCTTTTTTACGTATTTTTTTTTAAATGCTCAGTTTTTTTATATAATATTCTCTTCTGGCTTTATGTTAGGTACCTATCTGTTTTCCTTTTTATTGTTGTAGGTATTGTTTATGTACTTATTAAGTTAATTTAATCATAAGTGTACGATTTGGCGTAGCCATAAGGTGCATTTATTGTAACGGTATAAATAAATAAGATTTTTTGAGACACGCTTTAAGTATTATGTAAATATTTTGACGTCAGTGTCGCAATATATATTAGAGATTCTAATTCTAATTCTAAGGTGGGGGCGATGAGTCCTGCACTGACATCCCGCTTGGGGCGTTTTGTGCATTCATATTAGAGATTATAAAGTTTGTAAAAAGAAATCCACATTTGTTTAAACTTAAGACTTATAACTCAAATAGATCCAAGATAAACAGAGTATTGTTAAAACCTACTGTGTCTAGGCTGTGTATGACTAAGAAACTACCCACTATAATGGGAGAGAAACTGTTCAATAAACTCCCCGCACACATTCAGTCTATGAATAACGATCAGCAATTTTGCAATAGCGTCAAACAATTATTGTTAGATCAGACACTTTACAGTTTTAAAGAATACTTTGAAAATGACTACAGTCAACTACCAATTGTTTCTAATCTTGCTTAGAAATTAAGTAATTAACTACTAGGTTAGGAGTGTGATGCCAAATTGTAATTTTAGCCCCTATACAGCTAAAGTGACAGTACCAAGATTTATTTAAGTGGACATATTGTATGATTACATACCTATTATTATGTTTGACATGATTTTAATAACAAAAAATTTCATTATTTTATTAATAAAACTAGACATATGTAACTTCTAAAATTTTATAAAAGCTTAATGTTATAAATTCAATTTGACGAGATATTGTAATTTGTGTAGCATATTCTGTGATATTAGTACTTATACCTATGTATGTTACAATTTTACATTATCAATAAAGATTCTTTATCTTTTTATCTTTATCTTTAATACAATCAATATAAGTCTTAGACATCTCTTAAGATTCTCTCTCTTTGACTCGTATTTCCTCATGACTGAGGGTCGTGACTCCCCGCAGAATTAATTCATTAGGGGAGTTTTCTTGTGCAGATACATCGTGGTGGGCGCCCAAGTCCTTCCACGGAAGACGCATGTCCTCGGATATTGTGGTCTTCAAACATGTCGGTTTCCTCGCGATGTTTTCCTTCACCGTTAAGCGAGTGCAAATCCACACATAACGTGAAAATACAAGTCATTGGTGTAGGGCGGATTCGAACCCGGTGCGTCTGGATGAAAAGCAGACACTGGAACCGCTGGGCCACACTCGCTTAAGATTCTACGTGAATAAGCACATATATGAAGAAACTAGTGTGTGCTCGCGGCTTCACTCACATTAAGAAATAAAACTTGCATACCCCATTAAAAGTAGCATTTCCAAAAAACATTTCTTAGCGGATGTCTACTTTATGTCTACTTTACGTGAGTGAAAACCGTTTAGTTAATCTTTTTTTACTTTATGTAAGCCAAGTTTGTTCTACGATTTTTAGAAATTAAGAAAAAAATAGATTAGGTAGGTCGTTAATATAATGGACAAAATTTTTATAAATTTAATTTATTTATTACAACAAAAATAATAATTTATTTAAATCTATTCAGCCATCTTTACAATATACAGCTAAAAAGAAACTAAACTTATCAATATTGAATAGTAACGGTCCTCGGCGGCATCTCACCAGAAAAACCACTAAGTAGAACCTCCTTTACAACATTAGCTATGGACACGGGCAACCCATTTGGCCCTGATAAAACTTGCCTGGATTGCTCTGTTAAACCATTCTGCCCAGCCAGAACGAACTGCCTATTTTGGCTATAACTATTTTGCCCTAGCAGTTGAGCCAAACCATTTTGCCCAGACAAACCATTTTGCCCAAGCACTTCAGTTAACGGCAAAACCATTTGCCCAGCCAACTGTTCTGACACAACAACTCGTCTGGGCACATTTTGGACTTGGTTTGTTAAACTTTGCCCGACCGGCGAATTGTAGTCGGACAAAGATTGGCAAACGCTTGAAGCAATGGTCAGACTTTGTAAAGCTGATTGTCGTAATGCATCTGCTATTGGTACAGTTCTTCTTGATGGCATTTGTTGTAATGCAGAAGTGAGTATTTGTATTCGTTCAGGGAATTCGGCTTCGGAATAAATTGGGGATAGGAGAGTGGTTAGAAGTTGCTGATTGATGTTTGGCGGTGTGCTGTACTGGGCTGCTACTATCTGAAAGAAATGGGCCAAAATGTGTTATTACTTCGAAGGGATCCTTGCAGAGGTAAATATTCCGGGACAGTTCACACAACGCCATCTAGTCCCATACTAAGAAAACGCTAATAAATAATAAATAAATATTTCAGGACATATCACACAGCGCCATCTAGACCCATACTAAGCTTACGCTTGTATCATGGGTACTAGATAACGGATATAATACATATATACTTTTCTTTTGTAAATACATACTTATTATACATAGAAACGACCAGACTCAACACAAGTAATTACAAATTGAAATATTCATAATTACTTGTGTCATGCGGGAATCGAACCCACACCCCTAGATTAGAAGGCAGAGCCACCACCAACTAAGCTAACGGAGCAGTCAAATAGGTACATAAGTAAAAAAAAGAGTTTAATAAGTTGTTTAAAATAAATAATGTGAACGCGTAACTTCAGTTATTTGCGGAATAAACGAACATGTGAACTCTAGATAAGGTAGTTTTACTAAATAACCAATCGCCAAGTAATTTTACTAAAGAGATTTACCATCTTATTTGTGTGATGATTTTGAATCAACAAGCAATTAGTTAATGTTTTGTTCTCCCTTAGATTGCAAGTTTTAAATATTACCAACTTAGAAACAGGTTAGGTTAGCACTTGACCATAATTTGACTGACAGTACCTATAGATAGCTTCTTCTTCATATCGAATGAGAGTGGCCAACTTTGGTGTCGAGAGAAAAGATATAATATTTTAGGAATTAATATTTATTCAGCTTTCCTCTAAATTAATAGATTTAAAATAGAAAGCTTTAAAATACCAAATTGTATTTTTTTCTTCGATATCTTAATGCAATCTTATTATAGTATTTTACAAATGTTACAACTGAGTATTAATTCAAGGTCAGTACTTACTTTTATCACGAAAAACTGAACCAACACTGCTATACATGACACCTGCATTTTTGCATAAACTTGTAAAATTATTAATTAAATCGTACAATTATATTTTATAGTAAGTTAATAATTATATTTTCAACAGTTACTCGCATAAATGTTTCTAAATTTGGCTCCAAAACCTTATTTTTACTTGTATTTTTTTTGTTAATTTATAAGGTATATAATCTTTGCAACTGAATTCGAATTAAAATTTTGCAGGCTTATAAGTAAAGTTTAAAAACGATTTCACATTTGAAACTTTATCGCTAGATCTTAGAATTTATTAATTTTATCTACATATTGATAACTTGTTGCTTACTTAAAACTGTTAGGTAAATAATTACATAGAGCGTGGTAGGAAATATTGGTGTAACTATATTATATCACCTATATTGGTCTTTACCTATGAAATTGCCGATTTGTAGGACGAAATTGAGAAAAATTATATTTCCATACAAATATTTTTAATGTTTGTATGGAAATGTCTGAACAGATTTAGATGCAATTGATAACTATAGTTAGATGGAAAAAAAGCTATGCACTGCGTATATCAATTTCTCAAAAACAGAGTATATGATAAAAATATACCTAGTTAAAGTAGTGAAACCGACAACACATTGAAAGAGGTGTTTTCAATGACTTCCCTATAAGTAATATGTACTAGTAATTTTTTTTTTTACCTTAAAGGTACATAATTCAACAATTGATACAGTAAAAATTGTCCTCCTTTGATAAATTCGTTTAGTGTAAACGGGAGTAGAGCATTCTTTCGATGTTCAAAGCGCATTCGCAAAGATTCTATGGAATGTTAAAAAAAACAAGACTGAAGTCCCGACACCCCCCAGCGCTGAAATTTCATGACGCTGAACCTGCTTCTAAACTACTAGAAGCCTGGACTTCCGAGTGGGAGTCTCGAGCTCTATCTATTGACATATTTGAGCATAACCCCAAAGTACGGCCTGCTGGCTTTGAGGAGCCTCGCCGAGTATGGTGCATGCTGAATCGAATAAGAACTGGAGTAGGGAACAGCCCACCTCTGGAATAAATGGAATTGGTGCGAATCACCAGCTTGCCGATGTGGAGCTCCCGAGCAGACTGTCCAGCACCAAGTATTTGACTGTACTCTAACCAAGTATGACGGACAAATGGAGCATTTTAAAACCTTAACTGCAGATGCGATTGCGTATTTAAAAACAATAAATTTATGAAGAAAAGATTTAAAAAAATACCATACGATAAATAAATAATATGGAATGTTACTGTTTTCATGTCTTTCACCTATTTATTAAGTGCAAATTTGTCATTGTTACCACAGTTGTTACTATCTCCATACTTTGTCTTTTTCCGTTTAGCTATTTTAGTAGATAGGTAGGTACATTACTATTTAGTTATGATGCAGAAGCAGTACTAATATATTATATTCTAGTGGACACCCGCCGGTTCGGTCGCATTATTTTGAGATAATGAGATAAAAAGTAGAATACAAAATACAAATACAAAATCATTTATTTTTTTTTAAAGATATTTTTCACAAAATGTTTTAGAATAATTATTATGTCACTCCTAAGGCCTCATACTAACTACATACCAAAAATCATGATGATCCGTTCAGCTGTTTTTGCGTGATGAGCGTAAGTACACAGATAGTCAGAAAAACAGATAAACAGACAAAATTTCAAGAAATTGTTGGCACGTGTTGGTGGTTTTACTATCAATTCGAAGTATCTTCAAAAAAATGTAATATCTTGAATGTTCAGACTTTTGACCCTCTTCAGCTTTATTATATGTAGGCATATATAGTAGCTGCATAAAGATATACCTATTTATAGATATCAAGTTTTAGATCTATCTCGATTTTAAATTTTACAATTCTGTCATTTGATTTGTAAATGCATAATACGTATCTATGTATGTATAACCTGCTATGACTCAATATACTTACTTACAATGAGTAATTAAAACAAACGTGATTACAGTCATAACATAATAACTTTATTTTATACAAAATTGCTTAACTTACAATATTTTAAAGCTAAGTATTCAACATTATATGCAAGGTGGTGGTATAGGTATTTTCTTCAAATACTGACATTTATTATTACAAGGAGAAGCTTGTGGTAAAAATGGAGATAGAGGCGGCATGTATGGTGAAACGGGTGACGCCGCGGGCAGGAATGGGTTAGCTAGCCCACATTGACTTGGGATAACCCTATTTGACAAACAGGCGGGCGGCAAAATTGGGGACGGACAAGATTGGGGTAGAATTTGGGGCGGCATAATTTGAGGTAGCGAGCAGGGTTGTGGTATAATTTGTTCAAGTAGTAGAGTTTGGGGCAGACCACAGGGTTGAGGCAAACCACAAGGCTGTGGCAAACCACAAGCACATGGTTGTGACAAAGCGCAGGGCTGTGATATGATTTGAGGCGGCAAAATTTGAGGTAGCGAGCAGGGTTGAGGTATCATTTGTTCTAGTAATAAAGTTTGAGGTAGAGCGCACGGTTGGGGCAACGCACACGGCTGTGGTAAACCACAAGCATATGATTGACATGGTTGCGGCAGTCCACAGGTACAAGGTTGTGGAGCGACTAGCGGCAAAGCGCAAGGTTGTCCACAACCCGGCAATACTTGGGGCAATACAACATTGGCTAGATTAACGGGCACTTCAGCGATGCTATATTGTGTTAGGACTGGATCTAGGCATCCTAAAACCTGGTTTCTGATTGGTTGGTTGCATGGTCCACGGTTGCACGGGCCTGGGAATATTACTTGTGAGTGTGCCTGGAAAGAATAGATAAATTATTGTTAGAAAAATTAGTACAGTCAATTAATATGGTCAGCATAGGTAATCACGTAAGACAGGAAAATAGTTATCACCAATTTAATTTTATCGATTGTAGTTTACCTACTAAAGTTAATTGCTTTAAGGAGGTAGTCACAACCCTCAGTCATGAGAAATATGACTCGAAAGGAGGAAGTACTATGTAGAGTATAAAGTATCTTAATTTAAATACTTCTCTCTCTCTCTCACTCTTGAGTCGTATTTCCTCATGACTGAGGGTCGTGACTCCCCCGCAAAATTAATTCGTTAGGGAGTTCTCTTGTGCAGATACATCATGGTGGGCACCCAGGTCCTTCCATGGAAGAGACATGTCCTCGGATATTGTGGTCCTCTAACAAGTCGGTTTCCTCGCAATGTTTTCCTTCACCGTAAAGCGAGTGCAAATCAACACATAGTTAATTAATAACACTTATATTAAATTAAATACTTACATAAATAAATAAGCCGCAAAATATTAATAGCCTCGTCATTTTGATGATGAACTAAAGCTCCACAAACCCAGTTAGACCTATTTATTTATTATTATTTCAGTAATATAAAGGTTGCTTAGTATGTTAGGCAAATTAGGCGATTGATAAATACAGCGATAAGATATAATTTTTTTGAAATAAGGAAAACAGACACAATTTTGATATTTAGATAATACTAGTGGGTGCTCGCGGCTTCGCTCGCATTAAGAAGTAAAACTTACATCCCCTATTTCATCCCTTTAAGAGTGGCATTTCCAAAAATCCTCTCTTACCGGATGCCTACGTCATAACATCTACCTTCATTCCAAAATTCAGCCCGATCCGTCCAGTTGTTTGGGCTGTGCGTTGATAGATCACTATATCAGTCAGTCAGTCAGTCACCTTTAAGTTTCATATACTATTTAGATTTAACTAACATTAAGTAACTTTAATGGTTTCATAGTTTGGTCGAAGATGGATGCCACTAACCTATCGAAATGGAACTGGCTCACAAATGGGGCTACCAGAACCTGCCAGGAGGTATGGGTACTACGTTACAGATTTTTTTGACATTGCACACAGCGCGCACTAAGTAAACGCTTGTGTCTGGGTCACTAGATAACGGATATAGGTAATATAAACATATTTTTCTTTTGTAAATACATACTGATTATACAATAATATACATACAAACGAAAATTTCATTTTTATTATTAGGAAAATGGGGCGTGGAAACTTCAGTCATATATTTTATATGCCAGCCTACTTACCTACCTACTATTATCATCAAAAACTGTCTGTTTATAGGTAAAGTATATATTTACAGGTCTGTCTATTTTAGGGGATTTGTATAAATGATTGAGCGCAGAAAAAACAATGTTGTCATTATAAAACATTTTATTATGTCATTGCATGCATAAGCTTAGTTAAAAACCTATAAATTTGTAGCAATAAATTAAAAAATCTATTTTATTTTTATTGTTTTTTTACCTTACTAATATAATAAGCCTTTTTTAAATTAATAGTAAATCGTACGTACTTAAAAGTTAACGTATAATTTATATTGTAGGTGGTGGTATGGGAATCTTTCTCAAAAACTGCCCCCTCGATTCTGTCGGGGGCGGCAAAAACGGTGACGGAATATAAGCCGACATGGGACTCGCTACGGGCATATATGGGTTAACACTTGGTATCACATACGGATTCGTATTATAACATTCATTTATAGGTAAATTACTAGTTGGTAAGTAATATGGAGATGTCAATAAATTTTCTTGTAAAGGATTTTGATAAGTATAAACGTCTTCTCTTGGCCTTGCAATAATTCTCGGATCGTTTCGGGCATAGACGATCTGTGGTTCACTTCTAGCGTAGTCATTTCTGGGCAATAAGTCTTGGGCACAAAGAGGCTGGGCATAAGGTAGGGCAATATTTTTCTTTGCCCTCGCGGATGCGACGCTGATAAGTTGCATTGCTTTTTCAGTGTTAGCTGGTGACATTATTTCTTTCAAAATTGATGTTATTGCGTTTGGTGATATTGCTGCTGAGTAGATTTGTGATATAAGAGTAGATAGAGATAGGATGATGATGATGTTTAGCTGCATGGTTTCTTCGTTGTTCTGAAAGAAAAGAAGGGTGTGAAAATAATTTATTTAACATTTTTTTAATTTTACATATGTACTAGTTTTAAAAAGGGTACTGCGAACTACAATTCAGGGTTTTTTAAATCTAGAGTTAATAGGTATCTTCTAGGCAAACGTGTTACACCCTAGGCTGCAGCAATGCTTAGTATCAAGCTGTAGCCAAACGTAAACCCTGGTATATTATATTACTCTATGCGTAAACCTATACTATGTAAAAAAAAAAAACATTTGCACGACGATACTTAAACGCGTTTCGAAGGTTGTTTAGAGCAGATTCGTTGGGCAAATGGCCCTAAATCCTCTAAAATACATATTATTTCCTTCTCAGAAATGTATTTGATAGGTAAGATCGTAATTTCACATGAAAGTGGCCAACTGTAATGACAGTTTTCAAACCGCCTCAAGGGCTCTAAAGTTTTTATGACGACGACAATCTCAATGTGTCATCCGACAAACGGGACATTCGGAAATGCCCAGAATCAAAATATACCTATATAGATATTATAGAGAATATATTGTATTGTATTTATTTATCATTCCGTTGGATCTTCCGAACACTTGGTTTCGTCAAATATACATAGTTAGGTACACAGTGTTCATATAAATAATTACAACATTAGTTTTTATTTGTTTTTAATTGCTTGCGTTCAGAGCTAGACAACCACCACACATGTGGATCTTTAGTGTAATGTTCAATAAATATATAGATATTATGGCATATCTAAAAAACTATATTACTACTGAACCAATTGTGATGCAAATGAAACTATTTCTTAAATAAAAAGATATCTAATCTAAATAAATCATTTACTAAGATATCGTTTCCAAGAAATTTGTGGTTAAATACACTGACACAACTTAGCACGTGCTTAGAAACATGATCGAACATACCTACTAAAATTTTATTAAAATTAATTAAATTTCAGGAAAAAGTAGCCTATGCCACTTCTAAGACATCATACAACCTACATACCAAAAATCATGATGATCCGTTCAGCCGTTATTGCGTTTAAATAAATAGACAAACAGAGACACAGATAAACTGACAAAATTTCTAGAAATTGTTGCAACGTGTGCACTATCAATTCGAAGTATCTCTAAACTATTTTTTTAAATACCTTTAATGACTGACTTTCGACCCTCTCCAGCTTTATTATATGTATAGATAGATAGATTGTGATAATTTAACCCAGGTAGGTACATCCAAGTCAAATTGAATAGCCATCTAGTAATTTGGAAAGTAGTTAAAATATTGAATCAGGCGTTACTTTGCGGAAATCCATTGTTACTGAAACTCTGGAGAAATATGTGGTGTTTTTCCGCTGCGACTGATCCTTAACCGACATCAAACCACAAACTTGATGGTTTTTAGGTGTGTTCCACCATATAGGTACCATATTTCTCCAGAGTTTCAGTTGGAAAGTAGTATTTTTTTAGATTATTGTATAAGACGTGTAAGTATAAAAAAATCTTACCTTCTCTTTAACAGAACAAAAGCGTGAATTCGTTTCCTTCTCTAGAAATGTGTGAATAGATAATTGCACAGCGAAATTATTTATAAAATCACGGCTCTCTATTTCTGATTAACCCTTATTTTCATCATTACTTTACGCAATAATAGAAACGTGCGAGAAATTGCACTTTTCTTTATCTATTTAATTAATAGATATTCAAGAAATAGATTTCTGTTCTAGTGATTCGATTGCTAACACGAGAATCTTAGCCTTTTATCTGTGGGCTAATTATAAGTAGTATTTTGGTTAAAATAAAGGTAATGGCGATTTTTAATTCAACTAAGAAAATCAAGCAACATAAGCAAAGAAATAATTGAATACAGGTTTTTTTTATTTAAGTAGGTTATAGAAAATCACACCATTCCATTCTAATTTATTTACTAGTGGACGCCATAGAGTTATTACTACTACGTATAGAGAAGCCAACGCGTTGCATGATCTTACGCCACGCTTTGCTGTACGCTGTAGTGAGTATCCAACGCCCGTGGAGAGTTGTGTTTGGCTCGCATAAATAACAACATCAAATGCCTTGTGTTCTTAAAGACTGCCGTATACACTCGAAAACATCAAAAAAAGTGATGGTTTAACATTTCATCGTTAAGTAGACATTTAAACGTTGAAAACTCTTTGATTTAATTTTTTTCGCTTTGTAACAATGCTTACGAGAAACGGGCTGCCGGCTGCAAATACACGGCGCTTAAGTCGTTTTGGTGGCGAAAAATGTTACCTGTACGCTTTTAAGCGCTGCATTTTTTAATAGTTTGGTTACACGACATAACTATGGTTTCGCGCTGCAGCGATCGAATTTTAGTTTAATCACTTTCCAAAATAAAGCAAAACTTTGGTTCGGGTTGTCTGTTATATACGCTAGTAATATATTTCGATGGTGGACGCACGCGGTTTCACGCGTCATGTTGTGTCAATAGTAGGCTATATTACAGTCAGACCCCTATACTACTTCGATACCATATATCAAGAAGATCCGTCGATCCATGAGGCTTGAAGGAGGGACAAAAGTTCACATAACTTACCTAACTTCATATAGTTTAATTTAAACTCTGGAATAACGCAAATGCAAGACCAACTTTAAATGCCGTGAGTCAAGAGTTTACATTTCCTAAAAAAAAATCTAAATTTGGTTTAAGATAATATTTTATTTAAAAAACAGGACACACATTCACAGTTTCTCACTTGGATTCTCACTTATTTCACAAATATTAACAGTAGGTAGGTACCTAATTCCACATTCACGATATCTATACACACAGAACACTTCGTTAATATTTTCGATTACACAGTATGCTAGAATTAAACCTGATTATTTTATTATCTTTAATTTAGCAGTCAAGATCGTAAATAATCACGAAGCCTATTAACAAATGGCACTGTTACTTATTTCATTTGAATTAAACTTTTGCGAAAAAGTTACTAATATGGCGGCGGAATCGTTATTTGTCTCAAGTATTGACAGCCACATCCAATCACGGGAGACGGTAGTGACTGACAACTATATAAAGGCAACATCTGGCAATTCTGACATCCGCATGGGAAAACCATAAAATTCTGACAAGAGAATGGCATGTTCTGACAGCTACATGGCATTGTTTGACAACTACAGGGAATTGTTTGACAAGCGCATGGCGTGTTTTGACAATTGCATGTCATTTTCGGACAACAGCATGGCATATTCTGGCAATTACATGACGGTTTTGGGCAGCAGCACGGCGTTCTCTGACAAGTGCATGGTGTATTCTGACAACTGCATGGGATATTTTGACAAGTACATGGAATATTCTGACAACAAGCCATTTTTTGACAACAACAAGGCATATTCTGACAACTGCATGGCGTATTCTGACAACTGCATGGCGTGTTCTGACAACTGCATGGCATATTCTGGCATGCACATCCACAAGAAGGAACATTTACAATTTGTGATTGTACATAAGAAGGGTCTATAACTGGTACGACAGTTTCTACGGTAAAATAATCACCCAAACCATTTCTCCAGCCATTATTTCCCACATATTGGTACGTTATGGGCGATTGACAATTGCATGAGAAATCAGGGACTGAGAACGTTTCACATTTGGCCACTGGAATATTGCAGTCACATCTTGCGTTTGTCACTTTACAATTACATTGGGTACTTGGTATATTTTCGTTGAGAATTCCATAATTTTCTTGGCAGCAACAAAACAGTTGGTTCTTGTCTTCTAATGATGTTTTCTGGCAGTTATATAGATGTGTATCAATTAAAGGTTCTGGGCATCCAAAAGAGGTTGTTCGTTGGATTATTTTGATCTTCTTTGGCCTTAGACTTCTGGAGTTGGTCTGGAATAAAATGGACATGTTTTAATTTTTCTGTGTGTTTTATGGATTTTTAAAGCGTTTCTTAGGTAGATGACAAGAAATTTGAAATGAATTAGCTCTTGACAGTTAAATGATGGGTTAAAACCAACTAGATTATATGTAGGTACATAGTAACTAACAGTAGGAACAAAATGAAAGTAAGTAACTTTTCCAAAAAATAATTAAGTATATTTAACCGAATTAAAAAAGGAGGTTTATTTATTTTATTTTATTTAGTTTGGTACAGTCACAGACAATTAGATATGAGAATATATACTAAACACTTTTAGGAATAATATTTAACTAAGAGTCCAATTACGACTATACATAGCAAGTTTTCTGAAAGCTTTTTTTTGTAACATCCGAAATAAGCTACAAATATATACACAGACATCCAGAAAGACAAGCACGTCAAATATTTTGCAGTCCTCTATTTCTATCGGGATTTAAAATATTTTTGGCATAAGCCATCTTCGTTACCCCCTTCTACCTCTATAAAGAAAATTATACAGATACGTCGCTCCATTGAAGCGAAGACTGGTAAAAGTATCAACAAACCAACTAAACTGTGTTACTAAGAATTTATGTTAATAAGTTATGGAACTCCCTGATTGGTTAAAAAAATAACCTATCGTAGGTAGGTAAATCGTCTTCCATATGATAAAAAATCTAAATGTAGGTACATTATGTCTGTAGCGGAATCTTTAATAACATGATTCAGATTCAGATTCATTTATTGTCAGTTATGTGATATTTCATTACAAGTGGTTTACAAAATAATAAACAGTTCATAACGACGCGTCAAATTGGTTATAGGTACATTTAACATTCAATAATTAATAATTTTATACATTAGTAATAATTCTAATAATAAAGCAGCTGTAAAGGGGCTTTGTCAAAAATAATTAATAACTCAATAAGAAACATGTCGGCAATTATAATACCTCGTCATAGAAAATAGTTTCTCTAAATGTTTCAAAAATAAACAAACAGAAAATACTTACACAAGCAATACCAACTACCAGCAAAATAAGTACTTTCTTCATTATTTGGTTCTCAATTGAGCTGACACTAAAAAATAATTATGTCAGTCGGTATTTTTATACAAAAACAACACAAATAGCATTCAAAATGTAACACTTTTCATAACTTTGAAATCTATAAAAGCGATAAATTTTACGTAAAAATTAGGTAAGTAAAGTTAACTGATTTTGATAGTAGGTAAATGTGTTAAGTAAAGATAAAGTGATTTGGTAATAAGCATTATTTAACTTTACATCAAATTTCATGATGAATAAACAAGTTTGATTTGAACTGGCATTTTTAAATATAATTTACTCTGTACAGTCAGACGTTTAATTTTCCATCCAAGGTGAAACATCCCATTTTTTTAAACTAGATAGGCACACGCTATACTACAACTTGCCTGATGTTAAGCAACTTTATAATCTATGATCTAGCACGCTTGCCTAGAAGTAACCGATTCACTCTCGACTTGAAGACCGATAAATTATAGTTCAAGGGGAACAGAGATTCGGGGAAGGAGTTCCACAGTTTGGCTGTTCGCACGATGGCAGTCGAAGCAAAACGCTTAGTGCGAGTCTTTGGAACCTCAACTGTGTAACGGTGCCCTCTTGTCGTTCCTTTACTCGTGCGATGGTAAAATAGGAATGCAGGAATTAAATCATGCAATTCCCATTTCTTTTCTTGAATTGCAGACATATGTACAACTATAAAGTAGGTAGCTATTTTTATGAAACTAACAATAATGAAATGTATAAAAGTCAAGTTTATTTTTCAAACAATTATTAAGGTACCTACCTGATGCCAGCGGTAATTTAATAAAAAGTAGGTATGTCATAAATAAACGAAGCACTTTGCTTCTAAAATTCGTAGTAAGGACAGCGAGACTATGGAACTCTCTACCTGGAGCCCTGTTCCCAGATAATTATAACCCAGGGGTCTTCAAATCTAGAGTAAATAGGTTTCTTCTAGGCAAGCGTGCTAGATCTGAGACTATAGTGGTGCTTAACATCAGGCAGGCTGTAGTAAAACGTAAACCTATTTCGTGTTAAAAATAATAAAAAAATGTGATTACTCAATTTTAAATGTACCTACTTATTTCTGCAATGTCATTTATAGGATACTACCTCCTTGTCAAAAAATATGATGACCCGTCGCTTTGTCAATGCATCAACAATAATGCAAAAACAAAATAAATCAAATATGAATTTATATAAAAACTTATGATAACAGAAGGGGTGAAAAAACAACATTTTTTTTAAATAGTTTAAATCAACAATTTTATTACCTTTTATACAACTACAAATATGTATTGCATACATGCTACAAACTAACTTGTGTGACTAAAAACTAGAATATAAGTAGGTATCTTAATTTATGACTTATAAAAATATGTTGTGTACAACCAGGTAGGTATTTATTTAATTTGTTATAACTACTATTTTAAAATACAGATAAAAATTAAATAAAATGCTATAACATCATAAAAAAAATATTGTTCAATGTATAGTAGGTATCTTAATTTATGACTTATAAAAATATGTTGTGTACAACCAGGTAGGTATTTATTTAATTTGTTATAACTACTATTTTAAAATACAGATAAAAATTAAATAAAATGCTATAACATCATAAAAAAAATATTGTTCAATGTATGTATTTGTATACAATTTTCATTTATTTAAAAAAATTTGAGCATTTATATTGAGAAAATTTCTGGATTATTTGAAGTATACAGGCAAGTAAATGCAATGCAATTTATTATTAAACTCTAACATGCAAAAACACGGCTAGATTTAATACAATTTTATACATTAAATAAATATTCCGGCACATTGCACACAGCGCCATCTAGCCCCACACTAAGCTAACGCTTGTGTCGTGGGTACTAGATAACGGATATAATATATAATATATTATGGGTTTTATTACAAAACGTGGTTTAACTATTAGCCCAGAACTTTGAAAATATAGGCCATAACCTTTGCTTGCTATCAGGTAAACTATGGCCAAGAGCAACCCCGTTCAAGTTAAAAAAAAAATTGCCGTCCGTTCTTGTTGTTCAAAATTTAATTATTATGAAGGAAGAAAACAAATTTTGAACAACCGCGTTTTGTAATAAGACAGTAAATCTTTGTTATCACAAGTATTATTAAGAAATCAAGTCGATTCTGTTCTTGTATAAATATAAATTAATAAGTATGACCGGCTGCATATCAAGCATCTTTGAAAAATATCATCAGCTCAGCCCACTACAGGGCATAAGACTCTTTCAATAAAATACATCTCTCTCTTGAGTCGTATTTCCTCATGACTGAGGGTCGTGACTCCCCCGCAGAATTAATTCGCTAGGAGAGTTCTCTTGGGCAGATACATCTTGGTGGGCGCCCAGGTCCTTCCACGGAAGACACCATGTCTTCGAATTTAATGGTCCTCAGACATGTCGGTTTCTTCACGATGTGATTTCAATAAAATACATACATATATTATAAGTAGCTGTTCTTGCATCTATAATTTCTCACATTACAGCTACCGTTACATTCAATAGGGCTAATAATTATTACAGCGAATTCACAATCAATCAATTACAATATTGAAGTAAAAGTTGAAAGACAACTTTTTTAAGTAATCAAGTTTTTTATTGTTTTAAATTGCACTGGCTTAATACACAAATAAATTTAATTTTTGAATCAAAACAAGAATATGTATTGGTAAGTTTTTGTTTGTTATTTTTTTTACATGATATAGGCTTACGCTTGACTACAACTTGCCTGATGTATGTACAAATCTTTTATGTAGGTATATGTATTTTTATATTGTAAAATGGCTAAATAACACTAACCCCGTAGAGCCAAACAAACCCTTGAATATAACTGAATCCTTCTAATCATAGTTCCTCACAGCCGGCGGTGGTTTCCCGCTGGCCAGCACTTGTTTCATAATTTTCATTGTGGAGAAAATATATCCCATAGAAAAATTAAATTACCAGAGAATTTTCAAATAATATATACTTGAAAAATTTGAGAAATTTAAAAATTATAAATTCTTAACAATTTATAAATAATATAACACTGCTAATTCACAACTAAAATATTGAGGTGTAAGTAAGGTTATGTTTGACAACTTTTTGTTTATGTGTTTGACAACTTTTTGTTTATGTGTTTGACAACTTTTTGTTTATGTGTTTGACAACTTTTAGGTTATGTTTAACAACTTTTTGGTTATGTTTGTCATCAATGGCTAAATACACTAACCTCACAATCTCAATAACAAAACCCCTTCTAATCATAGTTCCTCACAGCCGGTGGTGGTTTCCCGCTAGCCAGCACTTGTTTCATAGTCTTCATCATGGAAGGAATGAGCCCCATATGCTTGTCAACACATTTCACTGCACACTTCTCAAAGTCTATCGTCACTTTGTCTATCTGTAAGGAGAAAGGTATATATAGGTTAAGAACATTACTAAACTTTTGTTCTTATTGGGTAAGCACTTGACTATAATTTGCCTGATGGTAAGATCATTATGGATTGTGTCTGAAAGTACTGTTATAATAATAATAATAATATAATAATAAATATTTCAGGACATATCACACAGTGAAAGAAGAGCAAGGACACTTTCACTTCACAAATCATTATGATTTTATGAGAGGTACAGGCATCTTGTCTTATCTTAATCTTTTTATGGTATTGCCATAGTATATGAACTTGCAAGTCAAATAGGCTACTTTTTAAGTGCAAAACCATGCCGTTTTCTTGGGCAGATACATGGTGGTGGGCGCACAGTTTCTTCCAAGACATGTCTTCGGATATTGTGGTTCTCAAACATGTCGGTTTCCTCGCGATGTTTTCTTTCACCACTAAGCAAGTGCAAATCCACACATACCTTGAAAATACAAGTCATTGGTGTAGGGCTGGATTTGAACCAGGGTGTGTCTGGATGAAAAGCACACACTGGAACCGCTGAGTCACACTCGTTTTTTTTATTGTAATTGTACTTACAGAGTCCTGTGAGGGGTTAGCCCCGAGCCTGTCCTTGGCGGAATCGTTGCAGTCCATCACACAGCGCTGGAGCCGGTTCTGGAAGTTGTTGATCTCACCCTGGAATGCAACATTGTGAAGCAATTAGCTTTATTTTATCTTATAGTTGTATTCTTTATTACTGAAGGTTGTGTCGTGGAATCAATTCATTGGTGAAGGTATTCTTTTCATTTTAAATAAATATAAGAAATTAGGGTGACACACATTTTTTACTTCTGGTTTTTTTACTAACATACTTATCAAATTTTCTTAACTTTATCTTAATACCTAGTTTTTTGTGGATACAACAGTTCCTACTATAATGAATAAATACTAAGACATGTATTGTTATGAGAGTGGCCCAGTATACAACAAAACATGTCTTCTTTTTAAACATGTCCTACTCACTAATATCTAAAATAAAATAAGAAAAAAAATACAAAGCCTCTAATGCCAAGTATTTGTTTTCACTTGGTTAAAGGTGAAGGAAAACATGGAATATATTTTGGCTGAACTCAACAAATCAAATTTTGTAGGTAGGTACTCTGAAGCTAGTACCATAAAAATATAACTAAGGAGGTAAAATTATTGTGTAGGGACTTCAAGGTCTTTTTAGTACCATGAAGAATCTAACTAAGGAGGCTAGAACCATTTGACATAACACCTATGTTTTGAAGAGTATTTCTTTAGGTTTTTTAATTGTGGTTAAAATAATATCCTTGTTTAAATGTTTACCTGAACATAGTTATTAGCATGTGTGAGTGGCACAGAGCACTTCTCTATACAGTAGTGCACTCCCTCTAGCGAGGTCTTGGTGTCATCACAGCAGTTTGCAGCACATCTGTGCATATCTCCCTGGAATTGTAGAGAAAAGATATGTTAGAATAATGTTTTGACTTTACATAATGTTTTAAGGAATCCCCACATGTAGCAACTGTTCTAGAACATTCACAGTTAAAATAGGCTATATTAGTCACGTGAGGACGCATCAGTAACTTACCCGTAGGTTATTATGTTTGCAGTAGCCGAAATTGGCTTCAAATGAATCATCATCATTACTTTACATACAGCAGATGGTTATTCTTTTTCCTAGGTTTCTTCTAGGCAAGTGTGCTACATCTTAGACTATAGTGGTGCTTAACATCAGGCAGGCTATAGTGAAACATAAGCCTATTTCGTGTTAAAAAAATAAAAATTGGAACCAAGCAATAATTGAGTGGTACCCATGTCTTGGTAAGCGAAGTGTAGGAAGACCTGTGTACCAGGCTGGATGATATTAGTACCTAACATTGTGTGTATGAGTGACCAACTCTGGTATCTTAATTTAGCTTAGTTTATTCTCCATACTTCTAGTATTCATGATATTATAACAAATTATAGAAAGTAAGAGAGAACAAGAGTGTAAGTAAAAAAAACTCTAGAGAAATATGAAGTGTTTTTTTCTGCTGTGGCTGCTCCTTAACAGACTTCAAATCAAATCAAACAACAAACTTGATGGTTTTTAGGTGTGTTCCTCCATATACCACTACCACACCTCACCTCCTAACCAATGTGGCCTCCGTGGCTCTCAAGATCTTACCAACACCGCACCTTGTGTCTTTTTTGTGTTCTGTGAAGAGTGTAAAGCTTTTTGTTATGCCCTGTTTAAGAGTACCTACCTACAAATGAATATGAAATTTACTAAGGTATATAATATTTATCGAGCTCAGACATAAGGTTAATACATTAAGGTATTTGTTTTTCTTATAAACTTGTTTGTCAAAGCCTGCCTAAAATTGATATAAACTTAACATTTTGAATAAATTTAAGGATGTGCATGTGACTTTTCTTATAAGAAATTTTTAGTAGGTAACTACATCACAGTAATTCATATACAACCATGCCCTACTCAATTGCTAAATTTTATTTAGGTTTCCATTCATAAATTACTCCAGAAATCCAGGTTTTTCGTTATCTAGCCCTGATATTGCGTAAGCCAGCTTATCAAAACATAACCTCAACGAACCTGCATTTTACGAAGGAAATTCTTGTCTAAGTCATTGACAAGGCCGGTGATTTCTTGTTCAATCCTTACTTTCTGTGCTTCAACCATTTTTAATGTATTTAAGTTATTATTTAACTAAAACAAAGTAAGCAGCACAGAGAAATTAATAACCACTATTATAAATTAAAATCGCGGTTTCATGCGATTTGCGCGAAAGAAATCCTAGTTTTTAAAATTTGACAGGAATTTTATTTTTAATCAACGTCAATGTCACAAATCTTAATTGTCAGTTGGCATTGGCACACTTGTTACTTTCGGCTACACACTAAACATTTATTTAGCCATACTTATCATAAGAAAAAGTATCATAAAATGTTTTAAAGCTCTTTATTTACAATTTTTACAAATATATATATAGGTACATGAAAATCATTTTAACCCTACGCTGCGATTCCTAATCCAGTCAAAAATCCTTCTAGCAACTCTTGATCAAAGCTTAATTTCTTCGCCACCTTGCTTTGTTTTTCAAACATGTCAGGACATTCTGCAACAGAAGTTTTTGCCGCCAAAATTGCGCTTGAATCTTTTGTCGTCAAATTCTTCGGAATCGTAATAGTAGGAACAGTGTCTATTATTCCTGGCAACAATGGTGAAACCGATGGTGGCGGTTGTAGCTTTGAATTTCTGGGTACATCTGCAAAATTGTTACAGAGTGGGCAAGAATATTTGACAGGGCTTTTATTTTCTTTAATCTTTTCATTTGTTATCACTGTAGCTTTAATTTTTTCTGTAGGAGTCGTTAAAAAGTATGCACTGGCTGACTGTGGCGAGCATTTGACATTTGAAGCGGTGCTGCCAACACTACGTTTTGGTAATTTTGGTAGTTTTCCCGGGGGTGATGGTAGAGTTTTCCTTTGAGAGTTTGTTGCAATATTTGTTGCTATGGATTGTGATAGAGATGAAGCTGTATTTGGATAGTAGCTATTGTAGTAAGATGTGTATGTGGCTGGAACAGCATAATATTGTGAAGTAACCACCTGAAAAGTAAAAAGTTTTTATTTTTTTGTAACTTTATAATTGTGAAACAAACCTATCATTGTTTCATTTTTCACAAATATTTTGGTTAAAAAGGCCGTTACACTTATGACTTTATTTTGCACTAAGTAGGTAGGTACCTAGTTATTTCGGTGCACGAAAAATAAGATAAAGTAACGTAAGACAGTATGTGATTATTATTAATTATTTATATTAATTTAGAATGTAAGTAAGTATTATATATATAAAGTACCTGAAAGTAAACCAAGAAAATAATATATCTGACCTCCATCACTGATTGTAAGTACATACCTATGTTATTAAAAATACTATTTATTTAATTCTGAGGTTGTATTTATTTTTAACCAATCCTAACTGTCTAACGAAATTGTTTAATCAGCATTATACAATAGAAAAGATTAGATTACATCGATTAAAATATTACGAAACTTAAATTTATTGATAGGTACCAGTATTATTAGGCAATTTACATAAATAAACTTATACATCAATTAAATACTTCGTATGTTTTATTTAATTTTCATTATTTGTAGGTAATTTGGCTTTGTCTCTCAATGTGTATTAGGTATCTTTATAATAATAATAATAATAATAATATGTCTTTATTGCACACCAACATGAAAGAAATACATGAAAGGATACATTTAAGATGACGTACATATGGGCGGCCTTATCGCCTTAAGCGATTTCTTCCAGGCAACCTTTCTTTATCTTTATTTATATGACGCAGGCACCTATAGCAGGTGAAAAACACTGACATTATTTAATATTGTTACATCGTAATTACCTAATGGTAAATTTTCATATCGTAACTTAAAATCGAGAGTGTTTTTATTTTTACTGTGTTCCTCTCGCTACTGAGTGACGTATCATCATCATCATTTCCTATCATTTTTGCGTGGAAAGTAATAAATAATAGTGTTCCGAGACATAGGTTACTTTTTATTCCAAAACAATGGATGCGAAGTCATCATAGCTGTTGACAAATAACATTACTTTAGGCTCACATTCGCATTAGTTTTGCTATAAAACGATTTATTTAAAAAAACAAAGCAATATCTCTCGCCACCAGAGCCCGTCACTAACAAAAGCCTTACATAACAACACTTCAGCTTGCATTTTCCGCACGTACGATGCAGCTAGAGACATCTGAAACGTGACCGGAAGCAGCGATCAATACTCAGCTATTGCATAACATGTAGTGTAGGTTCTGGATTGCACTTGCCAGGGTGAAAGAGCAAATCTAAATATATAAAACTCAAAGGTGACTGACTGACTGACTGATATAGTAATCTATCAACGCACAGCCCAAACCACTGGACGGATTGGACTGAAATTTGGAATGGAGTTAGATGTTATGACGTAGGCATCCGCTAAGAAAGGATTTTGGAAATGCCACTTTTGAAGGGGTGAATTAGGGGATGCAAGTTTTACTTCTTAATGCTAGCGAAGCGGCGAGCATCCACTAGTATTCCATATGCGAGCGACAGTACGCTCACTAAAATACGCCTCTTGTCTAAGGAACCCAGGTACATCCCGGCATCGACGTACCTAACCTATCCTGCATATCCAAGTAGTAGTTCGAGATTAATTTCTAAAGAATGTGTTGAGTAACCAAACAATAAGAAAATAATGTCTGCAACTGAGTTTGCCATCTATTCTTTATCAATCTCTCAGAATCTGATAGCACACGAATATGTGATAAATAAAACTTATAAAGTAAAACATCTCTATACATATTGAAATTATTTTAGTTGTCGATGATACAAAATAGCAATAAGAGAATAAAGAAGCAGATATCATTTATTAAATTTGCAATAAATTTTGTTGGTGTAACGTCTTTTGACATGGCAAAGTTTTTGCTTATATCTTCGTGTTTGCTGAGCATAGCTTTACAGGTAAATATATGTGTTAGATATCTTATTCGTAGTTCACCTAAAAATATATAAAACTCATAGTGATCTATTAAAGCACAGCCAAAACACTCTGGACGGATTGGGCTGAAATTTGGAATGAAAGTAGATGTTATGACGTAGGCGTCCGCTAAGAAAGGATTCTCGGAAATGCCACTTTTAAAGGGGTGAAATAAAGGATGCAAATTGTACTCTTTAATGCGAGCAAAGCTGCGAGCATCCACTAGTTTTATATATGGTTTTAAATATAATATGATAAAAACATATGACTCATTTTAAAATTTGCTTATTCTGGTACCTTTATGGCTAACTAAATGGTATATTTTAGCTTTTAGCAGCCTCGTTTGAGAGTCAGTTTCATTCCAAGAATATCAACACAGTTATGGTCTTTTCATCCACCACATCATTACTCGTTCATGCAACCTTTGCCCTTACAGTTTATGTAAGTGCAAAAAAACTTAATAATATTGTTTTTCTTTTCAGATAAACTCCCAAATCATCACAGCGCCAAATTACTTCAACCGACCGAATCAAGAAATCCTCTTCGACGTACCAAGAAACTACATCGAACTACCTAGAAATTATCTAGACTTTCCTAACAATTTCGTAAACATCCCGAGAATTATCGAGACCCCTAGAAATTACTTGCAAGCGCCATCTATTTTTGCTGAAAGTCCATTATTATCAGTCCCTAAAATACCATCAACTACTGTCATGAGCGACTGCACGCCATCTATTTGTCAAAACTTAGCTGACACGATCAATTTGATGATAGTTAGCAATTTACTACAGAACACGTTACCAGATTTACGAACTTTAAGAATGGTGGCGCCATATTTGAAAAATATTCCCAAGTTTGACGTTGATAGATTGTCAGGTCGTTTTAGCCCCAATTTTCCTTTTCCAGGGCCTGTAAACCCTAATCTTATTGGTCCTAATTTTGTTGCCCCTAATGTTGGACCCCCTAGACTTATGGCAAATAATCCTGTTCCTCCAAATGTAGTTGGTCCTAACGCTGTTACTTCTAATGTACCAATCGGTGGAGGAGCAATGCTATCAACACTATTGAAATTATTAGGTAATACAGTTTGAGTATGAGATCTAACTTAACTTTAGTCATAAGTATTTATTGCTATAAATTAAGAAATAAATGTTATTGACTGTTAAAACATGTTTTTTTCATCAGAATCATTTTCCGCCCTTGTCGACCCAATGCTGAAATTGTAGGCCATGTTGTTGATTCAGCGATATTCTAAAATCACAAAAGAGTTTATATTTTGGACCATGAAGCATTATTTTGTGAGCAGAGATTAATAAAACAAACAAATATTATCATTATTAAATTTATTTAACAGCTTTCGTAGGTACAACTTAGAACTAGATAAAAAATCTTATCACAATGAATAACTGCATCCAAATTTGATGACATTAGCCTTTAATAATCATGACCCATGTAGAAACAAAAATTCTCATGTAAAGAATTTTCAATCCATCTTAAAGCAAAACACTTTGTTTATTAATAACCTCTTGACTGTTTTTAATCATCACAGTCCAAAACTTCTAAAGAACGGCGTACCATACGGTAAAGGTTCAACATCAAAACTAACACAGGGCTGATTTGAGGGTAAATATCCAAAATTGCAAGTCAATTGTGCCGGGATCGAAGACGGAAAAGGTATTTCTAACGCCATAGGAGGCACTGAAGCTATAGCTGGTATATCACATGGTACATTTGTTGGCATAAACTGAGGAACAAAAGACGTAGGCGTGTCATACACAAATGGGATCTGATTTTGACAAGTTGAATCTATAGCTGCAAAAGTTGGGATAGAATTTGAAGTATAATCTATGCAAGGAGTCTGAGTTTGGTATACAGGTTCTGGTACGGTATAGACAAATTCTGGAATAGAACAGGTTTGGTCAGGAATTGAAAAGATTGGGTCAGGAATGGAATAGACTTGTTCGGGAATTGAGTATACGGGGTCAGGAATGATACAGACTGGGTCAGGAATGGAGCATACTGGCTCAGGAATGATGCAGACTGGGTCAGGAATGGAACATACTGGATCTGGGCAAGATACAACAGGACATTCATAAGATACTACAGGAACTTCGTATGCTATAGGGGATGTGAAATCTGGAGTAACAATTTCAAAATTGCTAACGCACGGTCCGCTTGGTATAAAGTTAGTACTACCATAGTTGGTACTACCTCCCAAAGTATTTTCAATCAAGTCACTAACAATTAGTAACTGAAGAGCGTTTGCAAGTGAATTTGCTAATGTATTATCTATGACAGTTGTCACAGCTGGCTGTGAGTTGCAAGTTGGTGCATAGTTTCCTACAATAGATGGCGCTATTTGAGGTAGATTTGGTAATACTGGTGGGCTGGTGTTTATTATAGTTTGAGGTTGAACTGGATTGAAATATGTTGGACTGATAACAGAATTTGGCAAATTTATTGCAGGCGGTTGTTGATTGATTGAGCAAGATGGTAAATTGATTGCTGAGGGTATCTGATTGATTGGTGGATTCGGTAGATTTGTTAAAGGAAGTTGATTGTTTGAACAAGTTGGTATATTATTATTGGTTGGTGTTGGTAGTTGGTAGTACTGATTGATTTGTGGTATTTGATTGATAGGAGATGTGTTTATATAGTTTGGTTGCGGGTTCTGGATAAACGATGGCGCTGTGTTGACAAACTGAAGATTATTTGCTTGATTATTACTTGGAAGATTGGGATTCGAGAAAGGTATAACAGTTTGTGATGAAGGTCCATAGTTCTGTGCTGAGTTTAACACAGTTTTTGAGTTTGGTGTGTTTTGATTGGATATAATGTTGATAGGTCCAGAAGGTGCTATGATGTCAAGTGTGTTTGGTCCGGCATTTGAAATTCCTGAAGGAATGTTAAGTCCTTGTGGTATTGGGAATTGAGGTCCTGGGCCAAATAGCTGAGAGTGCGCCTGGAAATAAAAAAAATAATGTCTAAACCTACTAATCTGGCAATCGAATTAGCTTCTAGTGGAGCTAGAGATTCAGATTCAGATACCTTATTGACTAATTATTAATTACTAATTACTTTAGTAGTAAGTCACAAAGAGTTAAAATATTATACAGATAGAACGCTTTATTTCAAAATTGTATTATATGTTATAAAAAGGTTATTAATATATAATGGTTAAGCCATGTCCGAGGCCCTTAGGGTGGCTTGATAAACTCTTGACACCAGAGTTGGCCACTCTTATTCGATAAGAAAAGAAAGAAATTATTGTAGACAAAAAGATGAATGTCAATGTACAAAAGAAACAAAAAATATCTTTACAATTTGTAATTGCATAGCTTATTTGATAAGCAAAACATGATTTCCAAATATATTATAAGTAATTTGTAAGTTATCAGATAAAAGTAAGTAAAAGAAAAATTATGCAATAATTTCATAGATAAGAATGGGGTGGTGAAACAAAAACATGTTCTGAAAATGATAACAAATAATGTATTAAAAAATAACTTACATTGCAAAACAATAATGTACATATTAGAAACACCACCGCAGTCATTTTACGAATTTGACCTATTAAATCAAATATACACGTGTCAAGTTTTTTATACTACAAAACCACGTAACATACTGAAATAGTGACACAATTTCGATTTTAGTTTCGTAAATAGATTAAAATTATACTTACGACTTTAAAATAGAAGAATAACTTGAATTCAGTCAATTCAGTTTCCTTTATCGTTAGGTACTTATTTGAAATCCACATTTTTTTTTAAACTAGATAGTCTCACGCTTGACTACAACTCGCCTGATGTTAAGCAACGTTGTAATCTACGATCTAGTGCGCTTGCCTAGACAAAACCAAAAATTAAAAAAAATTAAAATAAGACATTGGTGTAAAGCTTCGAAAGCTTATAATTATATAGCTTATGTTATAAAAATCCTTTTTTACTATTGTCATTTCACATATTTATACCAATTACCCTTTAGTTTAAGTTTTTCTTGTCTCTTAAATAAGTTTTCCCAGAACTAGCTGAGAGAACAATGTGTAATCTAACTTTCCGAAATCCCTGGCTTAAGTCCAAACATAGAACAGATAATTTGTTGAATATTCTAATTTTACCTTAAAAAATTTGAGAAATTAATAAAATATGTTCTTAAATACCTACTATGTATTTATTTGCAATAATAATACATAAAAACAAAGGAAAAAAACTAAATAAAGTACTACAAAATAATAAAAAGTGGCCCCTAGAAGGTCTTATAAAAACGTTTTAGTTTATTTTAGTACTAACATTAAAAACCAACAGATAATTAGATAAATGATTCATTCTAAATACGAATAAAATAATAAGTCAATGCGGCACTTTGAAAACTCTCAAAATAAAATGAGATTGGCTTCCCTCACACGAACTTTCTTTATTACAAAAACTTATCAAAAAATCTTCAGACAGAAAACAATGCAATGAGATTTTTGTAAGCTATCAATAAACAGGTACTCAGTTTAGTACATCTATTTGTTTTTTTAAATAATTAATAACTTAAATCACTAAGGTTATATCTGTAAAATACAATTACTTTTATTGAATCTCAAGACTACTTGTTCTATGCTGGCAGACAATTTCATTAGGGAAATCCTTGCAAAATATAAATAGGGAGGATCGGATCTCAGAATTACCACGTCAGATCACGTAGGTAAAAGCATCCGATGTAAGGTAGCGTTCACATTGACAAGCAGAAAATAACGACAAAAATCTTAGTAGATTTCATTCTTGAAAAAACTATTTTAAAAAAACTGTCTGGTTAGGAAGGCTCTTGACTGCGAGATGGGTCCAAAACATTTTTAATGTCGGGGGTCGTCGGCATTAGATTGATTCCATACGAATTAACTCTTGCATCCCCTATTTCACCCCTTAAAAAGTGGCATTTCCAAAAATCCTTTCTTAGCGGATGCCTACGTCATAACATCTGCCTACATGCCAAATTTCAGTTCAATCTGTCCAGTGGTTTGGGCTGTGCGTTGATAGATCACTAAGTCAGTCAGTCAGTCGCTTTTAAGTTTTATATATTTAGATTTGTAACCGACTCAAAAAAAGGAGATTATCGAGTCTTCTGAAAGTTTTTTTAAAATTAATTTTATCATCGAAAACCTATTAAAACACAGCCTTACTAAGGTTAGGTCGCGTGGGAATAACATAGTAATATTGCGATCGGGTCGACGATACAAGATATTGCTATTAAGTTTTACCCCCCGGCGGTATGAATTGCCAATTTGAGCTAAGTTTGGCTTTTTGATGTTTGACAACACGATTTGTTTACCAGAAGCTGTGTTTCCTGCGAAATACAATCCAGGGGTTGTCAAATCTAGAGTTAATAGGCATCTTCTGTCTTATCATCTTGGTAAACGTGTAGAGGCAGGCTGTAAGTAGTCAAACGTAAGCCTATCCCACGTAAAAAAAAGTACTCAGATTTCTTTATTAATAACTAGGGGACGCCTGCGACTTCGCTCGCATTATTTCAGAATAAAAAGTATATGATAATGTATTGAATTTAAAGAAGGTCGAAAGACCAAACACGGTAGATATAATTTTTTTTTTTTGGAGATGGTTTGAGTTGATAATAGAAAAAGTTCCAACAATTTGTAGAGTTTTGTCTGTTTATTTAAATTTAATTTATTTAATAACAATCAAAACGGCCTAAGCCAATTACATTAATTATTTAAAACAATACTTATTCTACAAACACATAATCAAATATAACTTTGGTTTAACACCGGTTTCTTCTAGGCAAGCGCGCTAGATCGTAGATTATAACGTTGCTTAACATCAGGCAAGTTGTAGTCAAGCGTGAGCCTATCTAATGTAAAAAAAAAAAAAAAAAAAAAACTTAATAATAATATAACTTATAAACGGATCATCATGATTTTTGGTATAATATTATATAGTATGAGGTCTTAAGAGTGTCATAGGCTACTTTATCCTGAAAAAATGCGAGCGAACCCGGGGCCGTCCACTAGTTGTTTAATAAATACATATATATTTGGTAAACGCCAATTTCATACACATAACAAAGTTTGCATGAACAGCTCTCTCTCTGCAGTAATTATTTAATATGATAATTATTAGGTATGATATAAGTTAACATATTTAATGGCAGCCATATAGCTAAGATTGATCTCTTCCAGGCCTTATTTCGGTGTCTATTAAATCGCAACGTTTCTTCCTGAAATCGTTATCAAATTATAAATAATTATTATTATGTAATTGATAACAATTTCTTCAATTTTATCTTTTCCATCTTATACTGATAAAAGTTAATAGGCAAGTAATAATACTTATATCAATGAAGGTGCAACGATTGGACATTTTGTCAATTTGAACATGGGTGTAAAAACGTTTAGTTATATCAACATAGTTTTTACAATTAGCTTAGTTACTGAGGTACGTATCTAGAAGAGATTACTTTTATTCATAAGATTGTCGTTGGTTGTGGTATATTTTGGATAATTTTTAACTTTTGAACTAGCTATAATGTCGTCTGTCGTTGCTTAACTAATGACACAAGCGTTTGCTTAATATGGGAACAGATGGCGCTGTGTGACAATTCCTGCAATATTTATTTATCTTGTTTAGCTTTAGCACTGGTATCTGTGTCAATTGTCGGCATTTTATTTAACACAGATTAACAGAGACACAAATAAACAGACAACATTTCTAGAAATTGTTAGAACGTGTTCTGCTATCAATTCGGAATATCTCCAAAGATTTTCTTTTAAATATCTTCAATGTTCTGACTTTTGGACCTCTTCAGCTTTATTATATACTAGTGGGTGCTTGCGGCTTCACTCGCATTAAGAAGTAAAACTTGCGTCCCCTATTTCACACCTTTAAAAGTGGCATTTCCAAAAATCCTTTCTTAGCGGATGCCTACGTCATAACATCTACCTTCATTCCCAATTTCAGTCCGATCCGTTGATAGATCACTATATCAGTCAGTCAATCAGTCAGTCAGTCACCTTTGAGTTATATATATTTAGATATAGAATAATTTATTGTGTTCCTAAGTTGTGTGTAGAATTCTTCTATTTACTAAACATGTAATTATTTATTTTCAGATTCACTCGTCTCAGGTCCAGCCAACTTTAACAGAATACCTCATAGCAGCGCTCGGATCCAACGCCCCTTCAACACCATCTTACCAGAGCTATGGACCCAACTACCAAGCCTACCAGACCCCTCTACCATACACAAACCAACCTAAACAGAGCTCCATCCCCACTGGTCCTATCAAACCTGGAGTACCACCAAAACCATTAACTGCTATCGCCAATTTAGCTGCTTCAATTCCTGTAGCAGAAACTTCGTTAAAAACTCCTGCAGTACCAAAATCTTCTGAATTATCTTCTACGCCTTTAGATTCTAATGTGCTTAATAACTTAGCAATTGCTTTACAGTTACTGATTGTTAGTAATATACTAAATACGCCACCAGAAAATTTTGCGAAATCTGATGTTCCTAAGTTAGAATCTGTAACTCGATTTGAAACTGTACCCATATCACCATTGACATCAATGTCTTTGCAAAAGACTTTGCCTGTTCAAAAACCTGCAGTCATAGAATTATCTGCTTTGAGAAGTTTATTATCTTCTATGCCTTCACAAAGTTCAGTACATGTAGATCCGATATCGTTAAGGAATGTACCATCATCGACTTTATATGAAAGATTGACCCTACCCAATTCGAAATTTCTAGGCTCTTCAAGTTTTGCAGATCCATCAGCGTATGGATCTCCTATCAGTTCATATAGCTCTGCTGTGACACCAATGGCATCTTTAGGGTCACTAGCCTCGTCTAGACCTAATACTAGATCTTCTATGTCTTTAATGTCACCTTATGAAGCTTTAGCATCAGACTCACCATATTCAGACCCGATTTTGTCATCTGTTTATTCATCTGGTGTGTCTAAACGAGATTTTCAAAGTCCATATGCGTCAATATTAGCTGCAGATAGCAATAGAGATTTGTTTTCTGTGAGTGACTTTTTGTGATTATTTTATTTATTTATTTGCTAAAATAAATTATTGTTAATGTAATAGTGTATTTATTTAAGTTACTGAACTAAAATTTAAACATGTTTACATGTCTTTACCACTTTACCGAAACAGGTATGACCTGAATAAGTCATTGACTTATTAGTTTGTTTACTCGTTATTTTATCTTTTTCACTAGTTGTCAAAACTATCAATGTGATAAAAAACAATACTACGATCAAATCCGATATAAAATCATTAACTTTCTGTGTAGGTAGGTAGGTAAGATAGTTACAATTAAATTATGAACATTGTACAAGTCATTAACTAGCTATAAAACGCAGGCAAGCTATATTATAAATTACATGTTTCACATGACAGCAAGTCAAAGTACCTACATACAATAAATGTATTAAGCATAGCAGGCATTAAGTAGCATTAGTCATGTATTAAATGCTTAGTTTGTATGTTTTTAATGTGCCATTTACGGAATAACATGTACGAGAAATAAAAATAACTTCCTACCATCTTTTAGTAAATTGATTCAAGCGTTTGCTTAGTGTGGGGCTAGATGGCGCTGTGTGCAATGTCCCGGAATATTTATTTATATAATTTTCTAATCTTAAGCTGAAACCTACCATCTAGTTATAAAATATATTATGGTCCTCAAACATGTCGGTTTCCTCACGATGTTTTCCTTCACCACATGCTTATACATATCTTTAAAATTACACAACGGGTTGATAAAACAAAATGTAATAGAAAGAGTGATTCAAGAGGAATGTTTATATGTATGATAAAGCGTGCAAAGCCGCAGACACATGCTAGTAAAAGATATATTTATTCATACATTTAACTTCACCATCCGCAACACTATGACTGATGTACTTTCTACCACGTTTCTAAAATTAATGTTACTGTATCAAATTTGATATCGCCAGGAAATAAGTCGGGTTTGAAGTAAATTGGCGTCAGTTCTACATATATCATGCTTGCAAATTTGTGGGCCACGAAATTTGTGTTTTTTCCTGTTTGCAGTCGCCCATGCGTTATTTCCATAGTATACTCATACAAACTGCTTTTTTTTTGTTTGTAACAAAAACTAAAAAAGATCGACTGATTTATACTTTAAAATGAAGAAATCTTAACAAAAAAACTCGCCTCTAGATCCCCATGTGCATAAGTTTTGTAGTTTTGAAGATTTCGCGAAAAAACATTTTGTATTAAAACAATTTTTTTTTCATAAATTCCTAAATTGCAAAACCTATTGTAAACAATAAGTAGAGGCGAGATCTTTGTTGACCTACCAACAACTTGAGATATAATTGTCAGTCTATCTTTCTTAGTTCTAGTCTATAGTCTAACATAACCATAACATCGTGAGGAAACCGACATGTTTGAGGACCACAATATCCGAGGACATGTGTCTTCCGTGGAAGGACCTGGGCGCCCACCACGAGATATCTGCACAAGAGAACTCCACTTGCGAATTAATTCTGCGGGGGAGTCACGACCCTCAGTCATGAGGAAATACGACTCAAGAGAGAGAGTCTAGTATATCTTTACAACAGTTTGCATAGAAATAGCAGGCACAGGGAGGAGGAATTTATCTTAAATCGCCTACTCGATAGCTCCACAACTTCCGACATGACAAACCAAACATTTATCGCCGGGTGTACGCATTAATCAAACTTAGTTCCCGAGGGTACAGTTAGCAGCGCATGTTGTGATAACTCCCCTAACAATAGATGGAAGTTTTTAGATTTGAATAGGAAATGTCACAGAAAGTTTAGTTATAGTCTTTTTAAAATCTGTTTGTTTTGTAGTAGTTTGAGGTAGTATGTTTAGTTTTTCCCCTTTGTTTTTCTTTAAATTTAATCTTAATAAAGAATTCTATTTTTCATTCGTATGAAATTGAAAAGTCAGGAAAAAGTCAGTTCCATCATGAAAATAAGAGTTACAAAGTGACACATCGATTTTACATGGATATAAATAGATATATAATAGAATAGAAAAATCTTTATTGCAACACACGATAATAATTACAAAGAAAGAAGAAAAAAATTCTAATATAGGTTTGTTTTTTAACCGATTTTGAAAAAGGAGGTCTTCTGAAAGTTTTATTTTTGTAAATTGCGTCGTTTGTTTAATGATTTAATTATTTTTAATAGTTCAACCGATGGATACAAAAAAGTAATAGCTCCGTCACCAGATTTGGCCATTTTTATACGAGTTTACCTACAATAATAATGCGTGTCAACCCACGGGACAACACTAGTTCAAACTTTGTTCCTGAATAATTCCCTTGTCGATAGTTAGAAGTTTAGCTATAATTTCTATAGAAAACTTATAACTAAACTTCTGTCGAAATCTCGCTCTGATTACTGAAGTACTTTCTATAAGTAAGTATAAGTAATTAAACTAAGTTTGCAAGTAATATCTCTCATTCAAGTAATGTTATGTAGCTTTCGTTATATTAATTCCTGTAAAATAGCTGTCATTTTCTTTTTTTGCTTAGCCCTGTCCAGGTTAGCCCATAAAATTAATTTGACATGCAGTTTTACCTACCAAATATTAATTCCCAATAAGTTATCTATGTAGGTATAAATATTAAGTAATATATTTGATATGCATTTAGTGGGACTATTTACAGACTTAGCAAAAATTTTGAAAGTATTTATGATTCAAAACAGAATATTTTATTGAGAAGTAGAACGTCTACAAGGTAACTATTATCTAACGGTAAGAAATAACTAACTTAAATTTTAGAAAACTAAAGCCAAATAGTCTCAACATCATACTCAAATATTTTCATGTCAACATTTCTATTCTCGCCAAAACTACATAAACAAGCCCACTTACTTGCCTACGTTTGTAAACCACATTCATATTGAACATGTCATCATTAGTCACGCACTTGTCATGTTTTGTTCGCCCTTGTCAGCTGTATAGCTGTACTAGTGGAGACACGCGGCGACGCTTGCGTTGTTTTGGTAAAGTAAGTCAATTAATAAATAAATAATAGTATGTACTGTACTAGTTGAAGCAAGTGGTTTCATTTGTTTATAGAAAGTTAAATAAATGAATAATATTATTAAAATATTCCTGGACATTTTACTCAGCGCCATCTAGCGCCCTATTATGCAAATTTTTGTGTCATAGGTAGGTACTAGATAACGGACATAATACAAAAAAAATATAGTTTTGTTAATAAAAATATACTATATATGTACTGTACATAATAAAAAAGGAGACTATAGTTGTAGTTAGTTCGTATAATAGTGGAAAATCCTGGTGTCAAGAGTATTCAAACCATCTTATGTGTTTTTTCTTGCTAACCAAAGCATTACCTACCAAGGAAAAGTAAATTATATACTAGTAAAAGCCTAGAGTTTAAATTACGTTGTTTTGGAATTCAAAAAGAACCCATACAAAATTACGATGATAAATATGTCACTCCGTTGCCAAAAGAAAGAGGAAAAAGCATAACAACATACCTATTGTACAAACCCTTTTGTACTTTTATTCAATGGTATAAATCATTTGTTATATACATACGCGTATAATTATACCTATAGAATGTACGTACAAAAAATAAGATGACAGCATTTTGGAGATAATAGGACAGGAACATTAATATCGTTCTACGATAAAGGTTTAGGTACCTATATCTATATACCTATATAAAACTCAAAGGTGACTGACTGATTGACTGACTGACTGATATAGTGATCTATATCACGCACGATCAACGCACAGCCCAAACCAATCACGGATCGGGCTGAAATTTGGCTGCAGGTAGATGTTATTACGTAGGCATCCGCTAAGAAAGGATTTTTGGAAATGTCACTTTTAAGGCGGTGTAATAGGGGATTTAAGGTTTTACTTTCTAATGCGAGCGCAGCCGCGAGCACCCAGTAGTTAGGAATATTTTCTTTTATAGATCTATGCAAAATCTGTGAAAGTGCCAAATTATAAGGAGTGTTACTGGTTACTGATAGTGTACACATTTGATAAGGATTTAGAACTTAGATTAATAACATTCACTTATGTACCTACTACAATTCTATTATAAAAGTTGAAAGTTATTTATTAGAGTTTGAATGTGTCTTTAGGCTAACATGGCTTAAATTGATATAAATTAAATTGAGCTTTGTTTTTTTTACATGAGATAGGCTCACGCTTGACTTCAACTTGCCTGATGTTAAGCAACGTTATAATCAAAGATAAGATGATATTATATACATATTATATAATGTTAATATGATGAAAGATTTGTGTTTTTTTTTAATTTGAGATTGATATTATAGGTTATTTCTTCTTACTTCCAATGTGAGTAGAAAAGAAAGGAAATAGTAAAAAGGAAAATCTGAGGTAAAGATTAAAAGAAAGTGTATTTTGATTAGTTTAATTTTATTTCTTTATCAAAATTAAAGTTGCACATATAAAATATTAATAAATATCATGACTAAAACATAACTTTTATTCGTAATCTAAATACGTACAATATTTAAAATTAATAAAACACGTTCAAACCATTTAACCCATTAAATCCACACGGTGTAATCGGGGGCAGAAGTTCAACGGGCAAATTAGGCACAATCATTTCGTTCGAAGGCAACTTATTTGCCAGCAAATTGCTAACAACTAGCAACTGCAATGCGTTGGCCAAGTTATTAGCCACGCCACTGTCCTTAATAATAGTCGTTTGGCCTACATTGGAAGGAAGAATTTGAGGAATCACTGTGTTTGGAAGAACAGGTGCACAAGATCCAGGCAAAATCTGATTAGGTAGCATTTGGTTAGGCAAAACTGTGCTAGGCAAAATCTGACCCGGCATAACCGCTGGAATCACTTGGTTAGGTAAGACGTTGGAAATAACTTGATTGGGAACAATGTTTTGAACTATTTGCCCGTTTGCCAAAACTGGTCCATTTTGTAGAATTTGGCCATTTGATAAAATTTGCCCGTTTGACAAATATTTCCCTCCTGACAAAATTTGCCCACCCGACAATATTTGTCCATTAGCCAAAACTTGCCCATTAGACAGTATATCTAGTGGATAATCCAATACATTTTGTCCGAATAGTAATTGATTAGGCAGCACTGTCTCAGAAACTGGAAAGACTCTGTTGATATACTGTGACTGGGCAAACTGAAACAAAAAGAAAATGAAATGAAAAACATATGTACTATTCACAAACAAATAATTTTAATGTAAATCTTGTTTAAATTATTTTAAAAGCCACATTATTAAAGTGCACTTGCAATCGCTCAAAGGCTTTAAGCAAGTGGAAGCTCTGACGTCAATAGTTTTCTGAAAACATTGTGTGTAATTTATCAATTATGATAAGTGTTCATAACTTAAAGTTTTCTTTGTTATTTGGCTTCTACAAACATCCACATAAAACTGCCTTTTTTAGGTAGCTTTTTTGCTCCTATATCAATTGTTAACTAAAAAAAAAAATAGTCATCGTAGTATAAAAATAGGCCTAGATATAAAATATTTGGTACTTACTTGACATAGCAAAAGGTTTGCAACTGCAAAAATACAGAATTTATTCATATTTAACTTCTATTAATAAAAACAAAAGAAAATATGAAAATCGCGTTCGTTGCAATGACTATTTTCAAACTAAAATAACTAAAACTACTTTCACTTAAATACACATGAAATTTATTTGAAATTTGGGCAATAAATAAGTTATCGATTTCCATAAATAAGTTGCATGTTATCTATGATAAGTAATGATAACTTAAGGTTGCTAAATTCTTCTTATCGATTGTGATAAGTATGTGTACCTTAGTTTTTCCAGTTATTCTGCTATTAGTGTGCATTCTCTACTTAAAAGCACTTATATGAACTTCTTCTTCTTCTCGTATGAGAGTGGCCAACTATGGTGTCGAGAGTTTATCAAGCCCTAAGGGCTTCTGACATGGCTTATGTGAGCTTAATAACTATTTATCCTTGTAATGTTTTGTTTTCGCAGATGGATACAATATTTCTCCTCTAAATAGATAAACCGAAATTATTTTTCTTTAACAAACATCACGTACATTAAATAAAACATTTTGTTCAGCTGCTAACGACATAAGACCATTATCCATTGTTTTCAAAAATATAATGTGGCAAAACTAACAATGAAAATTGTATACAAAAATATGTTCTAGAGTTTTTCGTAGACAATGGTCATGCGTAGCAGCTACAGAGGTCTACGACGTAGCTTTCGTAGATCTTGCTACGAAAGGTCTTAAGAAAATCCTTGCTTATTAAATTTTGATACCTAGTTTTTTTTCTTACTAGTTTTATAATATTTTATCAAAGAAACTTATTTTAAGGCAAAAACAAGTAATAAAAGTGACAAAAAAGTACATAAATTTCACATAACATTAATTGGTAGGAAAAAGTCTTAACCAGTAACTAAATTTAGCCATGGTATGGTTTGCTTAAACGACCAAGTAAAAATTGATCTTAGAAATTACAAATCTAAAAATTGTATCATCATCACCATAAGCAACATTTCTAAGATATGGCTCGATCCGTAGGAACCGCTAGAAAAAATATTCAAACATCAGAGCATATTACAATATGTTCGTAACCATATATAATAAAATAAAAGTAGCATCTAACTTAATCTATACTAATATTATAAAGCTGAAGAGTTTGTTTGTTTGAACGCGCTAATCTCAGGAACTACTGGTGCGAATTGAAAAAATATTTTTATGTTGAATAGATCATTTATCGACGAAAGCTTTAGGCTATATAACATCACGCTGCAACTAATAGGAGCGAAGCAACAATGGAAAATGTGGAAAAAACGGGGAAAATTATTAATCTTTGAGGACTTCCGTTGCGTGCGCTGCGATAATGGTTCAAAATTAAGAGATGATTCTTTGCCAATGCCCAAAATAACTACTCCACGCGGACGAAGTCGCTGGCACAGCTAGTTACAAATAATATGCATTTCTTAGAAAGTGCCTCTTTTTCATACGTGATATTTTGAAGTTAAACATTCAACTTGTATGTTAGACATAATCTTGTGTAATATGATTACATAATGGATTAATTATGTAACAGTGAATTATATGTACGTTAGGCACGTACAATAAAACCTTATTTACATTTTATCAATGTCAGTACATTTTTGTGTGTTGTTATCGATATATTAATATTGCACACATATCAGATTGAAATTGAATATAAGAAATACGATGCACAAGATTCAGCTTTTTTTTATTTTAAACAGCAAAAAAGTATGGCGATCGTTATGTAGTCAGAACAGATTTTTTCAAACTATGTTAAATGGCTGTTTCTTTTATCTATCCCAAAAGTTTTTGGTTAAATGAGAAGGCTGTCAAACTGAAATTAATTTAATTGTATATGTATTACAATTGAAATCAATAAAGTAACTTTACAATAAAACTGTATAATATATGTCCATGGAAACAAAATTATGCAAACCTTTTTACCTACATTGCACAAAACTCTATAAATATCAAAAGTTAACAAACGTTTCTATGTAAAATTACAAAAAAGTAAAATTATAAATACAGGTCAGCCATTTTGTGAAACAGTTGACGGCAAGATGGTGTCGCCATCTATACGCTTGGTTTTAGTACTAACGTTACTTCAGGTATATAAATATTGAAATTTAATAAATTTATAAGTGACGCTGCCGAAAATGTGAAGATTATTTCATTGGTAAATTTTTATTCTGAGTTGTAGAGTTTAGTTTCACAAAATAATTTATTTTGGATATTTAAACTTACATTATTTATGTATTGCGAGTAATATTTTGCTTTTAGGATCATTTTTAAAGCAACTACAAACTATCAATATCAGTTAAATTCCTTATCATATCAATTTAGAAAATATATGTGATATATTTTTAATGCAACAGTTTACATACGCCTCGTAATTCTTTTGTGAAATGACTAAGTTACTTATAATTGTTACTACATATTTAGGACTTCAAATCCGTTTTATCACAATCTGTAGTTTATTTTTACTTTCATAATATTTTATTTGTTTTAGGTGTACTTTTTATCAAGCGTCCATGGACTAACCCTTCCTCTGAAAACTGTGACAAAATGCGAATCGTTTACGAAGAAATCTCCAAAACCCAAAGCGGACTGTTCTATCGTCGACAACATAGCCGCGGAGAGTTTAAAACCTGACAAGCCATTTTCAACTATACTACCTGCAGACATAAGTATCAATTCAGCACTCAACTCTGCAAGAAACGGTCTACTAGTGAATGCAAATGAAGCTTTATGTCCTGCACCAGCTGTACCAAAAAATGCGTCAGTTATAAAACCATGTTTAGACGCGTCACCAAATTCTGGACTTTCAAGTTTGTCTGATTCAACCTGTTTTTCAAACCCATTTGATTTAAACTTACCAGTCTCTGTATCAAATACGGTTGCTTCTTTACCAAATCCAAATTTAAGATCTACGCCAGTTGCATCTTCGAACAGTTGCTCTAAATCAGGAACGGCTTCAAGATCAAGTGTGCCTTTAGAAGATTGTGTTTCAGCTTCTACAGTACAGTCTGGCAATCCGGTTTTATCTAATTCTGCTTCAACGAATTCAGGTTTATCTTGTCCGAACTCCAATTCGTACTCTTCAGGATTCAAATCGTCTTTATCAGTCTCCAGTACATGCTCAAGCGCTAATTCAGCATCACCCAATCCTAGTCCAGTAACTTTGCGTGGAAGTTGTAACAATAATATAGCTCAACCTAACAATGGGCCCGCTAGCTTAGAAGCATCTCCTGTTAGACCTCAAAATGTTGTTAAACAAGATGTTTCACTTTCTTTACCAGCTTCAAACCAAATGTGTTCGTTCAATTCTGGGCCTAATAAATTAGCATTAACTCCATCAAACCAAATCAACATGGTATCAAATAACAGGCCGTTAACACAATCGTGCTTATCCAATAGTTTACCTGTATCACAAACATGTACTAAGAACATGGGTTCAACTAATTCACCATTAACTAATACTTCTTCAGGCAACTTACCTGCTTCTCAGGCTTATTCTAAAAACATGGGTACAAATTCTCAAACATCCTCATCAAATATTGGTTCTACTTGTCAAACAAATAATGTGCCTCAAAACTTGCCTGTATCATGCAATTCATCTCCAAATAGTTTACCTGTAAACCTGATACAACAACAGCAACAAGATTGTTCATCTAACATTGGTTTGAATAATTTACCTCAAGGATCTTTCAGCAGTTCTGGTTCTAACAGTTTAATATCAACTCAATCTATTGGTTCTAACAATATGCTTGCAAGTCAATCATATCCTGCCAATAACAGTCCCGCAATACCTATAAATTCAATGTCTTCTAATACTGGAACGAACACAATACCTGTGATAAATAATAACTTAAATACGGTTACTAATGCCGCACAAAATACTTTGTGTTATCCATCGTCCTCTTCACGAGTTGTTTCTGATTCAGCTTTGCCTCTTAATTTTTCTCCAGCTAATCAATATCAAACTGCCTGTGCATTGACTCCAAGTAATCCTAATTTGTTACCTTTAAACATTGGAAACAATATTGTGACCAGTTTAATACCATCATCTTCAGCAAATACACCTTCTGCCGGTTTATCAAATTCCTATGCAATTTGTGCATCTGGAAATTCTATGGATACGATGAATAAACAAAATTGTCCATATATCACTTCTGCTTCATCAACTCAAACTCCAAAATGTGATGGCTCTTGTCCTACTTCTATTCAGCAAAATTATCCATCAGGTTTGTCAATAAATGCAAACAGTTTTGGTTCAAATTGTCAGATAATTCAAACGCCATTTCTCCCTGAATCAACAAAAAGCGTAACACCGCTAGTTCCAATTATAAAAGATCCCATAATATATCCCACTATCCAAACATATCCACCGCCAGCAAGCGTTTACCCTGTTACAAGTTCTTTTATTGTACCAGACCAAATCCCCGTGGCACCTATTGATCCTACCTTATCTAATTCTTGCCCCATAACACCTAATTGCAAAACTTCTATTAATGATTATTTCAAAGGCGTTAAAGCTGCGACTTCTAAACTGAATGATTTTATATCATCATTTAGTAACAAATTCGGTATAAAAAGCTTTCCTTCCATGCAATCTTTTTCACCAATACCTTCTGAAACTCTATCACAAACAAATTCTGCAACAGTAAAATGTCCTGAAAACCAATGTTATTCTGGATTGCCGCCATATATTCCTCGTCCCAAACCAACTTATTTTCCAGCAATTCAAAGAAATATTTGTCCGTGCGTGGATACAACTCCATTGCAACAGGAACAATCTCCATCCTGTCCAATCTTAACCCAAGATTTTAACCAGTCAGAAGATTCACCTCTGGTATCTGTAGAATTGCCAAGTAACGCTACAGTTTCTACATCACCACCGAATTCATCACGGTGTTCACCTCCTTTTGTATCTTCACCAACTATAGCTGCAATTCCTCAGGTCCCTTCATCAGTATCTTTCAAAGCGCCTGTAGTTCCTAAAACTATTGTAAGCTCTTATAATTACCCAATTTGCCCGACTTCTATAGCCAATAACTTCCAAGATGGTTTATCATCTTTGTCGTGCAATAATAACGCACCAATGCCTTTATCTAATTTACCTACAGCTACTCCAGCTAATCTGCTATCGAAATTAAATGTTTGTTCTTATAACGTACCGGATACACCTATATCATTTAGTCCATCTAATTGTTATAGACCCTTATCATCAATATTAAACGGTGCTAAACTTACATCTCCTTCTACACCTACTCCCATTGTATCTACATACGATGATGTTACAAATATACTTATACCAGATGTTTTATCAGCTGTGTTACCAAAAAAGTCGTGTCCTTGTGAGACTTGCAGAAAAGCGTTTCCGTTTTTATCATCAATTTCTATTAATACTTCCACAGATTGTAATACGATGACTGATTGTTCTACAGCTTTGTCTAATGTAGACGAATATTCAGTGAATTTGTCATCAAATTCTTGTTTGTCATCAGATTTGCTTCCATCTTTAGACGAATCTCAGTTGGATGAGTGTTGTAAGAATTTAGAAAATATAATAGCGATGTTAGAATTGTCTCTGAACTTGACCGGTGGATTTGATTGTGATTTAGATGCGGTGCCAGATATTTTATCTACTTTATAAGAGTTTGTTTTGTTTGTTTTTGTTAATAAATTGATAAGATACTACTCTGTGTTTTAATATTTAATACGAACAAACACTGTAAACCAAGAAAAAGTATAAAGGTTTTTAAAATCACATGCATACATAATGTACATAATGTTAGACTATGGCGACATAATAAATTTACAAATTGATTTCCATTAGCAGTTTACAGTCATTGTTCATTTTCTTATAGTTTTAAGAGTTAAAATATCTATACATACAAACTGAAGGCAAACGTAAACCTATTTCGTGTTAAATAAACCTAGTATTTTAAAACCACTTAAAAAGGATTTCTAATTAAATTTCTTTACCAGTGTTTAAATGGTTCGTGTAATTTTAAGCACATAATTACTCAGAACTGCCTCCGAAAATTATAACAAACAAACACTTGAAGTTGTTGAGGCTTTACAGACCTCAAAATTTAATGAAAAGTTTAAAAGTCTAGAAATGTGAAACAGAACGGAAAAATTAATAAGCTTTATTTTTGACGTCATATTCCCTTGTCACTATGCGAGTTGCAGACCAACTCAAACCATCATCATCATCCACAGCCTTCTATATCTCTCTTCTGGGCATAGGCCTCTCTTTGCATGTGCCAGCTGCGTCAATCTTGTGCAGATCTCATCCTTAGAGGACCTGAAAGCCAATTTATTGTAATTTAACCTCAGAAGAAAAAGAAAAGTGTTAAGTAGTTTGTATTTATGTATCTGTTTATGTATTGAAACGAATTTGTTTCCTGTTGTTGTTTACAGGTTGTCAATACTCTTACAAGTAACAAATTTGTAAATTAAAGTAATTCATTTCCAATTGGTTTAGAGAGGTGATCGTTAGAAGACTACAAACAAACCTTACCTTGATAACTGTAGTCAATGACAAATATAAAAATTTTTTTTAAAAAAAAACAAAAACGACTTCAAGTGTAACTAAAAAGTTAATAAATAATTAATTTTCAATTTTGCGACTTCAAATTCAGAATTAAATAATAATAATAAAAATAAATATTTCGGGACATTGCACACAGCGCCATCTAGCCCCACACTAAGCAAACGCTTGTGTCGTGGGTACTAGATAACGGATATAATACTTATATACTTTTCTTTTGTAAATACATACTTATTATACATACAAACAACCAGACTCAACACAAGAAATTATACATTTTTTTAAAATGCATAAATACTTGTGTCAGGCGGGAATCGAACCCGCAACCCCTAGATTAGAAGGCAGAGCCACTACCAACTAAGCTAACAGGCCAGTCAAAAAAGGTGAGTAAAAGTCATTGGGAGTAAAAAAACTATCAAATTATTGAAACTTACAATTCTTTTTTTTTTATTACTAGGAATGGGTTTGCACTTGACCGTAATTCGCCTGATGGTAAGCAATCATTACGGTCTAGGATGGAACGTGCTTACCCAGTAAGAACCGATTCACTCTCGCTTTGAAGATCGCAAGGTTTATATCCTATAAGTATTCTCATTGAAATCTGTAATACTTATTGTCGGTGCCTATATAACCTCCTTTTTTTTAAAATCGGTCAAAAATAACTAAATGAAAACTTATACAAAATATTAACGTATAATATACATAATGTACTTATTTATTATTCTATTCTCTATTCTTAAAGTCCATAAGCAGTCGTTCTAAAAATAATTTACTTAAAGCTACTCTGTAGAGACATTATTTCTCTGGTCGCTCTCAAATTAATACATTTACAAAGAGCTGTCGACAATGTCAGCCCGAGCTTTGCCCAGATTTCATGCAAAATTAAATAATATTCTACTGACTGTACAATTTGTTTACCCAAGTTATTTAGTTAGGACCCACAATGGTAAGATTTCCTTTGTAACTTTGCAAAGAATTTCCATGTTCCGCAAGTTTTTGCTTGACATCACAATATTAATTTGGGTCAGTCGGTAACGCAAATATTAGTTTTAGCTGACTGCATTGCCCCGTGCGTAATTTCATGCAAACTTTTGTATAAGTACATAGTAGTGCAAATTAAGTTTCCAAACATAATCAAAATGATTGAGTTATCACATTTCAAATTGTAGATCTTGTTTTAGAAATTTATGAAAAAGAAGTTTTCACAAAAAATCTTATTTTGTTGGTTATCTAAAGCTATGTAGCTAGCACTACTAGCACACATGGTATTTGTATTTCTTTTTACAGCTACTAAGTAGGATAGTAAATAGTAAGTAATCTTCACTCAAACATTTTTTTTTTGTATAAAGAGCCTAACAACGTTAATTTATGTAAGTTAACGTTAATCCAACTTTATTTACTAAGAGCGTACTTAAATTCAACAGGCTGCCTTAACCAATTCTGATATGAATCTTGAATAAAATTAAAATATCGAACTTCTAGTTTTAGAAAATTATGAAAAATATTTTAAGTTTTCATAAAAAATACTTATTTTGTCGGTAATCTATAGCTAACTAGCTAGCACTGCTAGCACAAAAAAACAGCTAGTAAATAGTAAGTAATCTTCATTCAAACAATATAATATGTTTTTTATAAAGAGCCTAACAACGTTAACTAAAGTTAACGTTAAAAAAATTATATAACTAGTACCCTTGTCACAAGCGTTTGCTTAGTGTGGGGCTAGATGGCGCTGTGTGCAATGTCCCGGAACATTTATTTTATTTTACTTAACGTTAAGTCAACGTTATTTACTAAAAGATTAGTCTAAGTTCAACAGGCTGCCTAAACAAATTCTGATCTGAATCTTGATAAATCCTTCCCATATACTGCTAAAAAAAATAATTGACTGTAAAATATCGAACGGCTCTATATTGTTGTTCATTATTATTCTACACTTAATTTAACTAGGTATCTGCAAAAAACTAATTTTATGTGGCAACAGTAGGTATACTTATTTATTGGCACCTACAACAGTCGATAACTAATAATAAACAGCAGTATTTCTGATTAAAAATTAACAACAAAAAAAAAACGAAAGTGTTTATTTCAACATTATTCACCAAAAATAATCTTCAGGTTTTCCTAAAGATTTTGCCAACACATACGTTGTTTGTCCATCGCCGTAAAACTTATCTCCATTTTCTCTTACTGGCAAATGTTCTGAATCATCATCTTCGTCATTTGCTACACCATATTTGACCACTCTAGACTTAGCAAAGACCGTTTCTATTCTATCATTAGTTGGTTTCTTTGTTGTTGATACTTTAAAATTATCTATGTAAGAAACTTTGTTTTCTTCATCAAAATCTGTATCAAATACCAGTGTATTATATTTAATGGGTTTTGCATCAATATAGGATCGAATAGGTTGCTCTGGTTCTATTTCTGTAGACTCTTTTTCGTCTGCTACTTTTGTGTAGTGGATATTTAGGTCAAATACGGGTGATAATCTTTCGATTGGTCTGGTTTGGAAATCTGGGTTTTCCAATAACGGAGGAGTTTGGAATTGATCTTCTGTGATAATTTCTGGTTTTGTTTCATTTTTCTCAATCATTTTCTCGCTTTGAACTATTATTTTGTGAACTTCCTTAGTATGCAATTGCTCGTTAGTGTCTTTGATGGCGGTATTTTTGTATTCATGTTTAGGCTTGTCACGTTCCCTATATTTAAAAGCCCTCCGAAAATTTACTCGGTCTACAAAATCTACATTAGTGTTTAGATAATCTTCGTGTTTGTCGAATTTTCTTCTCTCTCTGTTTAAGTTTTCAAAACCACGATCTGTTGTGTAAAAATGTCTTTCATCTTCTAACTCTCCAAGAAAAAACTTTTCTTCATTTGCGTAGTAAGAGTCGTCATTAAAGATGGGGTAGTAATCAGCAATTATGCCGTTTATGTGAGCAGTGGGCATAATATCTTCTCTACCTAACTCTGGCATATTGAAATCATGTAAATCTTCTAACACGGTTGGAGGCATTTCAAGACTTGTTCTAGATGCAATTGTAACTTGTTTTGGTAGAGTAAACTCTGGATGCATTGTTTCTTCTGACGATTCATTACTTTTTTCAAGAGGGAATTTATGTTCATTTATTTCCATGTTGGTAACTTCTGATGACTCATGTTTCTGTTCAGTTTGTTTTCGATTTGTGAAATTATCTACTTTTATTTGTGTAGGAGAAATTTGTTCAATTGATTCAGCGCTTGTATTAGATGAAAAATCTTCTATCATAACTGTGCTTATTGGTTTTTCAGTTGTAGTCGTTACATTTTGTTTTAATTTGACCTCCACGGCATTTGGAAGGGGTTCTTTATTTTTAACATTAGTGTTCTTCCTTGTGTCACTTTTAGTTCTATTATTTTTCGAATTATTATTATTATTTAAATATGGTTGATAAAACTGTTCAAAATCAAAAGGATAGTTACTATTTAGATAAAAATTATTGCCCATGTACATGTATGGGAAATAGTTTTTTAGATAATCATCTGGCACAGGTGAATTCTTATTATTTTGTCCAGAAACTGCGGTAGTTGCTTTAGAGTTTCTTTGAACTTGCACACTTTGTGTTTTATCAGATTCTACGGCTTTGGATTTCAAGTTTTTATCAATAGATATTGATGGTTTAGCCAATTGTGAACCTTCTGAAATTTCACTTTTATCATTTACAGCTTCAAAACGTTTCAAAGGAGTATCATTTACTTGTTTTTCAACCAGTTTTGCTAGTTTAGTGACTGTTTCTTGCTGCACAGGCTTTTCAATGACAGGAGTATTTATGATTTCCACATTTGGTGGTAGATCTTGAGCTTCTGTTGTGTTTTTTGTGACTGTTTCAGGTTTTATTTTGGTTTTTCTCCGCCGTTTAGTTGGAGTTGTTTTAATCTGAGGTGAGACAGCTTCTTCTTTTTGAATATCAACTATTTTGTCTTCGTTAGGTGGTGTAGATTTTGAAGACTCGTTTTCTTTTTTTCTCCGTTTAGTTTTCTTGGGCTGTGTTTGCAAATTTTCATCATTGTTTTTAGTTTTAGATTTGTAATTTTCTTCAACAAGCTTTGCAGATTTAGCTTGAGCTGATTTCTTTTTAGCCTTCTTAGAGCGGCCATTTTGATTTATGATTTCAACATCATTTTTAACTTTCGATTTAGAATTTGCTTTCGGTTTTGTCTTTATTTCAGCTATTCTCTTAGGAGTTTTTTTCTGCGTTGAATTTGATTGGGCTCTGGCTTTATTTTTTGGCTTTGATCCAGTCTTATTATTTTTTATTGTGAAAAACTCCGGTGGTACAATAAAATAGTTGTTGACAACACTTGGCGGGACTCCAGGGTTTGGCTGTCTATGGATTTCTTGTCCATTTTGTTTGTAAAGCTTAGTGTTTGGATCCATTATTTTTTGAAGGGATGGATTTCCCAAGATCTTCGTCATTAATAAGTCATTAAGCTTATTACTATCGAAGTTACCAAGATTTGGTGTTTGATTTTGGACTTTAACATTTTGGTTAGAAGGTCTAGTTTGGCTTGCAGGGGTTTGGTAAGGGACCGGATTATTATATTGTCGCTGTTGTGGAGGTAACCGTTGTGCCGCTGGATTTGATGCAACCTGAAAGTAAAAATATGTTTTTACTAGATTATTATAACAGGTAAATTGTGAAACATATTTTATGTATTTTTAATGCCGGTAGCGGTAAGCTCAATGTTTATTTTGATTGCAAACTAAATGTCAAACAAATGTATAGTATAAATTACACGTAAAACCTAACTAATAGATCTTGAGAACTTATATGTATTTTTACAGTCTATGACATTTTTTTTATAAAACCTACTAATTAACAAACATTGTGAGTTGCATTCGCAAAGTTTAGTTAGTATAACTTTTGCGTATTGCTGCGCTTAGTTTTAAGACAGTGATTAAACTTTTTTTAATATAGTAAGTAATTTAAATTAAAAAAAACTTTCCTAAATTAAGCTGATAAAATTTCATAGAATTGAGATGTTAATAATTATTCTTAGAAACGTACGTACCAAAGTCACAATAAAACACAACAAACAAAACACATAATCTTTCATTTTGTATTATTGTCATTCTTCATTGCACTTATTTTTTTACTTAAAATGATAAAAAATAAGTTTCACGAACAAAACTTTTCTCAAAACTACGTGCATAATTTATATTACAGGTTTTATATCGTAAATATCGATAAGTGATATAAGTATTGCATTTTATCGATAACAATTCGATGTTATGATAACGCACGCTCATCTCTTTTCTAGACATAATTTGATTCTAAGTATATTGGAATGTTTTTGATATAGATTAGACCCTGAATTAACACTAAGCTACGAAAAATGTATCCATTTTTCGTATTATATACCAGTACTAGCAGTGTGAATAGTTATTTTGGGCATCATATTTATTTGTGCAAACAACTTCTTCAGCTTTATAAATTATAGCTGTTACCCGCTGTTTTAGGGATTTCCCGGCATATTTTCGATTTTTTCTCGCCCTAAAAACCATCCTTGAACTTCAACGAATTTAAAAAAAAAATTGGCCAAATCGTTTCAGGCGTTGTTGAGTTATGCGCTTACCAACACATTTTGCGATTCATTTTTATATATAAGAAAGATATTATTTACTAGCTGTGCCAGCGACTTCTTCCGCGTGGAATAGTTATTATCATAAAAATGGTTCTAGTGAGTTAATCTTAAAAGACAGACATATACTGTCGCGGACATTCAACAAATCATTTTAAGAGGAATAATTCTTTCATACATTATTTTTTTGATATATTGAACCGTTTAAGCAGAGCACGCAACGGAAGCCCTCAAAGATGAATAATTTTCCCCGTTTTTTCCACATTTTCCTTTGTTTCTTCGCTCCTATTAGTTACAACGTGATGTTTTATAGCCTAAAGCCTTTCTCGATAAATGATCTATTCAACACAAGAAGAACTGTTCAAGTTGCACCCGTAGTTCCTGAGATTAGCGCGTTCAAACAAACAAACAAACTCTTCAGCTTTATAATATTAGTATAGATATAATGTACTATAGAATTGTAACTCCTTACAAATGTGACGTCGAAAATGCTCCCACATATCAAGACACCACTTAAACAAAACGCTTGCTTGTCATTGGTTTCGATGCCGGGAATAGTTGATTTTTTTTGTTGGCTCAGCGGTTCTAGTGTCTCTCTTGCATCCAGACGCACCTGGATTCGAATCCAGCTCTGCACTAATATTTTATTTTCAAGTTATGTGTGGATTTGCACTCACTTAACGGTGCAGAAAAAAATCGTGAGAATCGACATGTTTGAGAATCACAGTTGTGGTCCGACATAGGACATGTGTTTTCCGTAGAATGACCTGGGCGCCCACCACGATGTATCTGCCCAAGAGAACTCCCCTAACAAATTAATTCTGCGGGGGAGTCACAACCTTCAGTCATGAGGAAGTACGACTCAAGAGAGAGAGAGAGAGAGAGAGAGAGAGACGATTCTATAGTTTCAATTTGTTCGTAATCATCTAGACTTTTGTCCTGAATTAACGATGATGATTCAGGACAGGCACTACTGGTATTTAGTGTTAACAGTCACCGCAAAACTCTCGAAATAAATAAATCTTATATAACCCATAAAATAATAATAAATAATAAAAGTCATTTATTTCAGGCATATTCAACCCAGAACTTAATACTTATAATAATAATAAAAGGGTCAGTCTGAATGCTTTTGTAATACCTGAACAAAATTTATTTACAATACCTGAAGCAAATATTATTTTAAGCCAGAATTACCATTTTTCTTTCATTTGTGGAAGCCGGAAGCGTTTTATGAAAACTTCTGAATAATGTTCCACTGGAGGCAAATAGAATTTTCTTTCTGTAACAGTGGAAAAATCAACGACAATATTCACAATAGATGACTAATACCTAATGGTGAAAAAAAAACTCCGACAGATATTCCTTCTTATCTTATGCTACTAATATTATAATTAAAAAAAAAATGAAATTTAAGGTTAGCCATCGCGAATCAATGTGGCAACGCGGCAAGCGTAATGGGCCGGGAGCGATCCGGGGTGGGCTCTTTGATTAATTTTTGTTTGTTTTATTTTGCCTCATATTTTATTTTAGGTATATTTTAATATTATGTTTAAGACTTGTAAATAAATTATAAATGATTGCTACTTCTTCTGGATAAAACCACAGAACCAACTTAGATGAAAATTGGTGCGACAGATTAGTCCCTGGATTAACACATAAGCTACTTTCTATCGCGGATTAACACGGACTTGCTTAAGAGTCAATTACAATTATTAGTAGTTGCCAGCGTATATTTACCAGTGTAAAATAAAGCCTATGCCATACTTCCAAAACTTTATTCTACCTACATCAAAAATATGACAGAGATCCGTAATTGGTATCATGTTGATGATGTTAAGGGATTCTGAGCTACTTATTTTCATATATACCACAAAGACTTACATATGTTTCTGTTTTGTAATAGTTGCGATGTGCAACTGAAAGATAATTTATCTGTATCCCAGTAACAAACGATAAAGCTGATAGGTCTTTGCAGGACATACGTGTGACGGAATTATTTGCTTTGACGATAGTTAGATGTCTCTAGAATTATGATGTCAACGTTAAATACGATAAAGGTCAGCATTCTAATTTATCCTTTTTTCTTATGAACTTTTCCCTTTATTATTCAAAAGCAATTGAACTTTGACTCGTTTTAATACCCACACACAAGTAAAATTTAATTCTTTAGGTTGTATGGTATTGTGGGTGTAAAGCAGTTGTACTCGCTTAACAAAAAGGAAATGTCTGTATACAATTATTTTATTGTGTGTAGGTTATTTAAACAACTGAAAAGAGTAAGTTGTTAAATTGACCTTTAGCAATACAGGTTAACTTTATTTTTGGTCATTTTTATTATTTATGTTTAACGAATGAAATATACAAATAAAAGCACCAAACTATTATCAAATATTTTTATTACACATCACTTTCTCATAAACTTAAAAAAAATCACAACAGCAGTTTCTCAACCTCAACAACTATACTGGTAATCAACTTTATCAACCCACCCAACAACCCAGACCCATCAGTCAACCCACTAAGCAAATTCAACACTAAATTCAAAACCTGTGACACTAGGCCTAACAACAATCCAGGCGCCGCCAACACATTAGATCTAAATAGCGATATTAACACACTAATATACAAAAACAGTACTGAAGCTAAATCAGTCAAAGTCGCATATAAGAGTGGTAATGTACAACCAAAGTATGGAAGTAACGCTGGGGTTAGATTCTGGACAATGTTTGATAAGTTGTTCAAGTTGTTGATCAGGTTGATCAGGAATGGGATAAGGAGGCAGCCGAGTTGATTGGCGATGGGTAAAACGGTTGATATTTCGTCGAAAGCGAGGCGGAGCGCTGAGACGGAGTAGGCAGGGATCATGGCATGGGCTGATTGGATCTGAAAGAGAAGAGGTTAGAGTTAGTTGTTTGATTCATAAAGGGGAAAAATAGAATACTAAGTTAGGATAAATAAATAAATATTTCTGGACATATCACACAGCGCCATCCAACCCCATACTAAGCTCACGCTTGTATCATGGTTACTAAATAACGGATATAATGTTAATTAATAAATAATAATTAATTGTAATTAATGTTACTTGAAACCATTTATACAGATACATTTATGTAAACTAAAATTACATATTTACATACCTCATAAAATCATTTGCTACGGTTTTCTTTCAAATTAATAAATTTTGTGGACTTTATTATATTTTATAAACAATAATTAAATTTTGAAACAGATAAATTGACACATATTTACATGTTGACTGACTCATTTAAATGGAATCTTTTATTAAAATACTAAAAATATGTGCTAATGAAACAATGGCTGATTTAATTTAATATGTTCTTAAATAATTATATAAAATAAATAAAAACTGTTAATAAGAATACACAAGAATCGTTATATTAAGTTTTTGTATTAGCATTTTTATGCATATATTTATTCCAGTGAGTTTTTACGATACGAGAACATTAAAAATTCCAAAACATCTTTTGAGTATCTTATCTTCTTCTCATCGAATGAGAGTGGCCAACTCTGGTGTCGAGAGTTTTCAAGCCGCTCTTAGGGCATCCGACATGGCTTAACGACTGCCGTAGGTATCTTAATAAATACGCATTGCAGCCAAAACAATTCAAACGACACATCTATAAAGCAAGTTTTATGAACTAGGTCAAAGATTTCTAACTAAATGTCTACCATTACTATGAGTAAACTCTTTTCTTCACTTTTTCAGGAACTCCCCGAAGACATTTTCAAATGATGTCACTTAAGGTGCGGTACCATTACTACGATTTTGATTGGTCGAACTTAGGTTTGATATTTGTAGGGGTAAATGCCCCAGATAGGTACTTGAATTAAAAAAAACTTTTCATAGACTTCTTTTTCTCCATAGTTTTTTTTTCTTTTCTTCTTTATGACTGACCTGTTAGCTTAGTTGGTAGTGGCTCTGCCTTTTAATCTAGGGGTTGCGGGTTCGATTCCCGCATGACACAAGTATTTATGTACTTTAAAAAGATTATAATTACTTGTGTTGAGTCTGGTCGTTTGTATGTATAATAAGTATGTATTTACAAAAGAAAAGTATATAAGTATTATTTCCGTTATCTAGTACCCATGATACAAGCGTAAGCTTAGTATGGGCCTAGATGGCGCTGTGTGCAATGTCCCAAAATATTTATTTATTTATTTATTTTTAGCTTTATGTACTTTTTTATTTTTTTTTATTTTAAGCCAGTTATTTGTGTAATGGAATATATATATAGAAAGCATTATTTATTTTAAGCAAACAAAAATGAAAGTTATTATTTTAACGTAAGTAAGACAAACTTTGTCACACTTTTTGATCTTCTCTTTATCAAATAAATTTATGCATTATTCACGGAAAATCTCCGTTATTTTAAATGAAAAACGCGACCGTATAATTAATTTTTATTTTGGAAGCTTCCTATGAGAATAGCTTGTTTGAAAATACCCTTGCAACATTGCAAATAAATAGCTTTGATATGTTTTTACGTCTAAATCAATCAGATGGATTAATGACATCTGATATATCGAGTGGCCTCTCTGGGCAAGACATAAGACCGACATCAATAACATATAGGGAAGGAAGCTATACCGTGCAGTGGGCTGAAGATGATGATGAAGATTGAATAAATTGTATTCAAACTAACAAATCAAAGTCCTCCATGCATTTGTTGCACGAATTGTGTTTTTACAGTTATGAAATCATAGCAATAAAAGTACTACTGTTACATATATTTTTTTTAACTATAACGGGTTTGCACTTGGCCATAGTTTACCTGATAGCAAGCAAAGGCTATGGCCTAAGATGGAGCGTGCTTACCCGATAAGAACCGATTCACTCTCGCTTTGAAGGTCGCTGGATTATAGTGCGTGGGGAACAGAGAGTCAGGCAGGGAGTTCCACAACCTTTACGTAACATATTATAAACCATAACTAGTAAAATAGGGTCTTTAAGAAACCCCTTAGTAAATCCTTATTACGTCTACCCCCGTTTTGCGTAACGAGGAACATTCGTTTGATGAATGCTCGCAAATGAATGTTATTTCAGTAATAAATGGAGAAGGCAATGAACCTTTTTTAGTTTTGGGTTGGTTTTAGTGAAATTGCGATTTTTGATCACTATTTTTCACAATTTGAACTAATAAAGGTTTATTTATGGTCTTTTGATTGGAAGTTTAGTGTAATTTCACAATGCCTATAAAAAAAGGTCGACACGGTCTGTTCTGGGATGGGTGACCGAAAAGTGGCAATCCATTTTGGCTGCTTCCATGGATCGAAAGACAAGTAAAATTTTAAGTCCCGGCTGTTTGTCTAGTACGACAGTCGTAAAGCCATGTCAGAGGCCCTTAGGGCGGCTTGATAAACTGCCGACACAAGAGTTGGCCACGCTCATTCCATATGAAGAAAAGGATTAATATCTATATAATGTTAGTGTGTTTCGATTGATTTAATTAATCTGATAGCATAAAGTTGACTAATTTTACCTGTAATGCCCGTAGCTTAGAATTTTGAGTCATTCTTACACGATTGTCAAAGTCGAACAATGTCTTTCAATGACCATATTTAGATACCACTGGACAGATTTGTATGAAATTAAATTAATTTGTATTGTTTGTCTTGGAACTTGGTATCTATAACACTTTTAATAATTTTAGAAGCCCCTCAGGCCTTTTAAATACAAGTCTTTCAACATCTTCTCTCACAAAAAAAACCCAACCCATTAACTACCCAAAAAACGTATACCTAACATAAACAAAAAAGAAGTTATAGATAAAAGAAAAAGATACTAACCAGAAGTATGGCCGCAACACCGAACAAAATATATCTACTCATTTTTAAACACTTATCAAACTAAGTCACAAAATATTTGTGAATATTTTTAACATAATAACTATTTATAAAGACTATTCCTTTATCAACAATTTCAAATTTCCTAAACCTTTGTGTAACAGTTTTTACCAAGTTATTTACTTTTGTAAAAAACGTTATCACATTCTATAGATTATCTGTAATTTCATGTAAGTATATTTTGTAACATTATGAACTATGCTATGAAAATTATGTCATTGATATCTTGTTGTTGATAAAATAATTATGTCATCAGACTTTTATGACAAAAGATATACTTTTGACAATTATTAACATTAAGAAGGCTGCTTGACCGATTATTACTAGAAAAGTAAATTATTTGGGATTTTATAATAAACTAGTGGGTGCTCGCGGCTTCGCTCGCATTAAGAAGTAAAACTTGCATCCCCTATTTCACCCCTTTACAGGCGGCTTTTCCAAAAATCCTTTCTTAGCGGATGCCTACGTCATAACATCTACCTGCATGCCAAATTTCAGCCCGATCCGTCCAGTGGTTTGGGCTCTGCGTTGATAGATCACTATATCAGACCGACATACTTCGTCCTGTCTGTTCACTCTTTTACTCTTTAGTGAGTTAGAAAACGTTTGTATGGGAAAAAGAAAAGGGCGGTTTTTAGGGATTTCCCGGCATATTTTCGAATTTTTCTCGCCCTATAAGCCATCCTTGAACTTCAACGAATATAAAAAAAAGAATTTCCTAAATCGGTCCAGGCGTTGTTGAGTTATGCGCTTACCAACACATTTTGCGATTCATTTTTATATATAAGAAAGATATTATTATTTTGTACAACAACATAGTCCATCTGTTTTTGTCAAGAAGGTAGTATATAGTCACAAGAGTAACATAGCAAATAGTATAACCTAGGTTGATACTACATACTTTCTGCTAAGCACATATTATCGAAATATATATTATATATTTCGACAGAATGTATTTAGACTATAATGTCTCTGTACAGGTATATATCAGGATACTATCTTTTTTTAAATTATCTGTCAAATCCAGAATAAAATATTCTAAAATCTAAATATATTAAACTCAAAGGTGACTGACTGACTGACTGACTGATAATAGTGATCTAAGAGTATCAACGCACAACCCAAACCACTGGACGGAGTGGGCTGAAATTTGGAATGAACTAAACCTAAACATATATACTATGTTACGACGTAGGCATCCGCTAAGAAAGGATTTTTGGAAATGCCACTTTTAAAGGGGTGGAATAGGGGATGCAAGTTTTACTTCTTAATACGAGCGAAGCCGCGAGCACCCACTAGTTTCATTATATAAATAAAGGTATCCCACCATCCATGCAGAATAAAGAATATCGTTAAATTACTATGTATGTATGTAAGACCTAAAAATATCGATAAATACGAACAAAGTCACGTAAACAGGAAGTGACCCAGTAACATTTATAATAATTGTTCTAATGAACTTAAAACCTTGACAGTGACATTACAAAAACATATTATTAGCAATGTTTCAAACGTATTGCTGTTAGACAAAGCTATTTTAGATTATTCATTAAATTATGCACAAGTCCTATTGTAAAGTGTATAATAAAAAGTGTAGATTTTGTACCTAATAGGTCTAATTTTAACTCATAAAATTGGTTTCGTATTTGACATTTTGTATGACTAATGATTTGTAAGAATAATGTGTACAAAAAGAAGATATTCGAAAAAAATATTGTTTGGGTATACCTTAAATCGATAACGGAACAAGTTTCAGCAGTTTTTGGAATTTATGTCTGTTTGTTTGTATATATAAACGCGCATCACGAAAAATGGCGGAACGAATCTTTATGTTTTTTTTATATGTAGGTAGTACGAGGTACTGAGAGTAACATAGTTATATACTACTTTTTTCCGAAAAAATGCGAGCAAAGCCGCGAGCGTTAGTAAGAGTGTATACTGTATATTCTGCCAAAATAAACTTGTCGCATAGTATAGGTATATAAATTAATAGGTATTGTGAATCGCTGAATTGGCTTGAACTGCGTAGAATGTAAAATCAGCTGAAACTAAAAATTGCTGAAAAGCACGTTAGTTTGTTTTGCTGACATTACGTCAATTTGATCTAGTTTTTATTACGATTTATTTTAAATGGCGATCGAAATTTTGTTTAAGTTTCATGTTTTTTTTTCATTTGGCTCGATGAATTTATAGAAGGTAAATAATTAAAGATAGAGATAAATGAATATTGAGATATTTGAATGAGTTTCGAATAACCCAAAAATACTTAAGTATGCTTTGATTAATTTTAGCATAGACAAATTTAAACTCAAGATTTTAGTTACATACATTTTCATAGATTAACAAAATTGATTAAAATGTATGAATTTGATAGCCCTAAAAATAATCAAGCTAATAAAAAAAATGTGGGCCTATTGGTTAAAAAGATAAGCAAATTCTTACTATTTGTTATCATTTACTTGAAAAATAGTGCAACAAAAATTAGGTAAACTAAAGCATGACATTCCTTATCAGTCACCTATTATTAAATTGGTTTATCGTAAACTTACATAAAGTTGTATCAATAACAATCAAGCATTTCAAAATTTTGACGCCTTTAATGTATAAAAAGTATTTTCGAATATTTAATTTTAGATTTTTTTGTGAAGTTAGAGGGAGTGGTATTTTTAGGGTTAGTTTATGTCATTTTTGTTCAAAATATGTCGAAATTGACGCTTGTTGTTTTCTGTTTTGTGGCAGTATTTGCTTTAACTGTAAGTATTTATTTCTAATGTGAAAAGTTATTTAAAAAAAACAAGTATAATCATAATAATCAAAATCAAAATATTCAATTATTCATAAATACGTCATATTATTTACATATAATGTTCATGTTCATTATACATTAAATAAATATAAATATATATGAGCAATTTACTATTTAAAAATCACATAACTGTAAATGATATTAAGAAAAATAAAAACATGTCAAAAATAATTTTAAAAATACAATTACAAGTATATTAATAAAGTCAAAACAATTACTTTTATCTTATTACCTGTGTTAATGCGGGATAAAAAAAACGTACCCCACATGTCAATTCAAGTGTAATATATTATAATGCCAAATTTCAATTAAATTAGTTCAGCTGTTTAATTTTAAATAACATATAAATTCACATACCCGCCACTCATACTCAAATCATTTTATAATTTTAATGGAATACAAACTTAACCCTATATTTTTTTCTTCTTTGTCCATAACTTTTATTGTGCCAGTTCTCAAGTAAAAGTTAAACCTATGATTTTGACTATAACATGTATTGTTTTTCTTTCCCAACGTTCTCAACCATAATTTCTTCAAAAAAGTATTCATTTCAATCATTGCAATAACAAACCTCTTTTCTCATTTCAGCCAGTCACAGCATCAACTGGTATCCAGCTCCCAGCTGTATACCCTCTCGTGAACATCCTCCTACCTCTTTTGAACAACGTATACAACCTCCTTCTATCCCTCCTGTCAATATTTGACACTCTACCTCCTTCTGTCAGCTGTCTAATTCCTGTAGATTTAGGCGCGCTTGAAACCTCTTTGCTCAAACTCTATTCGCAAGCGTTAGCGATTGTAAACTTTTTGAGATCTTTACCAGAGTATGCTTTTGGCGCGAATCCTAATTCTCCACCAGCAAATATATTAAACCTTCAAGGCCTTTTGACCTCTTTGATTTCGGCTGTGGGTGAATTGGCAGATGATCTGCTGATTGGCATTGGTGGCGGTCTTTTGCCAGGTCTTCTGCAATTAGTTGTTATGGTTGTACAGGCGTTGTTGACTTTGTTGCTGTAAATTTAAAGTAAGAATTGTAAATAATAAAGATGTGAAACCTTTTCGTGTGTGCTTTTTACTTTCGTATCTCAATATATTATATGTAGGTATCTATGTATTTAGAGATGTCCATTAAATTAAATCTCTTTTTATGTTTACTTAAACACATACTATTTTCGTTGTATATTTGTGTTATCTGAGATTGTATATGACTTCAGCTGCTTATGCTATTGTTCGTTAAAAACAATATTCATATGTTCAGGTTGCAATCAAGTACTCGCCATAGAAATAGAATCCGTGTGCATCAGCGTAGAACTGCTTTGTATTCTAAGAGTGTACTGGGCATGGGGCCATCCATTTATAATCATTTACCAAAGACAATTGTAAAATCGGAAATTTTTGCAATATTTAAGAGGAAATTAATTGAATTTATTAGAAAATGTTATTATGATTTAAAATCTTTTTTTGAAGATGATATAGGTAAGTAACTTATGATATCCGTTATTATGTATATAAATACTGACAAATAATTTGAACAATATGAATGTGTATATAGTTACGTGTATTAAATTAATTTTATTATGATTTAAATGTTAGTTTTAAGTTTCATTATTGCATGTTCGGAAGAGCAAAACTGTTGTGACTAAGTATAGAAGATATTGTATAGTTTGCAATAAATATATTACTTTACTTTATGCATTAAAAATATTTTATCTCGGAAATTAGTTCAAATTAGTTGTTTTAAATCAATGTATATTCATTAATAAACATTATAAAATAGTGATAAATTAGTTGTAGGCAAGAGTAGACAATACTTACTTGAAAATAATTTCATAGATAACCGAAACACTTCACATACACTTGACTGCCTGTTAGCTTAGTTGGTAGTGGCTCTGCCTTCTAATCTAGGGGTTGCGGGTTCGATTCCCGCGTAACACAAGTATTTATGCATTTTAAAAAAGTATAATTAAGTACTTGTGTTGAGTCTGGTCGTTTGTATGTATAATAAGTATGTACATATTTACAAAAGAAAAGTATATAAGTTTTATATCCGTTACCTAGTACTCACGACACAAGCGTTTGCTTAGTGTGGGTCTAGATGGCGCTGTGTGCAATGTCCTAAAATATTTAAAAAAAAACAACATAGCGCCATCTAACTCCATACTAAGCAAACTTCTTGTCTTTTGTATAATGGGTACTTAATTCATAATAAGATAAGATAAGATAAGATATGTCTTTAATGCACACCAAAGAAATAACAATATAAAAAGAAATATAAAAACTAATTTGATGCACATTGGGCGGCCTTATCGCCTTAGGCGATTTCTTCCAGGCAACCTTTGGATGGACAGGATTTAGAATCTTAAATAGGCGGTGTACAAGAATACATAAAATAAATAAGTGAAAGAACACAATACAAACTCAGATAATACACTAATAAATAATAATAAGCAATACAATACATAATACTATATGGATGATAAATAATGATGATACACTAGTTTTTGGAAAATGCTTATAGACTTAGCTTGCCTAGCAGGCAATGGCAACATGTTCCACAATTTGATGGCTTGGATGGTGAAGGACTGATTGTACATTAAGTTGGAGTACGATGAGGTAGAAGGGATCTCGAGAAGAAGGGACCGGGACGAACGCAGGGAGCTGGAGTGGGAGGCGGTCACAAATGCAAAACGTTCCTTTAAGTAACATGGAGTGGACGGGAAGAATAGGATTTTGTAAAGAAGGGTTAGGATATGAGAATTGCGGCGAAGACGGATGGGCAACCATTTGAGCTTCTGCCGATATTCAGAGACGTGATCGTACTTGCGCAGTCCAAATATAAAACGTACGCAGAAATTTTGAAGTCGCTCGAGTTTGTCGAGCTGCTCCTCGGTTAAGTCGAGATAACAAGCGTCAGCGTAGTCTAATATTGGAAGCAGAAGGGATTGGACGAGTGCAGTTTTGGTAGTAATCGGTAGAAAGTTACGAAGTCGCCTAAGAGATGCAGATGAAGCAAAAATCTTTCTGCTTACTCCCGCAATCTGTGGACCCCAGGAGAATTGCTTATCAAAGATAATGCCTAGATTTTTAACGGTATCGCTAATTGTAATTGGAACTCCGTCAAAGATAACCTGTGGCAATCGAAACCAGTCAATCTTGGAGATCATCCGGGAACTACCTATTATAATTGTTTGCGTCTTAGCAGGGTTGATGGTGAGACCAAATGATCTACTCCAGTCTCGAATGCGTTGAAGGTCGGAGTTCGTACTAGCTATGGCATCATGTAAATCTACTAGCGTTGATTGGATATATATTTGCAAATCGTCTGCATAGAGGTGGTAGGAAGAAGTCAAATTAGAAGAGATAGAGTTAATAAATATAGCAAAAAGAAGAGGAGATAGCACGCCGCCCTGTGGCACACCAGCAGAGATATTACACCAAGACGAATAATTATCATCTACGCGTACCCTCTGCCGGCGACCAAACAGGTAACTATGAAACCATGCAATTGCCGCTGGTGAAAGATTAAGAGATCGTAATAATCCCAACAGAATATCAAAATCCACATTATTGAAGGCGTTGCTGAAATCTAGCAGTGACAGCACAGTAAGATGACAGTTTCCCAAACCAACTCTGATGTCGTCAGTAATTTTTGTCAACGCAGTTGTGGTACTATGCCCAGAGCGAAAACCAGATTGGTAAGGGTTTAAAAGGGAGTTTTTAAAGAGGTATGAGGATAATTGTTTATACACCAGTTTTTCTAAAATTTTGGAGAGGAAGGGAAGAATGGAGATAGGACGAAACTCAGAAAAGGAAGAGGGTAATAATCATAATCTAAGTAATGAAATAATATCTTAATTTAATTTAATTTGAATCTAAAACAGATGTTCATAATATTTCCTTCAAGCGCCCCACAGAACAATAAAACGTACTCCTAAATTAGATAATTAAATTAGAAAGCAGCTTCAAAGAGATGCTAATTAATTAGGAAAGTATTATAGGTATATCTAATTAAGCGTTGTAAGAAAAGGAACTGAAAATAAAAAAAATAAAAAATAAGTATTATTTTACCGATCTACACGTTATCGTATTAACTCTAGTTAAAAGAAATAAGCGACTATTTCTTTCAAGTATCATTTGTTTATCATCATCATCTTCAGTCCTCAAAAATATTAAAATATTTACTAACAAATATTCAAGTTTCTACCTGTATAGTAAGATCGAGTAAAAATTGCTTAAAAATTACGTTTTTAGGGTTCCGTACCTCAAAAGGAAAAAACGGAACCCTTATAGGATCACTTTGTTGTCCGTCTGTCCGTCCGTCCGTCCGTCTGTCAAGACCCTTTTTCTCAGGAACGCGTAGAGGTATGAAGCTGAAATTTATATCAATTACTCAAGTCTACTGTCCCTTGAAGCTGTGAAAAAATCAAACTTCTAAGCCAACGCAATCAAAAGATACAGCCATTTATGCCGCAAATTTTCGACACTTGCAAGGGAATCAAAACCTACAGGGTGCTTCCCGTGAACTCAGAATCTTGAAATTTGGTACGAAGCAACGTCTTATAGCATAGATAAAGGAAAAATTACGAAAACCATAAATTTTTAGTTACATCACAAAATATTTAACCTTGCAGGTTTGTACGGAACCCTCGGTGCGCGAGTCCGACTCGCACTTGGCCGGTTTTTTTTGTTTAGGAGCCCCCTGATCTATATGTATACCTTAATTATATTTAATTATTTATTTTGAAAGGTAAATACTCTGTGAAGAGTTTGAAGCTTCTATCTGTTACCGTTTTAAATATTGAGCAAAAAAATACAAAAACAAACACGTTTATTGTATGGGGACCCCCTTAATATTTTTTTATATATTTTTAGTATTTGTTGTTATAGCGGCAACGGAAATACATCATTTGTGAAAATTTCAGCTTTCTAGCAATCACGGTTTATGAGATACAGCCTGGAGACAGACAGCGGAGGCTTAGTAATAGGGTCCCGTTTTACCTTTTGGGTACGGAACCCTAAAAATCAAATGTGTACATAGTTGAATAAAGGCTTTTTTTATTTCATTAGTAATTCCAGTTTCCAAATTCAAATCCAATAACATATCAAAAGAGACAGGAAAGCTTTGAAACTTTAAAAAAAGTTCCATAAAATAATAAAAAAGCGGTATAAAAGCGGTACAAGAGTACTTAATAACGCGACTAATTGTAGGAAGTGGTCTACATTAGTGAGTGTCGGGACACTGCCGCCGGCAAATGACGCGCTACTCACGGTAAGGGGGGTTTACATTGGGGGTGAAAAGCGCGAATGATACATTATAAAGACATAAAACAAGAACATGTACACACATGAACATGATGTGTTAAAAGGTTTTATTTAGCTTGCCCTATTTGTTTGTTTGTTTGTGTCAAATTTAGTCATTTGAAGTGCGATTGAGAAGGGGCTTAAGGGCTGGTTAGAGGGTCGAAAATAAATTCTTCGTTATCGTACTTTTTAACGTCATTTCATATGACATGTGTCATTCGTGAAAGGATCTGGGCATACACCGTCATTTACTTGCCCTAGAGAACATCCCGATGAATCAGTTCTGCAGTTACAACCCTCAGAAATGAAGAGATACTCTGTCTCTATTTCCCCCGCAGAATTAATCTGTTTGTTTTGGAGTTTTCTTGGGCATATTCATCGTGGTGGGCGCCCAGGTCCTTCTACGGAAGACATACATATATTGTCCGCGGATGTTGTGGTTCACCGCTAATCGAGTGCAAATCTACACATAACTTGAAAATACAAGTCATTGGTGTAGGGCCGGATTCTAACCAGGGTGCGTCTTGATGAAAAGCAGACACTGGAAGCAAAAACAATTAGACTTGCGTGGATGTGATAACTTTATAAATGTTATCATTTCAAAAAAACAATCGTAAGCACGCTCCATCTTTGACCATAGCTATTTCTTACCATCAGGCAAACTATGGTTAAGTGAAAACCCGATTTAGATAATACATAAACCGCTTTAGTTTTGATCCAACAGCCGCAGTAATTTGACGGATAGCGTTTTAAAAACTTTTTTTCCAGTCGTGTCCCAAAAAATCGCATCATCGGAGCTTCAGTATGGGGAAATTTAAAAAGGATGTTCTCAAGGGTGTCCTCACCTAAGCTGGCAAAGTTTCTGCAGCACCTCTAGAGTTGCAAGTGTCCATAGTCGACGGCGACTGCTTACCATCAGGCAGGTCATCTGCCTTTTTGCCATTTTTTTAAATAAAAACACATCCCTCGACCCAATCAAGCCGTACCCTTACCTCGACCATGCGCATTGCAACCCCTCGTATGGATCGCCAGTAGAGCCCTGACTGCCGCACCGAACACACCATGTCGCGGTGAGTCCCTGATTTTATTTATTTTATCAATGGCCGATGGGAGTTTGGTTTTTGAGATTGGGGAATTGGAATGGGGTTTCGAATTTTGGACAGGATTTGATGAGTTTCTTAGGTTATGTTGTTGTTCTTTTCTATAGGTTTTATTAGTCAAGGATATTTAGGAGGGAAAAATTGTGAGTGACTGGGATTCAGTTCAGAATTTGTCAATTACCGGGTTTGATCTTTGAGTTTGAGGAATTGGAATAGGGATTCGTAATTTGAATAGGAATTTGAACTTCTTGGGCTTATATTTGGATGTAACTTTCTGTTGTTTTTTTATATTTTATTTGTTAAGGATTTTTTGGGAGGAAAAATTATCGTGAATGCCCGATGTGAAAAAGATTAATTTTTAAATTCAGGATTTGTCAATGGCTGATAGGGCTTTGAATTTTAAATTTGAGGAATTTGAATGAGTTATTGGAATTACGTATAGTTTGATGAATTTATTGGTTAATGTTGACATTCATTTGTTTTTTAGGGGTTATTTGTCAGGGATTTTTTTGGAGGGAAAATTGTAATAGTTTCGTTTTTTGGGTACTGAATTTGTCAATGGCCGATAAAAGATCAATTTCTGTATTTGAGGAATTGGAGGGTTTAGAGATTTTAATGGGCGATGATGATCTTCTTGGGATTATGTTTGGATTTCACTTTCTTTTCTTTTTTTAGATTTTATATGTCAAAGATGTTTAGGAGGGAAAAAATATAGTGAATAGCGGGGGGGAAATAGATTAAGTTTTTTTAAGTTGAAATTTGTCAATAGTAGATGAAAATTTTGGAATTTGAGAAATTGGAATAAAGATTTCCAAAGAATGGGATTTGATGAGCTTCTTGGGATTACGTGTAGTTGTCGATGTTGTTTATAGAATTTATTGTCATGAAATTAAAGGAGAGATAAATTGTGTTTGGCTGATGAGGAATAGATTTGACTTTTGTATTTAAAAAAAATAAAGTTTTAATAAAATGCTTAGAGCCTTTTGGGAATACGATTGTATTTTTACTTTTTGATTCTATGACTTTTTGGGAAGGAAAAAATCACAGTAGTGCATAGAAATGGATTCTATTTTATAGGATGTATTCCTAGATTGTAGTGATAGAATTTCAGTATGTAGATAACTAAGTCACTTTAATTTTCTTCAAATTTTGAATGACAGAAAAGCGCTTGGTAAATTTTAGTTCGAGATTTTAATTGTATGATAATTACGTACATCATCTCTGTACGTCTGGAAAATTTTAAATAAGTTTATCTTCGACCATGCTCACTTCGTGCATTAATGTTTTTAAAGTTTTGAACGTTTAAAAATGTAAATTTAAGTTTTTATGGTATGAGTTTTTTTTAACTTTTCACTACTGTCGTAAAAGCCATACTTTTATACGTCGTAGTAATTTTTGCGTGTTAAACAAACGAGCTGTGTAATGTTTTCATTTGTTTAATTGCTGGAATCGCAATTAGAGGCCATTTTAATTTTGGGACGAGTTTCAATTGGTTTAAAAGGATTACAACAGTGACGTAGCGTTTTATTGGTAGTTGTATTTTTTAGTTTGAAAATAAACATTTTACAAAATATCGCTTCAAAATATGCGTTTTTTTTACCGAAACAAACCGAACAAAGAAGTTGAAAAAATAAAAAATAGCAATGATAGCAATTGAATTTGATTAAAGGTAACTGGTCAAACTATCAATATTTTATTTAAATATAAACTGAATATAAAACTAAATCCAGAAAAAGCATTTTATTTCATGAGCGATTTTTAAGCTTATCACAGCACATCAGCATTTTCTTATCAAAAAGCCTTCATTTTCCTAGACCGCTTTGTAAAGAATACTATTTGAATAAAATTTAAAAAGTATTTACTGAAAAGTGTAGGGTAAAATTATTAAAAAGAGAGCTAAATATTTAATTACTTAAAAGAGGTAAAATACTTCAAAAGCGTGAAGCAAACCCCCAATTAAGCTGTAAGTGGTACTTTTAAAGTGGTATTTAAATCTGAATACCTGAAAATGGGTTGAAGTTGAAATTCTCGTTTGAAATGGAGGAGGTCGTTATTTATGCTTTTTGTAGAAATAAGGAGAAATATTTAGTTCGTAGTTAAAGCACATATTTTAGGAGAAAATATAAACTTCCTCTTCTTGTCGAATGAGAGTGGCCCTAGTGTCAAGAGTTTATCAAGCTGCCCTAAAGGCCTCTGACATGGATTAACGGCTGCCGTACTTGACAAACAGCCGGCACCTATAATAAAACGTGTCATCGGACCCATGGAAGTACCCAAAATGGTCAAATGGTCACCCATCCAAGGACTAACCGCATCTACCCTTGCTTAAAACATTGATAATCGAATGCGATTGCCTCCGCTAGCTGAGCTACGGGCGCTTCTATCTATATATACTTTAGTGTTTTAGTATAGAATAACTGGAGCAGGAATCCTGCAATTTTTTAAATTAAATTTCATTTATTTATTTTCTGAAAATCCTGACTTCACGCAGAATTTATTCGTCCGAGGAGGTTTTCTTAGGCTAATATATTGAGGTGGGCGTGAAAATTTTTCTACTAAAAGTTCTCATGTCCTCATGTCACATTTCCGACGACGTTTGCCTTCACCGCTAATCGACTACAATCAATCTGTTTTAAAATTTATTTGTTACACTTAAAAATAAGACAGAATAAATATATTTCATGCACGATGTGCCAATTATTTTAGATTAAACTAGCTGCCCCGGCGAACTCTGTTCCGCCTTATAGCCAATATATAAGCTGATTTTGGATTTTACTTAAAAAAAAACTATAAAAAATAGTAGTCCGTCTCCTGGTTCTAAGCTACCTCCCCACCAATTTTCAGCTAAATCTGTTCAGCCGGTCTTAAGTTATAAATGGTATATAATCGCTTTCTTTTATATAGGTATATATAGATAACTAGTGGGTGCACGCGGCTTCGCTCGCATTAGGAAGTAAAACTTACATCCCAAAATTTCACCCCTTTAAAAGTGGCATTTCCAAAAATCCTTTTTTAGCGGATGCTTACGTCATAACATCTATCTTCATTCCAAATTTCAGCCCAATCCGTCTATTGGTTTGGGCTGTGCGTTGATAGATCACTATATCAGTCAGTCAGTCAGACACCTTTGAGTTCTATATATTTAGATTATATTTTTCATTTTTTTTTCTTGTCCCCAGCTTCACCATGTCTGTGTGCGTGCTAGTAGTGACGCTGGCTTGCGGCGCGCACGCCTGGGGAGGCCTCTTCAACCGGTTCAGCTCCGACATGCTCGCGAACCTCGGCATGGGACGATCGCCGTACAAGCATTACCCGTATGGACAGGTAAGATTATGTGGGGACAGGTCAGTCGAGCTAGATTGATCTTTTGTGCTTCATTAGCGATGCTGTTATACAATTATTATTACTTTCATTCCTCATAGGACCACTATTTCAAAACTTAATGACTGACTTGCGAAACTTCTACAATATAAAAGGTTAACCTCATGTTGATATATAATTGTGCATGTCACATTCTTTACGCTACACTGCTCTACTAGGCTATACTACTACAGTATGAAGATATATACCCTTAAAAATATGTCACTACGATATAAAAAAACGTGTATATTAATACGCATTTAGTTCCAAAAATGTCAACACAAACAGCTCTACCTCTATAAAAAGCTACAGGTACTGACGTCACTCGAATCATCGATCGAATCTATTTTGACGCCCTCCTACGGATGGAACCAATAGCAGGGACAAATAGAGTTAGACTTCGAATGATGGACCAATTGTTTGCGCCTGTATGTACTATGCAAAGAGCAGTGGGTTTTCAATTTCAGTTTTGTTTATTTGAATGTTTGCAATCCTTTTAATTAAATTTATAAAATACTAGAGGGTGCTCGGGGCTTTGCTCGCATTAAAAAGTATTAAACTTGCATCCCCTATTTCATCCCTATAAAAGTGACATTTCCAAAAAGCTTTTCTTAGCGGAAGCCTACGTCATAACATCTACCTTCATTCCAAATTTCAGCCCAATCCGTCCAGTGGTTTGGGCTGTGCATTGATAGATTACTATATCAGTCAGTCAGTCACCTTTGAGTTTTATATATATAGATTATTTAACGTTTGCGTACCTTATATGAGGTTGTAATGTCGGATATACTATTATTTAATGTAATATTTATGTACCCTTTTATATGCAAATAAATAAATGAATCTGAATCTTAAGGTATAAAATGGATCTTCTTTGTTGTTTGTAGAAGATATCCTATTTATTTTAAGTACAAATTCAATTAAAACAAATAATAAAGTAACAACGCTTTCTAAATCATTAAAAAGATTGAGGTTTGAATAATATGAGCAATATTTTAAACATCTTTATGGTGTAAATATATTGTATATATATGGTATAGGTATAAATTAAATGGATAATAATGTTATATGATTATAAGTAGTAGTTGTAAACTACATTTACACTACTTTTTTACTAGTAGATATACTTATTTACAAAAAATATTAACTAATATTTACATATATTCCACAAGTATATAGAAAAATTATTTAAACATACAGCTTATAGCTTTTATACTACTTATATATAAATCCCACACATTATCAATCCAAGTATAAAGGGAAAAATTTCAATTAGCAGCCTTGTTATTCGATCCGTCTGCAAAGTTGTCTACTCGTACCTACGTCAGAAAGGTATGTACTCGTAATTACAACAATAGTAGTTAAACCAACGTGGACAGCAAAATCGACCTTTTAAATAGGTTTTCTTCTTCTTATCGAATGAGAGTGGCTAACTCTGGTGTCGAGAGTTTATCAATCCGCCCCAAGGGCCTCTGACATGAAAAAAAGAAAGGTATTCCTTATAAAAACGATCATTTTCATCTGCTGCAAATGCTACATTAATTAAAGTTATTAAAACAGCATAGTCTACCTTTTAAATAGGTTTTCTTCTTCTTATCGAATGAGAGTGGCTAACTCTGGTGTCGAGAGTTTATCAAACCGCCTCAAGGGCCTAAAAAAAGGCTATTCTTTATAAAAAACGATCATTTTCATATGCCGTATAACCTATATCAATAAAACTCTAAAGCCATAGTAAAACGTTTGAACAAGAACCGATTCACTCTCGTTTCAAAGATGGCCAGATTGTAGTATTTATATCAACATTAGTCCTGTGTCTAGATATATTTAACCCTATGCGTGGGATATTAGCAGATAGGTCAACGAGTAAAGGTCGGTAAGCATTGAGAGAAGAGCAAAGGGCACGCGGTGATCTGAGGGTTAATTTCGTTGTTGTTTTTTAGTACTAGAAGATTATTTTTGTAAAGTTTATTCTTTAAAAAGATATGGGCGTAGATTGTCTACTATTAATACAAAGCATGGAAAGAGATCATGGTTCAGTGAGAAGCTTTATTTACAATAATAAAATATAAAAACAAGCGGAAAAAAAACTAAACATACTACTACTAACTACTACAAAAAAGGGGCACTTAGAAAATCTTTAGAAAAGCCTAAAGATAATCTAAGTGCTCCAGCCCACTACCAGAGGGCAGCGTGCCCAGCATACTGGCCGCATTACCACGCTGGATGGCAATGCTGATACGTTGAGCCAGAAAAAGGCCAGCATTTTGGTTCAGTAAATTTTAATATTACATATACAAGTAACTGACGTCGCAGTCAGTGTTTAGATGGGTGGTCTAAAAGCGGAATTTTAATATCGGATGATTCACCTCTAGGCTTTGAATACTATGACACCAGAGATGTCTACTCTTATAAGAATTCACTTATTTAGTGACTAGTGAATGCCCGTGGCTTCGTTCGCATTATTTCCGGTTAAAAAGTAGCCTATGACACTCCTTAGACCTGATACTACCTACATATCAAAAATCATGATAATCCATTTAGTCATTTTTGCGTGATGAGAGTTTAAATAAACAGAAACAAAGATAAACAGATACAATTTCTAGAAATTGTTGGAATTTTTTCTGCTATCAATTCAAAGTATGAACAACTTTTTTATTTAATCTTCATAAATATCTTCAATGTTCAGACTAAATCGATCCTCTACAGCTTCATTATATGTTTAGATAGAAGTACGACATCGTGTTGCTAATATCTCAAAACGTAAGTAATTCAAACTCATTATTTTTTCGGTAATTACTACAAATGTCATGTCATCTGCCGATTCTTAATTAAGTCCTATAATTAAGTGTTTCCATAATCAGTCCTGTTTCTCAGAATCTTGGAATCTTGACATATGTACCTACCTACATCTCAATAATATAACATTAATTGGATTTTGTATAATTAATCTCAGATAATTATAATATATTATGTACTTACTCGAGTAATTAGAATCACGTATGACATTATGATAGCTTGAGCGCCCGTAACTTGGTTTTTTTTTTTTTTTTTTTTACGTGTGATAGGTTTACGTTTGACTACAGCCTGCCTGATGTTAAGCATTGCTGCAGCCTAGGGTGTAACACGTTTACCTAGAAGATACCTATTAACTCTAGACGAATGGTCAAACGAGATGTTCGTACGTGATTACCAAAGTTAGAAACGGTCGCAACAAACAATCCTTGAATGAGTGACTTAGTAAGTTAGTATTAGAGTGGTGTACTCTAGTGTCGAGAGTTTTTAAGCCACCTCAATGGCCTCTGACATGGTGTAACAACTGCAGCACGATCACGATCAGCTGGTACTATATTAAACAATTATCGATGAGACATCCAATTTTGAGTGCTTCCGTGAATCGGATGATAGTGCGTTTTGGCTGTTTGTCATAGTACGGAAATTGTTTAGACATATCAGAGACCCTTAGGGCGTCTTAAGACTTGAAAATCTTTTACTACCAGTTTGGCAACGTTTACACAATAAAAAGATGTTTCGCACTTTTTTTTTATTCTGTCGATTAACCTACAAAATTATTTAAGTTCTTCCCAAAAAGCTCCCATAACTTTCACGGTGTTTCTTCTTACTTATTCTCTGTCTTCTTATTCCCCAGATGGAACCAGACGAAGTTTATGCCGAAGCACTCGAAGGCAACCGCATCGATGACGTCATAGATAACCCTGTAGACTGCTACAACTCACAGTGTGGGTACAACGGCGACTGCTGCCCGGGATTTATATGTATGCAGACAGGTAAGTTAATTTATGTAGATAGTATTTTAACAGGTAACTTAATCGATCGACAAGAAACTATATAGACCAAAAGGTAACTATATGTATTTCAACAGGTAACGATTTGTGTTGAACAGATTAGTCTTTCTCTATGAATTTAATGTATAAATGAATAGTATGTTTTTATGTTAGATAAGATCACGCTTAGCTACAACTATTTTGAGAGTTCATGGTTAAACCTATAGGAAGCAAAGATAATGGTTAATGCACTGATGCCGATATAGACAACCAAGGTGACTGAGGTACGGTATTAATTATGTATGCGGACAGGTAAGTGGTTTTGTAGAAATCTAGATGAACAGGTTACAGATTTAAAACAAGTAACATCTCTGCGACTACAGAAAACGTCTATTTAAACAGGTTAGTCTATTACTAGTGATTTTTATAGATAGTAGGTGAACAGGTACCCTCCTTGTAGGTAGGTTAATGGGTAATATATTTTTTTTAATTTTGTATACTAACTGATACATATACAATTATACATACAGGTATATATACACTTTACTATGTGTCAATGACAATAATTGGTAGACTCATTTGTTTTTAAACATAACATACTTTAGCTACTATTGCTTGATGACGCAAATATACATTACGTAATAAAACAGAACCACCAATTTATTCCTCGTTACAAAAACGCCCACACAAGCTTGATTCATAAAATAAATCACATTTACCTTGACTTTGCTTCACATTTCACAAATTCCTGGAAAACTATAATGCTGTTTTAATTATAACTCAAAGATATAGCATGGGCACATAGTATATGATTCATAATATTATGTACATACTCTGTAATTCGCCTGATATTTTCGGACATCTCTTGTTTTAGACAGGCTTCGAAAAAAGGAGGATATTTTACGTTGTTCCAAATATTGATTTGATATTTATATCTTTAACTACTGTATTGATAGGAAGGACTGCCCAAAAAAGCTCTTCCGTGGCTCGGATGACATGTTAAATTGTAGGTTCCAGCTGTTTGTTTAGTACGGCAGTCGTTAAGCTATATCAGAGGCCCTTAGGGCGGCTTGATAAACTCTCGACACCAGAGTTGGCCACTCTCATTTAATAAGAAGATGAAGAAGGTGGAACAGCACCCATTTAGGCTTATATAATATTGAATCTATTGCAAGTTCTAAAGTCGATTTCCAATGCATCAAACGCATTATCTTTTGATGAATTATTGTGGTACGATATGAATTGAACTTGTGTTAGTGCTAACAATACAACGAGTATCCTATTTGTCGCGTGTTCAGAAAATTATGCTTATTTGCAATGGAGATTTCATTTTAACCTTTTACTTCTTAGAACGGTTTGATATGCAAATTTTTAATTCCGAGAAAAAAATTAAACGGCTATTGTTAAATCGGTCCAATATCTAACCTGCTTTAATTTCGTTGTATAAAACTATTTTGAAAATGAATATAGATTCAAATGACTCCTACAAAATAAAATAAAAAGTAACCAAAAATAACAAGAAAAGTGACTTTTCCAAGGAAAAAGTTTAGAAAAACTTGGTTTTATGACTTTATTATTTCTGTCACTGTTTCATTCATCGGACTTTTGCAATTAAAACTTTTTTTATAGCAGGATCCGGAAATAACTCCATTCCACCCAGCAATAACAAAAAATGGCACCAAAATTGTTTTAATTTGAAATTTTCATTTCGGTTGACAAACTTTTTTAATGAAAGGCCTTGGATGTAACAATTGTGTTTTTTTTTTTCGTGGTCCAACGATGGTTGGATTTCTATGCTTTGGATACGACAACATTGGCTGAAATTAAATGAATTTATCCAAATATTTAACAATGTTTGCAAAAACTTTATAAACATACTAATGCTATTTGAAAAGCGGAAAAAGGCAATTTTCATTAACTTTCATAAAAAGAAAAGTTAAATATAAATAATTGGTGGGTGCTCGCGGCTTCGCTCGCATTAAGAAGTAAAACTTGCATCCCCTATTTCACCTCTTTAAAAGTGGCATTTCCAAAAATCCTTGCTTAGCGGATGCCTACGTCATAACATCTACCTTCATTCCAAATTTCAGCCCAGTCCGTCCAGTGGTTTGGGCTGTGCGTTGATAGATCACTATATCAGTCAGTCAGTCAGTCAGTCACCTTTGAGTTTTATATATATATAGATTTAAATAAACATACTCATGAAAACAACCAGTAAAATCATAGCCCAATTACACCAATCAAAGAAGCGCGTAACATCATTTGATCAACGACATTTTAGGCACCTCTGATTGGCTGCTTTTCCTTTCGTGTTTGACCCTTGACCCAAATCAAATACGATATATTTGTACGTTTATTTTTTTCTTCTCGTTTTTTTCCTGTTTCCGGTAAAATTGGGACAATAACACTAAACGAAGGCCTTCAAATCAAGATTTAGTATAGTAGATGTCCGAGGGTTAAATTAGTGTCATTAATTAAATAAAATTATTACTCATAGTTTGTATTAAAGAATTAAAATTTGCGTAATATTGGTCTTTACCTATGAAATTGCCGATTTGTTTGACGAAATTGAGAAAAATGATATTTCCATACAAACATTAAAAATGTTTGTATGGAAATGTCTGAACAGATTTAGATGCAATTGATAACTAAAGTTAGATGGAAAAAAGCTATGCACTGCGTATATCAATTTCTCAAAAACAGAGTATATGATAAAAATATACCTAGTTAAAGTAGTGAAACCGACGACACATTGAAAGAGGTGTTTTCAATGACTTCCCTATAAGTAATATGCACTAGTAATACATTTTTTTTTATCTAAAAGGTACATAATTCAACAATTGATACAATAAAAATTGTATTTGGAAAAAATATAGCTGTACGTAAAAGTTACAAACAGATTAAAATGTAAGCAAAAGACGGCAATTTCATAGGTAAAGACCTATTATTCACTCACGTCACTCTTCGTACACTATACTACCACTATTATAAAACTCGATAATCCGTTACTCTGTTGCGACATAAAAGAGGAACAAAAGACCAATAATTACCCAATTCTTGTTTTTATTTGATGGAAAACGCACAAATTAATGTTTCTCTTATGCCGTAGGTCGTTTAAGGTAACTCAAATTTATTTTCAAATTTGTTTCCTTTGATTAACTTTGTTTGACATGATTTTAATAACAAAAAAATTCATAGTGTTATGAATAAAACTTGACTTTGTAACTTCAAAATTTATATTAAAACTAAATTTTATATACTCAATTTGACGAGATATTGTAATTTGTGTAGCATATTCTGTGATATTAGTACTTATACCTATGTATGTTACAACTTTACATTATCAATAAAGATTCTTTATCTTTTATCTTTATTACATTATTATTGTTATCAAAATACACCCTATAAATAAAACATGTCCTATATAATTTATATTGTTTAGTTATACTTAAGTAGGTACATTATATTTTATTTCCTCTTTTTATTTTAGCACCAAAAACCAATCAATTGAAGGCCATAGATACAGCAACCATTACAAAGATATCTGATTAAAGATGCCTGGAAGAGATTGCTTTTAGCAATAAGGCCGCCACTTGTGGCACTAGTATAAGTTTTTTTTCTTCTTTCCTTTTAATTTTATCGTGTGTTACAATAAAGAATTTTCTATCTATCTATCTATCTACAACCAACATTGGTCTGGCAAGGCGTGGAGCGTTCAACTTAATGGTACCTACTTTTTATGTTTGGTTTATGTTTGTGACTAACGAGTACTAACAAAGTATTATTATGGGCGCTTCCGTGGAAGACACGTTTAATAGTAGGTCCTGGTTATTTGTCATAGTACGGCAGTCGTTAAGCTGTGTCAGAAGCCCCTAAGGTGATTAAAAACTCTGACACCAGAGCTGGCTGACTCTTATACGTAGATACATACATACTAAATGTAAGTTCGTATGGGAGTAATGAACTCTGGTGTCGAGAGTTTTCTCACCAGCTGAAAGGCCCCAGACTTTTTTTACACTTGATAGGCTCACGCTTGACTACAACTTGTTTGATATTAAGCTTTGTTATTTACGATCTAACGCGCTTGCCTAGAAGAAACCAGTTTACATTTCATATGCTGTAATGACTGCAGTACTATGATGCACAGTCGAGACCTACTATATAAAGTGTTGTCGTACCCACGGAAGCACCCTATACTCGTAACTAAAATGCTACTATGTCTGAATAAATACGTTTCTTCTAGACAAGCTTAAATCATAGACTACAGTGGTGCTTAACATCAGGCAGGCCGTAGAAAACGTAAGCCTATTCCGGCACAAAAAAATCTGGTTGCTAAACGGTCACCCATCCAAAGACTGAACGTGACGGCAATAAAATTGTAATCGCAAGAGCATAACAATAAAACCAAGTCTCAAATCTAGTTTTATGCTGAATAACCTGCTAGTAAAAACCTGACATTTCGCACTGAATAAACATTTCATTCAAACCCAAATAAAGTGAGTAGTAAAATGGCCGCTGTAAAAAAGAAATAAAACAGATAAGCAATGACCCTGAAAATCGTAACGAAGGCGCTAGGTAAATGGCGTAACTATAAAACGCAAACATCACAACGTCTAATTTCTTACGGCACGGCAAACATTACTTTCTTTGCCTTTTTCTGGCTCAACGTATCAGCATTGCCATCCAGCGTGGTAATGCGGCCAGTATGCTGGGCACGCTGCCCTCTGGTAGTGGGCTGGAGCACTTAGACTATTTTCAGGCTTTTCAAAAGATTTTCTAGATGTCCGGTTTTTATTTTATTGTTGTAGTTAGAAGTACATAGTTAGAAAATCTTGAGAAAAGCCTAAAGATAATCTATGTGCTCCAGCCCACTGCTAGAGGGCAGCGAGCCAGCATACTGGCCGCATTACCACGCTGGATGGCAATGTTGATACGTTGAGCTAGTAAAGGCCAGCATTTGGTCACGCGTCGCGTCAACCAAGCGCTCCGAGAGGGTATAGGCTTTTTTAAACAAACACACATCTTCTTAATGTATGTTTTTTAGCGTCACCTTTTAAGACGAAAATATCCTTTATTTTTATCTAAGGACAAGTAATACATTTTCAGTACATTCGTATCCAATAAAAGTTAACATCGTTCAAGCTTTTAAGCTAAGTGCTAACTTGATGGCTAAGAGGTGGTTAAGTAAGCACCTAAGTTAAAAGCTTTTGCTCAAAGCTAACTCAGTTAAGAGTGCTTTAACTTTTTATAACTTAAAGGCCGGTATGACCATTTAACGATGAAATTAGGTACAAGTAGGTATTTTTTTTGTTTTCAAATCAAATCTCAAGAAAATACTTTATTGTACACAAAAAAAGAACACAAGCATAAAGAAATTTAGATCCTAGTATTGGGATAGAGGGCGGCCTTATCACTTGTAGTGATCTCTTCCAGGCAATCTACTTTGGAAAAGCGATAGGAAAATAGTAACGCTGGCGTACCCACTAAAAGTAATACAACTTAATAAAATATAAACAAATAAAACAACTAAAACCCTAAAAACACGTAACATGCCTACATTGACATCCATACAAACAGAGAAAGGAAAACATCACATAATAAACCTACTCAAAAAGAAAATAAAATCTGTCTTCTCTGAATTTACTTTATTTTATTCAGGAAAATCTGTATTAGTTTAAGTTTCATTCGTTGGTAAATAAACATGCTTTTCCTTGCCTATTACTTCAGCAATAAAATAGCCTAAAAATATTCACAACTAGTGGATGCCCGCGGCTTCGCTCGCATTATTTTAGTATAAAAAAAGGATTTCTGTTTTTGATTTAAGAAAAAATTGTTTTTAAACTCTCAATGTCTGATTAGGCGACTGGCTTTTTTTCTTCTTTTTTATCACTGCATAGTATAAAACAAACTTGCGTCCCACGAATGCCTTTATGTACCTACATTTATATACGTACATATGTCTAGGTCTTTAAAACTACTCGCAGTCGCAATGCAGTCTTTTTAATAATTAATTAACTGCCCCATCAACAATCACGCCGCACAGCTACACATGTTTTACGACCCTTTCAAAAAGAAAATATTAGTGGGTAACAAAGTATTTTAGAGTCTGACATTTTTTGTATTTTTACTGTAATATTTGACATTTTAATTTTATTTTTATTAGTAGACATTTGATTTTAATAACTCGGTATTTGGTTTGATTATTGTTTGACATGCCTGCTATGTAATAATTTTAATTTAATTTTATCTTTAATGTGTATGGACTCAAAGTCTGAAATAAATGACATTTATTTATTTATTTATTTTATTTATTTAATAAATAGAGTAATTTAAAATGAAGGTTAATATCTAATTATATAAAACTCAAAGGTGACTGACTGACTGACTGACTGATATAGTGATCTATCAACGCACAGCCCAAACCACTGGACGGATCGGGCTGATATTTGAAATGAAGGTTGATGTTATGACGTAGGCAGCCGCTAAGAAAGGATTTTTAGAAATGTCACTTTTAAAGGGGTGAAATGGGCGATGCAAGTTTTACTTCTTGATGCGAGCGAAGCCGCGAACATCCACTAGTGCATAATAATACATGCGAAGCCGCGAGCAAAAGCTAATTTATTATAAATCTCCAGAGGTTATATTCAGGTTATCCCACGGTCAAAGTAAATTCATTCACTCGGGTACAGATTCATTCATTAATATTAAATAATCTCGCAGGATTTCTGACGTAAGCGGGCGATTATTTGCCTTCTGAATATAGACGGGATTTAAGATGGTTTTTATGACGAAATGTTATATGAGTTAGGATTTAGTGTATATTATTTACTAGATGTGCTCGCGACTTCATTCGTATTTTAGGCATTATATTTATTTTTGCATACCACCTATGAATAATTTTCCCCGTTTTTTCCACATTTTCCTTTGTTTCTTCGCTCCTATTAGTTGCAGCGTGATGTTATATAGCTTAAAGCCTTCCTCAATAAATGGTCCATCTAACACAAAAAGAATTTTTCAATTCGCACCAGTAGTTCCTGAGATTAGCGCGTTCAAACAAACAAACAAACAAACTCTTCAGCTTTATAATATTAGTATAGATTATGTAAGAGGCAGGAGGCTTATACCCTGTAGTGGATCTCATTGGGCCGATGATGATGATGATGATATAATATTTTAGGTCAGACCTGGATGAGGTCTGCGCTAGATCGACGCAGATGGCATGTACGAAGGGAGGTCTATACCCAGCAGTGGGATCGCAATGAATGATCCAGAGCCATGACGATTTATTATTTAAGCGTCATAATGAAAATATTATGGCAGTTATTTTTTTTAAATATTATTAAATGAATGTAAAAAAATCAGGACATATCACACAGCGCCATCTAGCTCCATACTAAGCTTTAGCTTGTATCATGGGTACTAGATAACGGATATAAAACATATATACATTTCTGTTGTCAATAGATACATATTATAAATAGAAACGATCTGTCTCAACACAAGTAATTACACATTTTAATATTCATAATTACTTGTGTTATGCGGGAATCAAACCCGCACCCCTAGATAAGAAGGCATAGCCACTGCCAACTTAGCTAACAGAGCAATCGATATTTTCCATTTGATTAAGTACCTTCTACTTATTCAATTTTAGAAACCATTTTTGATTTGATTTCTGTATTTACTGCTTGGTTGAATATGATTGAGTTTTGATAACTACAATATTTGCTCATCGATTTATATTTGACAAGAATTAGCTCTACGCTTTCGTTTCTAAATGACACCTTAAAGTTACTTTACATCCAAATTTGATACACAAATTTATACCAAGTACATACATAGATAGATATAACTGTAATTTTATTTTAATGTAATTTTAATTAGAAATAATATTTTTTTACTGATAATTGTTTGACGAGACCTGATTGATGCCAGCTCTTATAATTATTGCAATTATGTTGGTGTACTTCTCTATGTTCGAGAGTGAATCGGTTCTTATCGGGTAAGCACGCTCCATCTTAGGCCATAGCCTTTGCTTGCTATCAGGTAAACTATGGCCAAGTGCAAACCCGTTATAGTTTAAAAAAAATGTTAATAAATGACTAGCTGGGCCAGCGACTTCGTCCGCGTGGAATAGTTAGTAACGGAAGCCCTCAAAGATGAATAATTTTCCCCATTTTTTCCACATTTTCCATGGTTTCTTCGCTCCTATTAGTTGCAGCATGATGTTATATAGCCTAATAAAGCCTTCCTCGATAAACGGTCTATTCAACACAAAAATATTTTTTCAATTCGCACCAGTAGTTCCTGAGATTAGCGCGTTCACACAAACAAACAAACTCTTCAGCTTTATAATATTAGTATAGATAAAGCAAAGTCAATATCCGCGTCTGTCTGTATGATTAAAGAGAATTAATGTTTATGTGTATAAAAACGCTGCGAAGTCACAGGCAAAGCTAGTATTATGTAAAATTTAACTCTATCCTCTCCCCTCGGGCAGAAATCCGCAGACGAAATCTCCGGGGATTATGTTTTAATTTGAATAAACAAGATATATCGCGGGTCGAGGCTTTTGAACCAGGTTTAATGATATACGTATTAACAAGGTTTAATGATATATGGAGCTGGGTTCATGCTCAAATTGGGTGTAATGTTTTATTAATGTTAATGGGCTGAGATTCAGGTATACTTTAGTGGATTAGGTTTAAAAATTAAAAATTGTAGCCAAAGAAAGAAAAATATTTGTCATAAATTAATTCAAAACAACGAATCTGTTTCAAACATAATTATGATTTAGTATGAATCTGTTTGCATTTATTTTTATTGATAGAACTCTTGTTGCCTTTTAACAATGCTTTGTAACACTTACTTCAAATCAAGAGTTAATAGGTATCTTCTAGGTAAGCGTGTTACACCCCAGGCTGCAGCAATGCTTAACATCAGCAGGCTGTAGTCAAACGTAAACCTATCCCAAGTGAAAAAGCACCCATTTGGTTGTCAAAGTCGATTTAAGTAATACATGAAACAAAATAAATGTATCTATTTTCAGACGGTCAATTTTACACCAAACTCTTTTCATACCTTTTTTTATAAATTAAATTAACCTTTTCTGTATAAAGAAGTAAAAAAGGTCAGACACCTTTCTAATTCATGAAGACCCAAATTAATTAGGATGAAAGCGCTGAAAATATTCAAAATTAATTAATTTGTGAACATACTACAGCTTTTTAATTAATTAGAAAAGCCACATTGTATCTTTATTGGAGTAATTACATTTCTGTGAACAGAGACAGGTAACGATTTTGTCCATTTGTAGATATTTATATAACTGAGTATATTAGACCTAGTGTTATTTTATTAGTAAGAAAAATATAAGTACGGATTTTTTAATAATTATTTTTATGCAATTTTAATTACTATGGAAGCCTGTAAGTAGCGTAAGTGTTAAAATTGAGATGACCAATGTTAAGCAGCAGTCGTCGCGGTCAGTCTTAGGATGGGTGACCAAAAAGTGATATTTTTGTTATTAATGCTGTAGATCGAATTACACGTAAAATTCCTGGTTGTTGGGTAATCTATATATATATACCTATATATATATAAAACTCAAAGGTCTGACTGATTAACTGACTGACTGACTGATATAGTGATCTATCAACGCACAGCCCAAACCCCTGGACGGATTGGGCTGAAATTTGGAATGAAGGTAGATTATATGACGTAGGCATCCGCTAAGAAAAGATTTTTGGAAATGCCACTTTCAAAGGGGTGAAATAGAGGATGCAAGTTTTACTTCTTAATGCGAGCGAAGCCGCGAGCACCCACTAGTAATGACAGTCGCCCCAAGGGTGATTAGAAAACTCTCGGCAGAGTGGGACACTATTTACGAACTTACATTTTTAATATGCTTTTTTGGTCAGTTTGTAACCTAATCACGCTAAAATAACTTGTCAAATTAATATAAAATTCCAATGGATCAAAATAATATTCATAAACATGAAAATACAAATAGACTAAATATTTAAGAAAACCTTTGATGAATAGCTTCGGGCAAAATATTATGAAACAAAACATTTTCTTTTCATTTCAGTTCAAAGAAATAATATTATTTGAATCAAACCCTAAAATATTTTAGCAAAATACCGAAGCGTATTGGTAAATTGAATGTTACTGGGAATCTAAAATGGACGTCTATCTTTTGAAAGAAAGAAAATATATTTATTGAGACTCACACAAAACTTTAACCTATTTATTTACTAAACTTACATGCTAAGAATGTGATGTTCCAATTTTGTAATTTCATTATTTTTTGTCCATGCGAACTGCAATTGTAAAACAATGTTAACAGGGTGGGCGATTTGTTATTTAAGTTAAATACAATAAATAAATATTCCGGGACATTCTATTAGTTCTATTAGTATTAAGTTCTGGGTTGAATATGCATGAAATAAATGACTTTTATTTATTTATTTATTTATTGCACACAGCGCCATCTAGCCCCACACCAAGCAATCGCTTGAGTCGTCGTACTATAATGGATTACGGATATAATACTTATATACCTACTTTTTTGTAAATAAATACATGCTTAATTTTATTCAATTGTTATTTTTTTTATTTGAGTATATTGTGATTTGGTACATCATCATCATCATCACAAATTTAAGGGCGAGGCCCTTGTCTGTGGAGGCGCCATCCTTCTCGATCTTCTGCCAATTCCTTGACCTCCTTATACGACATGACACCCGCCTTTTCTTTTACTTGGTCCATGTAAAACGTAAATGATAAAATTAAATGATGATGTAGATTGTTTAAATTTAGTTTAGATGTAAATACTCTTTTTTAGTTCTATTAGTGTTAATATGTGCAAATAAAAAATGATAAAATATTTTTTCAAGCAACATAATATATTATATTGGTTAGTGGTTATTTACTTTTCTTTCATAATACGAGTAGTGGCCGTTTTTGACCCCAGAAATGAGAAATTAATTTAGAATCGTGGGCTTACAAAATGGCGGTCGGACCCTTGGAATCCTTCCGGCCAACTCCACGTCGCGCCATGGATTGAAAGCACCTTCATAAATATAGGGAATTGAGACCTCTAGTATTATAGCTGTACGCCCAAATATGGCCTATTATATTTAAAACATTTGTTGCGAGTGTGGCTTAGTGGTTCCAGTGTCTACTTTTCATCCTGATGCACCCTGGTTCGAATCCGGCCCTACACCAATGACTTGTTGGTATTTTCAAGTTAAGTGTGGATTTGCACTCGCTTCGCAGTGAAGAAAAACATCGTGAGGAAACCGACATGTTTGAGGACCACAATATCCGAGGACATTCTTCCGTGGAAGGACCTGGGCGCCCACCACGATGTACATATCTGCCCAAGAAAACTCTCGAATTAATTCTGAGGGGGAGTCACAACCCTCAGTCATGAGGAATACGACTCAAGAGAGATATATTGAAGACAAAGATTTATTAGGATTAAAATTAAAATTCAAGAAATTTAAAACAAAAATTACTTACTAAACTTATTTTAAACCCTATTCTTACTTAACCTCTATTGGCAGGCGCTCCCTGATCTAACGACCCCATACATATACATAAATATCATGTTCATATAAGTACATATTTAATTTAATATGTTATTCTAATCGAATCAGAGTGGCCAACTCTGGTGTCGAGAGTTCATTAAGCTACTACTACCGACTACCATGCTAGACAAATAGCCGGGACCTACAATTTAACGTGTCATCCGACTTACGGAAGCGCCCAAAATGGAATGCCACTTTTCGGTCGGCTTAACATTGGTAATCGCATGCGATTGCCTCCGCCAGCTGAGCTACGGCTACTTAATATGTAAAATATGTTTATGAACATTGTTTATACTTCTTTGTTAATTCTTTATCGTCTTTTCTACCTGTTCAACAAAGTTACGAATCGATCTTCTTTGAACAGGTTCCAAGAGATACCAACACATGTATAAAATAGATAAAACCTAGGTACCTACCTCTACAAAACCTATATACGATACCTGGAAAACATTAAAAACTTTCCTCTCTCTTGCAAAAGCAATTTTTCCGCAAAGCTTTTATTTTCTCAAACATTATTTCCGTTTATTTTCCTCGCTTCCGCTTATGTTCTACAATATTCTGTTATAAAATGAAAGCGGAGAGAATTTATAACATACTTGGATGCAAAATGCAAGTCTTAAGGGAGGAATATCAAAATAATATGCAGTTTGTATTTTCTTTTCCGGCTGCAAATAAAGTAGGAATTTATAAGAAAAAACTTTTACGTGTCTATATTTCTTGCGTGTATTGAAAAATATTTCTTTCAATGAGGCTTTTTCAGGGAGCCAATTAAAAAAAATTGTTTAAAATAGGTTCAATAGATGTCGCTGTATGCTGTTAATATACACCAAAGAGCAAGTAAAATTTATGGTTTTTGTTGTCATTTCGTTGATGGTTGTTGACATTTGTATGTCATTTCAGATGAAAACGTTCCATTTCTTACATAAAATAATAATGGAATATTTTTAAACACATCGTTGTCTAACTTTTATATAAGTATTTTGTAAATTGATTACCAGAATAAATTAATTTTACCAAAAACTTGTCTCACTCATACTGAATATAAATAAAATTGCATTGTAAAGTTTATTTATCCGTTCACGTATTATGAAGAACTCGCTTATACAGGGGCAACATACGAGTACAACGCCATCTGTTGAGCATTTTTTACACCATTTTTTATTTTTTAATTCAGCTGTCAGAAAAAGCCTCATTCAATTTCAATTTCAAGGAGTCTTTATTTCACATATTATAAGTAGTTAACAATAAAATATGCTAGTGTACATGAAGTAGTTATAAACTAGATTCCTAGCATGTTTTGTCATGAAATACGTCATACGTTTAAAAGTTGTATTACCACTCATATAAAACTTTTAGCAATGCGTAAAGATATAAATAAATAATTATATGTAAATTGAGTTTGATGATTTTTTTTTCGTGAATTGAAAAATATTTCTTTTTTAGGTACAGACAAAAACGGAGGACACATAATATGCTCACATTTTCTTGTTCTCTCAAACATTGTGTGCTTACCTACTCGTGATGTTTTCCTTCATTCAACAGCGGTTGCGAATCTAAACTTTTTTTTTTTTAACTTGAACGGGTTTGCACTTGACCATAGTTTATCTGATAGCAAGTAAGGCTATGGCCTAAGATGGAGCGTGCCTACCCGATAAGAACCGATTCACTCTCGCTTTGAAGATCGCTGGATTATAGTGCGTGGGGAACAGAGAGCCAGGCAGGGAGTTCCACAACCTAGCGGTACGAACAATAAAGGTGGAACACACTTGATTTGTAATACAAGTCATTTTGGTGTGTTAGAACAAAAAGCAGGAAGAATATTTATTTCTAAAAAATACAAGATTTTTCAAAGCCTTTTTTACCCGTTCTAAGCAGAGCTAATGTTTTATTTCCTCGCTCGGCGTCATTACGGATATTACACTCGGTAATAAAAATCCAGTATTAACAGCAAGGTACATTGAAGCAACACTTTATAGCTAATTGTTATAAGTGCTCTCTTCTTTGTGTGTTGTTGTTTTTCTTCCTCTTTTTAACCGACTTCCAAAAAAAGGAGGGTTTTTTGATAGTTGATAATAATAAGTCAATAAATATTAAATGTGATTAACCATATTATGACGATTGTTGTAAATTGGCCAATGAAGAATGTATATCTGAATGCTCTGTAGGACACGTTATTTTTTTTTTGTAACTTAAAGACTCACGCCTGACTACACCTCGCCTGATGTTAACAACGTTGTGATCTACGATCTAGTGCGCTTGCCCAGAACAAAACCAGTTCACTCTCGACTTGAAGACCAAAAATCTGTGAAAAGGTTTGTGTCATCGGTGGAAGTACCTGGGCACCCACCACGATGTATCTGCACAAGAGAACTCCCCTAACGTACTGATATGTGGGGGTCACGACCCTCAGTCATGAGGAATACAGTTAAGGAGGAAGTTTAAATTGGGAAGCTATCGCTCTAGTGATCTCGTTTCGATGGGAAAAATAAGTCGAATTTTAAGTCTTCTTTTCATTCTTATCGAATGAGAGTGGCCAACTCTAATGTCGAGAGTTTATCAAGCCGCCCTAAAGGCCTCTAACATGGCTTAACAAGTCCCGTACTAGACAAACAGCCAGGACCTACAATTTAAAGTAGATTCTAGGTATATTCTAAGCTCTACGGAAGCGGATATTGCAAGTACGAGTACCTACGTGGGGGTGATACAGCAATATTTACGGTAAGCTACATTGGAACGGAAACTGGGAGATTTTATGGCTGGAGGTTTTTAGAATGCCCTAAGGGCTACTGACATGGCTTAACGACTGTACTGTGACAAACAAGGGAAGTTTCATTTTATTTTAATATATGAGTTTAGTATGTAGGTATCATTCATGTATTAATTTAGTTCATTAGTCATATTTATTCCATAATTTATGTATGTAACCTTTGTTCAAAAATATTATATTATAATGTTTAATGTATATTTTTATTAAAATAAACTTAAATAATTATTCTTCTTATCGAAATGAGTCTTACCTAACTCTAGTGCTAGGAGTTTTTAAGCCACTCTGAGGGCCTTTGACATGGCTTAATCTAAGTAAATATAAACAATTAGCATCTTTTATAAATAATAATATAGTTTATACCCTCGCGCGTAACAACAAACGTAAAATCAAAGTATTAAAACAACAAAGGAAAAGTTTGTATGAATTTCTAACAATTTGCCTTTATCTGGTGAAATGGTTAGACTATGTATGTTGTTCTCAACTTTGAAATTGGTTTTAGAAGTTGGGAGTGCTTTTGACTTATTCTGGCGCTTAGAATGTAAGTTCAGAATGAGAGTGGCTAACTCTGGTGTCAGGGAGTTTAAATCGATTTGCGATTGCCTCAATACAAAATACTATAGTGTGGCTCACTGGTTTCAGTGTCTGCTTTTCATCCAGACGCACCCTGGTTCGAATCCGGCCCTACACCAATGACTTGTATTTTCAAGTTGATTATGGATTTGCACTCGCTTATCGGTGAAGGAAAACATCGTGAGGAAACAGACATGTTTGAGAACCATAATATCTGAGGTGTCTCCCGTGCAAGGGCCTGGGCACCCACCACGATGTATCTGCCCAAGAGAACTCCCCTAACGAATTAATTCTGCGGGGGAGTCTCGACCCTTAGTCATGAGGAAATACGACTCAAAGAGAGGGAGAGAGAGAGAGAGAGAGAGAGAGAGAGAGAGATAATTATAGGATTGATAGCTGGATCCTGCGGTTTTACTCACTTATTACAACAAAAAATCTTTATGATTATGAATAATGATCTCGTTATAACGCCTAAAGAAAATAGTAAGCAATCGGGTAGAAGAAGCGTAGGTACATTAAGCAAGGCGTTATGGACAGTTATAATTATTATTTGAATTACTTATTTTAACATAACGTGGAGTTATTCCGTTTGTACAAACTATTGTCTATTGAAACTTAAAAACATGATTTACTGTGTGTACAATATTTCTAGTTTTTGCAGAAAATATTATGTTTACCTACGTACATTTCAAATTCAAGTTTGTGATAAGGTAAACATAGATAGATAGATTACACTTTATTAAAACACCAGCACAATACAGGAATTTACAAAAATATTATTAAAACTTAAGCCTAGTGTCTTAACTGGCGACCTTATCGCTAAAAGCGATCTCTTCCACGCAACCAATCTGGCAGGGATAAGACGCAAGTATAATGGTAGACGAGGTGTTTTAAATGTATGTGAAATTACATAAATACATAGGTATCATAAAATAAACATACATAAATAGCAAAATAAACAAATACACTAATACATACTTCAATACATATGATGATAAGTAATACTTAAATAAATATATGTCAAATAACGATAACTACAATAGCATATACTTACTTCCTTTCTATTCAACTTGAGAGGACAAATACAGTTTAAAAACTCTGTTTTTGAATATATCTAAAGATGGCGCTTTCCTCACGTCTAACGGTAAAGCATTCCACAATTGCACAGCTTGTATAGCAAAAGAACTGCCGTATGACACTTTGTTGTGCCTCGGAGTAAGGTTATATGACGATCGAAGGTGAAGCGAGTGACGGTCATGTGCGTAACAAAGACTCTGTTTTAAATAACGATAATAAAACTCGCACCAAACGGTTTGCTTCGACTTTCATCGTGCGAACAGCCAAACTGTGAAACTCCTTGCCCGAATCTCTATTCCCCTTGAACTATAATTTGTCGGTCTTCAAGGCGAGAGTAAACCGGTTTCTTCTAGGCAAGCGCGCTAGATCGTAGATCACAACGTTGCTTAACATCAGGCAAGTTGTAGCCAAGCGTGAGTCTATCTAAGGTAAAAAAAAAAAAAAAACACCATACATACTCGTAGGTACTCACATCAATTAGGTACCTTGAAAACAGGTGTATGGCAGATACATGTATGCTAAAGCCAAGATTAACAGTGTATGTTTATGATATTGAATTATTTTAACTAATACAAATATATAATATTAAAGCAATGCTCAACATATGTAATCAAACTCAAATGCTAATTAATTAATTTCAATAATTGTCACACTGGAAGAACCCTGGATACTGCAACACAGGGAATCCTAAAGCAGTAGACAGGACCCCAATTTGAATTTGAACTTGAATAATTTTGATACTTTTATATAATGTACAAATGATAACATGTTTTAGTGGAAATAAATAATTTTTATCTTTATCTTTATAATTTAGGTGCTTTTGTCTCAGTCTTGTACATATGTATAGGTATGTTAAAATACTATAAAAATGCCATTTAGAAATTGTAGAACAACAACTAATAAAAAATGGTAAAATATAAATGCAATACACCTCGTCTACCATTATACTTGCGTTTTACCCCTAGATCGTTCTTAGCGATAAGGTCGCCAGTTAAGACAAAACAAATTTCTGTATTGTGTTGGTGTTTTTAATAAAGTGTATATCTCTACGGACCTCCAAGATACAGGTTTTTGCCTAGTTTGGGGTCCAATGAAAACATGTGTAAATAGTTAAGCCTTAGTATTTAATCAATTTCCTCTTGAATTATTTCACATTTTATATTATTTATTAAAATTATTGAATTGATAGAAATGAAAATTGAATAGTTCTTACTTTATCTTTTGTTACTAAATTTTATGTCACAATTATAGCCTAAGGATTTTGTAAAATAAACGAATTTAGATTTTGATTTGATTTTGATCCTCCTATCTATCTATCTCTCACATAATAATCAAACTGTCAAAATGTTTCCAATAATGAGCAACGTTCGAAATTGAAGTTGACATTTTGATTGTTTGTATTTGATGTTTGAACAACAAGAACCGACTTTTTATTTTCTAAGTTCTAGACTAATATATGTATAAACCAAGTTTTTAATAAAACCCATAATAGCAAAAACCATATCTCACAGCCAGCTGTCTACTTTTGTCCACAGAAGACGGCGGCCACTGCCTGCCTGGCTTCTCCGGGAGGAAGCTGGGAGAGATCTGCAGCCGCGAGAACCAGTGCGATGCTGGGCTGGTCTGCGAGGAGGTAGTACCAGGTATGTACTCTTTAAAAAACGGTATGTACATACATAGGTATACCTATATATGTATGTAGGAGTGGGTCGTCCGGTCACGAGATGGGTCGACGACATCGTCAAAGTCGAGGGCCAACCTGGATGAGATCTGCACAAGATTGACGCAGGTGGCACATACAAAGGGAGGCCTTTACCCAGCAGTGGGATCCCAAGGGCTGTGGATGATGATGATGATAGGTAAGTATCCAAATTTGAAAAATTTTCTTTCGAAAATTAAAGTCGCCAGTCTAAACTGACATTGATTCATTTCAATCAATGTTCATAAGTATAAATTTCAATTGGTTAAAAATGTACATTTACCCTGTTTAAAAGGGAATAAGAACTCAAGCTAAAACAACATTTTCTTATTTCCAACTAGCCCGAGCGCATTTTCATACAATGTGTTTTGAAATAATATTTAAAATATAATGAATAAATTATTGCCACATTTTGCATATTTAAATTTAAAGGGATTGAATACTGATTAGAGTCAGGGGGATTTAATGCAGAAGTCAAGTGAAGCGTAAAAATTGATCATAGTTTATTAAGTAATTAAGTAAGTGATTTTGTAGTAATAGAAATAACGGCTATTTTATTTTACTTATTTTATGATTAGAGTTAGGTCAAAATTTAAAAAAGGCAATGTATATTAAATTTTCTTTCGTATAGGAGAAATGCACGTCTGCCGTCCCCCGACCTCCGGCCACAAACAATACAATGAGGACTGCAACACTAGCAGCGAGTGTGATGTCACCCGCTCGCTGTGCTGCATCATGCAGCGCCGGCACCGACAGAAGCCGAGGAAGGTAAGTAACACACAATACTACTAAACCATCCTTATGCTAAAACTGAATCTTGGTATTAAAGTAGTATCCATTTATTGAGACACGAAACAACAAGGAAAAAGGGACACAATAAAATCGAAAGATAGAATTACATATATACACATAATACATAGCTAAAAAAAATTAAGGTATTAATTTAAAACATCTACTAAAATTAAACAATACTATACATACTACTTCTAACGTAAATAATCTTTATGAATAACTAATGTCAAATTAACTAAATAACCCGCCCTTTATCGTTCCCGGTGCAAATGTGCCCATCAAGCTCGCTGCGTTTCCGCGCTGGATGGCAATAGATAGCCGTTGCACCAGAAACGATCCAGAGCGGGAGTCACCGGTCGTAACTCTAAGCTTCTGCCCAATTTCCCCGATGAAAGTCTTCGCAACCTTACTCCAACAGCCCATCGTTTCCACTGCCAGGGGAACAAAGATGTATTGCGACTCCAGGGCAGCATACTCTACTCATACTCTTCTATTACCTTAGAAACTTCATATAATCATAAAAATAACAATTTCATCTTTTTTGTCAATGGGTAATTTTGTACTTTTTTCATAGGTAAATGTTACATACTATAATACTTATTTATGTAAGACCGATAAACTAAAAAAAAATTATTAAACCAGTGATTAGAGGAATAATTAATTTGAATTGTTTAAAATCATACTACATATTCATACACAAGATACACTTTTAGTTGGCATTAAATATGATTTTTAGCTAAATTATTTCTCAATAAAACTAAAATTATTTTAAGATTATATAAATAAATATTTCAGGATATATCACACAGCGCCATCTAGCCCCATACTAAACTTACGCTTGTATCATGGATTTTTAATTGTTTTTCGACGTTTATTTTATTTAGTTGTATTAACCGGCTAGCACTTACGTCAAAAACCTCAGATTTCCGAAACTTGTCGAGCTAATTTTTCGACGTAATTTTTGACGTAAGTGCTAGCCGGTTAATACAACTAAATTTTATCATGCCTTACGGGAACTATAATACAGTTTATTTTATTTATCAATATAAAATTCGCTTTGCTTAATCAAACCTACAAAAGTTTTCCTATTAATATTACAGAAATATAAAAGTTCTTTCAAAGTAGACATTAAGGAAATCACAAAAGAGGCTTTGACGTGAAACGTGTATTGAATATTTAAGTTCGGGACAAAGCTTTCAAAAAAGGTTTGTATTTACAAAGAGCGAACTAAGAAAGAGAAATGACAAGACATAAAAATATACCTTTTAGCCGAATTCTGTAAGGACAGGTCCTTTATTTTAATTTAAACTAACTTTTGCACGCGTATTTGCGTGGATTTTCCTCTTGAATCAGTCTATCCATTAAATAAAACTGCATCAAATTCCGTTATGTAGTTAAAGCAAACATACAGACAGACGCGCCAAGCAACTTTGCTTTATACTAAGTGTTAAGTGATATGGTTTTGAGGTAGCTTTTTATCGAATGGAAAAGTTTTAAATTCATCAAAACCTGTTAATTCATTTAAAAAATCTTTGAACAAACATGAAATTTCGTGTTTATATATGGGGGCCTAAAAAACATTTTATATAAGTTTTAGATAATTCTAATATAACACGCATACTCCACCCTGGACCACAGGGTTTACTTGTTAGTGTTCAAAATTTGACTCTGTAATAGTATAAAAAAAAAACATTATAAAATATTAAATTTACTTTTTTTTTACACTAAATAGGCTTACGTTTGACTATATCCTGCCTGATGTTAAGCACCGCTATAGTCTAACTAAGATGTAGCACGCTTGCCTATTTACTCTACTAGATTTGAAGACCCCTGGGTTATAATTAACTGGGAACACTAATTACTTCGATCTTTCCAATTTTGCCTAGTAAAAACTCAAATATAATTCGTTTACTTTCTCTCCATCTTGGTTCATTAGATTTTTATCAAAAAGAAACGATGGAAAAACGGCTTTTATTACATTAATGAATTTGTTAGTAGCTTTTCTAAAGAAAGCTTGGAAAGAAGGTTAAATAAAGGTTTTCGTTTTTTATTTGCCTTTGGATTTGCAAGAAATGAGAAAAGGCAATAAGTGGATTACGTTAGAGCAGGCTATGTAATTACATACCATTTGTTGTTTAGTAAGACTTCGTTTTATTAAAAGACATGCTAAACATGTTCTATTTTACATAAAACTAAAAGCAAATTTTGTTTTCGTAAAAAATATTTTAGTGAAAAGTATAAAACTATATTGTAGATTTTTCACGAGTCTAGCCCATTTTTGGATCGTTAATTCAAAAGTTAATTCAAACATAATCTTTTTTACGTTTGGGATCTTGTTTAAAGGTAGGTTGAGCAAGACCCCAGTTTTTCAGAAGTTTACATGCAGTTTTTGTTTTTATTCTTAACTCTAAGGGTAAATAACTTACATATAAGAACAACACAAAATGGTAAAAGATAAATTTGTGTCTTCCGTGTAAGTGTACCTAGCTATTTATCACGATATATTTACTTGCCCAAGAAAACATTTCCATTTATTATATTCTGCTTGGTCAGTCACCCATAGTCAATCCTAATACTTAATAATTGATTAGTAGATATTTTTAATACACCTATACCGGTTCAACAACACATCTCCCATTAACTTTATTTTACCTTTTTTTTCTACAAATATTTTTTTCTTCCCCAGAGCTGCGGTTACTTCAAAGAGCCTTTAATCTGCATTGGACCGGTAGCCACCGACCAAGTACGCGAGTACGTACAACACACGGCCGGGGAGAAACGTATCGGAGTTTACAGACTGCATTAAAAGAGTCACGGAGCGTGGAGTGAGCAGGGGGTAATGGGTTAAAACCACATGGTATTTTTTTTTAAGATATTAATTATTTAACACACTTTCTTACATGAAATTTTAATACATCTCATGCAATATGCTGCTAATAATATCGAAATAAATTAACTTGGTAATTAACATGTTAATTTATTACGTTAATTACTTTCCACTGACGGTAGTTTAATTAAAGTGTTTGGGTTAATTGTGTGCTACATGACTTTCAAAATATACTAAACAATTACCGATTTACTTGTAATTATATTATGAATTAAAGAACTCTTCTGCTCATTCCACGCAATGATAGAACATATTTTGAGTTTTTTTTACAAATAAAAAATATTATTCTAACTTTTTAAATTTCTATATATATTTTATATATATTTATATTTCAGCTTATCCTCGATTTTTTAACTAACTTTCATTGATTATGAGAGTGGAGTAATAATTTTTATTTGTAAATTAAAAGTATTACGAGTTTCTCAATCTTCTCCACCCTAATCGAGCCCAAACCTACTGAAATAATATAAAGTTTGAGAAACTCGTAGTAATTAAAAAATTGTTGATAATCTTTTTGAAATTACGACATTTGTTACCTACGTACAATAATATAATAATTTCACAAAAGGTATATAGATTTATATTTTTATCTCTCACGTAAAAATAATTATGTTTTTTAGTGAATAGCTTTATTGGTGATTATTTTAACGTTTAAGGCTCTTAATCATATACGAAAAAAAAAGGTCGCTGAAAAACTTTCTACCAATATAGCCGACTGAAAATGTTGTTATTAATTCAATGGTGTCATATTGGTCGGTTTTGATTGGTGGATTTTCTTTCTGGTGAAAAATATTGGTCGTATTTAGATTTACAAAACTTTTTTATATTATTTTAATTAAATTAATGTGTTGTTTTTCTGCTTATGATGGAGTAATTTCAAAAAGAGTAAGGTAATCAATGAAGACAAAATCAAAAAAGCTTTGAACAACGGAAAAACGACATGCAACATTTTATTTCATAAAAAGCTTACGAAAATGACAAAAATATTAAAAATAGACACAAATAATTTTATTTTCATTTCGAAATATCGATGTGTAGTATTAGATTATAGAATAAAACTAATTAAATGTTTACTAAACAATTATTGATGTTATACTCGTAGATAGATAGTCATTTAAGCGGCTAAGGAGTCGCGTCTTATTGCAATCTAAATGTGTTTTTAATCCTTAATTAATTAGATGTAATATTAATTATAATTACTGAAACAAATACATATCCTACTGGCTGAGGCATTTATATTAGAGTTAAAAAAAATCGATGTTATATTTAAAAAAAAGCATATCATATTTAGATATAACTTCTAGATTAAGTGTAAGTAATTAAATTGCTTTTTCCTTACTATTTTAGAAGTCAAACTATAATAGGTGCCTAGGTAAAAATATGAAACATATCATTAAATTTAAACTATATATTTCTTTTTATATAGCTGTAATAAAAATCACATTTTTAACGACATATCACAATTTTTCAAGTCAGTTAAAAGTTTATACCTATTATAGTGAGAGTAAAATGTAGCCTAAGGTAAGTAATCGTCTACCTATTTTCTGAACATTTAAAAGATATATTTTACGCCAAAGATTCTTTCTATAAGCTGTTAAAGATATAAAATATCTTCTCTCGAGTTTTGTATTGCTTTTACATTTTGTTTAAAGTTTTTGACGAGAAGGCCTAAATATAGCGGCTTTGGTTTTCTGAAATTTACGTAAAAATATGAATGTTATTAGATGTCACATAAGGTACTGTTGTATGTAACTTGTGAATTAACATACTATGTGTTACATTATATAAATTATGTCAGCAATGTCGTTTTCATTTCAAACCCTTCCTTAGTTGAAATGATTTTATTTTCCTTTTTAGTAGTTCCTACAGAATAAATATTGTTAATTAAATTCAAAACAACAAAAATTAATAGTAGGTAACACTTACAAATAAAAATTAACTAGAACTGAAAAGATATTAGGTTTTTTTCAGGCGTTAGGATTGTAATGATTTTTCTACAAATGGAATTGAAGTCATCATCATAAAAATTTTGAGCTGGGCATAAGATTCTATATTGTGTGGTATAAACCTTCTTTGTTTTTTACATGAGATAGGATCACGCTTGACTACAACATGCCTGATGTTAAGCAAAGCAACGTTATAATATGTATACGTTCTAGCGCGCTTGCCTTTTTTTTTCCTTGGAGGAAATGCATTTACGCATCCCCGCACTCTCCCCGGGGGGAGCAGCGGGGTATGTCGGGCTCAGAGCTAATGGGACTCCACTACCGACTAAAACCTACCACGATGTCCCTTCACCACGGCAAGGACGGGTTTCGCGGGCAAGCGAGCAATACTCCTCCGCAATTCCCGTCCCAACCGCAGTCCACTGTCCAGGTGAACCCGCCTCAGGAGGACACCCTCCCTCTTGCTGCGTGAGTCGATGCCCAGGGACATCCGGGCATCGACTCCTCGGGAGGCCCTTATCTTTGCTAGGGGGTATGGGATGCCCCCGCATCCCACGCCCCAGGGTCTCCTAGTGGAGACGGAGCCCGAGTGCGAGCGGCTCGCCTCCGTGTCCGTCTTCTGCGGATCGGATGAGCGGCAGGATTCACCTCCCGCTCCCGCTCCTCGGCCTCCCTTTGCGACTAGCGTGCTTGCCTAGAAGAAACCGGTTTACTCTCGACTTGAAAACCGACAAATTATAGTTCAAGGGTTTTTTCTATCTTGTCCAACCGCCATAGGTCTTACCAAATCCTGAGGGCCTCTGACATGGCTTACGAATGCCATATGATACATCAAGGACCTATAATATTGCGTGTCATCCCACCCACGGGAGCGCCCAAATGCCCAAACATAGAATATAATATAAGGACAAAACTATGTAACTCTACGATAAAAAATGAATAACTTTTTTATGCCACTTGGCAGGGGTTCTGCCGTGCCCCAAATATTGTTTTCGAATTATGCTAGAGTAATAATATTAGTTTTATTCCGTGCATAGTGTCAATGAACTTAGAACAACATTTTCCCGCACAGTATACAGAAGTCTCAGATAGGTGTTAATTTATACGAAAAACACATAGAATGTGATAAATTCACTATAATTATCATGCAGAGTAAGTGGTTACGTATTTATTTCTGCAATGGAAGCAAAATAGCTGCAATATATGTATTTTTTATTGTAATAATAATTAATTGCCTGAGTAGTACATCATGGATATAGTGAGATATACATAAAGACTTTTTATTGAAATGTAGATCTAAATCTAGATATTTTATTTTATGTGAGATATATTTGCTGTAAAGTGTTAAAAAGACATAAAATACACTAGTGGGTGCTCGCGGATTCGCTCGCATTAAGAAGTAAAATTTGCATCCCCTATTTCACCCCTTTAAAAGCGACATTTCCAAAAATCCTTTCTTAGCGGATGCCTACGTCATAACATCTGCCTGCATGCCAAATTTCAGCCCAATCCGTCCATTGGTTTGGGCTGTGCGTTGATAGATCACTATATCAGTCAGTCAGTCACCTTATATAGATTTCGAAGTGGAATAAAAGAATATATTCAGTCTATTGTTTTAATATTGCTTTTCCAGTCAGTTTTTCCGTAGTTATTCAATCTTCCTTATTCCCTAACCGAAGAAAGGCGGTGGCGGCGGCGGGGGGCCGAAGAATGGCGGTGGGGGCGGGGGGTAGAAGCCTCCACCGTAGCCGTATCCATAGCCGAAGCCGCCAAAGCCTCCAGGGCCTCCGAAGCCAGGGCCCCAACCACCTATCCAGTGGGTGCTGATGCTCTGAAGAAAAGAGGGTAGGTGTATTTTTTTTTAACAAGCATTACAATATATTTCGATAAAAATATACCGTTTTATTACTAAACGCGGTTCAAATATTAGTCTTAGACTTTGGAAATAAAAAGTTGGTTCTTGTAGTTTAAATATCACACACAAACTAAAAAAATGTCAACTTCAAATTAGAACTTTGATTTATCAATGGTAACATACTGCATATTTTCAAAGTTTTGGACTAATAGTTAATCCACTATTTGAAATAGGGATTAACTATTTTGTTAGGAATTTTAATAAGTTGTATAGGGTAAGGTATGAAATTTTCATAATTTTAATTTAAAAAAATTGGGTTAGTTTTAAAATTGGTTTAATGAATTTCCCAATCCATCTTTATTATGTTTTTTAACTTTACAATAATTATTTTTATGCTTCAAATCATAATTAATACTAACGGAACTGAAAACTCTTTTTTTACAACAATACACGAGCTTTCCAGACTTATACCATATTTTAAATTTTAAAATACTTAAAGTAGGTACATACCTGAATAAAAGCCAAAAGTGTTACTAAGAGCACGAATATTCTTAGCGCAGTCATTTTCCAATAAAAAATACCTATAAACTATTCCCAAAAAATAATAGTTATAATTCTTCTCTAGCTTGTTTTAAACTGATTCACATCACAAAGAACACCAATTTATATATCAGTCTCCTAATTTACTAGCATTTACAAGGTGACATTTTAACTATATAATGTTAAGCAAAGGTCGCTGCGGTAAGTCCATGGATGGGTGAGCAAAAAGTGGCATTCTATTTTGGGCGCTTCCGTGGGTCGGATGACACAATTTTAAGTCCTTACTGTTTGTGTAGTCGCTAAGCCATGTCAGAGGCCCTTAGGGCGACTAGATAAACTCTCGATACTAGAGTTCGCCGCTCTTATTCGATGAGAAGATGGCAAGACAAACGTAAGCCTATTCTGTGTTAAAAAAAACTATACTGTCACTCACTAAATCCACAATTTCTTTTGTAACCAACTTCAAAAACAGAGAGAGGATCTCAATAAGACCGTATATTTTTTTTATAATAAAGTGTTTTACGATATGTGGGGCAAACAGTTTTTCACTAACTTACCTAAAATTAGGTATATTTATTTTTTTATTTTTTTATTTCATAAGCCTAAAAAACTTACGTACAAACTAAGACCTAATCCATTTTCAATTCAAAAATTCACATAACATTAACATAATATCAATCTATTTTAAACACAAATATGATTGGAACGCTATATTTGCTATACATCTTATTCTGATGTACCTACTCTTCTAAAAGTCATTTTGTATGTATCTCACTTCAATTCATCACAAAATTTAGGCTTTAATACAAAAGAATAAAGTTCGAAATAAACTGTATTCTTACATAAGGAATCAAAACACTGGGTATTTCTTGTTTATTTAGTAAATGTATGAGAATTAGCTAAACAATGATGATATGTCAAACACTTTAGTTTCAATCACCTTTGAGTAATATATAGGTATAAGTAATATAATGTATTGTGTAGGTGTTTATTTGACTAGATGACGCTTTTCGGGTTTTATTAGGTTTTTTACCGACACTAGGTATTTATATTATTTTATCTATGTTTATAACTCAGACTGTTAGAAGTAATTCCGTGCGATAAGAGACATTTTAGAATCAAATGACTTCTCTGTTAGTTTAGTTGGTAGTGGCTCTGCCTTCTAATCTGGGGGTGCGGAATCCATTCTTGCATAACACAAGTAATTATTAGTGTTAAAAATTTGTATTTACTTGGGTTGAGTCTGGTCGTTTCTATGTATAATAATTATGTATTTACAAAAGAAAAGTATACATTCATTATATCCGTTATCTAGTAACCATGATACAAGCGTAAGCTTAGTTTAGGGCTAGATAGCGTTGTGTGATATGTCCTGAAATATTGATTTATATATTTAAATTTGAAACCAAAATAATCAGTTTTTTTTTTTACGTGTGATAGGTTTACGTTTGACTACAGCCTGCCTGATGTTAAGCATTGCTGCAGCCTAGGGTGTAACACGTTTACCTAGAAGATACCTATTAACTCTAGATTTGAAAACCCCTGGATTGTAGTTCGCAGGAAACACAGCTTCTGGTAAAGTGTTCCAGAGCTTTGCCGTCCGTACAATAAACGTAGAAGCAAAGCGCTGCGTTCGACACTTCGGCACTTCCACCATAAAACGATGTCTACCTGCGGACTTTCTGCTTGTTCGGTTATAAAAGGGAGCTGAGGGAATCAGTTTATGTAGCTCCTCTGCACTCTCTCCGAAATGTATTCGATAAAACACCGACAGACTGGCCACCTTGCGGCGATGTTCCAAACTTTGAAGTATTGCCTTCTTAATGGTGGTTTTATCTACTAACCTCTTAGCTCGCGTTTCAATCGAATCCAACGCCTCTAGCTGGTATTTTGCTGATCCATCCCAAAGATGCGAGCAGTACTCCATGCACGACCGAACTTGTGCTTTATACAAGGTAAGCAACTGTTCCGGATGGAAGTACCGACGCACCTTCGAGAGGATACCAAGCTTTTTGGCAGCCAATTGAGCCTTTGACTCAATATAGGACCCAAAATTATAAGTATATATTATAAGTTATTAATCAACATAATTCAAATGTGCCCAAAAGGAATTTCAGTTTTAGCCACCCATCCCAGGAATAAATACGTTGAGAGTTATAGTTGTTTCAATTGATATTTCTTATATTTTATCTATGTTAGCCTGTCAACATGGTTTCTTAACAAGAATGATTTTTTTCGGGTTCAAATCTAAATTGTCTCTGTAGAACTATTTTTGAACCTCTGAAATAAACTAAACACTTAAAATCTAAATATCTTTACCTTATAAAGAAAATATCATACATCGGTTTTTTTTTAACTTGAACGGGTTTTCACTTGACCATAGTTTGCCTGATAGCAAGCAAAGGCTATGGCCTAAGATGGAGCGTGCTTACCCGATAAGAACCGATACACTCTCGCTTTGAAGATCGCTGGTTCTTACCTAACAGGCATACAAATAGATATTTATCATAGACATTGAATCAGAAGCATTTGACATCGGCATTCTAATTTGTGGTACGAATACGCAACTGTGAGGGAATCACCTATTCCATACAAAATGATAAACAAATCAGGAGTAATGTTTCATCTATACTATACTTATACTTATATATATATAATATTATACAGCTGAAGAGTTTGTTTGTTTGTTTGAACGCGCTAATCTCAGGAACTACTGGTGCGAAGTGAAAAAATATTTTTGTGTTGAATAGACCATTTATCGAGGAAGGCTTTAGGCTATATAACATCACGCTGCAACTAATAGGAGCGAAGAAACATTGGAAAATGTGAAAAAAAAAAACGGGGAAAATTATTCACCTTTGAGGGCTTCGGGTTGCGAAAACGGTTCAAGTCGTGGGTAACAGCTATAAATTTATAAAGCTGAAGAGGTTGTTTGCAAAAATAAATATGATGCCCAAAATAACTACTCCACGCGGACGAAGTCGCTAGCACAGCTAGTGTATTTATAAAATCGTTTCTCTCTTAACCTCTTGAGTCGTACTTCCTCATAACTGAGGGTCGTGACTCCCCCGCAGAATCTGTTTGTTCTCTTTCTCTTGTGCAGATACATCGTGGTGGGCGCCCAGGTCCTTCCACGGAAGACACATGTCCTCGGATATTGTGGTCCTCAAACATATCGGTTTCCTCACGATGATTTCCTTCACTGCTAAGCGAGGACAAAGCAACATATGACTGGAAAACTTTACCAAATTATTGGTGGGGCTGGGATTGGGTAAAGCGTAAGCAAGTAAGCATCCCACAGTTGCTTTATAAAATTACCTAATGAAAACAAAAAAAAACTAAGGTAAGAAAGTTCGTATGAGAATGACCTACTCTGGTGTCAGAGTTTTCAAACTGCCCTTAGGGCTTTTGACATGGCTAAACGACTGCCGTATTATCTATACTAATATTATAAAGCTGCAGAGTTTGTTTGTTTGAACGCGCTAATCTCAGGAACTACTGGTGTGAATTGAAAAATTATTTTTAAGTTGAATAGACCATTTATCGAGGAAGGCTTTAGGCTATATAACATCACGCTGCAACTAATAGGAGCGAAGAAATAATAGAAAATGTGGAAAAAAACAGGGAAAATTATTCATCTTGAAGGGCTTCCGTTGCGTGCGCTGCGAAATCGGTTCAAGATATCAAAAAAATGTGTAGGAAAGAATTATTCCTCTTGCAATGATCTAACAAAATGTCCGAAACAGTATATGTCTATCTTATATGGTTAACTATTCCACGAGGACGAAGTCGCGCGCACCAGCTAGTATAATAATAAACAGACAATCAAGCTTTACAATTCCTTATAATTTCAATTCTGTAAAGCCATAAATGAATGTGGTTAATGTGATTTCAAATTTGACTTTGATCTTTTCAGGGCACTGAAATAAAAGCTTATTTTTTCTATTATTATTTTATTTTTAAGATTTGATTCCAAATCTAAAAATTTGAATTAGATAGAAACTTAAGATAAGAGATTACATTCTTACTTTACACGTTTAACATCAAGCTGTAAAATATAAGCCTATTTTCCGTAAAAACTAGGCTTAACTTTAGCCCTAAAAGCTATGTCTATAAAAACTAATACCTAGTCAGCATATTAACTGCCTGGGCCAAATCCGCAGAAATCCACGAAAACACTTCCTTGAATCTTTTAGCAAAAACAGGTCGTACTACAAAATCCTCTGGCTACCTCTAAAGCCTCAACTAAACCTTTCATATATTAAAAACATGATACGGAAAAATCACCTTTAAATATTCTGTATCAAAGTTGTATTTCAGTTGAATTGAATCCTCGATATGCTCTTCAGAATGATACGCCAAAATCACCTGTATTTACTAATGTATAAGGTTGTAATTTAAGTGTGTTCAGGTGAATACAAAATAGATATAGTTGGGTCAAGAACAGAACTGACGTCATCAGGATAGAATAGTGTTGGGACAGATCTTATCTAAACTTTTAACGATAATTTGAATAGACCGCAATAGTTTGGCTGGTTCTCGAGATAAAATCTAAAACGTCGCTTTTAAGTGGGGTTGGTTATAATAAAGATTAAACTATGTATTGTGGGGTCTTGGAATTAGGGTGAGTGACAATTTTGTGGTCTAGAATTGCTATTTTTTTACGTAGGCGTTTATCGCATTATATCTAACCATGTCTTAATTCTATTATTCAACACAACACTTTTGTTAAATATACATAGTGTAGTAACAACACTATTGCTTACAATCACGCTAATTGTGTGTTATATGCAATGACACTAACCAAGCAGTTCAGCTTTGGTAACCTAAAACGCAAAACACTGTTCATTTTATTACATCGACAGACATCCATTATCACCCACTACTGATCATAGGCCTATTTTCTAGTACGCCAGTCGTCCCGTTCCTGCGCAGTATGCTCCCTGCGGTTTCTCTTATCTCGTCAACCAACCGCATTGGTAGACGACCTCTATTTGTAATGCCTGTCATGGGTTCTTTTTTTGTTTTTACTCGTAATAGGCCAACGTTTTACTACAGCCTACCTGATGTTAAGCACGAGATGTTAAGAGAAACCTATTTACTCTGGATTTGAGATTCTGGGTACTCAGGACGTTAATGTTTTGGTCCACCTGCCGTCATTCGGCTAGATGGCGCTGTGTGCAATGTCCTGGAATATTTATTATTTATTATTATTTATTCTGCCTCGCCGCGTGCCTATAGTTAGTGATCAACAGAGTTTTGACAAAAGTATCGATATCGATAAACTATCAGTATCAGCCCATCCCTAAACCGAGTACCTACGTACCATAGAGTATTGCGTTACCACAACCAACTAAACGCTTTAATTTCATCGATACGTAATCAGTATGTTAAAAAAAGTATCGATATCGATAAACTAATCAACCCATCCCTAAATTGAGTACCTGCGTGCATAGAGTACTGCGTGCAGTGCGCAGCTTGCATCGATGTTTCGGTTTACTTTACGTCACTGGTCCCTGGATGCTGCAGTATACATAATTTACAACTTGTAAGTAAGGGTTATATGTAGATATATGTTCAGATGTATTCCACAGAGTGATCTATCAACGCACAGCCCAAACCACTGGACGGATCGGGCTGAAATTTTGCATGCAGGTAGATGTTATAACGTGAACATACAAATGAACGGTTTTTAGGATAGGTATATTTTTTTCCAAGTTGAAACATGTAAATATGTTCATATTATAGAAACTCACAAAGCTTAACTCACCTGCTTGCGTAATTAAACTGATACTCAACATAAAATATGCAGAAGGCAAAAAAAAACATAATTCGAAACGCCTGGTAAAATTTTTATAGCAACGGTAATTTCTGGTATTGCTATGGGTTTAATTTTTAAGCTCCATAGAATTGATTTGTCGAAACAGAAACTCCACAATAGTTTTCATTAAGTTTTTAATTAAAACAGTCTTTCAGTAGGTAACTTAATAATAATGACTTATTAAGAATCTCTCTTGAGTCGTATTTCCTCATGACTGAGTTTCGTGACCCCCCCCGCAGAATTAATTCGTTAGGGGAGTTCTCTTGGACAGATACATCGTGGTGGGCGGCCAGGTCCTTCCACGGACACGGAATCAGAATGCCTCTACACAATTATTATATGTAAATAATATGTTGTATGTGATCAAAAAGTGTTCACTCGATTACAATCTAAGTCGCCTTAATCACATACATTTGATCGAAACACTCAGATGTCAAACTTATATCTCCCCATTTTGTGTTATGTGTTACAATAGATAAAAAAGGTTGTCATTAAGCTGTAGGCGTCATGTCATCTCCTGGATTCAGCCCCCAAAGTGCGGGGAATAAAATACATGGATACTAAACATGGTAAGTAAGTGTTTCTACGAGCAATTTTGATGCTGTTTTTTTAGAATAAAATCAAATCGTCACTTAGCCTAGTTACAGAAAAATGTGCTTACTTAGTATAAAAGAATGTTGAGCATCATCCTAATGGAACCCACTGCAAGGTGTAGGCCTCCTCCCTCTTACGTCAGTAGTCCCTGTCTTGCGCTGTTCTGACCCAGTTGTTTCCTTCTAACATTCTAATATCTTCCATCTTCTTCTTCAACTTTCTAACATTTACAGTTACTTAGTAACATTTTTAATGATATGGTTGTCATACGAGTATTACATAAAATGTATTTTTTGGCTTAAAGTGTGTAACTCCCATATTTTTTTTTAAAAGGCGATTGTTTATTGTTTGTTTTTTTCGCGTGATTCCGTTGTTTGTTTTTGAACTAATATGATGAAAGAAGAAGGAAAACGTTAATAGCTATTGATAATATGTTCTCACCAATACAATGAATGCCACATTATTTTTTCACGGAGCGCAAGTTAAACAAATAATTCTGAGCTACTGCCCCATGTTAATACCAATGATAAAAAAAAAAAAAACAAAAAAAAATAATTTCTTTTATGCTATTAAAACAAAATTTTGTTGGTATTTACATAACTTTTTATAAAATGTGTCACTTGTGTTTTTAAATTACTTTAAATTTGTAATTAAGTAGGTACTTGTGTTGAGTCTGATTGTTACAATGTAAGTTCATATGTTTATATGTTTTTATTGTTTATTTATTTATTATATCCGTTATCTAGTACCCACGACACAAGCGTCTGCTTAGTGTGGGGCTAGATGGCGCTTGTGCAACGTCCCGGAATATATATTTATTTATATTAAGTTTTTTTACAAACCCAAAAAATAAAACCTACAAATCGTCCGTGCAAACCCCGCCTAAAGTACACGTACGTGTTATTTTTAAGGCAGACATCAACGTTTTTGCTTCTCACTTCGTATCTCGCCGCAATCACGGCTTTCGGAGAAAAACTGAGATATCCTTACACAAGAACTGTTTACAGTAAGCTACTTATAAATATAAATAAATAATAAATAAATAAATATTCCGGGACATCGCACACAGCGCCATCTAGCCCCACACTAAGCTAACGCTTGTGTCGTGGGTACTAGATAACGGATATAATACTTATATAGGTACTTTCTTTTGTAAATACATACTTATTATACATACAAACGATCAGACTCAACAGTAGTGACAAATATTAAAATTCATAATAACTTGTGTTAAGCGGGAATCGAACCCACGACCCTTTGATTAGAAGGCAGTCCTACTACCAACTAAGCTATCAAGCCAGTCAATATAGGTATAATAGGATGTATCTAATCATGGTCGAAACTTCAATTTCACGTTGGCTTAGCCCGAAAGTAAGTATCGGACAGTATAATTATATTATGTACATGACTTTAATCTGATTGGAATACTTAATATTAATATGTACGTTCTGTCAGTTTATTTTTGCAGGATTTTATTTTTACGATCATTGTCGTATAACCCTTTTGGATTTGAAACAAGGAAACGAAGATCTTACAATTCAATGTTTGTCTTTTTTTGAAAGATCATAGAAGAAAAGAAGAAATAATGACAAAGAGCATACATTTTTGACAATCAAATTCATTTATTCTAATTAGCACCGTTCACGATTTACACTAATGATAACATAGAAATAAATTTAATAATACAAACAAATGGATATAATGGATTACAGCACAATACATCTAAGACAATCTACTGGCCTTTTTCTGGCTCAACGTATCAGCATTGCCATCCAGCGTGGTAATGCGGCCAGTATGCTGGGCACACTGCCCTCTGGTAGTGGGCTGGAGCACTTAAGGCGTGATTAAACGACGCGGGCTAGCCCGATCCTACGCGAGCCGAGCCGTCCGTGGAGATGCGGCTCGGCTAAATACGGACGCAAGCCTGCTCGTTTAAACGACGCGGGGTAGCACGATCCTACGCCAGCCGAGCCGTCCGTGGCGGCTACACATCGCGCTGTCTTCCTTCGTCGCGCGCTCTGTGACATCTGTTTAGACGGCGCGTATTAACAGAAGCCGAGCCGCAGATGGCGCGCGCGCCTTTGATCTGTGTCGAAAAAACCGACAAGTGATGGATCGTGCGAACTTTGCCGAGCCGCGCCGAGCGCAGTTGTTTACACAGCGCGTGGCGCGGCAAACCACGAGCGGAGCCAGGCTCGGCTCGCGTGTTTGCGCGCCGTTTAAACGCCGCTTTAGATTATCTTTAGGCTTTTCTAAAGATTTTCTAAGTGCCCCTTTTTTGTAGCAGTTAGAAATAATATGTTTGGTTTTACTTTTCACAAAACAATACATCTTACACCCAAGAAAGACCGCTTAATGTGTACAGGGCATAGGAACTCATATGTAAACACATTTTGAGTGCAATCTTGATATACAGATACACAGAAATATCTACTTTACTTCTTAAAACATAAGTACTATACTTTCAAATCTATCAAAGGGTTTCTTACTCCTTTATTAAAGATATGGTCCTAAACCTGGTTTGCGCTACTCAAAAATATTTTTTAACTCGATTAAAATAAGGTCTGTTTTCAAATGACCGTATATCAGCTAAGGCATTATATTTGAATCTCAAAATTCTTACACTCTATTTTGAATGGTATATGAAAGTAGTTAAGGTTGGTTTTGGCATGAGGAGTTGGGTAAGTTATGATGTTTGAGTTGTAATTAAGAATGCAGCCTTCAAGTTAAGGTTCTCACTTCACAGTAGAGATTGTAAAGGTGCGAGTGTATTGGTGGGATACGATTGTGTTTTCTAAATAAGATTTAGTAAAAAAAAATCTGTTTTTTTTGAGACGATATATATTATGCTATATATATGTCAATAAAAAGGCTATTAACTCCGAGGCCATCTAAGAAAAGACACAATTAAATTCGAGCTATATTATAAGAAATGAGCGTTTTTGTCACCAAAACTACAATACCATCAAATTTATTTAAGTACTTCATTTTCTAGTAGCAAGCTCTTTGTTCCAATATCTACTTACAATATTGAGATACAAAACTATATCACTAAATTCCTTAGTTTTAAAGTCATACTATTCAACAGTTGGTATAAAAATGCAGCAGAAAGAATATAATGATATTTACGATGCAGAAAGAAAACAGACAATGAATTTTTTGAAAATATGACAAAGATCGATAAGATAGGAAAAAATATACTTAAATAAGTAAAAGTTTGATTAAAAAATCGTTAAAAATTATACACTATAGTATCTCTCGTAAATATATTGCATTCTAGATAGGCGTGTTACACCCTAGGCTGCAGCAATCAGTTAACATTGGGTGAGCTGTAAATTAGACGCAAACCCGTTAAAAAAAATCGGTATATGTATTGATAGTTTAAAACATCAATGAAAATGTTATATGCCCTCATCCTAAAGGAACCTGCGTGTACGCAGCCTTTCCACATCAAAATACATCGCACGGGACCAGTCACGCCCGAGCCGCCGCCAGGGACGGTCGTCTGCCGCCGCCATCTTGTTTACACAGCTGGCATATTTGAGGTTATAACTCAGATATATTGTTACTAACAGTGTAGTGCTATATTTGTGTGTTTGGAGTTAGTTTTTAGGTGAGTTTGCAGTGTTTTTTTTATTTTACTAAGTTAAGAGTAAAGTTTGTTTGAGTTAAAGTGGTTTCGTAGTTGGCGAAGGTCCTTTCAAGTTGTGTCCAAGATTTGGTCAACGTAGGTGCCCAAAGTTGCATAAGTGAATGCTTATTCGATCAGTTTACCAAGTTAAGTAACTACTTATAAGACATAATTCAGGTAAGATTTCTGCAGTGATAAGTTTCTTATTAGATAACTTGAGTACAACTTTGACAGTTATTGTCAATGTCAAATTCATTTGTGATGATGACTTTAATGATTGACATGTTTGTAAGTACTACTTCTTAAGTGCATCTTATGTAAGATAAAGTGATTTTAATTTAAAAAAATATTTATTTAGTGTTAAGTTATTTTATGAGTAGCTCATACTAAATTGGGTTTTGCAAGCTCTCGACATTTCTTGGACCAAATTTTTCATTTTTTTTAAATCTATGTTTATGAGGATTACACTAAATTAGGAACAATTATCTATATCATAAAAAAAGAAACATACTTACAAACATTTTTTTTTAACTTGTACAGGTTTGCACTTGACCATAGTTTACCTGATAGCAAGCAAAGGCCATGGCCTAAGATGGAGCGTGCTTACCCGATAAGAATCGATTCACTCTCGCTTTGAAGATCGCTGGATTATAGTGCGTGGGGAACAGAGAGTCAGGAAGGGAGTGAGAAAAAATACAGAAATATAAATAAATATTATACATAAGTTATGTATAATATTTATGTAAATGCGTCAGATTTCTCGACTCAAGACTAAGAAAATACTTAAATATGCTACCTCAGAAAATAATTAATATTTATGCATATGACATTGTGTTACCTGTAACAATGCATATAAGTTGCACATTTTACATAACCAGTAGTTAAGTTCGACGTTTATTGTTTTGCGTAGGTCTCAATGTCAACTAGATTACTAGATCTATAAAGATTAACTTTACAGCCTAGGTTTTACTTGAGTACTAGCTGTGTTTTGTGTTGTTTCTCGTAATTATAAATATACTAACAGCTATCCCTACGGTTCCATCTGCTATAATCCGGGATAGTATGTATTCTATGTGTTAATCTATGATTGACAAATAACTTTGTTCATACGGTCTGTATTCATATAAAATTAATCTTTAACATCTTATTAAAAAAATACAATAACATTTTATTTACCATTTCACCAGCTGAATTGCGAAACTACTTTTATTGTAAAACTAAAAACATTGAACAGAAAGCAATGACATTACGACATGTGCAAATATAGGTGTAACTTCAATGTCAACTGAGATTTGTTTAGCCTCAATAAAAACATATACTAGTGTCATCCTGCAGTGTTGCCTGCGAAGTTTTTGGAATAAAAATGTATAGGTATTCAAAATTATTTTATTGTTTGTTAGTAGTATTGTTGTTAATTAATAGCGGAGTAATCAAAGGTACCATATCTCGAAAAAACTTTTAACTTACCTGAGAACCTTTTTTTGAAGTCTGTTAAAAAATAAAAACAGGTTTTGTGTTTTCTCTAGTATATAGTTTTTAGCTTTGTCGTCAAGCCATTTCAGAGGCTCTTAGGGTGGCTTGAATAACTCTCGACACCAAAGTTAGCCCCTTTTATTCTTTAAGAAGAAAAAGAAGCTTTGTTTAATGTTTTCGACAATACGAATGCAAAAAAAACATTACTGGATAGTCTGAACCAAACATGTTGGAGTTAAAAAAATATGCACGAACAGCAATGACCGCTATTTATTTTAATTCAACAAGTTTTAAGGCTTGTACCATTATCTGCAGTAACTGCTTTTTAAACAAGTTCCGTTTCAGTACAAGAAATTAGTTTTGACAACAGTTTTGCGTGTGTAGTACATAGGTGGCGCTGCAGGCAACAAGCGCTTGTTTAAATAAATAAATAAATATTCCGTGACATTGCACACAGCGCCATCTAGCCCCACACTAAGCAAACGCTTGTGTCGTGGGTACTGGATGACGGATATAATACTTGTATACTTTTTATCTATATATATATATATATATATATAAAACTCAAAGGTGACTGACTGACTGATATAGTGATCTATCAACACACAGCCCAAACCACTGGACGGATTGGGCTGAAATTTGAAATGAAGGTAGATGTTATGACGTAGGCATCCGCTGAGAAAGGATTTTTGGAAATGCCACTTTTAAAGGGGTGAAATAGGGGATGCAAGTTTTACATGTTAATGCGAGCGAAGGCGCGAGCACCCACTAGTTATTGTATATGTGTAACTTTAAATTAGAATAGTTATATAGTTATAGGATTACTGTAACTAACGCAAAACCTTTTATAATAAAAATAAATTTGAATTTTTCAGAGGCAGTAACAGATCATCTCTCTCTATCTCTTAAGTCGTAATTCCATTTCTGAGAGTATTGACTCCCCCGTAAAATTATTCATTGAGAAAATTCTCAGTGACAAATAAATCATGGACGTTGTGTTACTTCTTATAGAATTTCGTATTTTTTTTCCTTCACCGTTAAATCATATCGACAATTAACTAGAAAAATATTTTTATTGGTGTAGAGCTGGATTGAACCAGAGTGCGTCAAAATGTTAAGCAGACGCATACACCATCGAGCACCACTCGCTTATTTATTTTTGCGCACAAAGTTACGTCATGTTCTCGGAATTTGTGGTCCTCAAACATATAATAAACTAGAGAGTGCTCGCGGCTTCGCTCACATTAAGAAGTAAAACTTGCATCCCCTATTTCACCCCTCTAAAAGTGGCATTTTAAAAATCCTTTCTTAGCGAATGCCTACGTCATAACTTTTTAAAAGAGGCATTTTCAAAATACCTATTTTAGTGAATGCCAATTTTCAGTCAGCCCAGTCCAGTGGTTTGGGCTGTGCGTTGATAGATCACTGTGTCAGTTAGTCAGTCAGTCACCTTTAAGTTTTTTTTATATTTAGATTGCAATACAGCCTCCAAAACAGGCTGCAGCGATTATTTCGGCGCTCTGACGTCATACAACACAACCGGTCCTCGGACATTGCAGGCACGAGCTGGGATTCTTTGAATTTTGGCCTTAAGTTTTAACAAGCAAGTAGCTATGGTGTCAGGAGATTTGAATAATGTAATGATTTACTCTTTCAAACGTAAAAAAATCATAAATAATTAAGAAAAAGCAATAGAACGCGCTAAAGCCTTTGAATTTTAAGCTCACTAAGCGAGTGGGACTATGGTATGTTTTTAAAAATTGTAATACAAAAATAACAACTTCTATACACCGTATGGTGTTTCACAATGTTGATCTTTGTACAGACTGTACGTAAAAATCTTACTGAATCTAAATGATATATCTTAAGATTTTTATTTGTTTATAGTGTAACTTCAAACATAATTAATCTATCTATCAGGTTATATACAAAAAAACTAACTAATATATACATATATTTCACAAGTATATACAAAAAAGACTTTAAAATACAGATAACTCACAGAAAAAAAATATTTTTTATTTTTTATAGGTTGTGAATTACGTTAGGAACAATTTTTATAAGCTAGTCTAATCTTAGTTAATAAATTAAGCTATTCTAATGTAGAAATGATAAACATACACATATACTAACAAACTTACAGCTTCATTATGTTTTTTTTTATTAAAGTGCGTATACGCATGAGAACGCGTTGATGTCTTTTGTATGAAGGAATATAGACTAAGTTATTGATATGTTAAACTAAAGCAGATTTAATTAGTTTTTAGGAAATTACAGCGTTGAATGCTAATTCAGATGCGTTAAGTCAGAAAGGGCCATGATTTTGGTCATGTTTTGCGTCAACAAAGCGCTCTGAGATGCTTTGTAAATAATATGTACCCTAGATTAATATAAGATAAGCCACGAGATAAATTTAAAAACTTTGGAAAGACAATGTTTTTAAAAAATTAGGGAAATAAATAGTTATTTATTTATGTACGGGATATCACTATTTGTATTAATTAAAGGGAATTATTAAAACATAAACTTTATTTGAAACCATTCTCGTTTTTAAACTTTTTATACTCACACAATTCTTAAATAAAATCACAAATGTCATTTAAACTTTATAGTTCTTAAAACTTTATTTGCTTCAATAAAATAAAATCTTAAATCTTTCATTAAGTTTCCAATCGAATAAACTAATAAAAATGCCGTTTCGATTTTATGATTGCAGCTAAGATAAATCCTTTCGTCGAGTCCCAAAATAGATAAAAGATTTTCAAATTGGCTCGTTAATCAAAATATCATTTGAAAAGAGTTTTTTGGTTTACTTATATTTATATATATACCTATATATATATATAATTATAAAAATCATTTATTTAAAAACACATTTCAGGAAAACAGTATTCTAATTATGTTATATCATAATGCAATGTTGATATAAAAAAATTACATTTACACAATTTAATTTAGGCTTCACAGGATAGTTACATTGTGTGTCCTGACTACTGCTGTAGGATTCCCTGTGTTGCAGTAGCCAGGGTTCTTCCGTTGAGACTAATATTATTAGGAGAGTAGATATATCTATACAACACAATAAAAATGACTATTATAATAATAACTTATGTTTATGTTCTATCTTATATAAATTTTATAAAGTTAGAATAATTAAAAAAATATCATTATAGAATACTGTATAATTAGTAACTAAATTATGTTACTTGATTTATCACATTTAGCTACAATTTTCTTAACATCACTATTATATTCGTTAATAGTAATATTCTGTAAATAAAAACAATAGTGATGTCATGAAAGTTTTCTTATATAAATTTATTATTAGTAATTTGAAATATTTCATTAGGTTATAATATTAATTAATTTTTAATTTTTACAGGCAAGAATAAATTACCAGATTATACACCTCCAGTTAAGATGTACAACACGCCCTTGAATACTGTAAACCAATTTAAATACCTCGGACACATTGTCACCGGTGATCTTAGAGATGATTCCGACATAGAAAGGGAACATAGAGCGTTGGCGGTGAGGTGTAATATGATTGCCCGTAGGTTTGCTCGTTGCTCAGCAGACGCAAAAATAACGCTATTTAGAGCATACTGTCAGTGTTTTTACACGAGCAGCCTATGGGTGCATTATACCCAACGATCCCTCAATGCTCTACGGGTCCAATATAACGATATATTTAGGATGTTGTTGCTATTACCACGATATTGCAGCGCGTCTGGTATGTTTGCAGATGCCCGTACAGATGGCTTTCATGCGGTCGTTCGCAAACGGATATTTTCTCTGCTAAGTAGAGTTCGTGGTGGTAGCAACAGCATTCTAACAACTGTAGCTGATAAATATGACTGTCCCATCCAAAGACACTGGGTGAAATCATTAATCTAATATGTTGTTTAAATTAAAACAAATATGTTATTTTAAATATAGGTTACTTATTATAATAGTTTATGTTTCATGTAATTGTACTTTTATGGATCTTGTATCTGAAATAAAGAGATTATTATTATTATTATTATTATAAAAGAATAAATACATTAATAAAAGAATTAAAATTAAAATAATAATTATGACTTCAATTAAATTGCAATATATATATACTGTATATATTTACTTATACTGTATATATTTTACTTTTAATAGTAAAGCCTAGCTGTTTTTCTTAATACAGTAGTCATCAAGTCATTTCAGAGGCCCTTAGGCTGCTTTGATAACTCTCAACACCAGATCACCAGATATGGCCATTCACATAACGAATTTACTTACTTAAGGTTTCGAGGTTCTATCTGCATACCAAATTTCACCAAAATCGGTTTGCCGTTTGAACGTTACTAAGTAAAATACAAACAAACAGATAAAAATAGATATAAAATGTAGAAGCCTTTATAATATTTAGGTGATAATGTCATATTATATAAAAAAACAGGACAATAATATGAACTTAAATAGCAACTGTAGAAGATGCAAAATTCAAATCATCTAGAGTAAATGGGTTTCTTCTAGGCAAGCGTGCTACAGCTTAGACTATAGTGGTGCTTAACATCAGGCAGGCTATAGTCAAACTTAAGCCTATATTTTGATACAAAAATTTATATTTGCAACACCATAGTTACAAGTCAATTTGTTGTTTATAGTAAACAAAATTAAAAAATAATAATATCATTCACATAATTAAATAATACAAGAGAAGCAGACGAGAGGATTATGCCCAGCAGTGAGTGATAACAGGCTGATGATTATGATATACAGACAAGCATAATATAAAAGAGGGCTTATTAAATTTATTGCAAATCACAGCTGAATAACACACTCGTGCGAATCTACTTCCTTATAAGACAAAACCTACAAAAAAAAACAACAACAGTAATATACCGTTGACTGATTAGATCGCTTGGCCGGCGCTTACCGGACCGTAGTAGGTTCGAATCCCGGCGAATAATTAAACTAATTATACATTAGCTACGGTAATGTGTTGTGATTTAGATGCACTTTTGTTTTTGCTTGTTTTTTTTAATGAACAAGTAAGGTTTTATCTCAAGCTGGTACAAAATTGGCCAATTCCGAAGTTTATCTCTTTTACTTGAGTCGTATTTCCTCATGACTGAGGGTCGTGACTCCCCCGCAGGATTAATTCGTTAGGGGGTTAAGTTTCAGGTTAAAGTTTCTCTTGGGCAGATACATCGTGGTGGGCGGCCAGGTCCTTCCACGGAAGACACTATGTCCTCGGATATGCAGCACAGCTGACTTATAACAAAAAGCCAGCAACTACAAATAAACGTGTTAACCGACACACATTACGCCTTTATATTTGAGTGATGACAAAAAACCTACAATTCAAGTATCAGCCGACCCACGGAAGTCTCTAATAACACCTTCTTTTTCTTTCCAGATACTCCAGTGACAGTGTAAATAAGAATAAAACCAAGATGGCTGCCTTGAAATTGTTCCTGAGTTTATGTATCCTACACACAGCTTTGGCTAAAGGTTAGTTTAAAATAATATTGCTATAATATAAAGTAGTAAAATATAAAAACAAGAAGGAAGACAAACTAAACATACTACTTCTAACTGCTACAAAAAAGGGGCACTTAGAAAATCTTTAGAAAAGCCTAAAGATAATCTAAGTGCTCCAGCCCAATACCAGAGGGCAGCGTGCCCAGCATACTGGCCGCATTACCACGCTGGATGGCAATGCTGATACGTTGAGCCAGAAAAAGGCCAGCATTTTGGTCATGCGTCGCGTCAACCAATTACTTATGTACATTGTATTGGACGGCCTTATCGCCTCAGGTGGTTTCTTGTTCTGTTGAATGACTGTATACATATAAAATTAGTCAGTCACGAACGGTATCTGTATCGCCCACCCACTTACAAATTATACATAATATCCTTTCATGCTTGATTTATTTGCTAACGGTGCCTTCAGTGGCGGACGGTACTTTTTTGTTTTGGAAACTTTTTGTGTTGACTGTATTATGTTGGTTGTGACATAAATTTGTATTTGAAACTTTTGTGTAATTCGTCTGTGATATTGAATGTTTTGTTTTAGTGAATCATTCTAAATTTTTATTATGTCTGGTTTTAAATAGATTTGTGTTGTATTATAATATGATACAGTTATGGCAAATATCATGGTAATTACTTTTTTAATCTCTTAAAACGCAAATGTTGTGTATAAAATGTACTGACAGCGAGTTAATTCGTAAACTATGATGTCATTATTTTCCATACAGTTGCTGTACTTTTATAATACATTAAATTGGAAGTAGTTTGAATTTTTTAGAATTGAATTGTACAATAATTTAATTTAATATTTTTTAGTACGATTGCACATGTGAATAGTTTTTTTTCTACAAGTTTATTTACAATAATAAAATTAAAAAACAAGGGAAGAAAAACTAAGCATACTACTTCTAAACTACAAAAAAGGGGCACTGAGAAAATCTTTAGAAAAGCCTAAAGATAATCTAAGTGCTCAAGCCCACTATCAGAGGGCAGCGTGCCCAGCATGCTGGCCGCATTGCCACGCTGCATGGCAATGCTGATACGTTGAGCCAGAAAAAGGCCAGCATGTTGGTCACGCGAACAGATTGATTTTCATATTTATCTTCATATTCTCATTCATACGTAGATTGCAAATTTTCAGCCAATGACAGCGTAGATATTAAACTGACCTTCGTTTTAAAAATAACGGGTAGTCCAAAGTCATTTTTCATATTTTTTTCTAAACACCAACTCATCTAATGATAGTAAACTAGGCCACTAGACCGTCTAACACCGGAACGGATCAAGCAAATTGGGTAAAGCCGAGAAAATATACTTTCGATTAAGTACGAATTGAGATTAGAATGACAGAGATTTTTTGTCTTATTTTGTTGGTGATTTTAACGGACTTCAAAAAAAGGAGGCTTGATAACCTCCTTTTTTTGAAGTCGGTTAAAATCACTAACAAAATGAGACAAAAATGTCTGTCATCTTTTGAAAGTTTTTTTGTTTAGTAGTTTTCCTACCTACTTTTCACTAGCTTTTACCTGTGGCTTCGCACGCGTTAGTATACATATATAAACTTTCATATTAAATCACTCTATCTATAAAAAAAACTAATCAAATTCGTTGTGGGAACCCCATCGCATTAATCGCGTTAGCTAAATGACTAACTAGATTTATTTTTTTCAACATATTTTTAAATTAATTTCTAAACAAAGAGAACATACTCATGCATGCGCCCACGCAAGCCATCGGCATAAATAAATATGTAATTAATTATAACAGACCATCTTTCGCCCATTAAGCACGATGCAGTACATGGTCTCACGCCGTTAACTTGAGAATCAGCGTTGCTTAACGTTAAGCGAGTTGAAGCTAAGTTGCCTGTTCAAACTTAAACAATGTTTTTATAAATGTTTAAAGTTAACTCGAATGGTTTCATTTTGAATCTTTCCATAAGGATTATAAAAACGTTCAGTCGAATTGAGAAATTCAATTTTAGAATCTATCTATTTATCTATATTTTATCCAATTTTAACTTGTAAAAATTGGTTAAATTACATAATATTGGATTATGACTTGTGGTTTGTTTTTTGGCATTTCAGGTACCAGAACAATCTCTGTAGTTTATGCTTGATGACTGGTTACAGAAAACCAAAAAATCTCTTGTTAACTTGTGATCATAAATACTTGAACTGAACTGTATTAATCTGAACTTTGTGTGGACTATATAAAATAATTTTGACACAGTGTGATATGGCCACATCAGCAATTTGCTACTCGCCCATTAATCAAATAAATAAATTCTATATTGTTGCCTTACAAGTATAGCTAAGCCGATGATGATGATGTATCTCAGCCAATCAGATGCAAGCTCAGTGCCTTCATTAATAATCAGTAGAGAGGGCAGCACGACTCATTGAAAATTAGACGCACAGTGATGGCATCTACATGTAGTACTAGGGAGGGGGTGAGGCGATAGAACGGTGTTATAGTGTCGATAAAATCTTGTGATATTGTTTTAATATGACATTAAAGTATTGGTATTTTTTTACATTTCTTTAATAGGACCTGAGACTATTGATACATATCTTTCATATCTTGATTATGAAATAAGATGTAACTTAAATATATTCTAATAGTAGATAGATAGAAAACACTTTACTATAAACATCAAAAAAGGGAAAAACACAAAGAAACATACAAACTTAAAATTAGTGTCCTAATTGGCGATCTTATCACTCAAAGCGATCAGTTCCAGTAAGCTACGCTGAAAATGAATTGCTGTTACATATACATACATAGATATACATTCGACTAGCGTACTAAAAAAGAGGCCTATGTCCAGCAGTGAGCGGTTACAGGATGATGATAATGGTCTTAATTTATTATACACAAGATTTGTAGTCCTAAAGTTTTATTAAAAATACATGGATTCATAAAAATATTAAGCTATGTTTTACGAGGAAATTTTGACGCTATAATGTATATAAAAATCTTTGAGCATTGAGCCTAACTCTTACTCCTTTTTATTTGTTTTACTTATTCGGGCTTGCGTTTGACTGATGGTAAGCGACGGTGAAGAGAAAGATGGAGTACGCTTGCCTAGAAGAAACCTATTCACTCGTGCTTTGAAGGCATTCAGATTGTAAGACTGGGGAAATACAGACTTCGGGAGTGAGTTCCACAGAGCTGTTGTACGCATTAAGAACGACTCTTAAGGAAACGCTTTCTTTATTAAACTTAAAGTTTTAAACGAAAAGAAAAGAAACCTGATTGTATTTCAATTGGATGTCACAGATTGTCAGTTAGTTAGTAAATCTTGCACGCACGCGCCAGAACCTAGACTAATCAGCGTATCTAATTAACTAAGTAGGCCAAAGTCAATGAACTTAATTACAAAAAATACGTTAAAATTACTTTTTTTACGTGTGATAGGTTTACGTTTGACTATAACAGCCTGCCTGATGTTAAGCATTGCTGCAGCCTATGGTGTAACACGCTTACCTAGAAGATACAAACAAACTCTAGACTGTCAAGTATTTGATATTAGTATGTTAAGTTAACACAAGTGTCATATGAGTGTGTGTGTGTGTATATATATATTTTAAATTGTTCGTGTTTGCACTTGGCCACAGTTGTCCTGATAGCAAGCAAAGGCTATGGCCTAAGATGGATGAATGGATATACCTATATCTCTGTGTGTGTATTTTTAACCGACTCACAAAAGGAGGACAATTTTGGACGCTTCTGTGGATCGTATGACACGTCAAATTTTAGGTCCCGGCTGATTGCTACAGTACAACAGTCGCTAAGCCATATCAAAGGCAATTAACCGGGCAAAAACTCTGACACCAGACTCTTGCCACTCTTTTACGAACCTACTTTATCCCAGATCAATACGGGTAAAACCAAGGGGCATCGCTAGCTTAAAAAAAGTAAGAAAAGAAATACAGTAAATTCCAACTTAAAGCAAACTTCTAAGTTTCAATTAATTTTTTTTCGCTTCTCGATCTCAACAATGTAACGGTATACAAGACTTCCTAAATAAAGTCAAACTTGTGCAAAAAATTAGCAACGAATCTTAAAGCGAGGTTTTTTTTAAAATCTATAGGTTATTGCACTTCTCTATTGGATTGGAGAAGAAATTTAAGACTGTATGTAGAATAATGTATTAGTCAGATAATAAAAACATATTGAAGACTTCTTTAATATTGGTTTCTCAGAGTTTTAAAGAAAAGATTAAAAATAAAGTTTTATGTTTGTTCTTTAATTAATTATATTATTTTAGTACTTATTATTTCTCTGTAATTTGAATTTCTTATATTCCCAGTAACCCGAAGTAAATGAATTTTAATTTTAATTTAGTTTTACTGTTAATTTTTTTCATACAAAATAATGGAATAATAACGGATAATTAAAATAATTCAAATTCATATAATTATTTTTAAAATAAATTAATTGTATGATGCTCTTCACGTCGCTAAGGACAGGTGCAGATGGAAGAACATCATTAAGGAAAAACTTATATCCCGTGGGGGGATTCACGACCCTCAGTAATGAGGACTACGACGCAAGGAGGAGGAGGAGGAGGATTTTTAAAATAAAAATAATTCAAAATCATTTATTTTTAGAAATAAAAATGGAATTCTGTGGTAACAGGTAGCTACAGTTCTCGTTTTTGTATTATCGAACATTGTCTTCGCGATCATATTACTTATGTATATCTCATTTACTTAGTCTGAGTTTTAGTAGATAAACATCGGTAGTATGGTAAATGCTATAATACATAATGCTAATCACATGTCAGTTTAAGATCATTGACTTAACCAATAAAGAGATTTTCATGGCGATTATTTTCTATAGCAACTATTTAACAAACTTAAGCTATATTTAAGTTAAGTTTACCTAAGTTTCATTGTACGAGAGTGGAAAACGTGGCTAGTAACTATATCAATAGGAAATACATGGAACCTACAAAAAAAATTGTAGGTTGTACCACCTTATAATAAATGACTTTTTTGTGTTGATATAGCTTACTCTGAAGTTTTTATGAAGTAAACAAAGCAATATTTTAAGATATTGAATCAGGCGTTACTTTGCGGAAATCCATTTTTAATGAAACTCTGGAGAAATTATGTAGTGTTTTTCCGCTGCGACTGCTCCTTAACCGACTTCATACAACAAACTTGATGGCTTTTAGGTGTGTTTCTCCATATACCACCACCACACCTCACCTCCTAACCAACGTGGCCTCCGTGGATCTCAAGATCTTACCAACACCGCACCTTGTGTCTTCAAGTTTTGTTGTTCTCCTTTGGCAAGATATTCTCGTCGACACATGTTTCGTCTCCACGAGAAAAAAAAAATATTTGTAGCTCTTAAGTGCAGTACAAAAGTGTGTTTTTAATTTTTATACCTCTTACTTATTAGATAGTTCATTTGATACGAGTACCTATGTTGATTATTGTTAGTATAATTAAAATAGGCTACTCTATCCCTAAAAACAGTGTCAAAACCATAAAGTAAAAATAAAAAAAAAATACAAATTCGAATAGTTATTAGAGGTTTAAATTTATAATCGTAAAAACGTTAATAATATTACTTTAGTTAATCGGTTATGAAATTACAGTTTAATTGCGAAATTCTGCAATCATTTTAGGAATCCAATATGGCGGCAAATTTTCATACATTTTATAGGTCTTAAAACCGTTTTATGGACAAATCACAGACTTACATTCCTGTAATGATTACATATATAAGTGTAAAATATTTTAAGTTGTAATGTGAAAAAGCACATTATTTTTTATACTTTTCTGATTGGCGAAATACTGTAAAAATGTAATCTATACTAATATTATAAAGCTGAAGAGTTTGTTTGTTTGTTTGAACGCGCTAATCTCAGGAACTACTGGTCCGATTTAAAAAATTCTTTATGTTGAAGAGACTATTTATCAAGGAAGGCTTTAGGCTATATAACATCACGCTGCAACTAATAGGAGCGAAGAAACAATAGAAAATGTAGAAGAAACGGGGAAAATTATTATCCGAGGGCTTCCGTTGCGTGCGCTGCGAAAACGGTTCAAGATATCAAAAAAATGTGTATGAAAGAATTATTCTTCTTGAAATGGTCTAAAAAAATTCCGCAACAATATACGTCTATCTTTTAAGGTTAACTTACTAAAACCGTTTTTATGTATAGTAATAACTATTCCACGCGGACGAAGTCGCGCGCACCAGCTAGTATTTAATATATAGCCAAAAGCTATTTAGTAATACTACATAAGAGTAGAAATATTGTCTACTGGTGGACGCCCGCGGCTTCGCTCGCATTATTTTGAGATAAAAAGAAGCCTATGACACTTCTTAAACTTCACACCATCCAAATACCAAAAAATCATGATCATCCGTAGAGCCGTTTTTTTGTTATGATTTAAATAAGCGGACTAAAAATCTAAAAACAGCTAAAATGTTTTCTGTTCATTTAAAATGTTTGACCCTCTTCAGCTTTATTATATGTATAGATATATAGATTGGTACTCAATAAATTTACTCATTTTATCATCTGCTAATGGATGTCCCCGGCTTTGCTCGCATTGTTTCGATACAAAATTTGTGTTATTATTTGCTTATACCTACGCATCTTTAATTTAATTCTCAACGCAACAAAGAATACTAAATATTCGATAAAAGAAGAAAGTTCCACGTAATTTAATTTTGTCAAGTTCTTTAAATGTCGTTGTGATATTTTGAAACATTTCTAAGAATATGTGACCTACTAAATTATAGACAGATCATAAAACACTCTTATTTATACATATTAATAACCAGGATTCTTCATTTACACTAAAATATCTTTATTTACAATATTAAAACGTAAAAATAAGGGAAGAAAAACTAGGCATACTACTTCTAACTACATTTTATTCTTTTGAACCTATTTTAAATAATACAAAAGTAAAGATATTGTGTATGTAGAAAAAATAAAATTTACATGTAAAAGGTAATTCCGGTCTGAACCGAAAAAGAGATACCATTTGGTATCAGTTTTCATTCCCTATGCTATTCCGTTCTTAACTGAATTAAATTTGTATACAGTCAAATTATGTTTATATGTCAAAAATATACACGGCAGTTGTTAGTCCATATCAGAGACCCTTGAGGCGGTTTGAAAACTTTCACACGAACTTGCCTACTTACCGCAATAAAAACAATGTCTAAAATTAATAATTAGTTGGCCGAAAAAATGGCATTAAATTGTGTAGTTTTAAGTTATTTAACTTTCAATAATTACATGTAAGTTTTTAAAATAAATGAATAGTGAAACTGAAAACAAAAAAGTATGAGAAACCGTTGCTACGTTACGATTTCAATTAATTTGTTGTAATCAATCAATAATATGGCGACCATCCGATAAAATTTGGCTAAAATATGCGTTAACTATAACGCTTAGTCAATATATTGTTGTTGGCTGTTAGTCTAGTATGGCAGTCGTTAAGCCATGTCAGAGGCTCTTAGGGCGGCTTAATAAACCCTTGACACCAGACTTAGCTACTCTCATTCGAAGAAGAAGTCAATATTCAATATTGTCACCAGAGTTTTCACCCATAAAAACACACTAAGGTATTCGTGGCTTCAGTATTATCTGTATGACATATCTAATCATTTTCTTCTCTAAGCAGTTTTTAAACATTCTTCAGGCGTATGGTACGTGGAATGTATAACTTATTTTTGAACGAATTACTTTTATTGTACTCGCGAAATTGTATGAGCTTTTTAAGCACACATAACATTTATATTAGAATGCTGAATGTCGTTTTATTTTATGCGAGTTTTTAGTGTTTTAACTGAGTTGTGCATCGGTTCTTACTGGGTAAGCACGTTCCATCCTAGACCGTAATGATTGCTTACCATCATGCGAATTACGGTCAAGTGCAAACCCATTCCTTGTAAAAAAAAATACACATTTTTATAAAAGCTTTTTAAAAGGAATAGGGTCTCAGTTTGACTGATTTTGACTGGTTATTTTTAATAAATTTTATTATTATTTGTTTTATCGTAAAAACCTATTGTATGAACCTATTTTTTTATTCATTTTTCTAAATATATTTTAATCAATAAATTTTTTATTACTGATGCGAAGCAACTGTCGACGCGGCCTGTCTTTGGATGGGTGATCAAATAAAGGCAAACAATTTGGTCAGATTAACTATAATTTTAATTGTGTTTTCCGAATTGTTGGTATTGATATTAGACAATCTAAAGGCGTTTTTTTACATGAAATAGGCTCAGGCTTGACTACAACTTGCCTGATGTTAAACAACGTTATAATCAAGGATCTAGCGCGCTTGCCTAGAAAAACCGGTTTACTCTCAACTTGAAAACTTTCAACTCTAGAGTTAGCCACTTGCGAACTCATTTTTTACGAATTAAATTAACGATACTTTATTTTCCTCGTAACTGAGAAAGATAAACTTGATAAATAAGGCAAACGATTATCTAAGACAACTTGATGAAAAACAAACATTATTTTCTTGTAACTTTATACATTTCTTAGTATCAAAGGCTGTTCTTGACGGGAAACTATTTATTTTAATACTGTTTTCCTTCGAGGGATCATTTATTGTGTCCACGTATGTATAATATAAAATTATAAGAATTTTTCGAACCTGTGTAAAAATAACAGATATTATATTGTAAGGAAATATTTCTCTTAACTTCACTCGAAACACAAAACATTTTTAACTTTCTTCAAAACCATGTACTCGAATTATGAACCTTATATTTGAAAATAAATGTTTTCAATTATTTTCACTAAAATAACCTTGGCTAGTTAACCCAGTGAATCCTAAAGCAGTAGCTAGAACCCAAACTTTAAATAATGTCGTTTTGTGCATCTTGAAAATAAATTGTAACAAATAATAGCAACAATGTTGCAATGTGTAAGTTTTATTATAAAACAACCATAGTGCAGGTTAGCACTTAATAAATTAACTCATAATTAACAATGTTGCCATCTGACTATTTATTATAACTGTAATTATGTATAAGAAATGTGTTTTTTAAAAAACTATTATTTCTTTTTTTATGATCTTGAAGCAAGAAAAATTGGTTTGTTAAGTTTAGCAAAGTACAAATACAAAAAATACAAAAAAAAACTTTATTTCCTTTAAGTTTACAAAAAACAATGTGCAGGTGATACAAAAAATAACATAATATGTTCATGAAACATCAGTGGATCCATCGCAGAGGTTGACCCTCAGCCCCGAACTAAGCTGAAGCTTGTGTGTCGGATACTGGAGATCTTCCCCAAGGACGGAAGCAAGGACTTACAAGCATTAAGTATTATTCATCAAAGTGTAAACACCTACACAATACGATGTCTCTCTAAGGCTGCAAGGCCTGTTTTCGGACATCGGTACAGAGTAACTTAGTAGCTAAAAATAAATTGATAGTGGTCGCCGCTGACACCATGTAACTTATTACAAGATTATATTACAAATTAAGGTTCATATTTAGGTGTGTGTGTTTTATAGTATTTAAAGTGTTTGATATATTATATTCGAGACAGCCGCAAAGGAGTAAATCTTATATTTTATTATTATTTCTTTCAGGTTATTTTAATTTCATTTTTTCGGGCTTTTTTTCCAACAGAATTCTACATTATCAACAATCAGATTTTACACAGCTTTTTTTCCTATTTTTATGTTTTTTTATACCAATAGAGGCCACAAAGTCATGGTGGTCCGTCACGCTCCCGTTGATATGAACAAAGCCTATTTCGACGTATAACTGGTAAATGGTGTGCGTAGTGAAATGTACCACAGCTCTCTTAGTGAAGTAGACAATTGTATTTTTGTACAAACTGGTGTGTAGTTAGACACGTGATATATGTATACTGGAAAGATGGCGACGACCTGGAAAAACTGATGATCACAGGAAAAGTAGAAGGCAATCGATCCCGAGGCCGCAGCCCAACACGTTGGTCGGACCAAATTCGCACCACTTTAGACACTACAGTCTATAATGCATTGCATGTTGCCGAGGACAGAGGGAAGTGGAAAGATGTCATCAAGGAGAAGGTGCTGGGAGGTGGTGGTCACGATCCTCAGACATGAGGGATACGATTCAAGGGAGGGGATATGTACACTGTAGTATAAATCATTTACACTACAGTGTGACCTCTTACTCCGAACTCTTCTAGGCAAGCACGCTAGATCGTAGATTGTAACGTGGCTTAACATCTGCCCCCTTAGACAAGAGGCGTATTTTAGTGAGCGTATTGTCGCTCACTTATAGAATAGAATCAAATCATTTATTTTGCGAATAATTGTAAGATAACAATGTAAGATAACAGCAGATGGAAGGCTAAATGGTAGGTACATACACATTCTGTCTCACGGCAAGCAAAAATTTACATTTTAAATATAGTCACGACTACACAATAAGCAATGTATGGTAGTGACATCGCGACGATTGACATGCTACGTCACTCCCATACATTGGTATTTCTATTTTATAAGCGAACGTCAATACGCTCACTAAAATACGCCTCTTGTCTAAGGGGGCTGGCAAGTTGTAGTCAAGCGTGAGCCTATCTCATGTAAAAAAAAGGTCCACGACCTGCTCTTTTTTACACTGTCTCAAAAAACCCAAAGTTAGTAACCCCAAGGTTCTGATTCACTTTAAAAAATTAATAAACGTTATTCCAACGTAGGCGATTCACAAATGTGGGATGAAACCAATTTATTCAAACCAATAATCATCTTGCTAATCTAATCCTTATTTCTTTACCATAAGAACCAATAAAGATTACAAGAACTGCTTTATGAAACGATGCTAACAAATTTATAAATACAGTTAGTTGATTGAATTTTTGCTAATTTGATTCTTATGCCTTTGTGATAAAGACTAAATGATATTTTAATGGTTTAGTTAGTGAGTGAGCTCCTGTTTATGGTAAGGACATAGTGTAGGTGGTTGGAACTTGTATGAGCTTGTATGGGAGTATGATTGCATATGTCATTGATTTCGAGAATGGGTCTGTATGTGTCATTTTGATGAGTAATTTTTGGTTATAGTTTTGTTTTACGGCAGTCGTTAAGCCATGTCAGAGGCCCTCAGGGCGGCTTGATAAGATCTTGATGGCAAATCTCATTAGCGGCAACGGAAATACATCATTTGTGAAAATTTCAGCTTTCTAGCTATCACGGTTTATGAGATACAGCCTGGAGACAGATAGACAGACAGCGGAGGCTTAGTAATAGGGTCTCGTTTTACCTTTTGAGTACGGAACCCTAAAAAGAATGATAGTAAGCGATCTTTATTATTAAACTTGCCGCTTCAAAAATACTTAACACTAGAGTTGCTCACTGTTATACTAAATAAAAAAAAACTCAGATACAGGAATCGAACACGAACCTCTAGCCTGAAAATAAAGACTTTTAACCACTGTACCAAAAGGTTGTCGACATAGTATTACTTTTATGGCCTCAATTCGCTGCTTTTGGTCTGTCTGTCTGTACGTAACCATCCTTATATGGATGTCATTATGTATGTAGGCTTTAGAATATTTAAGATACTTCCACTTTTAAAAGTAGTTTGTTTTTGTAAATGTATATGCCACTAACATTGTAAAGGTGAAAGTCTGTGTGTGTGTATGTTTGTTACATTTTTACAATGAAACAGCTGTATTGATTTGGAATAAATTTGGTGTGGTGATAGATTAGACTCTGTATTAACGAATAAGCTATTTTATATCCTGAATTAACGCGAGTAAAACCGCAGGGCGCTGCTAGTATAAATATAGTATAAAAATATTGCACTAAGCTTTTAAGTTGACATCGAAATGCAATAAAACTTTAATATAAGCCAACTAACATTTTCTCTTGTTTAATTAGTATACACAGAGTCCAGCAAAATTAAAAAGTAGAAAAAGTCGTAATGTCGCAACATGTGCTGGAAAATAGAGGTCCTTGGTCCTTCTATAAAAACTTACTTCTTTCTCTTTAGAAAGAAAGAAAGAAAACATTTACTATGGCAGATTTATCAGAGAAACAATCACAAGTAAGAACATAATAAACAAACAAACATAAAATCTGCCACAACACAGCCCCAACTCAGCATAATGCTGGTTGTGTGGAAGCAACCAGCGCTGGTCTTCCGTAAGGCCTGTGACGTCACGCACGTACAAGAAGGCAGGCAAACAAACAGACAAGATGAGACGTTTACCTTATCCCACTATGTGTGGTCACAACATGTCTCTCTTACATTCCATTCTGTCACTCGTCATCACCGCATTCACTCCTCTTGCACACATATCCTCATTCACACAATACAGCCATGTTTTTTTTAAGGGCGTCCACATACTCTGTCACTTACCATCAGGCCCACACTCTTCCATTATTCAAATAATCTAAAGGTGACTCAACTCAAAGGTGACTGACTGACTAATATAGTGATATATCAACGCACAGCCCAAACCACTAGGCGAATTGGGCTGAAATTGGGCATGCAGGTAGATGTTATGACGTAGGCATCCGCTAAGAAAGGATTTTTGGAAACGCCGCTTTTAAAGGGGTGAAATAGGGGTTGCAAGTTTTACTTCTTATTGCGAGCGACGCCGCGAGCACCCACTAGTAATATTATAAGTAGAAATTAAAGGTCATAATGTGTATTTAAAAAAAAAAACTTTCCTTAGAAGAATAGAAAATAAAGAGGTTTGTTACAGAAAGTAGTTGAAAGGCGTAATAAATCTAATAATAGGAAAAAATAGGTTTGGTATTCAATAAATGACGTGTGTAGGTACATAATACAAAAAGAAATTTAGCAAAAAGCTTATTCTATTTGAAGATCTCTTTAAAATCATAACAACATATTATGTACTATCTATATCTACCACAGATATTATAGTAGTTTATGCAACTGTCATATAATGAAGGGTATTAAAACACGAGTGTGAGTTTATAATAGTAACGAGTGTTTTAATACCCGTGTTATATGCAGTTGCATACACTACTTTATCTTCACTAATGCAATTAATCAAACAACAAGAGTAAAAGCTGACAATAGTTAATTTTTCATATAATTTTCTAGATTTTTCTGGCAAAAGATTGTGAGTTACTTTGTTGCCAATTCTAGAATATCCAGAGGCGTACAAATATCATCGTCGCTATCCATTTTTAACTTTTAATTTGTATTTAAAAAACAAAACACATTGCGAAACATTAAATTCACGCGTACGTGTATTGTCACAGTGATTTTGCCGCCATTCAAATCTAACCAACGAGAGTGCAGCGCGACCAACCTGATTGGCCCTGCAATCAGGTTGGTCACGCATTTCCGATGTTATAATGAGCTATTACGATATCGATGTGGATATTATAACATCATGTGAAATTGCTTAAATTGAGTGTTTTGTTGTCTGTGCTATAACAGTAGTAATTATAAGTCAAGTATTGGAAACATAAGTGGAATGTTACAACATTAGTGTAGATAAAAACCTTAACAAAACACAAGTAATTGGTTTCTACTGAACCCACATTTTATACTGTTTTTTGTTTACTTTTTATACATTTTGCAAAATTGTTTGTGTGCTCGACGCGAAATATTTTCTTGTAATTAAAAACGCCGACGATGCTAGTGGGTTTATTCTATTTTATCGCGGTATCTTATCAAAATGGTTAAAGCAGATGCTACAAAGCTTTTATTGCTTGTGTTAGGACTAAAATAAAGTATTATCGTCTATTTATTGAATAACTAGCTGTGCGTGCGACTTCGTCCGCGTGGAATAGTTATTTTGGGCATTAATTGTTTGAATTTTGAACCGTTTTCGCAGCACACGCAACGGAAGCCCTCAAATATGAATAATTTTCCCCGTTTTTTCCACATTTTCCATTGTTGCTTCGCTCCTATTAGTTGCCGCGTGATGTTATATAGCCTAAAGCCTTCCTCGATAAATGGTCTATTCAACACAAAAAGAATATTTCAATTCGCACCAGTAGTTCCTCCTGAGATTAGCGAGTTCAAACAAACTCTTCAGCTTTATAATATTAGTATAGATAAATGTTTTAAAAAGGCTAAAAATAGTAATAGTATAGGATCGAGAATTAGATAGAATAGGTACTTTTTAATACGATGCAATGCGGGTAAAATCACAGGCATACCCTAGTAAAAATTAAATAGTTTAAAGAAATAAAAATTCCTTCCATTAACTTAATAACCCCTTTTATATTTGGAAATTGGATAAGGAAATAAATTAAACCTGAATGTTTTTAGCCTATTTATATGTAAAACCTATGAAATTACTTAGGTATACATTTTTATATTTATTAATAAAATTCTTGAGTTGTTAGAAATGAAAATTGAATAATACTTACTTGTATCCATAGAGTAATATAATATACCAGGCTTGTATCTTTTGTTGTTAAATTATATGTCACTATTACAGCCTAAGGATTTTGTAAAATAAACGAATTTTGATTTTTGATTTTGAAATATATTATATCAAAATATAAAAACTCGTTTATATATTTTAACCTTACATCTAGTAATGCCTATTCATTAGCAAATATTTAACGCAGTCAGTGCTTACAGTATACTGTTATCTAGGTCTTAGTATATACCTAGCTTTTATGACTAAGCTTTGTTCAGAGATGGAGCTTTCTTATAAGATCCAAAGCTGGGTAAAATAGTCTAAATATAGTATACAAAAAAACCTAAAAAGGTGTTTTATGTACATGACTTCATTAATTATACAATATTGCAAAAAAGAACTATGTTATTTAGTTTCGCATTGTTACTTTTTATCCAAGTTCTTATTAAAATCTTGTTAAAAAGGCGTGCCTAATAATTTAATTAAACTGTTTTTTTAATCACTCGCTATTGTCTGTGTTTTCAAATACAAAAAGAAACACAAATCACTATATAGTATAATGCAAAGTAGCTTCCAGCGTCTGTCCCTATGTCTGTGTGTATATGCTTAGATCTTAGAAACCACACAATGGATTTTGATGCAGTTTTTTTTTAATAGATAGGGTGATACAAGAGGAATGTTTGTATGTACGTGTGAGAAATCACGGAAAAAAGCTAATACCACGTTAAAAAAAAATTCGATGTGGTCAAACTTGGAATAAATAACCATGTAGTTTCATTCCATTTTGACGATTCGATAAGATAATTTTGATAAGCCGATGTATATTATAGATTGTTAACAAACTCATTTTAAACAAAAGAAGGTGCGTAACGAAGAAGGTCGATTAAAAAGAGCAGCTGAATTTAAAAATGTAACAAGCATGGCTGGCAACCGAAGCAATGCTATCGCCAGGATCCACAATTCTGGGAACGCTATTGTGCAAGGAGTTTACATAATTAATGTGAGCAGGCTTACACGTTTATACTCTGTGCCTGACCTTTAAAAATGTTTAACACGCAGATAAATAAAAAAAATATAAGGTAAAATGTGCTGTTTGAAGATGGATCCATTGAAATTCAATACAAGATAAACCAAATTCAAGATGTCAACGTTAGTTTTTAGCTATCAGCCGCCATTCCTGCGATATTCCGTGCCGTTAGGAGCTAAAATAAAATGATATCACTCATAATAGCATTGTGCAATTTAATCAGGTTTATTTTACCTTCAGGAAAATTAAATATACATCAAAATTGCAATTTTACTGACAAAAGCAATATGTAGGAAAAACAAACTGCTTATTTGGACATGTTCTTTTATTTAGACATGTTTTTGAAATATTTTTTTCAAAATCATCATATTGTAAAAATAAAATCAAACTCATCTAAAAAATGACGCATTAAATAACATGTAAATAAAGTTGGCCTCATTTTTTTCAAGTTAAAATAAGTGCGAACATAATGTAAAAATCGCAGAAGCCAAAAAATAAAACAAAAATGACATGAGTTCAAAAATAGAACATGTTCCCACCACATTCTCATCGTGTTCGTTTTTCAAAAGACGACATTAATATTTTCTTGCAGCCATTATACTTTTTAAACTTTAAAACATCTCCGTAATTAGATAATTTAAGCAATTTCTGTTGTTGCACTTTAAATTGTAGAAAATGGGTCGTTAAAAATAGGTTTTACGCGAGCTTACTATTTTTAAGAATAAAATTAAATAGAATTTTGCCCGGCGGTGTTTCTTTGCCTGTAGAAATAGCACAGAGTTTTTAAACTTATTTAATAAAGAGTTTTGTATCGTTTTTGTCTAAGATAATGCTTACTGTGACTAAAACATGAAAATGAGTCTAAAAATTGGAAAATTTTGGTTTTTGATGCCGTTCGTCGGTTGAAGCTTTTCAATACTAGATTTGGAAATACATACATATTTTAGTAGCAAATACCTGAATAAATATCAAATTAAGTAGATAAGTTCAATAATCTACGATTTGAGATACACATCAGTACATTGTATTATATATTTTCTTACTTCTTGTGTTAACAAAACTTTTTGTCCTTTAAATTGCTATACGTTAGTTTGTGGAAGGACCTGGGCGCCCACCACGATGTATCTGCCCAAGAGAACTCCCCTAACGAATTAATTCTGCGGGGGAGTCACGACCCTCAGTCATGAGGAAATACGACTCAACACTTCACAATAATCAAAGTAACGCCATTTTTTTGTCTACAACAACACCGTAACTCATTTAAAAATACTCCGTGAATACTTTATCTTAACCATCTAAATTACATAAAACATAAAACGACATGTGTTTTTCCCATAATTTTGTGGCTGAGACAGTTTCCTATTGTCTATGAATTACAACGACATTTTATCTAAGAGATACCTGATTAATGTGACAAGATTCCGAATTATATATGTCAAATCAGTTCTTTTCATATAACATAAGGCCAATGGAACACAAATTTTAAGTTTTGTGTGTTTCATATTATGTTTTTTCTTGTTTTTTGGTGTTTTAATAAAATGTTGTCTGTATATCTATCATTTGCTCATAAGAGCCTACTGCTGAGCATAAACCTCATCCTTTTCACACCAATAGTTCTTTTCAATCTGGACAATTTAAGCCACCGTTTAATAAAAATTCGTTTTCTTGTATTTGTGTTGCTTTAAATGACAAATGTCTAAAAGTCAACTGTTAGAAGAATATTTAACTGTGCTTAAGAAATACAATAAACGTAAGAATATACATTTACAGACAATTATGTAGCAGTATCTAACCACAAATTTGTCTACTTCTGATTGGTAGCGTATTTTTTGTGTAATGTACAGTGTGATAAATAATTTACTTACCTGAAGCGATTTCCGCACAAGCAAATACTGTGACCCAAAGTGAAGCATGCTTATAATATATGATTAAACGAACTTGTGAAGTTCGATCAATATTATATGAGTAAGTTTCATGCGAAAATATAATAAACATGGTGGTACTTTTATCCTACAGGTAACATTGCACGATTTTTGTTTTATTTTTATTTGACTATAGTCAATACAAGTCAAGTTAAGTCCTTTTAACTTCACACAAAAACAACAAGTTACAAGTTATTTTACGCGGGATCTAATTAGGTGTTAATAAATAAAATAGTCTACGGCAACAAGATTAGAACTGCAGTATTTATGGTTCCCATAACAAATGATGGAATTATCTGATTTCGATAGAAACGAATTAGTGCTGAGATATTTTATAACTAGAATCTAGATTTGATATTTTAAAGAATAGAAAAAAAAAACCATTTATCGCAAAATGAAACCTTAAATTAGACAAAAATAAGCAAAAATATAAAACATTATGAGCAAATTAAAAAAAAACATGTTACAACTCAGCATTTTTTTAGCATATTTTATAGCCATTATTCTATGTTATAAGTATTTCGTGCAGTAAACCGACGTAAATAGTCTTTTTACTTGATTAAAAAATAAAAATTTGGTCGCCCAAAATTGATGAAAACAAAGAATCGAGAAATCAGAAGTTAATTAATATCTATTACATTTAAAATGTAAATTCGTATGAGAGTGGCGAACTTAAGCGTTGAGAGTTTTCTAACCACCCTGAGGGCTTCTGATATGGCTTAACAACTGCCGTACTAACGGCGGCTAATAAAAGAGAAGAATTACATACGTTATCAGTGTGTAAAATCAAAATTAACTTGTATGTAAATCAGCTTTCTTAGAAATCTTTTTCTAACAATTAACAGTGATTTAAATAATTACTTCACAATCAAAGATGTCTGATCGATAGAGTTTCGCACGCTCTGTCTAAATGTAGGGTTTACACCTGTAATATTATTATAGTACTAGCTCGTCCGCATAGAAAAGTTATTGCCATAAAAACGGTTCTAGTGAGTTATTCTTAAAAGACAGACATATACTGTCGCAGACATTTTGTTAGATCATTTCAAGAGGAATAATTATTTTATACATTTTTATTTGATATCTTGAACCGTTTTCGCAACACACGCAACGGAAGCCTTCAAAGATGAATAATTTTCCCCGTTTTTCACATTTTCCATTGTGTCTTCGCTCATATTAGTTGCAGCGTGATGTTATGCCTCTTTTAAAGGGGTGAAATAGGGGATGCAAGTTTAACTTCTTAATGCGAGCGAAGCCGCGAGCACTAACTAGTATAATATATAGAACACGTAAAAGCTTTTTTTAACAAATAAGGTGAGATAACCCTATTGTATCGACCTCATTGCATGATATATTATACCGTTCAACATTGTCTGCTTTTTGCACATTTTTCTGATTGATTGCATTTGCATACCTACCGGTGCATATTTTAATCATATATTGTTGGTAGAAAATGTGAGGTGTATAATCTATACTAATATTATAAAGCTGAAGAGTTTGTTTGTTTGTTTGAACGCGCTAATCTCAGGAACTACTGGTGCGAATTGAAAAAATCTTTTTGTGTTAAATAGACCATTTATCGAGAAAGGCTTTAGGCTATATAACATCACGCTGCAACTAATAAGAGCGTAGAAATAATGGAAAATCTGGAAAAAACGGGGAAAATATTCATCTTCTTCGGGCTTCCGATGCGTGCACTGCGAAAACGGTTCAAGTTGTGCTAACAGCTATAATTTATAAAACTGAAGCAGTTGTTTGCAAAAATAAATATGATGCCCAGAATAACTGTTCCACGCGGACGAAGTCGCAGGCACAGCTAGTAAATTATAATATTGCCGTGTTTATGTGGGAAAATTCTTTTTGTTACGACAGTTAACGAGAGATACCTACATATGTATATGTTGCAGTACATATTATAACACATACAAGTTATGTATTTTACTTATGTTCATGATTAAAAAACTTTATTTTCAATTTATTATGTTTGTAATAAACCAGTGTAGGTACTCGTATTTTCTTTCAAATTCAAATTTTGATTTCGTCCTTAAAACACATTTACTTTAAAAGCATCCACATAATAATCATCATCATCCTCACAAAAGAATTTTCGAATTTTTTCTTCTTCTGCTTATAGCATAGTGTCGAGAGTTCTCAAACCGCCCTAAGGGCTTAAAGACTGCCGAAGTAGACTAGACAAACAGGCGGAAATCTATAATTTAACGTGTCATCCGATCCACGAAAGCGCCCAAAATGGAATGTAACTTTTTGGTCACCCATCCAAGGACTGACCGCGACGATCATGCTAATTCTATATTCTAGCCTAGATAAATCTAGATCTAGGTCTGCCGCCTGTTTGGTATAACTCAGGTGTGGCCGAGAAACATAAGTTAGGCAATTACAGACATTTCTACAGATTAGAGATGGGATAGTCTTACTGACTTTTTATTTGACTATGTAGTCTTTTTAAAAACTTCGGTTTGACATATTTTTTTACATGAGATAGGCTCACGCTTGACTACAACTTGCCTGATGTTAGGCAACGTTTTAATCTACGATCTAGCGCGCTGGGTATCCTCTCGAAGGAATGCAAACTTTAATCTGTAATTAAATTTTAATTTTAATAATGATAGTCAATGGAAAAAAACGCTGGCACTGACAGGACCCCAATAGCAAAATTGTTTTTAAATGTTGTTGAAGTTCCTATTTGTTGATAAATCCATATTCTAAATTAGATATTTTTGTAACTGTTTAAATGACATCATGTTTAAATAAGCAAATAAATTATTTTGCAACAAGAAATTACGTACGAACACATTCCTGTATTTATTAAATTATTGTTACTTTAATTTTTTTTTTTTTTTTTAATGATTGTGATTGATTTATTAAAATAATAAGAAACAATATTTACACATATTAACACTAATAGAACTAAAAAAGAGTATTTACATCTAAACTAAATTTAAACAATCTACATGTGGTATGGAGCCAAGAACGCTGGCTGCATTCCCACGCTGGATTGCTATAGAAATCCTTTGCGCAAGGAACCAGCCAGCGTTCTTGTCTCTAGTGATGTCAATCAACATTTTATTTAATTTTTTTATAAAAGACTTCGTGCTTTTTCCCCACGGACCAAAAGTTTCGAAGCCAAGCGGTACGAAAATATATCAGTCGATAATGATGTATATTTTCGCCGCTTGGCTTCTTCTGCTGCGTCCGCCGCGGCTCCTGCCGCTTGTACTGTTCCACTGAGGCGAGAAGGAGCTAGTGTATCGACGCAAGTTGCGTCCCATACAAGAGCTTTTCGCCGCTCCCAGGGAATCAGTGTGAGGCCATCGGGGCGCTTACCATCGTCACGGACCATGCCAATCGGTTCAAGAACTGATGGTACGTTGACAGTGGCAAGTGCCCGTCTCACTATATCATTAATTATTTTTATCTTTTATCTTATTTATTTGACTAAGTAGTCCTTTTTAAAAACTTTGGATTGACGTTATTTACTATGATACATAACATATGTATCTTTTTTATGTATGTAAGGTTAGGTTTTATCAAAATCGATTGCGTTATTTTTAAGGTACGTGTAAACAAAAGTAGGTAACAAAGAAAGCTAGCAAAGTTTTGATTATTTGTTAGTAAAAAAAGCTCGCAATTACAGTCTTCAAAGTTCAGCTTTGAATGTTACTGTCAAACTTTCAGTCTTGAATGAACGGTGTAGTCTTGAATATTTGCATGTTTTTTTTACCACGGTTTAGACTTACGTTTTTTTATTTCTGTTCATTATCAACCTCTGATAATGTCAGAGACCTTATATAACTATTATTTTTGTTAACAATTTTGTTTAATAAAACTACTAAAAAACTGTAAAGTGTAAAATAATATGTCACTTTGTTCACATGTCTATGTACTGTTTCCCGAAGTTTAGACTTACGTTTGACTACAGTCTGCCCAATATTAAGCACCACTATAGTCTAAGATGTAGCACGCTTGCCTTTAAGAAACCTATTTACTCTGGACTTGAAGACCCCTGTATATATTTCAAGACTGGACTATTCCTAGTCGTAAACACATTCATACAGCCTACATCTACACAAACCTATCCAGTTCAGAGGTCGCCTAACTCCTTCCATTTATACGCACGACTTTACAACACTACATAATGTATACAGTATGGCATTTACACTGAATATAAAGCGCCGGTAGCTCAGCTAGCGGAGGCAATCGCATGCGATTACCAATGTTAAGCAAAGATTGACGTGGTCAGTACGCGGATGGGTGACCAAAAGGTGGCATTCCATTTTGGGCGCTTCCATGGGTCCGATGACACGTTAAATTATGGGCCCCGGCTGTTTGTCTCGCACGGCAGCTGTTAAGCCATGTCAGAGACCCTCATGGCGGCTTCATAAACTCTCGACACTGAATATGAGGCTACTAACAGTCCAGATGACTTAAAATCTAGAGTTAATAGGTTCCTTCTAGGTAAGCGTATTACATTTTTAGGAGTCAAAAGCAAACCTGTACCTAATAAAAAAAAGTACAACTTTTAATGAAATTTGGTAAAAAAGATACCTATAATAAAACTAATACATTTAATCATTAGGTACTAGAAAGACACCTGAATAAAGTCCCTTTCAACGTAGGGGGACTAATATTTGTGGAAGAGGACGAATAAAAAAAAAGTTAGTTTCTGGAAAAAAGTAGGTTTCTTCTTGTACCCCCAGCCGGCTGCGAAATTATTTTGGCTCCATTCCATTTACCACAATTATTTTTTTTAATGCTAATTCCAACGCGTTTAGCATTAAAAAAAACAACGCATAAAACCTATTACTTTTAAATATGGGAAAATATACTTTTCAAGTCAACAAAATTATTTTCATTTTTCAACATGTCACTTATAATGTTTTTTTTATTAAATACCCTAAAAATTAACTTGTCCTTACTGCCGTACTTGTGCCCAGCACTCACTGCCTAAGTACCCTAAGGCAGTGTTTACACTGTATTACATACTCCACGCGTGATTGAGTTCGCAGGCCTGTGTAAACAGGGCTTAAGGGCTAGTCTACATGACGGGCTGAAATAGTTTTTAGATTTGATAGAGTAAATTATAACCATTTTTTTCTTCTTAATATATAAATGTAGCCAATTATTGAGTCGAGAGTTCAAAAGTTAGAATGGCCCTTAGCTATGTTAGTAGAATGTCTGCCTCTCGTACCAAGGGTCGTAGTTTCGATTCCCGTACAACACAAATAATAAAATGGACCCTTTAAGGCGGCTTGATAAGATCTCGACACCAGAGTTGGCCACTCTCATTTGATAAGCAGCATCAGTAAGTTATGCTACAGGTGTTGCCATAAACACATCTCTGAATAGTCAGACATCAAAACACAGTTACCCAGAGCCCTACATATCTTCCTTCAGCTGCCCTACAGGTCACGCAGGGTCCGGTCCTAAGTGGGCCGCGCCTGGGTCATAGATTGTGGGACTAGGCGACATAGAGTAGTAATAGATAGGTCTTGGCAATAATAATGGTAAGTACTTGTGCTTAAAATGTACGAGATCGAGTCCGTAAATATGTTTGCTTAGCTCTCTTGAGCCGTATTTCCTCATGATTGAGGGTTGTGACTCCCCCGCAGAACGAATTCGTTAGGGGAGTTCCCTTGTGCAGATACATCTTGGTGGGCGTCCTTCCACGGAAGACACATGTCCTCGGATATTGTGGTCCTCAAACATGTCGGTTTCCTCACGATGTTTTCCTACACCGCTAAGCGAGTGCAAATCCACACATAACTTGAAAATACAAGTCATTGGTGTAGGGCCGGATTCGATAATGAAGATACTGGAACCGCTGAGCCACTCTCGCTTTTTAATCATGTATTTTTCTGTGTTGTTGTGTGTGCAAAGTAATAAATTTATTTATTCCCAAAACAAAATTACTCCTTTTCTCAGGGCTAATAATTCCAGTTCATAAGATGAAATGATATAAACCAGCTTGAAATGTATATTAAGTTAATTTAAGAACATATTTGTTTTGTGTGCCATAATAAGTAAATAAATATCTAATATAAACATAATGAAACTAAACAATGTCGTTAGAAGTTAAAAAAACAATCACCATACTTGAATGTTCTCCAATTCTGACATATATTATTGGTGACTTCCTTCTGAGTGTATCGGTAAAAAAATTGTAAGTACTACTGAAAGACGGGTAACGAATGATGTAATATCGTGATAATATTTTTTTAAAACAAAGTGCTCAAAACGGTACGCTTAGGCCAGTCCACAATAGTTACATGTCAATAGTACATACGTCGTAGATTATAGTCCAGGCAGCTTTAGGTGTCAATGTAGCCAATAAAGTATGTATTGGAAATACTAGACGCGAATACATTTCCTGAGGACAAACTTGATTTGTCTAAAACTTCTGGCCGCGCATTGTATTTCATTTTAACAGCTGTCAACTTAATAAATTTGACGTCAAATTTTACGTAAAATATAGGGAGAGATGACATTCAGTGAAACTGAAATAATATAATTCGTATAGGTACTTACTAGAATAAAAACCTGTAACGAAATGCTAAAGGCTCGGTGTACGTATGTGTGTGTATTCGCTCGCTATTACCAAAGTTCAGGTTAGTACTTGGATGGGTGACCGTGGTAAAATCCAAAGAGGTATTTACTTCAGACCGCTCTCGTGAGAGGTTATAAGTAGATCCAAGCGGTACGTTAAAATACTGTAAACGTTAAACCATGTCAGAGGCTTTCAGGGCGGTTTAAAAACTCTAGACACCAGAGTTCGTGAATTCACTCGAATTCACTTACCTACATAATGACAACTTATTATCATACATACAGACGTTTTAAAAACTTACTTAACTTTTGCACTCCGCTTCGCTCGTTCAAAAACATCTACAAAAGCGGATCTATGGCTATAAAAAATCCATTAAACATCGAGCCTTATTAAGGCCGCCGATACAAGCTGCAGGCTATCTTAAAAATAATCAACCTGTGGCGAAAATAGACTGCGTATAAATATATAGTTAGGGAGGTAAGGGGTCAGTAAGTTACCAAAGAAAGTTGTTTTAAAGTAAGTTGGTGTAAGTGTTAGAAATTAGGGTTTTTATGTTATATAGACTACTTTGGCGGACTATTATTTTGTGTATTAAATGCCTATAACATCATAATTGACAATTGGTGTTTGTTAAATCCGACTTAATATTAGTCCAAAAATAGCGTTTTTAGGACTAGAAAATATAGCTAGTGTCTGACTGCTTCACTAATCATGTTACCTATGATGAAATTGATTATAGTATTAAGCATGATTTAAGTAAGATTTTACTAAATATTCAAAGACATTTGAAGTTTTAGTCCAACCATCATCATGATTATGTGTACGTTTCATTGCAAACTAAAATAAATCGCTAACAATCAGGCGAACTATACTCTAGTAAATTAGTACACTGGTAGGATTGATATTTTTTATTAATATTTTTTATGAGGTCTTCTCTGTTACTGACAGTTCTCTTGCAGCCCGAAGCACAGAATACATTATACAAAGGAATTATTTGACAAAAAAAGTGTTTATTTTTTTATGCACTAGTAACTAAAACCTACCACTATCTCCCAACCCTCTAGGTCATTCCCTGTTCGAGTACTAAATATAGGGCGTAACAGTATGTTACTTTGAAACCTAGACTGTACTTTAAGGATTAATAGGGATGAGCCCGTATCGATGTTTTGCCTTTATTTTGAGCTTCGTTGTCGACGTTTTTCGTGTTTATTTTTTAAACATGTCGAGATAATGTAGAATGAAATTGCAAGTTGATGTTTTTGGGTGGCTGTTTTTTGTCTGAGTTTGCGTTAATTAGGAATTATTTCATACTAAAAAGTATATTTTTATGTGAATCCAGTAACAATCCAGGATTTTATCTCTATGCTAAATTTTATTTTACAATATCCGAGGACATGTGTCTTCCGTGGAAGGACCTGGGCGCCCACCACGATGTATCTACACAAGAGAACTCCTTTAACGAATTAATTCTGCGGGGGAGTCACGACCCTCAGTCATGAGGAAATAAGACTCAAAGAGACAAAAGAAATTGTATCTTGAGATAATACGGTAAGCAATCAAAGTAGTTAACGATGCGAGCAAGATGGCTTAACGCTTGCCTCTTATTTCAATTATACATTATTATATTAATTGTGCATACATTTTCCTTGAATTAAACGTTATATGTATGGGGATGACGGTAGTCAAAATTTAATCTTATAATAATTGACAAAGCATAACACAAATAATACAAACATACACACAAACTTTTCAAAGCGAAATGTTATAGTGTTTTTTTTTCATTATTTTAAACATAAGGTTTATTTTATAGGTATGATTCTCAATATCGATTTACGACTCGTTATCGAGTTGGTTCCAATTTATTTTTAAAACATGCAGATTTAATAGGGATGAGCCAATTGTTGTTTCATGCTCTCTCTATTTATTAGCTTTATTTTTATCGATACGTTTGCGAGTTTTGTGCTACTCTTTTTTAAGATAGTGATGAGTTTCATCGATAACATATGAATAATTAAAAAACATATTTGGTTTATTTTGGTGTTGTTTAGATTTGCGTCTATTCATAAAGATATTTTACCAACAAACAATTACTACTCCATTTCATTTATTTACGAATAGTTCATAATTATTTGTTCACGGATTTATTGAAATCTCTCAGAATACATAACTGTATTCTAAGCTAAAACTGTAAATGATATTGAAGTAGTATTTTTTATTAGATTTTCAAATTTTTCAGTTTTCAGCTAAGAGAACAAAACAAGTTTTATCCACATTTGATTGATTTTAATTGTAATTATGTTCAGCTACTGAAAGAAAGAAAGAAAATACTTGTATTAAATACACCTTAAACTATTTATAAAACTTATGCTATAATACACTAGTGGACGCCCGCGGCTTAGCTCGCTTATTTCGGGATAAAAAGTAGCCATGACACTTCCGGGACCTCATACTACCTACATACCAAAAACCATGATGGTCCGTTCAGACGTGTTTTCATGATGAGCGTCAAGCAGAGAAACAGATTAACAGACGAAATTTCTATAAATTGTTGGAACGTGTTCTGTTACCAATTCGAAGTATCTACAATCATTTTTTTTAAATATCTTCAATGTTCAGACTTTCGACCCTCTTCAGCTTTATTATATGTATAGATACATACATACCTATTACACTGCACCTTAATGTAATTTTTCTCATCCCTAATGGTGTAACAGTTACCTCCTGAGCCACATATATTATCCTGTTCTATAAAAACGTACGACCACATACATATGTACATACATACATACATGCTACGATATACAGCGTTACCCATATAGGCCGCCAATTAAGACGCTAATTTTTATCTCTATGTTTTTTTTTATATGTGGTATTTTAATAAAGAACTTATCTATCTATAATATGTAATGTAACTAGCTAATTCAACTATATCAAAACTAATTAATATACATTCTAAAAATGCTCTGGATGCCATCCAGCGCGGAAACGCAGCGAGCTTGATGGGCACATTTGCGCCGGGAACGCTATTTAGTTAAATTGACATGTTATTCTGATTTATATATGTATAATGGTTAAGCTATATTAAGTTAATCAATTTTCAATGTAGTTAAGACTTATTAGATTAATTTCTTTAAAAAACATAGATTTGCTTGCAATTAAGTAGTTTAAAATTTAATAATTATCAAAACGTTATTTAGAACTAATTTCGTATCTCGTCACACATTCTCGATTTATTTTGCGCCAGCAAGGAAGAGGCCTTTACCCGCTTTTGATATAAGATAATATTAAAAGTAATCAAGATATTTTTTTAAATAAACTAAGTAAATATATTTTAAGGAAAAAAAAATATTCAGGAAATAAAGGCTATTTTATTTTATTATGGTTTGACATGTTTTAATGTTTTTTTTCGTATAGAATATAACAACGATTAATATACATATAATTAAAAAAAACCTTTTTATCATATACATTATAAATCTTTTAGCAGTATTTTGTAAAAAAATACTCATTTATTTTTTATTTTATTTGATTGTAATTTAAACTAAATTTATTTATTTATTTATTTGATTGTAATTTAAGCTAGACTTTTTGTTGTGCTTTTCTTCATTTTAATGCTATTACTAAGATTCGACTTTTTGTTTCAGGTAAGCAAACCATCGAAACCAGCAACTAGGTCAAGAAACAAATTCAACCGTTTTCAATTTTGGCTCAGGGAACGTTTCCGATTTTTGGTTAGGTTACTAAAGACAAGGTACCACCACCATACCAAAAACAGGTTGATCCGTCGCTCCGTTGCGGCCTGACTAACTAACAAACATACCAGCAACACTTTCGCTTTTATATAATGGTTAGGTTTAATTAAACGACGTTAACCTGTTGCCCTAGAACGAGTCTCCACAGTGTGTCCCGTGTTCTGACACGTCGTCCATTGAGGGTTGAGCTGAAGCTCCCCGAGGCGGGGCCAGCATCACCAGGGCTGCGGATGAATGCATCGCGCTCTCGTGGCCCTGGACCAACGATGCGGAGGTGGAACACCCCAGGTTTTTAGTGGGTATGCCGCCCTTATGGAGTGAGGCGGAGACTCCCACATAACCATCCGCCCTCCCCAGGGGTTGGGTGGTACCTGTTATAGGTTTTCATGGGTTAAAAAAATATTAAACGACGTTATTTAAAAAAAGCAGGATTAAGGGTAACCCAGTATTGTCCAATACATGTATATAAGTACCTGCATAGTATAAGATATTCTCGATAGGCACCTGGTCGTATTTTATTGAGGTCTGCTGTAGATGTTATTGGAGGATTCTTTAGACCTAGCAAATCACACAATTTTATGTAAAAATGAGTAATTTGTGTATATGTTTGTTTTGTGTGTTTCACATTTTAAAAAAATTAAGGTATGCTCAATATTTTGATAACCAACAAAACATCAACAAACCAACAAAGTTATATTCGCTTTCAAGTGAAAAAAAATTAAGATATTGAATCAGGCGTTACTTTGCGGGAATCCATTGTAAAGGAAACTCTGGAGAAATATGTAGGTATATGGAGGAACACACCCAAAAAACCATCAAGTTGGTTGTTTGAAGTCGGCGCAGCGGAAAAACGTTCCATATTTCTTCAGAGTTTCATTGAAAAAAAAATACTTATGATAATTCCCAGCTTCTAATATGTGTAGATACTTGACAATGCCAGTTTAACTTAAGCTTTTCTTTATACATTTTCAAAAAATAACCACTTTTCCAACCTCTAAAATAAAAGGGTTAATAACCCTTTTTTAGGATGGAGTACTTAGTACTGCTACGGTGAATCATTGTATGATTTGTTTTGTTTGAATTAGGATATAAATATATTAAATCGTTTCACGGTACAGTTTTTCAGCTTTAAGGTTCAATCTAGTTAGGGGTTCAATTAATTAATCTAATTGTTAGATTAATAAGAAAAGTATATAAGTATTATATCCGTTACCTAGTACCCACGATACAAGCGTTTGCTTAGTGTGGGGCTAGATGGCGCTGTGTGCAATGTCCTGGAATATTTATTTATTTATTTAATTATTAAAATAAATTTGTAGAACATTGGTTTGCTTGCAATTAGATTTCAATTTAATAATTATAAAGCCGTAACATAGAACTAATTTAGTTCTTCGCCACATACTTTAAATCGATTTATTTTGTTACAAATTATATGAAGTCTGAGTAAAGATATTTGAATTTATTGTTTTTTTTACGCTAATGATGTATTTTTGGTCGCAAAATTGGTTTACAATAACAATAAAAGAGAGAAAAGGAAAAAATATAATTTATACTTTTATTGGAAAATAATCTAGTAAAGATAAAAGATAAAGATAAAGAATCTTTATTGATAATGTAAAATTGTAACATACATAGGTATAAGTACTAATATCACAGAATATGCTACACAAATTACAATATCTCCTCAAATTGAATTTATAACATTAGGCTTTTATAAAATTTTAGAAGTTACATATGTCTAGTTTTATTAATAAAACAATGAAAATTTTTGTTATTAAAATCATGTCAAACAGTACAAGCAAAATGTTTAAGTTAGACAACCATAGTGCGGGCTTAGCATTTGACAAAAATAACTGATAAGGGAAATATATGTAATGTTTCATGTGCTAACATTTCATTCATTAAATATTCTGTAATGTGTAAGAGCAACCTGAGATAAGTTCTACGTTTAGTATTCATTTCAAGGTTTATTCTAAGCTAGGTAACTGTACTGGACTTGTGTACATATATTTATGTACTTAGCTGTCATAGAAATCTAAATAATAGGTATTTAGAAGACGGGAGACACCCGCTCTGGATCATTTTTGGTGCAAAGGTTAGCCATCGCGATTCAACGTGGCAACGCGGCGAGCTTAATGGGAACCTTTGCGCCGGGAGCGATCCGGGGTGGGCTCTTTGATTAATTTTTGTTTGTTTTATTTTACTTCATATTTTATTTTAGGTATAAGTATTATATATTTTAATATTATGTTTAGGACTTGTAAATATTAGTCAGTTACTTTATGTTTTATAAGTTATGAATAAATATTGTTTTTATTTACAATTAAATATTAGGTTTCCTGCACAAGCTCTACTTAAAAATATGAATGCTCGAACTATCAGGTTAGTAAATAATTTTAAGAAATCAAAAAAAAGTACAACGATATGAACAAAAGTAAATAAATAATGAATTAATTACTCAGCATAATAAATTTCACAAATGTCGCGAATTACTTATCTACTGTTTATAAACTCAGATTTCAAACGCCCACAGGGCATCTGACATGTCTTACTAACTAGGGCACATTACTTACTTGAAATTTAATAGTTAATAATTTTATTATAAACAAAGGCCACCCAAAAAGCAATTTTCATAAAAGAAAATATTAAAATTAACAAAACGCAATTACTTAAAGTAAGTGTTCACTTTATTGTCGTATAAATAAAACAGAATTAGTCATAAAAGTATCAAATTATCTAATAATGGCATTAAAACAGGAAATAGGGGCCTAATGACACCAAAAGTAGGTTAACAGCACCCTTAGGTGCTTTAAATACCTTATTTTATTGGTATAAATATTATTTTGAGGGTGGTGTTAGTACATACAGTCCTATTTTTGTACTAATAATTGGTTCCATTTTGACTACAACCCCTATATATAGCTAATAATACAAAACTCAAAGGTGACTGACTGACTGACTGATATAGTGATCTATCAACGCCCAGCCCAAACCACTGGACGGATCGGGCTGAAATTTGGCATGCAGGTAGATGTTATGACGTAGGCTTCCGCTAAGAAAGGATTTTTGGAATTGCCACTTTTAAAGGGGTGAAATAGGGGATGCAAGTTTTACTTCTTAATGCGAGCGAAGCCGTTAACTCCCACTAGTAGCCAATATATTCGCATGCGATAACCAATGTTAAGTAACTATCGACACGATCAGTTTTTGGATGGGTGACCAATTAAAGGCATTCCTTTGAACACTTGACGGTCGGATGATACGTTGAATTGTAGGTCCCGATTATTTTCATAATAAGTTAGTTCGTATGAGATTGGCGCTATTTGGTATCGAGAGTTTTTTGCCGCCTGCAGGGCCTCTTACATGGCTTAACGACTTCAGTACAATGTCATCATTCGGGACCTACCATAACTACATGTTATCATATTAACGGAAGCGCTCAAATGTTTTCCTATCAACAGCAGCAAGGGCGGAGTTTGTAACTCTTACACAATAAAAAGAATAAGAAAAACTTTATCATTCTTTAGAAAATGCTTCTTCTTATCGAATGAGAGTGGCCAACTCTGGTGTCGAGAGTAAATAAAGCCACCCTTGAGGGCCTCGGACATGGTTTGACGACTGCCGATCTATACAAACAGCCGGGACCTACAATTTAACGTGTCATCCAACCCACGGAAGCGCCCTAAATGGAATGCCACTTTTTGGTCACCCATCCGCGTACTGACCGCGTCGACCTTTGCTTAACATTGGTAATCGCATGCGATTGCTTCCGCTAGCTGAACTACGGGCGCTTCAATGCTAAAAGTTAGACACGGTTTTCAGAGGCCCTTAGAGCAGTTTGAAAACTCTCGCCACCAGTGCTGTTCACTCTCAATCGCTAAGAAGAAGTATTATATTCCCTAGACTATGTTAATCAGTAGACACTACTAGCCCACTGCTACTAGTAATGAGTAAACTGGTCTTACCGGACACACTCCTAGCATAGGATCATATCGTATGTGTGTGACGATGATCTAGGCTTGTGTAGAATTGCCAAAGTACTATCAACTTTTATTTTTTTTATTAAAGTGTTTCATGAACAAAGACTCTTATTATATACTAGTGGGTGCTCGCGGCTTCACTCACATTAAGAAGTAAAACTTGCATCCCCTATTTCACCCCTTTAAAAGTGGCATTTCCAAAAATAATTTCTTAGCGGATGCCTACGTCATAACATCTACCTTCATTCCAAATAGATAGATAGATAAATACTTTATTAAAACACCACAAATGAAACAATACAAAAAAAAACTTAAAAATTAGAATCAGCGTCTTAATTGGCGGCCTTATCGCTAAGAGCGATCTCTTCCAGGCAACCAATATTTATAGGAGTTTTAAGTTTATTATAAGTAGGTACTTGTAATTTAACCAACTTCATATTTAGAAGTTGACTATTCGACGGAATGTATTTTTTCGCGTCTGTGCTCGTATGTTATTCGATTGCTTTTGTAATTTTATATAACGATTTTTTTATAACATTTCATCATCTACCTATACGAGTATGCTCTAGATCTTCGGTTTGCTTAATATAACAAGATTACACTTTCCAGTGCATCACCTAATGCTAGTTTTAGACCTAGATACCTATACTTATATACATATGTATCTTCGATATGTATGTACATATTATGTAGACTATGTCAGTAGGTTTGTAATCATGTTGGTAGTACGGACGCGGATGCCCTGACAGATAGGTTTTACAGAGAAATTGTCTGTTTCTCGATAGTGTTTTATAAGGCATTTTTTATCTAATATATATATGTGTGTAAAAGAAAGTGGTGTTAGTTACACAATTTATAACTCAGGAACGGCTGAACGGATTTAGCTGAAAATTGGTGCGGAGGTAGCTCAGAACCAGGAGACGGGCATAAGACTTTTTATCCCGTTTTTTTTAATGAATTGAATGAAATCCTAATCTGCTTATTAATTACCTCTAAGGCCGGAATAGAGTTCGCCGGGTCAGCTAGTAAAATATAAATGAGATTTGACTCTGTATTTAAAAAAAATGTAATAACATCTCACAGGTCAAGGTCAACAGTTTGAAAACTCTCAACCCCAGAGTAGGCTACTCGCATACAAACTAACTGTGTAATAGTGAACTAAATTAATATTTAGTTAAAAAGAGGTTCTTAGGTGCGTCGAGTTTGTTGTTTGAAGTCGGTTAAGGAGCAGTCGCAGAGGAAAATCACTTTAATATATCTCCAGGGTTTCATTTACAACGGATTTCCGCAAAGTAACGCCTGATTCAATATCTGAAACTCCGATTTCACCACCATTATGTATACATGGTAACCAACACATAAATTGTGGTACGTGAAAACCAACCACTTTTGCTTATAGTCTTTTGACCTGATCATCGTGATGATTGTATGCCTGTAGTATATTGTTTATGTTTAATAATGTCTGGATATTATATGTCCAAATTAGTTTTAGTAACTATGGGTAAAATTATTTACTTATATTGCTAAAATTATTATACCAATATTATTAATTTTGACATTTATATGCACACTTTGACATGTAATTTTTTTATTGTTTCTTCATAAATTATTATGTTCTTTGTTATTATGTAATAATTGCTTATGAATGTGTACCGATGTGACGTGTAAATTGGCTTTACCAATAAATTGATTATGATTATGATTAAGCCTGAAATAAATTTATTTTATTTATTTATATTGTTCTAATAGTGAAAAAGGCTATTTTACTCTGATAACGCGACCGAAGCAACTGGCAGCCACTAGTAATTCTAATATGTCCAATAAATAGGTCGAAAACCAATAAAAGGCCGGCACTCCGTTTCCACATCCGTTTTGCAAAAATATCGTGACCGAGCATACTTAATTAAGTAACGACTGTTTTATAAACAACTTTATGTACTATTATATACCTTATAATGTGAAAAATAGAGGCTAATATTGCTTAAAACTAGTCAATATATGATTAACTTTATATATGTAGTAGATATGTAAGAGTTGTTGGAGAATGCCTTTGATTTGAACCGAAAAGATATTCAATGTTTAAGGTACGTTAGTTTATTATTTATTAGTAGATATATATAGTTATATTTTTTTTATTATTCTAATTGAATTTGTTTATATAATTTAAATGTATTTTTTTTATAGTATGCCTTTGGCATCATTTATTATGTACTAGATTTGACATTCATAAGTGTGCAAAACTAAGTTTAGTTTTAACCCAAATGAAGAAATAAATGAATATGAATATGAACTGATACTACTTATAGTATATTTACTTAAATCAATATATTGGAAGCGCGTGGCATCGCCCGCGTTGCTGCGAAATTAAAAGTACCACTTATGTCACTCTCAAGAACCTTTAATAATTTTCTACCAAATATTAAAAATCGCTCTGACCCGTCTGTGTGTTCATTCTGGTTGGTATTTTTTTCAATGAATAAAAAATAGAATAATAGAATAATAGTGTTTTCAACGGTTTTCCCAAAAACAAAACAAAATTGGTTATTCAACCTGGTGATAATTATATGTGATAACTAAAATAATAAAACAGTTGTCACTAATAGATTAAACACAAAAATTATGTACGACAAAAATTTATTTGTAGTAGTGTATCATCATCATCATCGGGTGCCATCTTCATATTGAAGTTCGGAGGTCAGTTGGCAAAACTTCTTGCGATCCCATGCTGCTTCTTTTAGATGCGGGTAGCTTAGCTATTATTATCCTTAGCTTATTTGTAGTAGTGTATAAAAAATAAATAAAAATGAAATCCTGATAAAAATGTATAAGTACTCGATTATTATACTTTTAAAACTATTTAATGACACATTCGATATAAATCAAAGACAAACCAATTAAACAACATGCAAACAAAATCCTCACAACAATATACATTTATTAGTAGGAATGTCTGTTTCCCACACGAAGAGTCTGTAAAAGGCAATCCTAGCTTCTATTCTACCTATCGCAAATATCGCCGTCAATTAATTTCAAATGCCCGCTAAGGTAGGATTTATTGTAAAGACTGTGATTTTAATGCTTTCGCACTGATAGAATAAATTCTTCTTGTTGTGTGAGTGGTTAACTCTAGTGTCCAGAGTTTTTGAAGCTTCTTTAGAACGTCTAAAAATATATAACTACAAATTATATTGATATTGAATGCGGCTCCAACCAGGATGAGGTCTGCACAAGATCGACGCAGGTGCCACATATAAGGGGAGGCCTATACCCAGCAGTGGGATCCCAAGGGCTGTGGATGATGATGATGATGAATGCTCGCATCTTCGCTCCCGGTAAGATAATTATTAATTAAAGTTACACCGTCTTATAAGTGGAATTTCTAAAATTCCTTCCTTAGCAGATGCCAACATCAAAGTAGCTATCTGCATACCAAATTTCAGCACGATCGGTCCAGTGGTTTGGGCTGTGCGTTGATAGATCAGTAAGTCAATTGGATAAACATTAAGCATGCTCTATTCCAAACCGCAATAAACTTTTCTCATCAGACGAATTTTAGTCAAGTCATTCAGTGAAAGAAAACATCGTGAGGTAACCAATATGTTTGAGGTCAACAAAATCCGAGGACATGTGTCTTCCGTGGAAGGACCTGGGCGCCCACCACGATGTATCTGCACAAGAGAACTTCCCTAACTAAAATGAATTGTCACGGGGGAGTCACGACCCTCAATAATAGGGAATACGACTAAGGAGAAGCAGGCAGTAAGAAACTCACAACATAACCTCAAAACCATACCTATAAAATTTTACCAGAAGCTGTGTTTCCTGCGAACAATCCAGGGGTCATCAAATCTAGAGTTAATGCTTTACATCAGGCAGGCTGTAGTCAAACGTAAACCTATCCTACGTAAAAAAAACTGGTACACAATGTAAGCTCTACGCTAATCTCGAAATTATTAAACAAAGATTTACATGAAAATACTTAAGATTTATTTCTTATTTTCCATTTCATTGATATCACAGTACGATTCTTTTTCAGTCGGCTATTTCTATGGCAACGTTAATAGACTAATATATAATAATAATCTAAAACTGTCAATCTTGCAACTGTCATTGGTTTTACTTTTTTTAAAGTCTCTCGTTACCAAAGAGTTTTACATTACCAGGTTTGACTCCTTTATTCATTAATAAGGTTTGCTTACAACAATCACATACTAATAGAAATACCTTACATTCCCTGTCTATAAAACTATGGTACAACAAGAGGCAACACATTATATAGCCGGAAGAGTTTTTGTTGCGGCCAAGTTCACGGTTCATAGTCGCGGCTGCGTGGCGCGAGTGTGAAACAACTTGTGTGTTTGTGTGTGTTTTTCTATGGGATTGATTTATTAAGATTGTCTGAATTGATATTTACAATAACTAACTAAAAAACGAACTCCAAAACCTCTCGGAGCGCTTGGTTGACGCGACGCATGACCAAAATACTGGCCTTTTTCTGGCTCAACGTATCAGCATTGCCATCCAGCGTGGTAATGCGGCCAGTATGCTGGGCACGCTGCCCTCTGGTAGTGGGCTGGAGCACTTAGATTATATTTAGGCTTTTCTAAAGATTTTCTAAGTGCCCCCTTTTTTGTAGTAGTTAGAAGTAGTATGTATAGTTTTTCTTCCCTCGTTTTTATATTTTATTATTGTAAATTAATTACTACCCACTAACTAATATTTACATATATTTCACAAGTATAAACAAAAAAGACTTAAACATACAGAAAAACTAACAAAAAAACAAATATTTACAAAAAGTTCAGCACACCGTCCATGTTGTCGCTGTGCGGCAGGATCCCAGGATGCTGGCAGTATTTCCTCTTTGAATGGAAAGACTCAATCGTTGAGAAAAATAGCTGCCAGCCCTGAGATCTCTTGTGGCAAGGACCAAACGTTTGCTAGATTGTCTTGTGTTTATTGTGTATTTCTATGTGTGTATTTTTGTATTCGAGTTATTAGTTGATTTAGTTCCAATTCAAAATCATTTATTTCAGACATTGGTCCATAATATTAATTCATTTTATTTCCATTTTAAATAAGTATTCATATTTACATAAAGTTACAAGATAATTAATAAAAAAATATATTAAAGTTAAAGTGTCAAAATTCAAATAAAGTGAAAAAAACTATGGGTCAAACTTATTACTGACCTATTTATATGATTTAAGTTTATTTTCAGAGACTTGATAGGTACTTAGAAGTTAACTGTCTTAATTTATATACTTTTCTCAATTCGTTCGTTTCAAAGGGACCAATATTGTGGGAAAAAACTAAACACCGAATACAGATTAACTAAAAACCATACAGAAAAAAATCTCCTTTTATATAAAAAAATAACATAAAACATAAGTAATGAGTTTTATATACTTTCCGTCGCTTATAACATTTTAAAATTTAGTTGTACATTAACAAACATTGTACAATAAAAATTTCAATACATATGTATTACCGACGTCGCTTCTCAAATGCGACAAAAATCTCCCAAGCGCTTAAATTTTCGTACTTTATGTCGGTTTGTAAGTATTTTATGCGTGTGTCAAACAAATTTGTTTACTGCCTGCCTAATGGCTGCCAAAGGTAAATTGAATAAATACCGTTACAAAGTTTATTTGATTTCAATAGATAGGTTATATTATTTACTAGCGACGCCCTATGGTTTTATCGTGTTATACCGGAATAAAAATTTACATGCTCAGTTTTAATTTCAAATATATCTTATTATCTCTGGGCTGGAGCACTTAGATTATCTTTAGGCTTTTCTAAAGATTTTCTGAGTGCCTCTTTTTTTATGTAGAGTTAGAAGTAGTATAGTTTTTCTTCTCTTGATTTATATATTAATAGTAGTAAGTATATAAAGATTTCTTATAGAAAAATCTTTATTTTAATACATTTATTTAAATGTACAATTCCATTGTATATTTTAAGTGCTAGAAGTTCTAGAATAAATTAAACATGTGAAATGCCTATACTAATTCAGCTTTTTATCATTGTCTATAACAAATTTCACCCAAATCAATACAGCCATAGATTCGTGAAGAGTAGACAAGACATACATAATTTAATAGCATTTTCTTTTATATATTTTTCTTTTTTTTGTTACATACTGAATTCGTATAGGTAAATACAGACGCCGTTTTATTATATTTTTTCTTAGTATTGCATGCATTTTAGAAAAGGTAAGAAATCGTATCACAAAACTGCATATCTATAAATAGATAAACTCTTGCTACAACATACGGTAAGATTTCTTTCCGAACAATAGTAGGTAGGTATTCTTTACTGTAAAGTTCCAAACTGCAAAATATACTGAAAACTTATTAATTATGTGATTTATTACATAAATGATTATGCTACAGAAACACATTGAACTAATTAAAGTATGTTTCATTTAATTATGTATTATGCTATGTTTACCTTTTTTTGTGAACCAAATATCAAGATATCAGTTTCAGGAAAACACAACTAGATGTCGCTGTACAACCTTAAAACACGCAAACCGGCCTCAATGCTATATACTTTCAAGATTTGCCTTAGCCTAACTTTTCATACCTACACGAATTGATAATCCGTGTTAGGACAAACATACATATTTCAAGATTTTTGTAATACCGTCCTTACGTTAAGTAAGGTACGGTTAATTTCAATCATAAAAAGTACTCTGTTCAATTTAAAGACATTTGATACACCTGCACCTACTATTGTATTCAGTATTCACATTAAAAAACCAGGGGTTAAGTTTAACATAACCTTCTTAACCGACTTCCAAAAAAAGGAGGTTATCAAGTCTTCTGAAAGTTTTTTTTTATAAACAATTTTTGAAGTTTGTATCGAAAGGTCTGAAGTTGGATAACATTTGGCCAAAGAATACTTTTACCACAGACTATTATTATCCTTAATAAACATTTGTCTATCTCCGCCATTGGAGACCAATTACGTGCAAGATTTCTGTGCGAGTGGACCTTAAAAAAAATTATAACCTTATTGACGCGACATTTGTAAGGAGAAAAAAAAATTAAACTAAATAATAATTAAATAAACTCTATATTAATTTAATTAAAATGTTCCCAGAAAATTATAACCCAGGGGTCTTCAAATCCAGAGTTTCTAGGTTTCTTCTAGGCAAGCATGCTACATCTTAGACTATAGTGGTGCTTAACATCGGGCAGGCTATAGTCAAACGTAAGCCAATTTAATGTAAAAAAAAGAGTATGGAATTTATTGTTTTCGGCTAGAGCGATCGTATTTTCACAGGAAGGTTACATGCGCCAGCGTGACTAATATATCAAATTTTAGTCCTAGAAAAAATGCTTCATGTGCCTGGTAGGGAGTTATCGTTCTATGTTATTGTTATCTATACTAATATTATAAAGCTGAAGAGTCTGTTTGTTGGTTTGAACGCGCTAATCTCAGGAACTACTGGTCCGACTTGAAAAAATATTTTAAAGTTGAATAGACCACTTCTCGAGGAAGGCTTTAGGCTATATAACATCACGCTGCAACTAATAAGAGCGTAGAAATAATGGAAAATGTGGAAAATACGGGGAAAATTATTCATCTTTTCCGTTGCGCGTGCTGCGAAAACGGTTAAGTCGTGGGTAATACTATAATTTAAATAGCTGAAAGAGGTTGTTTGCTAAAATGAATATGATGCCCAAAATAACTATTCCACGCGGACGAAGTCGCGAACGCAGCTAGTTCGTAGATAAACCCTCGTTTTATAGTAAGGCGCCGCACAGACTGGCCGGTTCAGCGTCCGTTCCGGTCCACGGCCCGTGTGAATGTGCCTTTATAATCGTATCACTCGTTAGAACGTGTTTTTAAAGCTTTTTAGAGACGAGTGAATCAGATGATTTATAGAACTAGTTAAGTACATAGTTTCATATAAAATTAAATGATTTGCAGATGCTAATGTCCATTAAACTTGCGCAACGTTTACCTAGCAATGCTTTTAGCGATATAATTTCAAGTAAAATATAGTCAAAAATACTTACTTATTCTAAAAAAAGTTGGAAAGTTTAAGGAAAAAAAAAGAAAAGTGTGTAAATTAAGTTTGTGTGTGTTCAATAAATATATTATATTTTTTGAGACACACACAAACTTTAACCTATTTATTTACTAAACTTTATTTAAGGCATAGCACTTTTGAAAAAATCTACTCGAACATTATTTTAGTCTAGCTATTCAACGGGGAAATGCAGCCAGCATTTTGGGTGCGCTACCTTTTGAAAATGTAGATTAGATTTTTTTTTATGATGTATATATAATGTTTATTTTTTATTATTATTTGGAAGTGTTACTATTAATTTTTGTTGTTTTGAAATAAATATAGCTTTGTTCCTTAAACATTGTTCAATATTTAATTATTTCGAGGTAAACAAGTATCTATAAAGTATTTAACTAATAGTAGTGACAAACAGATATGATGCAACGACGCGTCAGAGGTCACACACTAGTCTGACAAGTTTACAATGAGCCGGCAACTGGTTTTTGGAGATAGTTCATTTGAAGATTAGAGAAATTTCCAATTAGATGATGGTTTGGGATTATTGTTTTTTTTTTTATATATGCTTTTATTCCCTTTACACATTCTCGGATTTAAAGCCTGGTATTTTTATCTTATTTATATGGTATATAGACATCATTGGAGCCGTAGCCTACACTGAGAAGCATTTTACAATATAATACTTATAAATATACCTCACACACACACGTCGTCCGTTGTTTTTAGTCTAAATCTATTTTTGTAAAATTATTCAACTATTATGAACCAAAACCGTAGCATATTTAAATCATACCATTTTAAAAGCACCTGTGGCTGCTGCGATACAGGGGTACCTAGTGTAGTAGCCACTGGTAACTCTACAATAAGGTCAATTTAAATCAAATTTAAAACTCTGCTAATTAAGTTATCTTTAAGGTAAGAAATAATAAAAAAATATCAGTAGTATTTACTTAATACATTATTGTTTTGGAAATATTTGATTTGAAGGTTATAGAAGTTTCCGATAAGTTGGGATTTAGGATTTGTTTTAAACGGGTAGAAAAAGGGGGGTATCGATTTGTATTGGAATTCAAAAGAGTAGATTGAAAAGGAATAACCTTTAAGATTTTTTTATTACGATAATGATGATATAAATTAACCCAATAAGCTGGACCAACAGTCATACTGTTGCAGTAATAAATTAAATAAATACATATAAATATTCCGGGATATACCACACAGCGCCATTTAGCCCCACACTAAGCAAACGCCTGTGTCGTGGGTACTAGATAACGGATATAATACTTATATACTTTTCTTTTGTAAATACATACTTATTATTCATACAAACAACCAGGCTCAACACAAGTAATTATAAATTTTAAATAAAATAAAGAAATTAAGATTACTTATTATCAATCTTTCCGCGGAAAACCCTGGTTGCGTTTGCCCAAGAGTAAATAGTAAATTCAGCAGGGGAGACACGACCCTCCGTAAAGTGTAATAACACATTGGAAACTTTTATTATTATTACCTAAGTTTAATTTATATTTCTTTCTTTCTTCCAGGGTCAAAATCGAAGGTAGAGTGTACGCAAGAGATCATGAAAGTCACAGTGCCCCTGGACGGAGACAGGAAGATAGCTTACTTGGACCAACTCAAAGGTTAGTAGCACTATATGTATTTATATTAATACTAGCGGACACCCGCGGCTTATACGACTCATAACCGCATGACCATAGAGTTGTTTTTTAAATTACTAAGTTACTCACTAAATAATAAAATAAATAATCATTATTTAAAAAAAACGACATTATGTCTACTGTCACTTTAGTGAACTTATCTAAGCCTATCAAAGAAAACTGTATCAAAAAGCGGGCTAGTTTTTCAGAAGATATAATTTATACAGCAGCGCCCCCTGGTGAGTTGTCGTCGTAATACATAGCTAAAAAGATGCACCCATCAAACTTCAACACATCACAGAAAACTGTATCAAAATCCGACTTTTGGAAATATGGGTAAAATTGGTTTCCATAAACTTTATCAATTGGTTGGTTTATTGGTTTTTCTCAAAAAGTACTGAACCGAATGAGATTTTTTTTTTGGGACTATTTCGGAAACATCCCCACAAAAAAACAGTTTCAGTAGACTTGATAACCTCCTTTTTTTGGAAGTCTGTTAATAAAATAGCCTTTATTTCCTTTGTTTAAAATATTACATTTCATTAACTTCTTACTTAGGTTGTGTCAGATTCTTTATAATATTTAATTATGAAGATTTTTATAGTTGTTTGATATTAGGGCACCCGAAAGCGGGTAAAGGCCTCTTCTTTACTCACTAAATAGTTAAAGAAAAGATCGTGAGGACATCCTTGAAAATCAATAAATCTAGGAACATGTGTATTGTACGGACGGCAAAGCTTTGGAACACTTTACCAGAAGCTGTATTTCCTGCGAACTACAATCCAGGGGTTTTCAAATCTAGAGTTAATAGGTATCTTCTAGGCAAACGTGTTACACCCTAGGCTGCAGCAATGCTTACCATCAGGCAGGCTGTAGTCAAACGTAAACCTATCCCACGTAAAATAAAAAAATCTTGGAAGAACCTAGACGCCCACCATAGTTTTGCTATCCAAGAAAACTTCCCCTATAAATCAGTTATGCAGGGGATTCACGACCCTCAGTAATGAGGGATACGACTCAAATAGGAGGAGTTAAGAAAGTTACAAAGATACTTGAGAAACTTTAACTTTCCATTGCCAAAACAAAGCTAGTAATGTCACACGATTTTAACTCCCACAGACTAAAATTTGTAAAGAAGTGAAAGTAAAGTTCCATATAAGTATACACAGGTACTTATATGTTTGGGTACTTTGTGGAGTTTTGACGCAACTCAGTTTTGTCTGTGATGTAAGTTAAGTTTGTAGAATATGTGTTTGTTAATGGGAGTGTGGTATTGTGTGCTGTATGCCAATTGATGACATAATTCGCTACGGGAAACTTGGAACCATTTGAATGTGCAATGATAGGTACATAAAAACACGCGGCATTGAAATAAAAAAATACTTAGGTACTTTATTTCCAGAAAACATAAATGAACACCCCTATAATAGAACAAAATTAGGAACATACATAGTGTACATGATAATGTTGGTGAATAATGAAAAAGAGATGCACACGTATCATGAAAGAGACAACTTATAATTTTCAAAATAGAAGACACTTTATTTTCTTTATGAGTAAAATAGAATTGATTTGGTTTTCTTTTGTTTTTTGAATAAAAATATTATTTTATTCGAAAAAACTTACAAATCCTAAAGTTTTCTAATTAATTATATATTTTATCTACACTAATGTTGTAACCTTCTACTTATGTTTCCAATACTTGACTTATAATTACTACTGTTATAGTACATACAACAAAACACTCAATTTAAGCAATTTCACATGATGTTATAATATCCACATCGATATCGTAATAGCTCATTATAACATCAATAAAGCGTGACCAACCTGATTGCAGGGCCAATCAGGTTGGTCACGCTTTATATGCGCGCAGCTGCGCTATCGTTGGTTAGATTTTAATGGCGGCAAAATCACTGTGACAATACACGTACGCGTGAATTTAATGTTTCGCAATGTGTTTTGATGTTTAAATACATATTAAAAGTTAAAAATGGATAGCGACGATGATATTTGTACGCCTCCAGATATTCTAGAATTGGCAACAAAAGTAGCTCACAATCTTTTGCCAGAAAAATCTAGAAAATTATATGAAAAATTAACTATTGTCAGCTTTTACTCTTGTTGTTTGATTAATTGGATTAGTGAAGATAAAGTAGTGTATGCAACTGCATATAACACGGGTATATGACAGTTGCATAAACTACTATATTCCAATATTTGATACATTATAATGTTTTGATAACAAATGACGATTCTTTTTAGCTTCCGAGACATTTTTGGACTACTTTCTTATCCTATTTTTTCTTGATTCGTGGACATATTTCACCAAGTCAAAAGGACCAATGAAGACCAAGTCAAAAGACCAAGTCTAAAAGAAATAAAAAGATAAAGAATCTTTATTGATATCGTAAAGTAGCAACACACACATAATATTTAAATATAATCATAGAATATGCTACACAAATTACAATATCCGTCAAATTGATATTACCTAATAAGTTAAATACATATTATCTCAAAACATTGTTTTAATGAACTAAAAGTTTTACAAAGTCAAGATTCATTATTATATTAATGTATTTTTTTTAACTTGCTTAGTTCAGAAGAACCGGTCCAATTCATTGCACAAATAAAATGTACTTTACACATATTTTATAAGATTATATTACAGGCTACAACTATTGTATATTTTAAAATGTTATTTGTGTCAATAAATGATTTTATTATTATTATTAAAACTTGAACGGGTTTGCACTTGACCATAGTTTACCTGATAGCAAGTAAGGCTATGGCCTAAGATGGAGCGTGCTTACCCGATAAGAACCGATTCAATTTTGTTAGGTATTAATATATTGTCTGAAAACTATACTAAACTAACTGACCCCATATTTCCTACTGTTCTAGGCTACAAGCCCTGCCAGCCTGAGTTGGAAGGCGACGCGGCAGTGTTCGTGCTCGACCTGCAATATTTTCACAAGTGCGGGATTACCAGGATTACGAACATGCTCACTGTAAGTACGTTTTATTTGTATATGGCGTGCTGGAGATGAGGCATATGCTCAGCAGTGGGTAGATACAGCCTGAAATGTTGATGATGTGATGACTTTTACTATTTACATCTTCATCCAAAATGACCGAGAGAAGCCTCAAAACCGGTTTGGTATTTTTAGGGTTCCGTACCTAAAAGGTAAAACGGGACCCTATTACTAAGCCTTTTTTTTTTTTTTTTTTTTTTCGTGGAGGAAATGCATTTACGCATCCCCGCACTCTCCCCGGGGGGGGCGGCGGGGTATGTCGGGCTCAGAGCTAATGGGACTCCACTACCGACTAAAACCTACCACGATGTCCCTTCACCTCGGCAAGGACGGGTTTCGCAGGCAAGCGAGCAATACCCTATTACTAAGCCTCCGCTGTCTGTCTGCCTCCAGGCTGTATCTCATAAACCGTGATAGCTAGAAAGCTTAAATTTTCACAAATGATGTATTTCCGTCGTCGCTATAACAACAAATAAAAATTAAAAATAATTAAATATTTTGGGGGGGTCCCCATGCAACAATCGTGTTTTTTTTTCAAACTTGTCTAGACCCTTTGTTAGTAGTTCGATATAGTGTTAATGCCTTTACATTGGACCTACGAGTATATTATCGTCATCAGTGATTGATAATAAGGTAATGTTTTCAAAAAGTAAGTTCTGTGTTATTTGATGGCAAAGTTCCATAGAAAATCGGCAAATTTAAATAATTTTATATATACCGTCAATTATGGACCGATGGCAACCCCAACGGAAAACCAGCGCTGGATGCTTGCATACGGCATATACTAAGATGAGACTGGATTGTGTTTAGTAATCTGTTATAGTTAATCTTGCGTTGTTTCGTGTCTCAACAAACGTCTTACATTATTTCATGTGTTTTGTTCCAGCTCATGCAAACCTTCTATGGCACGATCACAGTAGAGGGCGCTGCTGGCCGGGAGACTATCACCGTGCAGTGCGTCGTGGTGCCCGCCAAGCGCCGCGCCAGGGACGTGTTCCCAATAGACGAGTTCGATGAACCAGAGTACGTGTGCTTTAAGTGGTGCTGGAAGAACTTAGCAATATACTGAAAGAATGGTTTAAATCGGTTCAGTAGTTTCTGAAATAAGCTAGGACCTAACTAATGGTGCTGGAAAAACTAAGCAATAATTACTGAAAGAATGGTTAAAATCAGCTCAGTAGTTTCTGAACAATAGAGAATGTTAGTCGTTATTGCGCTTTATGAATTAGATGAATCTGAGTATATCTACTTTTTAGGCGCCTGAAACAGCTTAAAACCTTTTGGCATGGAGCTTTTTATAATTGGAAATCAGAAAGTTAAGAAAGCTAGTCTTTTTGTAGATTTATACTATTTTTGCGTTTTTAACCTTGGCTTCATGAAGTCATCTGCATAAAAAACATACAACCCACTACTACATTATGAATGATAAGTTTGTGTGTGTGTAACGCATTCTTGTGTCCGAACCGTCCGAAAGTCCTAAAACAATGCTTCAGCGACTGAAAAAAATTAAAAGCTGAAAAATATATTTACTAACGAAAAAAGTTTACATGTCTATCGATTGCTTCACTCGGCTAGAAGCCTGTACCGAAGAAAACAGATAACAGTTGACAAAATGTATTTATTAACGCCACACAAGACAGGACTGCAGAATTATTACTATGGCGAATAGTCGGGACCAACTATTTACTATTTATTTATTGTTAATAGTACTTATATTGTCTCTTTATATTTTCCAGTGTGCTGAACATCACCAGATACGAGGAAGGCAAGGCGCCAGAACCAGTGTTAGGAGCAGTTGTCAAGCAAAATGGGAAACAGTACGTATTACTGACAAGTTCAAATATATCTAGGAAACTCGAACTTACATTGTTTTATTAATGACAGGAAAAAGCAAAGAATACTATTACACTTTTAAAAAAAGGGGGAAAAAAGCATGTTTCTAGGAAAACATTTAACAAAGGCCTCCAAAACAATAAACGAGTTTTCTGAATATTAAAAATACTATTTTTTTTATAAAAAACATCATATTGCAGACATTTCATAGGTCCATAGTTAAAGATAATCCATAAATTAAAAAGTAATATCAGACATTAAGTTTATATCTTTCATCGTGCGAACTGCCAAACTTGGGAACTCCTTGCCAGAATCTCTATTCCCCTCGAACTATAATTTATCAGTTATCAAGTCAAGAAGAATGAACCGGTATTTTCCATCGTCTAGATGTCTAAAGTTATAATATTTGTCATTTGTATAAGAAAATTCAATAATTTAATACATTTCTGTAACTTGCAGAGTATCAGGCGAGATCTCTGTAACCCCCGGCACGCCGCTGTCGATGGAAATCTTCCTAAACGAGAAGTCAGCTCCAGTGTACGGATTATTGGTCAACTACATGCATGTGACTGACACTGGGAAGCAACAGGAAACAATTATATTGAATGGGTAAGTAATTATATAATACTAGTGGGTGCTCGCGGCTTCGCTTGCATTAAGAAGTAAAAGTTGCATCCCAAGTTGCATCTCAAGTTTCAGCCCAATCCGTCCAGTGGTTTGGGCTGTGCGTTGATAGATCACTATATTAGTCAGTCAGTCAGTCACCTTTGAGTTTTATATATTTAGATTCTCCTTGCATTCATCATTAATGAGGGTCGTGAGTCCCCCGCAGAATTGATTTAGAATTTTATTTTAGAATTTATTTTTTAGATTTTATTTATTTCTTACCTTAAAGATAACTTAACTAACAGAGTTTTAAATTTTATTTCAATTGACCTTAATGTAGAGTTACCAGTGGCTACTGCACTAGGTACCTTTACATTGGAAGTTCTTCTGAGAAATTTATGGTTCAGCTCTCGACCAGTTGGTAGAATGTCCCAATTTTCTTTTTATGCATAAAAAAATTGTACTTCTGGGCGGCTATTAAATGTGTAATTAAAATAATACAAAAAGAGAAATTAATAATATCCAATTGTCTTAACCGAAATTACGCCCCAATACCTCGGGGCACATGTATTATGTTTTAGAAAATTTTATGTGTACAAGTATAAATTAATAAATAATTTCTCCCAATTCCAGTTGCAGTGTGGACCCCTACCTATTCGACAACTTCGTGACCTCCACGGGTGACGTGCTCACAGCCAAGTTCCGAGCGTTCAAGTTCCCAGACAGCACCTACGTTCAGTTCAAGGGAACTGTTACTGTCTGTTTGGATAAATGCCAAGGAGTGAGTAGTTTCTTGTTCACTTACTAATATTATTTTTCTTTCTCAATGAATAAATGTGTTATTTATTTATTTTTTCTTTCTTTTTTAATTTTTTTCATTGTTTCATTACCTATGTCCATTTTTTTCCACTTCCTCTTTTTTTCCCGCCCGTTTCTCATATTTCTTGCTTTCTTTCACTTTTTTTCCTTCTTTGTATTTTTCTTTCTTCCTTTCCTTAATTAATTCCAGGCTGAATACAATGGCCTGAGCAGTACTGTGCAACTACTACCTCCTATAGTGACCTCCACGTGTGATGTGCTCACAGCCAAGTTCAGAGCGTTCAAATTCATAGACAGCACCAAAAAGTTTTACATTTTCTGCCTGTTGCGATATATAGGTATATATAATATAAATATATAGCAGTATCGCCCGCACAAGTTGCTCTATACTATAATATAATGTTCATCTATTAATGTAATATTTTCTCAATTCCAGGTGCAATGCAGCAACGGCGTCGTGGGCTACGGCAGAAGACGGCGTGACATCACTCCAGACGTCAGCAACAAGTTATACGAAGTAGCTCTCACCACCTTCATCAAGGTTGACTACGCAGAGGGAGATAACGAATCACGTATGTATCAATGTTTCTCTTTTTCAACAAACTTTTTGTTGATATTTGCCAGAATCCTAATATCATCATCATCGGGTGCCATCTTCATCTTGAAGTTCGGAGGTCAGTTGGCAAAACTTCTTGCGATCCCATGCTGCTTCTTTTACATGCGGGTAGCTTAGCTTTGTCCATTTCTTGATGTTGTCTAGCCATTTCATCCTTTGACGGCCAGGGCTTCTAATCATATGTTCAGATCAAAAGTACTTATATGTTTTTCTTGACAAGCGTGTTCAATCCAAGATTTAAGTATTTATTGAGGCATCAAGCAAGAGTGAAACAAGACTTAAATATAAAGATGATAAGCTGAAGCCCTAATTAAATCATTCTAAAAAAAAAAATACGCCTTGTTTATAATTAAACACAGACAGGCGTTACAGCTAAAATAGGTGCGCATGATAATTTAGTCCATTACACGTTCTAGTTGCTTTTAAAAATATATTCAGTACTTTTAAATATCATGATTTTACTAACAATTTATAATTTCTCTTTGCAGAAGACATGTTCAACCTCCTGAAAAACCTGAAAGTGGCGAACCAAAAGCTTGGCGATCGGGACGGCACCCCCGCCACCGTGGCCGAGCAAACCCAGGACCACAAACTAGTTATACACAACGATGACACTGTGTCTGTGTCGCAGGCGCATCCGGGAGCTATCACCAGTGTTGTCCTGTTAGCTGTCAGCTTGGCTGTTCTATTAGTCAAATAAATGTTAGTGAAAACGTGGATGATACGAAAAATGCAAATGTCCAAATTTTAATGTCATTTAATGTACTTAATTGACATTTTTGAAATTGACTTTTGGGGTTAATTTTTTGTTTAACTCTACTCATTTCAAAAGTATTATTTATGTCAAAATTAGAAAAACTAACTAAAATTTGAGCTAACAGCAGATAGCTATATGTCCTTTTTGTAGGTATGATTTTTCCGTCCAGTGTTGTTATTATTTTGACATAATAACAAAGTCACCAGTATCTTAGTAATATAATTATTATAGTAAGTACGTAAAACATAAAAATATCGATATTCGGTACCTATTTTAAAACTTTGACATATTTTTAACATCACCGTTATCAATGTCAAAGATTTCAAAAATATTTTCCTAAATTAAATAAATAATGGTTACATTATTGTTTTACTAAAACTTTGATCAAATGCTTAGTAAAATGTAACAATTTTGCATTAACAATTAAATTACCTAGTAGGTAACTAATAAAAAACATAAAATTATATAAGCCTTCGTATATTATATAAAAAGCGGTATTCCTCTCGAATAATCTAGACTTAATAAGTACCTTCTAGGTAACCGTGTTACACTCTAAACTGCAGCAATGCTTAACATCAGGGCAGGCTGTAGTCAAACGCAAACCTATCAAACGTAAAAAAGTATTATATATTCGAGGGCTTATAAATTTGTGACTATTATAATAAGTTTGTGAGACCAACCATTTCGAAGGTGCTAGATTAAGTATAGCTCATAAAATATAAGTATCTCATTTTAGATATTTAAGATCGATTTAGAACCAAGATCAAAATAAACTTTTTTTCCTATTGATGTACGAATTGGCTAAAAAGTGTTGTTAAGAATGAAAATGACTTGATTTAGTTTTTTTTTTAATATTTTTCTTGTCGATTACAATTGTAAGATCATTAAAGAAATTTGTAAGAATTATATTATCACATTAATATTGAAACGGTCGTTTACATTAAATTGTGAAGATAAATGACATTTTAATATATAAAAAAATGAGTATTTTAAAAATCAATTATTTAACACGTTTTTGCCAATTCGTACTTATTTTGCTTTTACATAGACGATTTTTATGACTTAGTTTATATATTTTATTTTCATATTAATGGATTTTTCATTCTCATTCTGGAGTGGCCACAATATAGTATTTTAAGGGGTTTTATAATTAAAAAATCGTCGGTGTAAGATCTCTTTAAAGACTTATTAAAAATCTTCATACTGCCATTTTTCTTCCTTTTTTACTTTTAAAATAGAAGTAAATTAATGACTTAGATATTTGATAAACATTAACATCACATTTTAAATATGCTTAAAGATAATGTCTTTTACAAAAATAATAATGCTACCGCATTAAGTCCGCTAGTCTGATGATAAAATATGTAAAAAAAAATAGATTAAATCCCAGATTCTTTTACAGAAAATAATACCTAATAAATCTCTTTAAAATGTCTTTGTTGAATTACCTATCTATGTATTTAATTTTTGGTTATTTTGTTTATTAATATCACAATGTATAAATAAAATAAGCGTTAGGTTTTACCCTCATTAATTGTAGCTACTTTTAAACTAATAAAGCAATAATGAATCTCATCTAAAAACTTGTTTTATTTTTTATATCATCAGGTACTAGGAATTTATTATTTCTTATTAATACATGTAATAAAGCTGAAGAGGGTCAAAAATGTGAACATAGAGAAAAAACATGTTTGGGTATACTTTAAATGTATAACAACACGTTTCAGCAGTTTTAGAATTTTTGTCTGTTTGTCTGTTTATTTAAACGCTCATAAAGCGATAACGGCTGAACGGATCATCATGAATTTTTGTACGTACATAGCTAGTATGAGGTCTTAGAAGTTAGTGTCATTGGCTACTTTTAAGCGAGCGAAGCCGCGGGCGTCCACTAGTCAATAATGAGTTTGGGATTGAAAAAAAACATCAAATAGGATTTCAGTCTTTTAATATAACCATAACTGAACTATCGATATAAGTACAATATTTATTGAAAAATAACTAATTATTACATGATTTATTAGGACAAAAGTATTTAACACCCTTTAAGTATTAAAAGTTATTTATTGCCTTCTAAATTCGGTGATTTTATTCCATTTTGTTGTTTATTTTGCGTGTAAAATCATTTGCGCAATATATTGTGCAAAAATCACAACATTAAAATAGATCTAACATAGTTTTAATAATTAGTCATTTATTTAACATTGAATTCTGAGAAAATCCTTAAAATGACAAAGTAAATTCAATTTTATTTAGCATAAAAATATTATTATTTAAACTTTAATTTCAGCAATTTTTTGCTAAAATCTTAATTAACAAAAATGTCTTTCAACGTTCCAACTTAATAGGATTTGATAACAATAATTTTAAATGCAACTAATTTATTACTATTAACACCAATTTTTACATTTTGATTAAAATCACATAAACATATTAAGCGAGAGAGTATTTTAGACGAGTGATTTTTTAAAATAAGATATTACAAAGTCAAAAAAAGTCAATATAAACATATTTTTTTAATATCCTGGTCAAAGCCTTAAAAAATAAAAAAATCATTTATTTACAAAATATAAAGCTCAATGCTGAATAGTAATTCCTCAGTAAACAACAATTCCTGAATATATTTAATACACAAAAAAATTCAATGGACGGAGGTAGAAAGAAGTGTCAAATTGTTAAAAAAGTCATAAAATAAAAATCAGTTATAATATAATAGTTATTAAATGTTTGGTCAAAAATCCTATTTATTAATAAAAATGTAATTGGCACAAACACTAACACTCTCACAGTTAAATTTATGATTATAAAATGCTTAATGTTACTGGCAGTTATCATTTAGAATTGAGTTATAAGATAATTAGGTAGTTATATATGTATGTTATGTACATTTAAATATTAATAGTACCACAGAGTACACAAATAAAAAGCACATATTGGAGAAAGATAGTTGAATCTATATTTTTTTTATTTTGTGTAAAATAGTATTTTCAATTTATTGCCATAATGTACCTTTTTATTTTAGGTTAGGTTTTTATTTCATTTTTTTTTATATTGATAAGTATTGACTTTTGTTGATATTGAATAAATGACAATTAGTATTTAATTTGTCGATATTTAAATGGAATTTACACGAAATAAATTTCGCACTCGGAAAAATCTTGATTTAAATATAAAATAGATACATATTTAAATGCTTAAGTTATTATTAAAAATAAGAATTGTTTTAATTATTACTACTAACTTCTATAGGTACAATTAAAACGGTAGGTTATTAATTAATATTAATTATACAAAGAGAGCATCATGGAATCTACAATTATTATTTTTATACATATGCTATTTCTAATAATATAAAGTAGGTATTATTAAGTAATTTACATAATTAATTACGAAATTGTAAATTCGAACACGAACACTTTTAGAGTGTAGGTAAACACTAATTGTTTTAATAATTATTACGATAATAATTAATTAATTAATCAAATCATGAAGGAACATCATAACTTTTACAAACAAAGGTAGGAAATAACTTGTACTACTAAACTTATATATCTAACAATATCTGGAAAATATTTAAATAAAATTACATTTTGTGTGACATGCAGGGTGTTTTACAAATTCGGAACGTTTCCGCTCAGAAACGAAACGCCAATCAAAGTTAACCGTTAACTGACTTATTTTAACCAACAACAGTCATCCAATCATAGAAGTTACAAAGAGTTACGATAGGTGTTTTGTTTCCGAGCGGAAACGTTCCGAATTTGAGAAACACCCTCAGTGTTATGGTTTTTGACATTTCACAGCATTACTATATCAAATTTAAAATATTGACACAAAATAAATCTACTCTCAAGTCAATTCTAAAATGACAATCTACAACTTTCTGTATTGTAATACATCGGCTGTAAAAAGTCAATTGTTGCCATGAAATATGACAAATTTCTTAATAGTGAAATCATATATGACATTTACACTAAATTCCTATTTATTTACCTATAATGTTTTAGGTAATCCATTTTATTACTTCACACTAATACCATAAGGAGAAAGCTTACGAGTGTGTGAGTATGTTTGTTCATGCTTTATTTGTCAAACCGATTTGCATTAAATATAGTGAGTAGATGGAGAAGTCTTCTTCTTCTTATCGAATGAGAGTGGCCAACTCTATTGTCGAGAGTTTATCAAGCCGCCCGGCTTAACGACTGCAGTACCAGACAAACAGCCGGGACCAATTTAACATGTCATCCGACTCACGGAAGCGCCCAAAATGGAATGCCACTTTTCGGTCACCCATCCAAGAACACCGCGTTGACCTTTGCTTAACATTGGTACTCGCAAGCGATTGCCTCCGCTAGCTGAGCTACGGGCGCTTCTAGATAGAGTCAGGTAAAACTGCAGGGCGTCGATAGCACTCGTGCCTAATTAAAGTTCTCTACAATGTGTTTTTTTTTGAACATGAACATAGGTACCACACCCAGCCAGGACAAGCCTGCTCCGGTCAAACCGGCATACCAGGGGGCACAAGGTTTTGGAGCGTGGTTTTGTGCTAACGCTCCGGGATGGTAGTCGACCGGCTATGCAGCCAGACGCCGATTTGGAAAAGGTTGTTATTAAGGATAGGGATAAGCGTTAGTAAAAAGTGGTGTTCGTTGATTATTGAGTTGACCCATCTTGGGGTTTGTTAGTGTTTGGCTTTGCAAGCACTATCTTAATACGTTCGCTGTGTAATGTTGGTTCTATTGTGAGTAATCATAACCGCGTCGGGTGTAGTAGGTGGATCTTTAATGTGGGTCGAATAGATCCTATGTCGCTAAGGGATTGTTCTTGTGTCCTCTGACTCTTGCCCTAGATCTGTCGGGTCTTCATCGCTCAGTACGTCAGTAAACGACCCCTCTGTAAGGTCAAGTTCTTTTTCCCACTTGGAAATCGGAATGAATGTGTTTTTGACCCGTCTTCTTTCCTTGTTTGTGCCTTCTATAGAAGTCATAGGTGATCCTCATCCTTTTTGATGGGTGTGTTTTTGCTAGACCGCTGAAAAAACTGCGGCATTCTTGTTGGTCTTCCGTTGCTTCGGTCTCTTGCAAACGGCGCCGGCACTCTTTAAGTGTATTTCTAGCCTCTATATCTTGAGGATGATGCTTATAATGGAACTTCGCCTTCTGTAGGTTTGTAATTGCTTCTTCTCTAGCCTTAGAGTACCTTCTTTCATATTTGATAGTCTTATTGGCCGCCATCTTCATGACGTTTGTTATCACTTCCCACGATAGCGGCTCTTTTCGGTTTTCGCAGTTCCTGCTCTTTTTGGTTTCCTCTGATAAAGTTTCTTGGTATTTTTCTCGAGTGGTGGTACTTTGAAGCATCTCGTAGTTTAGGGTTTTGTAGTCAAACTCGTTCGCAACGTTGGCCCTGGCTAGTCTTATTGGAGGTCTCGTAGAGTCCCTATTGGAATTTAATGTGAGGGGCTTTACGTTTCCCCATATGATTCTGTGGTCAGATAGGATAGTTTTTTGGCCTTTGATGTAATTAAAAATCTGGTTGTTTTTGGCATCTGTCATTATGTGGTCTATTTGCGACGTTTTGTTCCCCGACGTCCAAGTCGTTTTACAGCTGCGCCGGCCGAATGATGTGTCCAATCGGAGATTTTCCCGTGCAATTAGATCTAATAAGATGTCTCCGTTGTCGTTACTTGTTTGGTGTAAGAGATTTTTGCCTATTTGATTTTTATCGCGAAGTTCGTGTGTATCTGTGAGTCCTATGTGGGCGTTGAAGTCACCTAGTATGATTGTTATTGAGTTCCCTGGTTTGTTCTTGGTCAGTTGTAGTAGCCGAGTCGCGTCGTTTGCTGCTGATGACGTTGCATTGAACCAGTGCGTTGTAGTAATGAATAGAGAGGCTCCACTGCTTGTATGTATTGAAGCAACCATATTGTTTGTGTTTGCTTTAGTCCAGTTCAGCCTTAGGCCGCTGTTTTTTCTTATGAGAATAGCTAGGCCTCTTTTGTTGTTGTTTCCGCTTAGGTGCCACGTATAGTGACTAGATTCGTAGGTCCCGGATTTTAAGTGAGTTTCCTGTAGGCAGGCAATATGGATAGATTTTCCGTCTAGAAACTCGTCGATCTCTCGTTTTTTAGTCAACGTTGCGGCGCCTCTAATATTCCATGTGGCAATGTTTATGTTTTCATTTACTACCTGTTTTTGTTTTTTTGGTGTGGCCTGGGGCGGGCAAGTCGGTATCCGGACTCATCTGGTATCTCCTCTGGGGTGCTAGTTCCAAGGGTTAGACTAAGGTCATTTTGCGTGATGTTTGTACTTATTACTCCTAGGTGATTTTCAAAGCAATCAAAGTGGTTCCCCGTAAATATTAGACCTATGCTACCTGCGGCATCGTTTGGTTCCTTAGGAGAGAAGCATACTGTTTCTTGTAGCGGGGTTTTTTGAAAGATTTTCACGTTAATACTATAATATTCCGCTGCCGCTATAAGTATGTCTGTGCCGCCCCATGTACCATCTTGGTATTGTGATAGAATGTAGTTCCTGATTTGTTCGCTTTGTGCTGAGCTATCTAGATTACTTCTGATCGCTAGGTACATTTGTGGATCGTTTTGGTTTTCTTCTACGTGGCGTGCGAGGTCTCGTCGAATGTGTTGGTGGTCGAAGGCCATACAAATCGTTAATTTGGTGGGCTATAGCGCGATACAAGCAGTTGCCGTCTCCTGGTATTTTTACGATAGAGTTCCCTATTTCCATATCTGTTTTGTGCCTTACCGTGATGGTATCGCAAACGACGGGGTGCCGTGGCTAGCTCGTGATATCTTTCTGGTATGCGCGTGATCCTTTTTGTTGAGGTTTGTTGCGAGGCTGTGAAGGAAGCTTATATACTATGTACGTATTTGTATTATAAAACTGGTGTATCATGCGCTATACTAGTTCCCCTTTGCCTTTAACGTAGAAGGGGAGTAAGTAGTACTCGAGTGGGTACTTGGGTCTCGTCTATCAACTCTAGGTACGGGGCATTTGTTAGGTGAATGTTAGGATACTTGCACTTAGTATCTGCTGTTTTTCCCTAGGCTATCTATGGGATCTTAACGAACCCTTTCGTCCGGCGGCAGGCGAAGTTCGTTACTTTAGTTCTAGCGTGGTGTCCAGGTGAGTTAGGGCTAATTATTTGGATTCGTACCTACCTACCATTATTTTGGTACTAAAAAAATACATGTAAGTTATAGCGGTACTGGTGAACTACAACTATTTATCAAATATCAAGCTATTTATCAGGTTTTACAACGATTATAGTCAACGAAAAACCTACGCTTTTTGTACTAAGTGTTTTATGTGTATAAAATAAACGTCTGGGCTTTATTTTACGTAGCAAAACTGAGATAAAAAAAAGGGATCATGACCCGACCATAGTGCCTCGCAGCTGTGTCGGAAATTTGCGGGTGGTTTTTAGCTGAACCTATTGTTAATGTTCTGATTTATTGTTTAGTTTTACGTTTCGTGTTTGTTTTGGGAATGAATAGCTGTTGTTTAAGTAATATTTCTATTTGGTTATGTCTTAGGTTATTGTCCAAACGGACCTGCAGATGTGCGTAGTTTTTGTATTTAAGTATAATTCGTATTTAGGCTTTTTTGTTTGCTTTGGGAAAGTAGATTGTCTTATGGCGGGGTTTACCTGCTTTTTTTGTATGTGGGTTATTTCTGGGGGTTCTTTTGTTGTTACAAAAGTCTACAACTGTAAAATAAATAAACAATAGATGTTTTCTTTCTTTCTTTCTTCTTTCTTTAAAACCTATCCGCTTTTTAGATAGTGTAGGGTAAGTAGTTATCTATATATTTATCGTGGAAATTTTAGGGAATCCCGATGTATATTATATCTACTTACAACAGCCAGTGTTTACGCATTCGTTACGAGTAATTACAGCCGTGGTATGGGATCGCGTAATCTAGTCTATCCTGGTGGATTTAGCATGCCCTAGGTCGGGATCCTAAGTCCTAAAAGAGTAATTAGAGATGGTAGAAATTGCTTTTAGGACCAATTGAAGTCAAGATGTTTTGGCCAGATTGTCTGAGCTTTGCCAGATCGAAAGATTTTATTTAGGGGGAATAGCAGCAACGAAGTATTACTGGAGGTTTGCGTGATCTAACGTAGTTGAGAGTAGGTGGACTTGCTATGGTACAATCTAATTTATTCTACCTGGCATTATTTGCTCTAGTTATCTAAGTGATATGTCGTATTCTAAGTTAGTTTAGCGTAATTGGTAGTAGTAACCGCACTGTTTGTGGAGCTAGGAATGGTATAGTAAGGTCTAGCTAATGCAATCGGTTTAGTACTTAGTATATGGCGCCCTATATACGGTGTTGGTTGCTGATGTGGGCTGCTTGAGTACAGACCTGTCCCTCGTGGCAGACGTCCAGTCAACATCCTAGGATGTTGAGGTAGGAGAGACAGGAGAAAAGGGGTTTAGACCGCGTGCAACTAATATGGAACAAGCTCACCGAGTTTTCCTTTTGCTGGAGTGCGCTACCCCGCGCCGGGCGCTGTCACCGCTGTTATCGGTGGCCTCTGATGCCAATGGCGCGGGTCACTTACACTGGTTGTCCCACACTGATACGATACATGTAAAGATTACACACACGCGTTGCACGGCACCTGGTTGTTAGGCACTTTTCGCGGGCCAGAGAATTTACCTACGCTAGGGACCGTCAAGCTTTGTTCGCAGCGATTGTGCCAGCCGCTGGCAGATGTTGCGCCCATTGTTTAACGGATCAATTGTATTTACGAGGCTCTACTGATATTTCCCGAAAGCGACCGCTCGGCACGGCGTCCAGGACGCTACTCCTTCTCTACAATGTGTTTTTTTTTTTAAGAAAACTAATCAGTAACTTGTTTCTCTGACCCGCTTTGCCACCCTGAATCCATAGTATTAGTGTCACTGTAACAATGATGGTGGTTTCCCTTCAGAACCTCTACCTTTTCTTCCCTCACCGGTTCATATTGAGAATCCGGGCCCAGACATTTAACTTCTGGGTCATTCGAATAAACTTGATCTTGGGGCCGATCGTCGTCAGACAATAATGACTCTTCCGTGTTAGGTGATAAGGGCGAAATTATCGGCGGAGGTGGAACGAAAAAGTCCACTTTGCAAGACTCTGAACTGCTTTGCCTGGGATGTTCTTTGGGCAAGTTTTTAGGACTTGATCGGGGCATGCGTAAAGGACTTATATGCGAACGCATTTTCGGACTACCCTCTTTTATACTGGAGTTTAGATCAATACGTTCAATGACCCGTTCGTTCCGGTCACTGTGGCGTGATTCGTTCAATCGATCAGAATCGTTCAGACGATTGATTCGCGAGTCGTTCAATCGCTCGCTCATGCGAGTTTCGTTCATACGGTCACTTATACGTGACTCGTTCAATCGGTCACTTATACGTGACTCGTTCAATCTGTCACTAATGCGTGAATCGTTCAATCGTTCGATTCTAGAGTCATTCAAGCGATCCAGTCTAGAATCGTTCAATCTCTCACTGATTCTCGAATCATTCATTCGATCAAATCTAGAATCGTTCAGACGCTCACTCAATCTAGTTTCGTTCATTCTATCACAGATTCTCGATTCGTTTATCCCTTCCAAACGATCTCTGGAATCATTACGTTCGTTTAGTCGATCTCTCGATTCATTTAATATATCACGAGAATCATTTCTATCCAATCTGTCTCGCGAGTCATTCCGTTCCATTCTCAAGTCATTCCGTTCTATTCTTAAGTCATTCCGTTCCATCCTCAAGTCATTCCGTTCAGACATTCTCAAGTTGAGCTGTTCAATTTGATGTTCTGTTAAACGTAGTGATGAATTAGGTAGCATGTTTTGTCGCATTTTTTCTTGGTTTTTGTGTTTCTCTTGCCTCGGTCGGCGTTTGGAGCCGACTTGCGGTTGGGGGCGCTGCGAGCGCGTCAGAGTGAAGGAACCAGTGTCAGATTCTGAAGTGGATTCTGGATGATTTTCGATTGTTCCCACCAGCGCTGATACGTTGGGGTTCATGCAGCATTCCGCCTGAAAAAAGTAAGGGAATGAAATAAGAACAATGTTTAGTTACAATCTATCGCCTCTATACGAAAAATTGATTTTGCAAATGATGACCTTGTAAATTTTCAAACTACCATAAAATTTTCGGGACTGTATGAATGTAATGTCATTTCCAATCCATGTAAATGACACTTTTCTGTAAACCATTTGGATGGGTCCAGTTCTTGGGGATTCATCTCATAAATAAACTATATTATATCTAATAAATTTAATAATAAGCGTGTTTCATACCTTGACAGAAACATTGCAGCAGCTAGATACGTCTGCAAAGTACACCTCGGACTCTGCGTTCTGTGGCACTCCGCGACACTCCGCCATAGAAGCCCTGCGATAAAGAAATTATAACATTTTTCTATATCCAAAACGTATTTTATTAAAAACTGTAGTGTAATATACTATTGGAAGTCTCGAAAACATATTGTAAACGTTTTATTAAAATGAGAGCACATAATCACAATTGGCAAGATTGATAACCACGAATTTGAATGGCTGCGCTACACACAGCAATAATTTTACTTATTTTGCCTTGCAACACAGATAGGTACATTATTTCTTTCTTGGCACCTACCAGCCCATTAAAATGTATGTCTAAAACTAAGGAAGAGCTTACACTCCACAATACAGGTTGCATAAGTACCTAAATAAATAAATAAATATCCTGGGACATTGCACACAGCGCCATCTAGCTCCACACTAAGCAAACGCTTGTGTCGTGGGTACTAGATAACGGATATAATACTTATATACTTTTCTTTTGTAAATACATACATACAAACGACCAGACTCAACACAAGTAATTATAAATTTTTAAAGTGCATAAATACTTGTGTCATGCGGGAATCGAACCCGCGACCTCTAGATTAGAAGGCAGAGCCACTACCAACTAAGCTAACAGGCCAGTCCAATTTTTGCTAAATAAAGTTATATTTATCTTAATTTGCATGTTGTCGAACTTATCTTACTTAAGAAGAGTTAATCTTGTGGATATGTTATGTGTGATTTCAACACCATGTTTTAGTTAATTTAAATATGATTAAAACTAACTACAACATAAAAAAATCTTTCAGAAGAAGTACTTGATATTTTTAAATCGGTTAAAAAGGGGTTGGGGGGGGGCACTTACAAAATCTTTAGAAACGATAGTCTAAGTTGATAAGTCACTGTTTAAAAGTTAAATAAATATTTGTGATTTTGATTTCATAACCCATGACATGCTTTCATTAAATAACACAAAACTAAGACATAATAAATCATATTACTTACCGGATAGGTGAATGTTTGTCATTCTGGAACCCCAAGTTCTCCTTACCTTGCTTTGGACAAGAGTCGGAACTTTGGTCGGACACTGAAACAAGCAATAAAAACCGTTTTAATAATTGAACAATTGTTTTTTTGAACTACAGCTATAATCTATATTTATATATGTATCATCATCATCATCGGGTGCCATCTTCATCTTGAAGTTCGGAGGTCAGTTGGCAAAACTTCTTGCGATCCCATGCTGCTTCTTTTAAATGCGGGTAGCTTAGCTTCGTGCATTTCTTGATGTCGTCTAGCCATTTCATCCTTTGACGGCCAGGGCTTCTTTTATATATGTATCTTATGTATATAAAAGAAAGTTATGTTAGTTACACAATTTATAACTCAAGAACGGCTGAACGGATTTCGCTGAAAATTGGTGCGGACTGCGGAGGTAGCTCAGAACCAGGAGACGGATATAGAATACCTTTATCCCGTTTTTTTTTAATCGATTTGCATAAAATCCAAAATTTGATTATTTATTGCCTCGGAACAGAGTTCGTTCGTTAACAATCCAATCGGGCTATTTTTGAAAAACACTTTACCAGAAGCTGTGTTTCCTGCAAACTACAATCCAGGAATTTTCAAATCTAGAGTTAATAGGTATCTTCTAGGTAAACGTGTTACACCCTAGGCTGCAGCAATGCTTAACATCAGGCAGGCTGAAGTCAAACGTAAACTTATCCCGCGTAAAAAAACAACCCTAAGTTAATTAGTGTAAAAAAAAAACAAAAATGCTAACCTTTACTCCCACTTTTCTGATGAATACACTCAATCGCCACATTCTCATCCATCCTGCAATCTCTGTGCAGATTATTGGCACTCATTCCAATCCTCTGACATCTATACGGCACTAAATGCCCTCTTAACGTATTGAAACGCCCATCTTGGATGTGCACCATTTCCATTTCTTCATTGGAAAACTGCATCATATGGCCCATCTCGTTTAGACGAGCCATTTCTGGATTTAAGCGAGTCATTTCTGGGTTCAAACGAGCCATTTCTGGATTAAAACGAGTCATTTCTGGGTTCAAACGGCTCATTTGGCCCAATTCTGGGTTGGCGCGAATTATTTCTTGGCTCATTCTCGTCATTTCTGGGTTAGCACGCAGTAATTCTTGATTAACGCGCACCAATTCCGGATTGGCTCGAATCATTTCTTGACTTCGGATGTCGCTGGCACGCATTTCCGAGTTACGTAACATTTCTGGATTTCCTCGTAACATTTCGGAATTTCCTCGTAACATTTCCGAATTTCCCCTTAACATTTCGGAATTTCCCCTCATCATTTCGGGATTCCCCGCGTTGTGGTGTACGTAGGAGTTTCGCGTGCACGTGTGTGGTTGCATGTTAGTGTGTTGCGTATGTTCGTGGGGCACGGTGCGGTGCACGTCTATGTGGTGGTGGTGGAGCAGGGTTGCTGCTGCTGGGTCTTGGAGATGGAGGTGGTGGCTGGAACAGGAAGAAAATCTTGGTTAATGCCTATACAATACACTGCCATAACAGTTATAATTGAGCGCTTACAAAGGTCTGATAATGAATAAAAAATCGTAGCGGAAGACTTTCCAATAACTCGATGTTGTTAACATAAAAGTTAGCGCCTGCGCCTTTTTCCGTATGATTCTACAAAAATATTATATTTATAACTTATGCTACAGGACTTTCACCACAATGCCAATTAAAGCAATAATTACCAATCTACGATTTGGCATGGTGGCTATTTCGGTGTGAAAGAGGAACAAAGAGACTAACAAACCCATTTCTTGAATGGATAAAACTTACTAAGTAAGTACTTATTCAAGTCTTCTTTTTTTCCTACATAAGAATGTTATGGAGAGTGGTGAACTCTGCTGTCGAGAGTTTATTAAACGTCCTTAAGGGCCTCTAACAAACTTAATGATTCACAGCATAAGGTTACAAGAGTGATGTGGACTACTTTTTAACCAAAAACATAGCGCATCTAATAGGCTTTTAGAAATATCTAAGTAAATAATGCTCTCACCGGCTCCCCCCTCGGCCCTGAGGGCTGTATGGCGGCGGAGGGCCCCACACGCCAGTCTGGGCATCAAAGCTGCCGCTACTCTCCGCGAACCCCTCCTGATAGCCCGGGCCAAAGTTGCCCGTCTGGGCAAAATTGCCTGGTTGGGAAAAGCTGGATTGTGACTGGAACGCTTGGCCTTGGAAGTTGCCTTGGGCTGGTGTAAAGTTTGTCTGGAAAAAAAATAATGAAGATTTCTTTAGTATTATAGTTTGATGATCAAATTGAAATATGTTATAACGGATTCATAACGCCACAAGGTAAATACCATGAAGTTACTTTAAAGTACATCATAAAGAACTCCATTACTAATCAAGTTAGGAAATATGCGATAAGACCGACTTGCTTTGCGAGGACCTCAAAGATGATGTAGATATAGAGAGGGAGCGTAGAGCTCTGGCGGTTCGCGGTAATATGCTGGCTCGTAGGTTCGCCCGCTGTACAGACCTATTTAAAGTCACGCTCTTTAAGGCGTACTGTCAGGGAATGTATACGGGCGGCCTGTGGACGGCATACACCAAGAAATCGCTGGACACTCTACGCGTTCAATATAATAATATATTTAGGATAATGTTAGGGCTCCCTCGCTGGTGCAGCGCGTCCGAAATGTTCACACAAGCGTATACTGACGGGTTCCATGCCATTATTCGCAAGAAAGTTGCATCATTGATGAGGAGAGTGTGAGGGAGCCAAAACAGTCTCCTAAAAGTTGTCGCTGAAGATGTATGTGCACCTGTACGGAGGCACCTCATCAGGGTGATGCTCAAATAGTAAATTTATTTTCTATGTCGCCCGGGCGGAGTGCCTCCCTGCAGTATGTATTTGTAGCATGTCAGTTTTCCACTCTTAGGTTAAAACACTAACAATAGTCATTAAGTTTTTATCACTAACCCCTGGATCATGTAGTTGTCCCAATAAATAAAATTTGAATTTGAATTTGAATTTGAATTTAGTATTAATGTGTTCTAATTATTTTATTTTTCATAATTTGTTCTTTAGCGTTTGCGACTCTATGCACACCTATAATGGGTCCAGATCGCACATTGTCGCTTGAGTCAAGACACATAAACTTTCTTTTGCGTCGCCTATACCGTCGTGTCATTATTTTTTTAATAATTATATCACCTTTACAGCGAACCATGATAATTAAAATACTGTACCTGGTTCTGGAAGTGTCCCTGCTGGTGCGCGTGTGAGTACCCTCGCTCGTCGTACGTCCCCGCGTTGTTTGGCGCGGTGTCCGTGTCGCAGAACCCGTACGCGCTGTCGCCGGACTGGGGCACGCCCATGCGGCAGCGGGAGCTGGGAGGAATAATAATTAGTAACATATAGCAGCCTGGTAAAAAATCAATTTTTTAAACTAATACGAGTTTGCACTTGGCCATAGCTTGCCTGATGGTAAGCAACGTCTATGGCCTAAGATAGAGCGTGCTTACCCGATAAGAACCGATTCACTCTCACATAATGCGTCCTTTCAATGATTAAGCCACTGTTTGTGGTAATAGTTTAAAATGTTGTATTTTGTTTGGTGTACAATAAAAAACGTTAACAAACCCTATCAGAAGTTTTAATTTGAAAATTGCTTGTTTGAAAATTCTCGACACCAGAATTGGCCACTATCGTACTATTTAAAAAGAATATTAACCGTGATTGATTAATCATTTGTTTGCGACTTTATCAATGCAAAAAATTGCTATAAAAGCTTTTTTTTGTATGTAGGTAGTATGAGGTCTTAGGAGGGAAGCCGCGGAAGACTACTAGTTTTTATATATGTAAAGTATACTTACTTCTGACTGTTACTCCTGGGCCAGGGGAACCAGCTCCACGCTGAGGTCTTCCTGCCGGTGCCGGGATTAGGGGAGTATAGGTTGCCGATACGACCTGCAAACATGAGAAATTAACAGTTTAGATTATGATAATCAGAAATATGACCTGCATATCGCTCGAACGTGACTAATCAATGAATTTGTGGTTAAAATCTTATTAACACCCAGCCCGACATATCTCGCCACCAGCTCTAGTAACTCAAGAAAGTATTAGTTATCCAGGTAATTTACAGACTTGACTTACCAGGCGCCCAGAACCGGTGCTGCAGACTGATATCCCAGGCACGCTGCGGGTGACACTGGCAGCAATCAAACGCTGCCTGTCTCGCTCTAGCACCGGAGGGAGTGGGTTGGCCAGAGAGAGGCCGGTATAGTGACCAAGGTTGAGGCCCATGTTTGTCCAATTCTAGACTATATTCATACGCAAAGTGGCGACCAAGAATGTGTCTATTTTGATAGGTTCTTAATTTCTTGTACCAGGAATACAGAAACTTAAGGAAGTAGCCAGAAATAACGGCCATCAAGACTTGACTTACCAGGCGCCCAGAACCGATGCTGTAGACTGATATCCCAGGCAGGCTGCGGGTGACACTGGCAGCAACCACACGCTGCCTGTCCCGCTCTAGCACCGGAGGGGGTGGGTTGGCCAGAGGGAGGCCGGTATAGAGACCGGCAGCGCAGCTCCAGTTGCTCCCAGTACATTTTCTTACGCTCGTGGCTGGGGAAGAAGAAAATAGACTCTTATTAAACGAATAGAACGTCGCCTCTGAATCAAATAACTCAATTGTCTCTATATTCTCTCTCTCTCTCTCTCGCTCTCTCAAATCGTATTCCTCATGACTGAGGGTCGTGACTCCCCCGCAGAATTGATTCGTTACGTGAGTTCTCTTGTACAGATGCATTGTGGTGGGCGCCCAGGTCCGTCCACGGAAGACACATGTCCTCGGATATGTTCCCAGTTCCCAGAAAATTATAACCCAGGGGTCTTCAAATCTAGAGTAAATAGGTTTCTTCTAGGCAAGCGTGCTACATCTTAGACTAAAGTGGTGCTTTACATCAGGTAGGCTATAGATGTTTACCTTCACAGCTAAGCGAGTGCAAATCCACACATAACTTGAAAATACAAGTCATTGGTGTTTCGAACCAGGATGTGTCTAGATAAAAGCAGACACTGGAACCGCTAAGCCACACTCGCTTATGCTTTACTACGAGCCTAACCCTAGAGGGTCCCTTGAGTCTAAAAATTGGCGGAAGATAAATTAACTTAGTCAGTTAAATGTGGTATATTAACAAAGGACTAGATAAACCGACAATTGCAATGATGATGATATTAAATGCATAGAAATGATTGTTCCATCATCATTGCTGAATGCTATTTTCGTATTCGCGTTTGGAGATCAGCTAACTAAAATGTATGCAATCCCATGCAACTTCTCCCAATTGTGATAGCCCAGTTTTATATCGTTTATTTCTATACATACAATGCGCTTTAAAACTCTATTCAAACTTTTCACATAAAACCTCAGTAATAAAAAACTTTCAGCTTGACAATGAAATTACATCACCTTAGCAACCAAACATGTCATGGCAACCAGAAACCAGCTTGTCAAGCCAAAATAAACCCTATTACCACCATATAAAGTGCAAATATTGAGATATCAAAAAGACTTTATTGGTTGTCAGAAAGGGTGTCAAAATCACACCTCGCAACGTCATAAAAAGATACCAATCTTTATTTTACTTTTACATATAATTTACTAGCATTTACACGAATTAAATGAGTTAAAGTATTGTAAAAGAGTGATTCATAAAAGACACAAACAATATCTAATATAGAAAAGGTTTTCACTGAAACCTGTGAAACTTCTATCCGGGATCCTTGTAAAAATAGCTGTCCATACTACAAGTCAACATTAAATCCGTTTCTTTTAGACGAGCGCGTTATTTACACAACTACAATGTTGGTTAAAATACCTCAAGTTGTAGTCAAGTGCAATAATATATATCAAAAGACATCGTAAACTCCACTGCTAAATTGTTATACATTGGGCGAGTCGCAAATCGGGACCCAAAAGAAGAAAATAAACAAAAATCATTAAAACAAAATGTCCAGAAGTCACAGTGGAAACCGCAGCACATTCAGTCGAATCTTCAACGACGCAGAAGAACTATCTGACGCTGAACTAATAAAGCAAGTCAACGCTATCAAAGAAGAGGTCCGAATCCTCACCATCGAAAACGAAATCATCGAAAAGACTCTAATGAGACTCGAACCCGGTCTACTGCATGGCATACAACAGGCTTTCGAGTATGCTATCAAATTGCACAGCTCGGGATCTCTCGGTGTTGGAAGTTTTGTCAAATCTAAGTCGTCAGCGTTCGGTATGGCTGACTCTTTGACAAGTCCCTCTAGAATGCTGACCAGTCCGTCGAGGGTCTCGACTAGAAGAGTCGAGTCTTCGGCCAGATTGGGTGGAACTGTCGTACTAGGTAAGATATATGTATTTTTTTTCTCGGCATGATGATTCAAATTCATATTCGCTTATAAGCCAAAAATAACTTATTATATCAGATAAAGATGTCAGATAAAAATCATTTATTTGCACTAAAACATGATGTCATTTTCACATAATATAAAAGTAGTTATCTAAATTATTTAAATTCAAATTAGAGTCCTGTCTACTGCTTTAGGATTTCCTGTGTTGCTTTAGGATTTCCTGTGTTCCAGGGTTCTTGCAGTGTTTTCATTATTGAAATTAAAAATTAAAATACTTAAAGGTATATCTATAAATATACTTGCGAGCTTGCGAGTATGGTGTTTACTTTATTACGAAGCCCATTTTGTTTAAAGCAAGTAAGAAAAATAGAAGTGGCCTTAAAGAGAGGCCGATTTTTTAAACTCTACTGTTTTAGGACCACAAAGTCTGAGGACATTTGTGTCATCTGTGAAAGGACCTTCAAATTCAAATTCAAAATTCATTTATTTAGAAAAGGTGTTACAATATTTCTTAATTACTACCTAACATACTGGGTGAGGGCACACCCGTGCTATGTTAGCTAGTCCCTTCCAGTGATCTTGATTACATTAATATATTTAGGAACAAGCTAAAAATAAATTTTTGAATGTCAAAAGATATTTGTTAAAATATTTTAAACACGATTTTGTCTTCTACAGTCTTTAAAAAGTCTTAATAATATCATAGTTATTTAGTATTTACATTAATTTTTAGCAATTTCAATTAGTTCTAGATTTATGTTTATATTTACATTTTACATTTTAGTCCTTTTGTTGTTTTGAATTGAATTGTCCATGAGATGTTTTGAATTGAACTTACATAATACAGAATACAAATCTTAATTCATGAAATTATTGAAATTATCACTATTTATTTAACGAAAATTTAAATAAATCATTCATTCAGTTACATAGTTTGATTATAGTTAATTAGAAGGTAAGTTTTTTATAGGAATAGTTTGTAGTCAATATATTCACATTATTATCTATTTAAAATATAGGTAGGTTTAAATGTGTGTGTGTATGTGTGTGTGTGTGTGTGTGTGTGTGTGTGTGTATGTATGGGTATCATCACGATATATATTCCTGTTTATCTAGTACGTCAATCGTTAAGCCATGTCAGAGACCTTTAGGGCGGCTTGATAAACTCTCGACACTAAAGTTGACCTCTCTCATTCTAGAAGAAGAAGAATCACGATGTAATTGCCCAAAAGAACTCTAATGATACGTTCGGGGAGTCATAACCCTCAGTAACCTAGGATTTTTTACCTAGGAAAGTATTTTTTCTTCTCCTGTTTTAGTAATTACTAGTTGACCCGGCGAACTCAGTTCAGCCTTAGAGGCAATATACAAGCAGATTTTGGATTTTATTCAATTCAATTAACACACCGGGATTAAAAGTATCCTAAGTACGTCTCCTGGTTCGAAGCTGCCTCCCCAGCAACTTTCAGCCGGTCTTGAGTTATAAATGGTGTAATGAACACCACTTTCTTTTAAATTATCTCTATTTCCATTTAGGTGCATCCCAAAGGGTGAACATTTTGGAGCGTTCAGAATTGGTCACAGCTGAGATCGAAATCGTGATCAAAGTTCTAGAAAAGGCCAGAAAGAAGGGAGCTAAGCAACAGGCGCTGCTCAAGGCTCAGTTAGAAGAAATCAGTCTGAGAGAGATAGACTTTGAAAGAGCTACTGTGGACTTTAATAAGCAAGTCATTGAAGAGGGGTGGGATAAGATTGCTCAGAGGATTCCCGCGGAAGTATGGATTAGGTATGTTTTACCTACTCTATTTTCTTGCAAACTTTTGTTAGTACCTACTTCTAAAACAACGCGGCGAGTGACGATCAGTTTAATTGTCAAATTTTACCCGTTCTTGATGACAAATTGACCTGATAATAAGTACTATAGTATTTTTATAGTTTGAGATTCCAAGATACAGAATGGCGGATTACATATGGCTGTTGCGATATAGCAGCTAGGACCTACCAGAATAATTTTTAGCTTTTAGTACATATCCTACTATCGTACGAGTAGGGGTTCGGCAAGGAGGCACCGTTATACAGTTGAGGTTCCAAAGACTCGCACCAAGCGTTTTGCTTCGACTTTCATCGTGCGAGCAGCCAAACTGTGGAACTCTTTGCCCGAATCTCTATTCCCCCTGAATTATAATTTGTCGGTCTTCAAGTCAAGGATAAACCGGTTTCTTCTAGGCAAGTGTGGTAGATCGTAGATTATAACGTAGCTTAACATCAGGCAAGTTGTAGTCAAGCGTAAGCCTATATCATGTAAAAAAATATTTCAATATTATTCTAATACTACCTTTTAACATAAAAAATATAAAAATTATTATTTCAGATACATGACAGAGTGGATGAAGCTCGTAGACAGTCAAATCGGCAAGCTTCGCCTGCGCACTAGCACGTTCAACACGCAGTTCCACAAGCTGAACAGTCAGATACGCGTGAAGGCGGAACTGAGCGAGAGTCTGAGACCGGTGGACTTTGAGAAGTTGGAAATAGAAAACAATATCTGCTTGGATGTTATTGAGCAGAAGATAAAGCATTTGGGTGAGAGATTTTAAATAATAACCGTGTTCAGGAGGAGATCTATAGTTAGTTTATAGTCATCATCATCAGCCTATAATGGTTCACTTCTGGACATAGGTCTTTCCCAAAGCACGCCCGATTTTGTGCTTCTCGTCTCCACCTGTGCTGCTACCTTTACTATGTCCTCGCTCCACCTAGTGGCACGACGTCCTACTGCCTACACCACCTCTTGTTTATTTTCTATAGGATTTTTTTAGACTTTTTCTTCAAACACGAGTGCTAAATTTAGTACGATGTTTGTCCACGACATACTTAATAACAACAAAATTATAATAGTTTTATAGATATGGGCATCCCTAGTGCGAACTGCTAAATTGTGGAGCTCCCTGCCTGACTTCCTATTCCCCGCGGAATATAACCTTGCGATCTTCAAAGCAAGAGTGAATCGGTTCTTACTGGGTAAGCACTTTCCATACTAGACCGTAATGATTGCTTACCATCAGGCAAATTACGGTCAAGTGCAAACCCATTCCTTGTAAAAAAAAAACCCTATCCACACTTATACATGTCCGGTTTAAGGTAATATTTAAAAAAAAAACACGATTGTGCTTCAAAAAAATGACTTTGATTTCTTTTTTGATTTCAGTGGGCCTAAAGAAAATGACAGGCGATGCAAACCTAAACCTGACAATACACAAAAAAGAGATGACAGAACAGAACAACTATCTGACATACATTATGGACACCATCAAATTCAAAGGGAAATGGATGAAGGAAATCATAAAAGAGACTGAAGTGATACACACTCAAGCAGATTTCTATCAGAAGAAACTTGATGGGATTAGGGAAGTGAGTAACAGTGTTGTCATTATAACCTACTAGTGGGTGCGCGCGGTTTCTTTTTTTACGTGGGATAGGTTTACGTTTGACTACAGCCTGCCTGATGTTAAGCATTGCTGCAGCCTAGGATGTAACAAAACAAATACAAAAAATCTTTATTTCTTTAAGTTGCTCGCTTTTGCTTTGTTGCTTTAACACGCTTACCTAGAAGATACCTATTAAATCTAGATTTGAAGACCCCTGGATTGTAGTTCGCAGGAAACACGGCTTCTGGTAAAGTGTTCCAAAGCTTAGCCGTCCGTACAATAAACGTAGAGACAAATCGCTGTGTTCAACACTTCGGCACTTCCACCATGAAACGGTGTCTACCTGCGGACTTTCTGCTTGTTATAGAAAGGAGCTGAGGGAATCAGTTCATGTAGCTCCGCTGCACACTCTTTGTATTTTATATAGGGGATGCAAGTGTTACTTCTTAATGCGAGCGAAGCCGCGAGCACCCACTAGCTCAGGAATAAGCAATAACAGGCTGATGATAATGATGATTAATTTCCAGGTCAGAAGCGCTTACGAAGTTCCCGACATTATGGACTATGTGATGGTGAAGTCGGAAGTGGGCGAGTTGAAGAGAGCAGTGAAGGTGCTGCAGAACCGGCTGCATATACAGGACATTGCGCTCACTTCGCTCAACAACAAGATCAAGAGCATGAGAGCCTTGCATTAGTGGTTTGAAATGAACAAACCCCAGTTAGTTCCCTTTTGTCGTTTCTTTTTATCTTTATTTTTCATCATCATCACAGCCTAGCTTTGACAAGCCTGTTTTATGAGATAGATAGATATCATTTATTAACATACAGAACTACAACAAACTTATTACAATAATAATAAGAGTTGGCACCAATCATGTTTCGTCAAACTAAACGGTTTTCACTCACGTGTAATACGCGTATTCACCCGCGTTTACGCGTTTCGGATGTAATGACATCCATCTTCAGAACGTATGTTCTGGGACCGCGGCAGCACGCAGACCGTTTAGTTAACATATTGATAAAATTTCTCACGAAAGTTTTAATGTTTTATGAGATGATATAGCCTTATTTAAAATATATCGCCTTTTAGCTTGTAACTTTCTTCTCGATGGCAGAGTTTATACTAACGTCTTCGTTAATGTTTTATCATGTTAGGAAGTTTTCTTGACATCTTATATTATTTCTATTTATGAATAAATTAATTCATATTATCAATAGCAAATGTTTTCGTTTTAGTATAACCGCTACAGGTTTAATTTTTTTTCTTCTTTTTATCTAATTTTCTATTACAATTTTAACTGAAAGGTGCAAGATTTGTGTGGTGCAATCTTTTTCATTTTCAATTTATATTTTTGTAGTGAAGTTTGAGGCCCAGTACAATCTGTGGTGTACGAATTATTTCAAATTACAAAAAGCAGCTGGAGTCAGTTTATCTGAGCAAGTGTCAGTGTATCAGAACAAGTATCAGTATATCTGAGCATTGTGCAAGTATCAATATATCTGAGCATTGAGCAAGTGTCAGTGTATCTGAGCATTGAGCAAGTGTCAGTATACCTAAGCATTGAGCAATTGTAGGTGTACCTGAGCAGCTGGTACGCCAGCATGCAGCTGAAGATGCACACGAGCACGGCGCTGACGGAGAGCGCGAACACGCCGCGCAGGCACCAGTACAGTGCGCCGTGCACCACGCCGCACCCGGACACGCCCTCGAACACGCAGCGGACGCCTGCGAACATTACAATAGTTTTATAGAAGTCGAGACAGTTCTAGAATAGTGCAGGTAGAGGTGGTAATTCATTTTCGATGTAGTCTTTATATGATGAACGAAAGAAACCATTCTCAGACAGATCATCAGTATTTTGCTAGTTATAAAGACTAATTGATAGGAAAAACTAAAATTGCACCATTTTTTTCCTTATTTTTGGTCTTTCATTAGATATCCATATAAAATAATTGTGAAAAAATGTTCTGTCTGTCATTTTGTTGTGGCGACCACCTTCACTCATATTATTTTATGTCATTAAAAATAAACGATTATACCTCGGAGGAAATATGGATGCTCGAAGGATTATACCTAAAATCATGTCAATCAAATAAGACTAGTCAAAGTGCTTATTAAGAGCACGGCCTTTTAGTGGCAGTGACGAACGGCCATCTTGAATGGCGTTTGTTTACGTTGAACGGTGGAAAGTTTACAAATTGATCAGTGTTTACCTTAATTATCATGGTGCGAGTCTGGTGGCATGGAGAAGCCTCGTTCCAAGTGTTCCGTTCACGGGTAACGGTGGAAAGTTTACGAATTTGTAAGTTTACCTTCATCATCATTATCATGATGCGAGTCTGGCGGCATGGAAAAGCAGGTACAGGTGCGAGTCAGCTTTGTGTACTCGCAGAACTTGAGCGTTTGTAGCCTGGAACATAAAGGAATGTAGAGTTAGAAAGAAAATTAAGAAGTCTGTATTGGAAGTGTACATTTGCAACATCTAGAGGCACGGCAGCGCCCCCGCCGAATCGTGTAAGATTTAGCACTCTGGTCTTTGATAACGTTATTTCTGAGCGTTATAGGTACATATAATGTATGTGTCGATAAGTATAATATGTAAGAATAGCGAAAGAACATTTCCTGGATTATATGTATGTAATTTTTTGGTAAATAATGCGGGTGAAGACGTTGTGAGTACTTACTACGAGAAGATTTGCGTAAAACTAAATAAGTAAAAAATTAAAAAATATTCCGGGACAATAGACACATCGCCATCTAGCCCCACACTAAGCAAACGCTTGTGTCGTGGGTACTAGATAACGGATATAATACTTATATACTTTTTTTTTGTAAATACATACTTATTATACATACAAACGACCAGACTCAATAATAATATACCTAATAGGTACCTATACTACATGAAATAGTTTTGGCAGGTTTATTCGATTATGTATATTGGTAAATTTTATGTTATACTTACTTGTTCATATGTATGACGGTGGTAGTGATGGTAACTAACACACAAGTCAGCGCACACATCAAACAGCACGCGCCCACCACTTTGATCTGCAATGAACAGATATTACAACTAAATTTAATAAAGTTCCATATTGGACCTATAAATAAATATACCTTCTACCTATGTATTGAAACTGTGACTAGTGCGCATACCAGATAGACTGTAACTCACAATTATTTAAGTTTAATCAATAAATTAGTCAATTAAACCTAATGTAAAGTTCATAAATTGTAAATAGTCAAATAAACTTTTATTATTATAACTAAATTCAAATAAATGAAAAAATATGCCAATTAAATGGCAGGGCTACAAAATCAAGAGACTTTGTTGTTTTAACTAGCTGGTTATTAGATCAGGGTCTTTATATTATATTACTCTATGGTCTTTCTTCTTTTCATATGCAGTGTTTGGATTTTTGCGTCTGCGCTAAACCAAAGAACAGAAATGCCCAGTCTATGCTTAAAAAATTAAATAGTTACCACAGAAATAAGAGCTCTTCTGAAATAGTGACAGGAAAAAAAACCATGAGAAAAAACGCAATTTCAACCAAAAAAAATAACAAAATATGAACATACTTTTCTTATCATATAGCTTTAAAAAATATGCCAATTAAATGGCAGGGCTACAAAATCAAGAGACTTTGTTGTTTTAACTAGCTGGTTATTATATTAGATAAGGGTCTTTCTTGTTTTCATATGCAGTCTTTGAATTTTTCCGTCTGCGCTAAACCAAAGAAAAGAAATGCCCAGTCTATGCTTAAAAAAATAAATAGTTACCACAGAAATAAGAGCTCTTCTGAAATAGTGACAGGAAAAAAAATCACTAAAAAAACGCAATTTCAACAAAAAATAATTACAAAATATGAACATACTTTTCTTACCATATAGCTTTAAAAAATATGCCAATTAAATGGCAGGGCTACAAAATCAAGAGACTTTGTTGTTTTAACTAGCTGGTTATTATATTAGATAAGGGTCTTTCTTGTTTTCATATGCAGTCTTTGAATTTTTCCGTCTGCGCTAAACCAAAGGAAAGAAATGCCCAGTCTATGCTTAAAAAAATAAATAGTTACCACAGAAATAAGAGCTCTTCTGAAATAGTGACAAGAAAAAAAAGCACGAGAAAAAACGCAATTTCAACCAAAAAAAAAACAAAATATGAACATACTTTTCTTACCATATAGCTGTACCGGTTCCTGCGACGCGCTAAACTCATGATGCACACGCCGGTCAGCACCAACTGCGGACAAAATATTACCGAAATCAGTTTAGGCATTTCAAATATTTTCTTAACACTTAAAATATTACTTTTTACTCTGTTAGACTGTGTGGCCCTCAGCAATATTCAGCCATAGAAGCTCTTACTACCACAATATACTTATGCTCAACTTCAAATGCTTGTAGCTCAAAAATGGCTAGAGCGATTTTGATACTATTTCTAGCAAATCTATAGACAATCTATTTAGCTATCATTTTATGTAAAAATCAAAATTCTACCTTACTGACTTTCTGAGATATTGCATTTTTTGTAAACGTTTACCCTTTTTTTCTTCTATTCTTTTTACCATATTTTTCTTACCATAGCAGCAGGTACTGCAGCAGGCACCGTCTCCAGATGGTGTGGCGAGGCAGTGTAGGCCCGCACCAGGATGTGCTGGGCTGCTAACAAGCCTCCTAGGGCCGCAGCTAGGGCTCCGCACCCGACACACCACCAGGCGTACTTCCGGCGGCGACATGACGCGTCCTGCCCGTTGCAGCCTACGGATGCTGGGAAGGAGATGGAATTAGAATTAGTATGAAAGAGAAAGAGAGACCTATAAGATCTTAGATTTGAGAAACAAATGGCAAGTGAGATCGATTCGTGTCAGAAATAGACAGATGTATAAGATGTTTGATTCATGTTTTCTTCTTCTTATCAACTATAGTGGCTAACAGTGTTTTTCAAGTCGCCCTAAAGGTCTCTGATATGGCGTAACAGTTGCCAACAGCCGAGACCTAAAATTTAACTATATTTCCGACTCACTAGAGAGCTCAAAAAGAATCTCTATAGTGGCTATTTAATAAGTCAGGATTCTAAAAGTTCTCGCAATGCAATTAAGTAGGTAGGTAGGTACTTAATATAGTTTCTGTAACGAATGCATAAAAATAAAACACCTCCAATATTTCAATAAAACTTAATGCAAAGGCAACAACAAAAATTACTGCATTGAAAAAAAGAGTAGCCTGAAAGCCTGAAACTTTTTTAAATAAAAATTCAAAATAATTTTAACTAAATTACCAAAATAAGGCGGCGGCGGTACGTAGTGCTGCGCCACGTCTCCCGCGATGGTGGACTGCGGTGTCGATACTTGGTACTGGAGCACTTGCATCACGCGCATTTATCGATATCGATACGTTTTTTAGTTTACTCACGTGATCGAACTTAAATTTTTGCTGTTTTTATTTTATCAAAATTTTTGTTTGATACACTTGCACTTATAGGATTTATCGATACCGATAGTTTTTAAATATGTTCCAATTTTAATATTATTGTGTTTTATCACAGAGTTGTGTCATTTACATTAATCGATATCGATAATTTTCTCAAAAACGTCTATTTATATTTTTTTCAATATTTTTAGTCAGTAAACGGTTTTTTTATTTTTCCAGTCCGTTTAGTCATAGTGATTCTTAACACAAACAATATATTAAATCTGTGAATTATATAATTTTTAATATTTTGTTATAGCATAATATTGCTCATGTAGTTTCTTTAATATTTACACTAACACAAACAAAAATTTTCCCGAAATCTTAGGTATTATATTTTTCATTATTTACACATAGTTAACAGTTTATTTACACAACTAGCACATCACAAATAACGATTTGAAATTTATCTAAATACACGAATGTTTAAAAACGCGCGCGTTTCCATCAAAATCGATATTTATGTCGGACGCTATAGAACAATGACCTTTTGTCACAAACAAATCACGATCTCGAATCAAATTTTCAAATTTAGAACACTATTGTTTTAATTTATTGCACTTCACCGTTTTCAATTAGGTATTTATCTAAATATCGACACATCATTAAAATGTAAACGCCTCATGTTTATTTTGTTAATACATTTAAAAAATACACAAAAACTAACAGAAAATCAACACAAAACCACACAAATTAACAAATTCCATCTTATTGTACAGTTTTTCGTGAAATTTTAATACACCTTATTTTAGTGAAATAGTGAGATAAACTCTCAGATTTGGTTTACGCTAGGTTATTTTGACAATAGGGCTGCGCAGTAGGGTTCTGCGCATCTCAGTCAGGTAGAGGGTCATAAATTGATATGAAATGAATGCTTCAGATTGTGTTATAAATGGTTGGTGTAATGTATGTATGTAGGTAGGTATAGTAGTGATGTATGAGATCTGAAGATGTCTGGCTTGAAGTAATGGTAGAAGATGAAGAGGAGTAGATTTTCATTTCAGTTAATTTCGTTTAGGTATAGTTTAATTGGTTTCATAGTTTTTCATAAAAATATGAATACGTAAAGGAAATTATTGTTTTTAAATTTAAAACATTCTGTGATTTCTTGAATACGCGGAAAACGAGAGAAATATGCAAGTGTATGTACATATCATATTTTTTTACAATACAGGTTTGCACTTGACTACAGTTTGCCCGATGGTAAGCATTAGCAATGGTCTAAGATGGATTGTGCTTACCCAAAAAATACCGGTTCACTCTCGCTATAAGATCGTAGGATTTTGCACATTATTGACCGACAGAACTAGGGCATGTAACATGATATCGGAAGGTTTTCAATTCCGATACTGACTTCCGAATGTCAAAACAGAATTAGGTAATTAAAACGGTACGCTTCTACCTTTATTGTTCGTACCGCAAGGTTGTGGAACTCTCTGCCTGACTCTCTGTTCCCCACGCACTATAATCCAGCGATCTTCAAAGCGAGAGTGAATCGGTTCTTATCGGGTAAGCACGCTCCATCTTAGGCCATAGCCTTTGCTTGCTATCAGGTAAACTATGGCCAAGTGCAAACCCGTTCAAGTTAAAAAAAGTACCCCGAGCAGTGATGCATTACAAAATTAAGTTAGCTCTTTGTTCGGTTATTTTGTTTAATTTTATGTAGGTATATATATACCTTTCAAAAACTTTTCGATGAAAGCACTTATATACTATATACTTTCCAGTCCTTAATAATTTATCGAATTTATCAATTCAAGTACATAGGTATACAAAATTCACTCGGACGTGCATTGAAGCTTAAATTATTTTATTCCTCTTCCCAATGTCAGGTAGTTTCTCCAATGTTATTGTGTATTATTACAAAAGATTCCCTTACATTTATTGCAGGTTTGATGCGTGGGAGAATCACGAACTATTGTGTTTTTGTTTTTTTAACTAATGTGAAACTTGGCTTTACTTAGGATTTCATTTCAAAGAATGCGGGTTTTGCAAGCGTTTGAGTTGGTTTACAATGACTGTCATGCGTGGTACGGAAAACATAAATCTATGATCACAGAGACAGATTTTTTTCTATATATTATATGTATGGAGATCTTCTCTGTTATATTATTGTGGGTTTGAATTTGCTTCAATTATTTGTGGAACAGGTACTCGCTGATACAAAACCGTTTTTTTTAATTGATATTGAAGTTGGTCTACATTTATTTCTTGGCTTTTTTTTTTGTTTGTGGTTTCGGTTGGCTACCTGTTAGTCATGTTACACAATTTTGTCAATGTATCTTATGTGGGAGCAAAAAATATTGTCATTTTCGTGACGCAAGCATTTTATGTGTAATAACTCCTAGGCTTCGTAGCTTAGAACACACAAATAACAGAACTAAGGTTCCTTGTCCATTATTTAGATAATAGCTACTCCTACATACATATCAAAACAGTCGTCTGTACATATTAAAATCGACACTTTTCAGTGTTCGTCGTATTATTTGTAGCAAGCTCTAAAAGTTTCTATACAAGTAAAGTAGTATCATATACATTTTCATGTAAAAGGTTGCCAAGAGAAGACCAAACTGGTGCTAGTTATAAAGTCATCTCTTTCTTGGCTTTTTTTTTTGTTTGTGGTTTCGGTTGGCTACCTGTTAGTCATGTTACACAATTTTGTCAATGTATCTTATGTGGGAGCAAAAAATATTGTCATTTTCGTGACGCAAGCATTTTATGTGTAATAACTCCTAGGCTTCGTAGCTTAGAACACACAAATAACAGAACTAAGGTTCCTTGTCCATTATTTAGATAATAGCTACTCCTACATACATATCAAAACAGTCGTCTGTACATATTAAAATCGACACTTTTCAGTGTTCGTCGTATTATTTGTAGCAAGCTCTAAAAGTTTCTATACAAGTAAAGTAGTATCATATACATTTTCATGTAAAAGGTTGCCAAGAGAAGACCAAACTGGTGCTAGTTATAAAGTCATCTCTTTCGAGGGTCGTGACTCTCCCGAAGAATTTATTCGTTAGGGGAGTTCTCTTGGGCAGATACATCGTGGTGAGCACCCAGGTCCTTCCACGGGTTATAAAGTCATAAGCTCTCATGAAAACCCAAGGTTAGGCCTTTTAGAGTTAGTGAAATAACTAATAATGGTAAGTTAGAGTTCCTAGAGTATATTATTAGTATACCAACCATTATTCCTAGCACTGCTCTGTGCCAGCACGCTGGCCGGCGGTCGAGGCGGCAGTGCAGGGGGGGTGTCTGTCTTGGCGGCTGGAGGGGGCCCCGGGTCGTCCGCACATGCATACTGGGCCGAGCCTGGGGTGCAGGTGCACGCTACTTGGTACTGGAATTAGGGAAGAAATGAATTAGGCATGGAACTTAGTTGACTGGCCTGGTAGCTTAGTTGGTAGTGGCTCTGCCTTTTAATCTAGGGGTTGCGGGTTCGATTTCCGCTTGACACAAGTATTTATGAATTTTAAAATTACTTGTGTTGAGTCTGGTCGTTTCTATGTACTATAAGTATGTATTTACAAAATAAAAGTATATAAGTACTACGTTCATATAACTGTTATCCACGACAGATAGTAGCCACGACACAAGCGCTTGCTTAGTGTGGGGCCAGATGGCGCTGTGTGCAATGTCCTGCAATATTTATTTATTTATTTATAACTTGCCTTTCTATCCCAGCTTTGAAATTTACCGCGCGGAAAGTTTTCACGCCTAATTTATATCTTTTTTTTACTTGACTCATTTCAGTTGCAATAAATCTACAGTTACCAATTTATATTTTGATAATACATAATTAATTTTAGTAGTTTATCGCTTTAGCATACATAACATACATATAAGGTCAAAATATTAGGTAAGGTAACCCCATAAATTCTTTGTCATCGCGAAATCGGATAGACATACCAAAGTTAGTTTGAAACGATATTATTTACTATTTTAACTTTTTAAATGGCTCTGCAACAGTAAGTACTTATTTGTATACCTTATGTAAGTCTGAAGTGACGGAGGCGGTGGTATCGCACTCCGGGCAGGCTGGGGTGGGAGAGCTGCGCGCTGACGTCACATCCGCCAGCGACATGATGGAGCCACCTGGAAAATATAATAAAATATGTGGTCAAGCGGTTGTCTTAAAAAAAAACCTAGTCAAGAGTAGTCGAACGCATGGCAAAGTTTCGTGCCAATATCATAGTATCGCTAGGTATATCGGCCTTATATATGTACAGAGTATGTTAAATATTTGGGTAACAGACAATTTTAATGATCGAATTTAAATAATATTTTTAGCTTGAAGATACGAAAAACCATACTAATAATTATTATATTATTAATATATTATATAATTTTAAAATTATTAATATTTTTTTATTATTCTAGCACATCACTAGCCACCTTATTAATGTAACTTAAAAAACATAAATGACCACGAATCGTAGGTAACTTAGAATAATGCAATGGTTTATCACCGTCTCATTCAAACAACTTTACAAACATGTTACTTATACAAAGATCTAAGCACTAAAAAGCTCTAGATATCCCTAGCTGGTAATGTTCGCAAAAAGCTAAGTATTTCGGTACGGTATAAACAGGACAGCTGGTCTACGTCCGGTCACCGGTTCGACAGATGTCTGCAAGTATGAACTAACTTGATGGGATAGGTTTATTGTTTCTTTTATATTATAGGCTCATTTATTACTAGTGGACGCCAGCGGCTTTTTTTGCATTTTTTCAGGATATAAAGTAGCATCCTTAGACCTTATACTATGAGTACCTACATACCAATAATTATGATGATCCGTTCAGTCGTTTTTGCGTGATGAGCGTTTAAATAAACAGATAATCAGAGACACAGATAAACATACAAAATGTCTAGAAATTGTTGGAAAGTGTTCTGCTATCAATTCGAAGTACATATGTACTCGTGTCTCCAATTTTTTTTAATATCTTCAATGTTCAGACTTTCGTCCCTCTTCAACTTTATTATATGTACAGATAGAAGACTAAGACAGTAGAAGCATAATTGTGATATTGATGTTATTTGAAATAAACTAAAAACAGTAGGTACGTAAACGCACTTGACTGGCCTGTTAGCTTAGTTGGTAGTGGCTCTGCCTTCTAATCTAGGGGTTGCGGGTTCGATTCCCGCCTGACACAAGTATTTATGCATTTTAAAAATGTATAATTTCTTGTGTTGAGTCTGGTTGTTTGTATGTATAATAAGTATGTATTTACAAAAGAAAAGTATATAAGTATTATATCCGTTATCTAGTACCCACGACACAAGCGTTTGCTTAGTGTGGGGCTAGATGGCGCTGTGTGCAATGTCCCGAAATATTTATTTTATTATTATTATTATTATTTTTACTTGCACATTACTCTTAAACACATTTAGTTAACCACTAACATACTAGGTACCTACTCAATTTTGTCGCTAAATGTGTTTCCATCTAGACGAGTTTTATTTATCATCACGCAAAAACGGCTGAACAGATTTTCGGTACGTACCTACATAGTATGAGGTCTTAGGAGTGCCATAGGGCCCATAGGCTATCTAGGTATCTACTTTTATCCTAAAATAATGCAAGCTATACCGCGGTCGTCCACTAGTAGTAGTAATGTATAACTAAAGCAATGAAGTCGGTTTTTTTTTATTAAGTATCAGATATTTTTCTCTGTCACCAATCGTTCTGTCTCCCTCCCACGTTTGCCGAGCTTTTTGCAGGTTGTACGCGCATGATTGAATGATTGTCCGAGTAACGAGGTCACTGACCCCACGCGCTTGTGGTTTTTAGCTTTGAGGAGTCTTGTTGACGAATTAGAGTAACTTTATAGGTTGGAATTGAGTTACTTGCCAGTTAGTTATACTATAATCCAGCGATCTTCAAAGCGAGAGTGAATCGGTTCTTAAAGAGTAAGCACGCTCCATCTCAAAAAATTAAAATCAAAATATCTAAATTCGTTTATTTTACAATATTATATCTTAGGTCTCCATATTGCTCACCAGCACGCAAACTATAGTCTAGTCAAGTGAGTTTTTTTTATGAAAGTGCAGTAAAATCTGTTTTAAGCTAGGTTTTTTTTAAATCGGTAAGTCTAAGTTTTGTTCAAACTTTTTAAATTAGCTTATGGTAGTGATGGGGTAAACAAGGCGCTTATTTATTGATAAAACATTTAATGTTTTATAAGCAAATTTTTATAAGGAAGTAATAGTAATAATTAGACAATTTTATTTAGGAATTATCTGAACGGTTAATAATATAGTACGATAAAAGCTGTTTGTTCCAAATCAGTCTACAAATAAATCGTAACAAAAATAAAAACGTACTACCTACCAACCGAGAAAATAATTATGATGGAACTTTATCATTTTCATCATCCAAGCCTTATTTATTTTCACCACTGGGTAAAAGTTTCTCTGTTTTCTTGCCAGCCATCTCAGTCCTTTTCCAACCTTGCCCGTATGAAACTTAGATAGTTATCTACTTATGTAATATTGGTTACCAAAATATACCTACATAGTACATACCTATTACGCGTACTTTTGGTAGTCTGAACTACACCACACGAAACGAAAACAGAAATAAACCTTTCCCAGAAGCAATTTCATACGATTAGTTTATAGAACCCAAAAGTTTTCGTGCGTTACCGATTGCTTAACATGCCCTCCAAAGAAATTGTCTCGGAAGTCTTCTGTTATATTACAAACTATGGAATAATCTGTTCTTATGATGAAAGAAAGAAATGGTCGTGATCCACGACTGTAGTGTGAAACTTTTTGGTTAACTTATTTATAATCTGTGGTGAGACGGCAGTTTCTTTTTCGATACGGATTTTTTTTGTGTTTGGCGCCAGAGTTTGTTTTTAAAAGAATGGAGTCAGGTCTTGATCAGATTTTAATCTAATACTTGTAAGTAACTATTCGAATAGAAGAAGCTGCCAACGATGATGCTGGAACATACCTACCAGCTTTCTTAAAAAGTATAGAAACGGCAGCTAGCAAAATGAAATAATAATGCGCGGACAGAGTAAAATGCTTCACTTATTTTTCACAGAGACAATAGATTTACGTTTATCGATATATGCAATTTAGTCCGTAAGTTGAGTTGATTGAGTCTTTCTGACAAAGAGTTTCCACCTGCTTGCTCTAGTATTACTCGATTCTATGTGGCTTTATTATTGTTTTAATATGTGTGCTAAATGTAAAATAGTTTAAGTATTTTCTTTTATATCAAAAGAAAGAATTTTGAATTTGAAAGAAAGGCCTTGCAGGTAGCGAAATTTCATCTTCACATTAAAATAACATAACTGAGTTACAGTTCAAATGAATGAACCCCTATTCCGTTTACCTGCTTCGCAGATTCCAAAGCATTTTTTTCGATAGGGGAGCATCTTTTGGCGGCCATCTTGAATCTTCTCATAATGAAAATAGAGGCAGGTAGATATTTTTTCCTAAAGAAGCTTGTTTTATTAAAGATCTTATGGAATTGTACGTTCCAAATACAGTTTGTTGAAATCGAGACACAAGTCGTTTTTTTCTCGTTCAAAAATACATAAGTAACTATAGGTACAATAAAACATTCGTAAAAGATGCGGAAATTGAGAACAGTTACAAAAGTGCTACTATAATATTTACTTAAAAACGGTACTCACATACTAAGGCAAAGAAAAATGATAATTCGAACTTGCCACACTAGATGCAATTTTATCGATAACTTAGAATGGAGGTATCCATTCTAAACTTTACTAAATTCCCGTTAAATTTTTAATAGCCGCAATAACATAAAAATTTAGACACAAATAAACTATAAACAACATTCAATCAGAAATCAAAACAATAAATGTAAGGTGCCGTAAAGACATCAATTATTTTGTAAACTCTTGAACTGCCCAAATTACATCCTCAAAATAAGAATACGTTTGAAAACGAATACCTAACTATTGCTTTTAGTTGGGTGAAGAATTCAATTCAATTCTTGCGGTACTAAATTAATAGGTAATAATACACGTATTTAGATAAATTGCAATGATATCTTCAAGTTATATACGTATTTTTTTCACTCAATGAATTGAATTAGAGAAACGCTCGTAGGTCGTACGACGTTGGGTACATTTTCACAAACCGTATAAATGAGGTTGAAAACTTGGATGCCAGATTTTACTACTCATACAAAACTTAATAGTTTTGTTACGTTTACATCAATACACAGACGTTAGGTGATGCTAACCCGTTTTATTTAACTATCATAATGGCTCAGGAACATAAAATAATGAGCTATAAGGCAAACCGTTCGTTAAAATAACTTCACCTATTCCACCCGCTTCAACCGAAAGTCATTCACACAGGCAAATGAAAACCCAACCGTTTCACCCGGGTGTAAAACACACACTTACTAAACGCATCCCAAAAACCACAATACACCAATTTGTAAATTATTCTCCCATGGACTGTAATTGTTTGTTACAGTATATGCAGTAGTGTTGGGAGAAAGTTTATGTCGATGTTTTTATTCTAACAGTTCTAGGTTAGATGAAAGGATAACGCCAGTAAAAGCGGCTTTTTGTGGGTGGTAAATGATTGTGGGTGGTAAATGATTGTGCATAACACGCAAGCAGATACATTGTGTTGTTGATCTACTATAGTTTTGTTCTGTAGTGTTTGACAGCTACAAAAACATTGGCAGATAAAAATTTAGGTCCCAGATGTTTGTCATAGTGCGTACAACTTTTGATCGAAGGCATACAAGTACTATTTTATGTGTATGGTACAGTAGTCATCAAGCAACGTATGAGGCTCCCATGGCGGTTTGAAAACTGCCGATCCCAGAGTTGGCAACATTTATATGAACTTAATTATTTTTTAAATAGTTTCGGGGTTTATTTAATCTTGTTTCCAACACGATGTGAGTCTGACCAGTAGGTCGCCTAAAACAACATTATTTTACCAGCGACGCTGTGGTAGACACTGGAATGGAACTTTTTTTTAACTTGAACGGGTTTGCACTTCGTCATAGTTTACCTGATAGCAAGCAAAGGCTATGGCCTAAGATGGAGCGTGCTTACCTGATAAGAACCGATTCACTCTCTTTTTGAAGATCTCTGGACTATAGTGCGTGGGGAACAGGGAGTCAGGCAGGGAGTTCCACAACCTTGCGGTTCGAACAATAAAGGTAGAAGCGTACCGTTTCGTGCGTTTATTTATTTTTATTTTACCGTTTTTTTCGAACGGAGTCTCAAATGAAGCTTGTATACTATATATGTTCCTTTTTTTATATAAAAAGCAGCAAAAAGCCAAACGTTCCGCCTGATAGTAAGCAGTCATTGTGGCCTATAGATACTAGCAACGCCGGAAGTTTTACAGCGCGTTACACAGCTTTGGTTGCTGCTAGAGAATTCATAAATATCCGAGATATCTCGCATTTCAAAGGCAATAAAGCGAATTAATTCTTAATGAATGTCTTAAAGATGACAATAGAAAGCTAACGCCAGCAATGCAGACGTCGTGACATAATTTTGCCAATTTAACTCTCATATCTTTAATTGACCCAGCACTATGGGTTCAACGCCTTGCCACGGTGTCTTTTATTATTAGTTTTAATTAGACTAGTATATGCCCGCGGCTTTGCTCGTGTTGTTTCGGGATTAAAAGGCCCCTATGTGTGTGTTGTGTGTTTAAAGGTCACTATACTCGTATGGGCCGTAAGTACAACCATATAAAAATTCTGTTTTTTTTTATCACGACGGTCTGTAAAAGCCGATGTCATCTTCAGGATTTTCTTCATCATACCGATAAAATAGCGATAGAATAAGAAATAAAATAAAGAACGAACTAACAAACACATTTTTTTATAATATGTTGATACGGTAATTGGTTAAAAACAATTTAAATTCTTGAATGCTTTCACGGGTCTCACGCTCAAACTAGGATTTTTGTATGACAACAATAATTTGAAGAAAAAATATATGCAAAAGTGATAATTTGTAAGTTTTGTATAACCCCCTTTATGCTAGAATGGCGAAAATCTAACCCGGATCGATTCATGAAACAAATAGGTAGATAATCTTATTTTATTCTTTTTAATTGGAAACAATAGATTTCATCAGATTTCTCCATTGATAGTTGTTTGAAAGAAATATATTTAGGGAAGTAAGTAAGTACCTACTGAGTATAAAATCTTAAGTAGTATTTGCTTGAATAAAATTGACCCAAAGGAAACAACAACCTCAAAGTAAACGCTTTTCAAAGTACCGCAAGCCGATTAGTGATTCCGGTTAACCGTCGATAAATTTCATCGATTATCGTTAAATTACACCAATTATCGACAATCAGCACAACACTAATGCGCTCGTGTGAAGCTAAGTTGATAATAAGTAAAGCCAAGTATGAAATGCATCGTGTTATTAGGCGTACTTAGTTTACTTAGCAAGTTATTTGGTAATTGGATACTCTGTATATTTTAGCAGCTACATGGGTTATGTTTAGCAGGTGTCATATATTATATTCTTTTTACAAGGAATGGGTTTGCACTTGACCGTAATTCGCCTGATGGTAAGCAATCATTATATTATTATTATATTATTTTATCAATCATACACATACTTAGGTATTTTGTATACAATAATTAGACTAAATCTAGCTATCTTCGAAGCGAGAGTGAATCGGTTCCTATTAGGTAATTACACTCCACCTTATCTAATGATTGCTTACCATCAGGAAGATTATGGTCAAGAGCAAACCCATTTTGTTAAAAGCATTATAAAACTCTAATTATCTTCATTTGAAACTTGGTATACTTAACAAGTGAGTATTTAGCGGTGACTTACAAGAAATGTCATGACCATAACCGTGAAATTAAATGGTTAAAAATATTTTAATGTGTCCAAGAAAGCAACAAATTTCTTTCTCACGATATTAAAACATAAACATTACCTGGATTTAAGTGCATTTAGAGCAGGAAATGTGAAATCTCAGTATATGGTGCATATTTTTATGCTTTAAATTATTAAAATCGATACACTTTATTAGGATGTGAATTGCGGCGGGAATGTTTTAAAAACTAAAAGAATACATTGTAATAAGTCAGAATTTTTTTGTTACAGGAAATCTCACATAACATAACTAGTGTAGATGCCTATATTACTTATAACTGTTATTTAAATTACGTAGGTACATAAATTCGTTTCCGAAAATTCAAATTTAGTGAGGAGAATCAAACAAATCATAATATCGATACCTAATCTCGTATTCAAAATCGGACATAACGAATGATAATAATCGATTACGTTAACTATAAATCGTAATACTTTATATACAGTGTGATTATTTAATTGCAGTCTAAGGAGCTGTTAACCCTCATATATTATATTAAATATTTTTTACTACCATTTGTTCCATTTTGATAGTTTTTATTCAGGTAACCTACGCAAATTATGCACTATAATAATTCCTGTAAAACCCTATAAGTATTAAAACTATACCCTATATTATACATATGTAAGACTAGTCTTAAAAATCACCCTGTAGTAAATATTATTGAGTGCATACCAAATTGACGACATTGAAAAGGTGTCGTTACGCAAAGGTACTGAAATTTACTATATAAATTGTTATTTTTTATTTCAATGCCGTTCATTCAAATTTATCTATCGATAAATCGATATCGATTCGTTTGGCACAGTATCGCTTTTGTTAAATGATTTGTGTATAATTAAATGAGCGAAACGAAGGTCTAAGAGTTAAGTAGGACTTTGAGGCTATTTTTTTAAGACAATAAATTTAATGATATAACTAGCTAATGGCCTGTTTGATATTAATAATTGTGCTTTGTTTTTGAGAAATCTTTTAACAAATATAGGTAGGTACACATACCATATTAGGCATAATTTTTAAAAGCCTATTGTTATCCAAGTCATGCTCAATTTTATCAAATTCTGACCATATCACATACTTATTTTAATGTCCACAGAAATCAGAATAAACCTAATGCTTGATTCAGGATAACCAGTATTTTGGTAGGCAGGTGTTCCGTTTTATTTTTGGAGAAATGACCAGGTGCTACGTTTATTGATTTTTATTTTAAGTAGGTAAATTTTATGTAAGAAATTTCGGTTGTGCATAAGATCACTACCAGTTAAACCATACTTTTCACAGACATCTCCCAGAAACAAATCGCCGTATTAAAGTTTGCTTAGTGAGAGTAATGGTGCTGTGTCCTAAAATATTTGATTATCATAATGGCGTTGTCAGATATGGATAATATTTGAGTACCTATGATAATCTCAAAGATGATCTATCTATTTTTTAGGATGCTTCCGTGGGTCGGATGACATGTTAAATTGTAAGTCCCGGCTGTCTAGTACGGCAATCGTTAAGCCATGCCAGAGGCCCTTAGGGCGGCTTGATAAACTCTAGACACCAGAGTTGGCCTCTCATACGATAAGAAGAAGCATTTATACCTACCTCAATAGTGATCAAAGACTTTTTTTACGATACAAACAAAAAGAATTACAAATTAGACTAATATATTTGTTAAAATACCGAAGTAAGCTCGAATGTTTTAAAATAATGAACTCAACTAGCCTAACAAGGATCTATTAACGCATTTAACGATACTATAATGACAGTGGACGTCGTAACAGCCTCGTCCCATCACTTTTATCTTTTTTTGTCTATCTACGAGGGTTTACGACCTCTCCTAATATAGTTTTAACGTGAAACAAGGTTTTTTAAATCTAAACATCTTTTGGGCTGTTGAAATAAGTTTTACTATGAAATTGACGTGATTCACATGGTTTTTAACCTCTGACGTAAATAGAGGGGTTTAGAAGTGAGATTTTTCTGTTGATCTGTTTGTGGCATTGAAGCTTTGAAATGGTTAGACTGCTTTTGATAATGTTTTGTTTGTTATTATGACCAATAAAATTTTAAAGGAAACATGCATATGGTGACTATATACATAGTTATATAACATTATTAAATGTCTCATTTCTTAATTGAGAATGTTCTTGACCCCTAATCCAATAAATAGTTAGGAGTTTTTATATTTTTTATTTGTAATGAACTTGAAATAGACTAGGGTGCATAAAATTTAAAATCTCACACTAGTAAGTAGGCATACTAGTTTGACTAGAGTGGTTATCATATAATTTTACTTGAAGATATCTAGAACTTGTTTGCAAAACCATTTACTTCAAATGGGAGATTCTTATGTCACTTGAACATGTTCAAGTAAATTACTAACATAATCTACCGATTATTATAAATACTCACTAACATGTAGGTAGGTACCTAGGTATATTTAATTACCCGTAGGTAGTTTCAATGTTTGGCTTGTGACAAAAAGATTGTTTTTGTTGTGTACCTACGTACTTACCGAAATATTATCCGTGTACATTATGATATGCCTAACTAGGTACACGTTTCGAAACTACTTACCGATATTCAAACAACTTTATTTGCAATTTTCACAATAAAATTACTGTCGATAAAAAGTTATCGATAAACCAAAAATGTCATATTTCTCATCACTACAACACCCTCTAGCAAACTTTTTGCTCAACAAAAAAAGGCAACGGCATCCAAAGCCATACATCCTGCCTAACGAAATATTAAGCCGCCTACTTTCCAAACTAGTTTATCACGATCGTCTTTGTTCTGGCGACCTCACTCGAAGTAAAAACATCACGTTTTAACTCTCAACTTTAAACTAAATACGAACCAAACGATACAACTCACCATAAAACACAGAAACACAAAATCCTGTTCTTCAAAACTGCTTAGTTAAATCCTTTTTGTGCGCACAAACAAAACTCTATTCCAAATTGCGTAAACACAAAGCCACGCCACGTTCACTGCACTTTATAATGGAACTATAAAAATAGAGTTTTAATTCAAAAAGTTTTTAACCTAGAATAAAGTAAACTCCTTGGTGTCTCAAGGAGGTTTGATAACACGTTCGCAGCGCGGCGCGACGCATTTTTACTGGCCAACGAGATATTTTTACCTGAGTATGGCAAAAAAAGTTTGTTCGACTGTTGAGCTTAACTGCATCCTTTCACTCAAAATTAAGCCTTAGGTATATATATTTAAAGTCGATTTTTGTAAATTATTTTTAAATTGCATTAGTGTGATAATAGTGGGGATAAACTTCACGCCAATGTCATCGTTAATGCGTGGCAATAAAGTAGATTATGGCGCGGATGTGATAAGAAAGCTTTGTGCTCTGTGCTTTGCTTGTCGATGTATTTGTGGGCAGTTGGTCAGATCCGGTGGTGCTCAAACTTTTTTGATTAATTTAACATTAAAACTGTTTATCACGTGTTATTTAATACGGGGTTTTAAATATGTAACGATAATTTAGTAATTTTTCGTTTAATTAAAATGTATTCTAAAATTATAGGTACCTACGATATAAATGTTTTTATTAGATTAAAATAACAATAATATTGTATATTTAAATATTATGTTTAAGACTTGTAAATAAACATTTTTAATTTAATACAGAAGTCTAAACAATAGATAATTAAGCACTGCATCGAAGTTTGTCCAACCATGGTCTAAAACCCAGAGGTGTTTTATTGAGATTGACACGCTGTATTCTATATTTTGGTTTCACCGTATTTCTGCTTTATGGTAATAAAACCGTACGAATGGGAGTTTCATGTTTTCTGTTTTGGTACAAGCTTGTGTTTTGTGCCAGAGTTAATGCGTATTGAAGGGTGGAAAACGAGGCAGATTCGATTTTTTTATCTGTTTTAGTATTTTATTAGAATGAGTTCTTAGAAATTCAGTAGTACGAAGATCCTATATCTCTCAACTCGTATATTACTTATTTCGTTATATCTCGATTTGTAGTTTCTAAAAATTGTAATTAGGGAGGCTTCTAGCTGTTACCTAATTTCTAGCTTTTACCTAAAACATAGTTTAATTAATAAGTACCTAGTTACCTACATGCTATCTTAACAGACAGATACCTACTAAAATGTAGGTAAATACCTACTTATGTACGTCTAGTGACAATTTTTTATGTGAAATAACGAATTTCTTCAAAATAATAATCTTTAGCACTTGAAATGAAAACTTAATTTTGCATATCTTTAAAAACTGGTATCATTATCAAAGAAGGGCTTCATTTATAGTTTTGTGCCAGTTCCTTATTAAATATTTTAGGTAGAAGGGGGATAACGCTTGTCTATATATAGATAAGTTGTAAGTAGATACTAAACTAGATGCCGGGTATATACATATTCTCTATAACTAGGTACTATCATTCCAGTGCAACCGGCGGGTGGATTGAGTTATTGTTTTTAGCTCATTCTTATTTGTGAAGTGTTTAACATTTATTATTTATTTATATTATATATTTATTGTGTATTTGCCTTTGTTAGGTATATATTAGTATATAGTTATGTTAAATATTTTTAATAACAGCAGCAGCGGCAGTGAATACTTCACAGCCTCCTCTTCAGCTCCCTCTGAGAGTAGCGATGATAGTTGTGATAGCGTGTTACCTCTATCTGAGTTCCTTGAGAATAGTTTTTCTGATATGTCCAAAAATTTTAATGTTGCCCACATAAACGCGCAGAGCATTTCGGCCAGCTACTCAGATATGCTGGCGTCCCTTGACCAAAAAAATCTTCATGCTATACCTAATAGTCTCAGAAACGTGGCTTCGTCCATGTCTTCCTACTACTTCCTACTCTCTTCCTGGATTTATTCTTATCCGAAATGATCGCATCGGTTCCAAGGGTGGTGGTGTGGCCATTTACCTTAAGGCTAATATACCATACTCCATTATTAGTCAGTCGTGCCAACCACCCCCTGTGAATGCTGGCGAACATCTTTTCATTGAAGTTGTCCTTTCCAAAAATAAAATCCTTCTGGGTGCCTATTATAGCAACTCTTCTAAACTTAACTATTTTTCCTCTTTTGAAAGCCTTTTATGTGATTTATGTCCCTCTTATAGTCACTCAATCATTATGGGTGACTTTAATACCTGTCTCCATAAAAAGGATTATCGTACATCTAGGCTTGAGTCTATTACTAAGTCAACCAACTTACACATCCTCCCGCTTAGTGCTACTCACCATTTTCCCAATGCAACTCCTTCTCTTCTTGATTTAATGTTAGTTAGTTCCCCTGACCATGTTGTTAAGCATGGCCAGTATAGCACAAGCGATTTTTCCTATCACGATTTAGTTTACCTTTCCTATAAAATTCGTCCTCCTAAACTTAAGCCCCAAATCATTCTGCAGCGCAACTTTGGTGGCATGGATCATCAAGCTTTAATTAATGATGCCCTTAAAACTGATTGGTCACCTGTCATAAATGCCGTTTCCGTTGATGATCAAGTTAGTATTTTTAATGACATCATCACGAAACTGTATGACATACATGCTCCTCTTCGTGCCATCAAGCTCAAGCAGTTACCGGCTCCGTGGCTTACTGATGACATCAGAGCATTGATGCACAAGAAAGCTGTGGCCAAGACTCGTTTTAAGGTAAAGCCCACTGAGTCCTACCATGAGAAGTATGTCAAGGCCAGGAATCGTTGCAATATGGTGTGTAGGGATGCTCTGCGCCGTCATATTCACTCATCTGTTGAAAATAAAGATCCAGCAGAAGTCTGGAAATTTCTTAATTCATTGGGAATCGGCAAAGCTAAACATAGTACTGTCTCTCATAATTTAGATATTAATTCATTAAATATTCACTTTTCTTCTTCTTCTGCTATGTCAGATGAAGATAAATCTGATACAATTAATAAACTTTCAGCCATTCCTACTCCTTCAAATTTTTCGTCTTTTGTTTTCAAATCTGTCACTGCATGTGATATTGAAAAGAGTGTGCTTGCAATCTCATCTAGAGCGGTTGGTAGTGACTCTTTTAGCCGGAACATGTTATTGCCCATCCTGGATATAATCCTTCCTGTCCTGTGCGTTATCCTTAACAATTCCATTTCCAGTGGGGATTTCCCTACAATCTGGAAAGATGCGCAAATTATTCCTCTACCTAAAAAATCCAACCCTAAATCCTACTCTGAATATCGTCCTATTTCTATCCTTCCATTCCTTTCCAAAGTCCTTGAGCGGCTTGTCCATCGTCAACTTAGTCTTTTCCTTAACCGACATGATTTGCTCAATCCTTACCAATCCGGTTTCCGTCCTGGGCATAGCACTGTGTCTGCGCTCTTAAAGATCACAGACGACATACGCGAGGGTATGGACGACGGTAAGCTTACTGTTCTAACACTGTTAGACTTCAGTAATGCATTCAATACCGTTGATTTGGATATCCTGCTTGCAATGCTGCGCTCTATCAATATATCTCCATCAGTGATAGAATGGTTTCATAGTTATCTGCTGGGGCGTCGGCAGCGGGTTCGCCTTGGAGATTCCTTTTCTTCTTGGTGCAACACAATTGCTGGTGTCCCGCAGGGCGGCGTGTTATCACCACTTCTTTTCGCTATCTTTATTAACTCCATTTCGCAACATCTTTCATGTCCCTACCACCTGTATGCTGATGATTTACAGATATACTCGCAGGCTCATATTAGTCATCTTGACTCGGCTATTAGGAACACTAATGATAACCTCTCCCGTATCTCTGAATGGAGTAAATCCTTTGGTTTAAAAGTGAATCCTTCAAAAACGCAGGTCATTATCATTGGAAGCTCTCATCTGATCTCAAGGATTGACTGGGAGGGTATTCCGCCAGTTATTTTTGAAGGCATCATCGTTCCATATAGTGATACAGTCAAGAACCTTGTTCTGATAATGGATCAGTCGCTCAGTTGGGATGCTCATGTGGATTCATTAAGCTCAAGAATTTTCTCGTCTGGTGGGTCACTAAGACGTCTTCGAAACTTCTTGCCAACTGCCACTAAAGTTGAGCTTGCGCAATCCCTTCTTCTTCCTATCCTGGACTATGCGGACGCCTGCTATCTCGATCTTCGGGAAGATCAGCTAGATAAGCTTGAGCGGTTACAAAATTACTGTATAAGGTTTATATTTGGTCTACGTAAGTACGATCATATATCTCAATTTCGTGTTAAGCTCAAGTGGCTGCCTATTCGACTTCGCCGGAATGCTCACATCCTCTCTCTCGTATATAACATTTTATTTAACCCTGCTACCCCGCGTTACTTAGTTTCTCGTTTTGCGTATGTCCATACTACACACTCTCTTTCTCTTCGATCTACAAATAAATTAACACTCGCACATCCAACATTCAAAAAGAAATCTTTTTATGGCTCATCATTTACTGTACAAGCTGTTACTTTATGGAATTCTCTGCCTATCAACATTCAAAAGGCTCAGACAATTGATTCCTTTAAAAAACAAGTAAAGGAATTTTATCTCGCTTCCCTTCAGTGAAAATTGCTGTTATTATTTCTACTACTATCACCTTTAAATATTTTGTTGTGTATTATATGTATTTGTATATAAACATTAATTTTATTATATTAAGTATGTGTATTGCGTATTTATATGTATATATATATATATATATTAGTAAAATTTCTTTTTTCCTTTTTGTTGTACACCACATTCTTCTTTATTTCTTTTGCTTATTTCTCTCCAGCTGAAGGTTGCCTGGAAGAGATCGCTTTCAGCGATAAGGCCGCCGCTTGTGGCACTAGTTAATGTGCAATTTGTTCTATGTACTGTTTTTATATGTGTCAACAATAAAGAGTTAATCTATCTATCTATCTATCTATCTAAACTAACCCCTTTCTACCATATTATGGCAAAATGTAAAAAAAAACCTCTCCAAAGTTTGACATCCTCTGTCCAGCAAGCAGGCCTCAGAACTGGTTCCCCATAGATAGGTACAGCACAGTTACTGTATTATATTATATATTACACCATATACAGGGGATTAACTGGGACATTTGGATCAAAGTAAATAGGTTCCTTCTAGGCAAGCGTGCTATATACCCATAGGCATGTACAGCACAGTCTAACGGCCGTTTGCAATAACCTACCTATCTTCAATCTCAGATTAAATATCCTACCAATAGTAACTAATTTTGCTTATTTGCGTTTCAATAACCATGGATAGATACGGCTTATCTATCCGTCTGTCCGTCATGCCTAACTATCTGTCAGAGGGCTCGGAGGGAATATTTCTATCCATAGATTACCATTTTCATAGAAGATGAAAAAATCGCATGGTTAAACTTTCCAAAGCCGCCAATCAAGGGGGGGTTGGGGGGGAGGGGGTAAGCCCCCCCCCCTAAAAGGGGGGGGGCGCGGAGATCAATAGTTTTCGAGATATGACCATTTTTGTATTTTGAGGTTAAGTACTACGATTTCACTATGGGGTACTTAACTACCTAACCCAACACTTGCACTACAACAGGACTTGGCTCCTCCTCGCTTCGCTCGTCGTCGCATGTGCGTGGTAGAAAGCAACCTAACGAACCTAATCTACCTTCTGTCACAGACAAGTAACTTCGAGTCCAACACTTGCACTACAACAGGACTTGCCTCCTCCTCGCTTCGCTCGTCGTCGCATGTGCGTGGTAGAAAGCAACCTAACGAACCTAATCTACCTTCTGTCACAGACAAGTGACTTCGAGTCCAACACTTGCACTACAACAGGACTTGGCTCCTCCTCGCTTCGCTCGTCGTCGCATGTGCGTGGTAGAAAGCAACCTGACGAACCTAATGTACCTTCTGTCACAGACAAGTGACTTCGAGTCCAACACTTGCACTACAACAGGTTAGGTTAGGTTTAGCGTCCCGTAAAGTACACCCCAACCCGCTACGCTCGCTCACTCGACCCCGCCATCCCCTTCTATTCTAACCTAACCTCAAGCATGCATCGAAGAAGAAAGAAAATTACTTGACACTGGCAAATACGCGAAGAGTGTGACGCCAATACTAAAAAAAAAACAATGGCGTCACGTTTCGTTCATCAAGTTACAAGTTACACACAAAATATTATAACTACGTAAAAATTTGCGATCAAATAATAAATAAAATTACGTATTATATGTATTTTTCATCAATATATACGTAATTGTGACAAAAACTAAACACATACATACACATTAGCAAATAAATATAATAGTTTGATAAGTCGCACGCTTGTATGTAATAGCAGTCCGTAAAACGAAACACTAATGGCCGTCATAGTGTCAAGAAACTGTCAAAATAAAGGATTATTTTTCGATTTTAAAAAATTAATATCTCGTAAACTAAGCATCTCCGCGCTAAAATATTTAACGTGTAGCCTTGTGTAAATATTATCTACTTCAACTTCTTAAAAAATTATGGACCTCCAACGCGATTGGCGGCTTTGGAAAGTTGAGCCAATAGGTAAACTCAAGTGCGAAATTATGTTGGAATCAAACGATATTAAATCAGTGCCTTAGTGCTTTGTGAAGCCTCGCGCCCAATGCCCAATATGTTATGAAATTATGATAGTGTGTGTGTATACCTGTTCCTTCAATGACATGGTTAAAATACGCTGATAAGCGTGCGTGTGAGTTATGTAAGGATAAGTAAACAACTATAGTAGTAGGTAAGCGCTGCATTTAATGATGGGGAGCTATGCAAGTACTTATTCCTAAATAAACCTATTGTGCAAGAGTTTGTTTATGTAATGATTACCTATGTGATTTGATGTTGGTTATTATTCAATAAGCTTAACAACGCGTTTACAACAAATGTTAAATTAAAAATTGTGTAATATAACCAATATAAAATAGTTTGTTTACTAAACTTTATTGTCAAAAGTAAGTGAAGTAAAGTAGTAAAGCTTCACTAAACGGTTCCCAACTGTGTGGACAAATGTATGTATAATAAAAACATGCTTAAATTGGAAAATGTAAAATGTACTTGGTAACTGCCATCTTTAATAATGCAGTGGTTTTAGTAAATGTCTTGAGTAGGTACTTAATCATTTATGTTATTATGAAAATTGTAAAAGTAACAACACTTGGATATCATTGTATTGTATTTGGCCTTAATCATTGGATACTTTAGGTAAAGACTCATATCTAAATGCATGCAAAGTAAAAGGTAATAACTGAGCAAAGTGCATCAATGAACATCGTATGTTACATGTATTATGTGCACCTAGGAACTAAAATATAGTTATAGAAAAAGTTATATTCAGACAAGTGTTGAAAGTTGTATTCGTTAGTGCATGTAAGTAGAATGAATTGGTAAAAAGTTTATGGAAATATTGCAGTTGTTGCCACTGTGTTTGTTTAGGCTGATGGATATATACCTAAATGGACAGCTTAGAAAAATACTTTGAAGTCATTAAGATATAACAAGCATGTCACAGAAAATAATGTACCTAAACTAATAAATTATGTAAGTATAGAAGAAACCAATTCACCATTGTAATGATTTGAGTGTTTGTTAAATATTTTTATAATTTAAATTATGTACTACCGTAATTGTAAAGGTTTTTGGTTATTAATTGATATCAAATGAAAACTTACTTTATTGGTATGGACTAAAAGTTGGAAATACTAACAAGGGTTAAAAATTTAAGAACATGTAAGTGTTATCAGAAACTATTGATATTATGAAATTGTTTGACTAAAACTTAAGCTGAATATAATTTATAGGGATATACTTTTTCCTAATATAAACTTGGATTTTTAAAACAATGAATGGGTGTTAAGTAAAATGTATTTAAATCAAAACACCACATGTATGGAAAAGAAAATAAGTAAATAATATTAAAACTTGGTTCAAATTGAAGTAAATAGAATTGATTGTAAATTGTAACTTGTTCTATCTACATAATGTTGTTAGTGTACCAATATCATAAGAATTGTTGAGGTGTATGAATTAAAAATCAACAGTATTAGAGATATAATTGGTGTAATTGATACAATAAACCTCCTTTGGAATTAAGACTATAACTAGGAATGTAAATAAAATTTGTAACTTTCAAAAATGATTCTCTTAGGGGGGAAGTGTGATGTATTATGATTTTAAGGTAGTTTAATATTATAAAATGTATAAATACTATTGTATTTTAATATTAAAACTTTCGTGAGACATTTTATCAAAAGATTAACTAAAACGGTTTTCACTCACGTGGAAATCGCGTAAATGGTTTACGCGTTTCGGATGTTATGACACCCATCTTCAGAACGTACATTACGTAACGCACATTATGAACGTACGTTCATACTATTTATTGTAGGTACACTAATAAAACAGTCTTGTCTTGGACCCGAAACCGTGCAGTTTCATTCCTCACATAACTAACGATCAAATTGAATAAAACTAAAATAGTGTAATATTGCAGGTACTCACATTTTTGGCGACAACAGGCGCTGCAACAGACTCCGGCCGCATGGAGTCCAGTATCTCCGCGATGGACGGCACGTCGCTGGGGCCTCTGCCCCCGCGACTATTATCCTATGAATAGTAAAAAAACGTTAGCAAATTTGAAATCAACTTGTAACTAATCTAAAAAGTTGTGAAAACCGTTAAATTTAAAAAAAAAATATTTCCAAGCAATATTCATGACATTCAGACATCATATTTTTAAAAATTAAATTAAATACTCACAGGATGTAGTAGCGGCATCGATGCCGCGAAAACTTTCAGAAGTTCCTAACTGTCGAAGGAAATGCGTTGACCTCGGTATATGTTGGTATATAGCCAGGTACATACAATTTGTTTATAGAATTGATTTCTTTGATGCAGCGATTATATTCTACGCGTAAATCGTCAAGGTCTTCAGCGCGAGATTTGAAATTGGGTAAAATCGTGAGATCTAAAAGAACCTTGGTTGACAAGTCGTACAACTTACAACAACGTAAGAAATGGTTGCAGCATTAAATCGAGATCCATAATATCGTCCTCTTTTTGTATTTTTCTTTTAGTTCTATCGGTCATTTTGATTGATTAAAATGTTCCCGACTACGAATTTATTTTAAAGTAACACAAAAATGAGAGTAGTTTTGGTTAATTTTAAGAAATTGCAAAATCACACAACTCCTAATAGTACGACATTTCAAGACAATCAATTCATTGTACAAATATAGTAAAAAAGACCTTATGACTATAGTGACAAAGTCCAAACAATGAGAGAATATCGTTAGCAATTCTTGGGGTAGATAGACATTTTTTAATGGAAAAAATGTTAAAAGTGTATTAGTATACGTAATTTTCTATAGTTTAAGCTACTAAACTGAGAATTCCGACTCGAAAATGGACAGCCCTGTAATCAGGACTTTCAAACTACACTTTAAATACACTACACGCGAAACTTACGTACCCCTTTTATCTAAAAAACTGGCCTGCAGTAAGTACTCCTGCCTGCGGTCGCCGGCGAGTCCTGGAAGCCTCCTGGCATCCAGGTAAAGTCCAAGTACCGGGAACACTGTATATATGTCCGGGGGCACTGATAACGTTACACTCGCGAGATTTTAGATAGTTTTTTGCATAACGTAGTATCCGCACAAAGGTTAGAGCAGCACTAAATCCATCGCGTCGGCGGCTCTCGAACGACTGAGCTGAGCATCGATCGCGCGCCGTGAAGCAGGTCGCATCGCTTCCACCAATATCCAGTCGCAGAAAATATGGCGGCGGACCAATCACTGAGCTAGAATACGCTACGCCTACTTGCCGCCATTACAGAATTTAGTCAGATAACCTTTTAAAGTTATTTAAAACATAACAAATATGTAAATAATATATAAAAGATTAATTTAATTTGTTTCTCCTATCTTTAATGTTTGCAGGTATGGCATTAAACACCAAAAACAATAATTGAATTTGAATTTAGGAGAAGATTTCCGGTTACGGTATAAGACCGGAAATAATCTTGTAGGTGAATTCAAATCCAATCTGATTTAATATACTAATACGAAAGTGAAACAGAACTATTACGGCAGTAAATAGAAAAGTAAACTACCGAGTGTGATAAAAATTTCTTTAAAACTAGGTAATGTAAGTTTTTAAGAGAAGCTACAAGTGGCGGTTTGATGGATCATGCTCAAATCAGACGCTCAATTCATTGACTTACAACGCTATGATTCTTTAAAACTATTAACAGGAAAGTCCACAAACAAAGTGTTGATAATTTTATTTCTGTAGATTCTACATTTATAATTTCTGTATAAAAAATACTTCATGCGTTAATTTTTTAATAATTATTCCTCGTTTTTTAGTATTTTGTAATCAGGCGTTGCTCTCTTTTTTTGAGCCACGTGTTACGGCAAAAGATCCTTTGGCTTGATTGGCTCTACCAAACAGAAAATAATAATTAAAATCTATTCAAAGATAATCATAAAACAGTAAGAGCACTGTTGATAGAACTCGACACTTAAACAAATACTTATTATTATTATTTAAGTAAACAAATTAATTTTAATTTCTTTAATAAAACTATTCCGAGAGTTCTCACGTAAAATTAAAGAGGCATATTAATCAAGTTATATATATAAGTACTTAATAAATAGACGCATATAAATTAAGTAATATATAGTAGTCTCACTAAAACTCGAGAACGGCTGAATGGATTTATCTTATCTTAGTCTTGAAATGTTCGTGGAGGTCTAGGGAAGGTTAAAAGGGAAAAAAAATGAAATTAATTTATACAAAAGTTTAGGTCTTTTATTTATCGATTGAGGCAGTACGAAGTCTGCCGGGACAGCTAGTAAAAACATAAAACTATCTAAATATATAAAACTCAAAGGTGACTGACTGACTGACTGATATAGTGATCTATCAACGCACAGCCCAAACCACTGGACGGATCGGGCTGAAATTTGGCCTGCAGGTAGATGTTATAATGTAGGCATTCGCTAAGAAAGGATTTTGACTAATTCCACCCCTAAGGGGATAAAATAGGGGATGAAAGTTTGTATGAAACTTTGTCAATTTTAAACCGATCGGGCTGAGACTTTGCATGCATAAAGTTACTATGACGTAGGTGCTTGCTATAAATAGATTTTGATAATTTCCACCCCTTAAGGGATAAAATAGGGGATAAAAGTTTGTATGAAATTTTGTCAATTTTAAACTGATCGAGCTGAGACTGCATGCATAAAGCTACTATGACGTAGGCGCTCGCTATAAATAGATTTTGATAAATTCCACCCCTAAGGGGATAAAATAGGGGATGAAAGTTTGTATGAAACTTGGTCAATTTTAAACCGATCGGGCTGAGACTTTGCATGCATAAAGCTACTATGACTTAGGCGCTGGTTATGATAAGATTTTAGTAAATTTCGCCCCTAAAGGAGATAAAATGAAGGATAAAAGTTTGTATAAATCTTCTTAGATTTTCCATTTTTGTCTAGCCGAAGGGAAAATTGCTCTTACAACAGAACTATTTGCATTGCGCATCGCAATATAGTGGAAGCCATTATATTAACTGGGTGTGCGAAAGGGGACACTGTATTTATACCACGAATCCCATTAATACCTAATGATATCCCGTTCGAATTTAAACGATTGCAGTTTCCCCTAAAAGTTTGCTTTTTCTCTCTCAAATTTGCAGGTATTGACTTGAGAGAACATTGCTTCTCTCATAGATAGTTTTATGTTGCTTGCTCACGAGTAAGTTCATCCAATAGCTTTATAATTTTAGCGCCTACTGGCAGATTAGTTAAATATATTGTGTACAAAATAATTTTGGTTGGCCCTAATTTTTGACACACGCTAAACAAAAGTATTTGCGACTTTTTTACTAACTAAATATACCTAATTAATAAGAATACTTCTTAACGCGAGCGAAGCCGCGTGCAAAAGCTAGTTAATAAAAAGCTAAAGTACTTATGTACGTGAATGTGTTTATGATCGTTTCTTTTTCATATTCAAATGATTTAACCGACTTGGAAGTAATTTGATATGGAATTAGTTTAGACTCTGACACATATGTTAACTTTGACCCTGTATTAATGTGGGTAACACCGCGGTGCGTAGCTAGTACTTATGTAGATTAATACAATACATTTAATACAAATACATACATGTAACAAGTACTTTTTATTTAATTTTATAAACTTGTAACATAAATACAAATTATAACCCAGGGGTCTTCAAATGTAGAGTAAATACGTTTCTTCTAGGCAAGCGTGCTACATCTTAGACTATAGTGGTGCTTAACATCAGGCAGGCTGTAGTCAAACGTAAACCTATCCCACGTATAAAAAAATACGGAGCAAATTGTTACGTCAATAACTATAGGTATTACCCATAGGCCATTAGGCTTTCTATTCTATTAGTCTAGTAAGCGACAAACTTATAGGAACGCTTAGTAAGATTTGCTATTAGGTATATAAAACTCAAAGGTGACTGACTGACTGACTGATATAGTGATCTATCAACGCACAGCCCAAACCACTGGACGGATCGGGCTGAAATTTGGAATGAAGGTAGATGTTTTAACACGTAGGCATCCGCTAAGAAAGAATTTTTGGAAATGCCACTTTTAAAAGGGTGAAATAGGGGATGCAAGTTTTACTTCTTAATGCGAGCGAAGCCGCGAGCATCCACTAGTTATGTTATATATTACACCATATGGTGTAATATATAACATAACTAGTGGATGCTCATACAGGGGATTAACTGGGACATTGGGATAAATGTCTGGAGTGAACAGGAGGTGCCTTCTAGTCGAGCGTGTTCTATCTAAGACTAAATTAACGATTATTACTGAGTCTCTTTGTATTATCAAAATGAAAATATCAACAAATCTAGTTTTCTGGGTGTACATAAATATTCCGGGACAATGCACACAGCGCCATCTAGCCCCACACTAAGTAAACGCTTGTGTCGTGGGTACTAGATAAATTTTACCTATGAATGAAACATAAAAATACAATTTTCTATTGGTTTCTCTCGACTTTACCAGATGTGGTTGTGACCACCATATAGGTGGGATGGCGTTTTGACACATTTTTTTTTAAACTGAGATTTAAATACCTCTCATATATGTAGGTACATATCACATACACAAAGCCAATCATTATCATCATCAACCCGCTATCGCCCACTGCTGAGCATAGGCCTCTCTTCGTGTACGCCACTCGTCCCGGTCCTGCGCAGATTGAATCTAGGTGCTCCCTGTGGTTGTTGTAATGTCAAAATAAAGCCAAACAAAAAAGAAAATTATGTACCAGTATCCTGAATATTCTATGTAAAAGAATGACAAAACTAACATACATTTTAAATAGATTTATTCCATTTCTACTTAAAACTAAACAATGTACAAAGAAATCAACTATTGTTCAATTAATAACAAAATTCTGCCTTTTACATATTTTATGTATAAGTGACAAGACATGCAGTTTTCTAACCTGATGGTAAGCAACCTTTAATAGATAGTTAGAAGAACAACATATATAGGCCAGATGAAAAGCTTTTACCCCGTAAAGCTGCAGTGACAGTTTTGAATTTCAAAACCTGCATCCCGAAACTTAAAAGTAGCTCATAATCACGCTAGATATATTTTGATGATAAACCCGAAGTTTGGAATTACAAAACCTAATAAATTAATGTATATAGTATAGACATATCTCATAATCACAACAGAAACAATTTGATGTGAGACCCGAAGTTTGGGATTTCAAAACCCATCGAATTACTGTACTTTGATTAGCTTTATGAACACCTTTTAACTAGATACATAATTTAGTTGGGCGATAGTAATATCACTGCATGGTACTTCTCATCATGGTATAGTGATTTATGCTGACTTCTGTGGCGGTGTCCAGGATTCGATTTTGGGTCGGGTGGTACTATATGGAGTGTATTGACCAGTCGTTCCAGAGAGGTTCTCTGTCCAATCGGACATCCACTTGTATTTGGGTCGGCTGGGATCCTGTAAAATAAAATAAAAAACAAATAAAAATATATTTTGGGATATTGTGTAATTTAAGCTGATATAATTATTAAGCAAAAACTATAGACAACTGTATGTATAATAAGTATGTATTTACAAAAGAAAAGTATATAAGTATTATATCAGTTATCTAGTACCCACGACACAAGAGTTTGCTTAGTGTGAGGCTAGATGGCGCTGTGTGCAATGTCCCGGAATATTTAATTATTTATTTATTATATATTAACTTTCTGTAAACTGGCAGTCTTTCAGATTACTTTTCTTTGTCAAACTTGTATTTTATTTTCGGTAAATTTAAAGAAGAAAGTGAATTACGTTGATGATTACAGCTTGTGGACTAAAGGTACTTTCTTTGAAATCGTCAGCAATCAACGTATATTACGGTAATTAACATGCATACAAGTATTATGAAGAATACAACTTTTTCAACATTTTGCATCGCTGTATCTCCGAAATGGTGATTCTTAGGAAAAAAAAGTGTATGAACAATTTTTATAGATAATTGCCTGATGAGTAATTTTTTCTCACCTTCTTTTATTATAAAACTTACCATTTAGCGGCAAAACTCAATAAACCAATTTTTGTAACCTTTGACCTTGAATATTTTTTTTCCACACTTCTGATTGATTGGGATTTTTGACAAATTGTGTATGATAGGGCTCCCAACATTCATGCCAATTTTCAGCCAGGTGCGAATTAATGTAACCTTACCCCTATTTTTGGTGCTAATTTGACCGGACTAAATACGTTTTTTTCGACAATCCAATGCTTGAGCAACCGTTTAAAAGATGTGGTAGAGGGTGCATCACATACTTGTGCCGGGAGGGTGTTCCTTCACAATGCTAGCTTACCTCATGTGGTGGAAGATCAGTCTTGTAATGCATCCAACCATACCATTCAGCGGGAACCTGGAAAATATTGTAAAATATTATACAACAGAATACCAGGTGATAGAGATTTGAGGTGTAGTGCGGCCCCGAGAGTGACATACTTTTTAACACAACACAGGCAATGTCACTGGCATTCAGTAGTCTTACAACAAGTAATTTAGGTACCTACTATGTACTTACATTTAATTTTATTACCTATGTATAAATTTCAAACTATAACATACACTTTTCTTTGTATAACCTACCTGGCTGCCATCATAGCTCATGTGATATTTGTCGGCATACTCCACCCATCTGTTCCTGCTGTAGAAGTAGCGAGGGTTCTCATAGTACTTATTGCCATACTTATCCTCACCCACGAGTTTGCCGTCTTTGAGTTCGTCTTGTCTGGAAGGGACAAGTTTTTATTTTAAACATGGTAACAAAAATGGTATTGAGTATTCATTTATTCAGCAAAACATTATTATGATATTTATGAAGTATTTGTTTAATTTTAATCAATCAAGTGTGAAATTGCAGATGGCCATACAAAAAAGTATAAAAATATATATTTATAATTGATATCCCAAATTTCAGCAGCATTTTTATAGAATAAAGGCTTATATCTTACTTGAATTTTTAAACTTCTACTATAATAATCATAATGCTTCGGCTGCAATATTTAAATTAAACAAGAAAGTGGAATAAACTGACCAACAAAATTCTCAATTTAATGTTTGAGTTCATCTCTTACTTAGCTTTAAAACTGTATATTTAGGATGTTATTATTACTAGGCTGTAATAGACAACAGACCAGAATCAATCATTAGAAGACTCAAACCATACTTATAGTCTTGGCAAGGTTGATCTGTATGGACCAAAACCAATGCAATTTGTAATACATTCTGCATTTTTGTTTAAGAGTACAATGTATTTACATGGGTTTTTATATAGGATTAGTATGCTTACTAAGCCAGATCTATATAGAAAGAGAGGCCTACCAACTGCCCTAAAGCGTAATAATCCCAATATATCTGAGCTTGATACCAAAACATAACCTCGTTATCAAATTACATAATACTGTTTATTTCGCCTACCTGTACAGTTTCCACAACGAAGCCCTGATCCCACCATTCTGGCGAAGAATGGTAAATAAGTTGGCTAGTTTATCCAAAGCTAGGATCTTGCCTAGAGACATTTTTCACGACTTTTTTTTCCACTATTTTGTTGCGAAAATATTTTCGATTTGTCAATCACGTAACGTTGACGGCTTAAATGTCAACTGTTATAGAAAGTTAACTGTCAATGTCGAGAATACCAGTGTTACTATTACTTATTTCAGTTTTACGTAGATTTTACAAGAAAAACAATTGAAGTAGCAGCAAAAATATTTATATTTTACAAGTTCATTAGTTGTATAAATAAAACAACGGTGTTTCAATATCATGCATCATCACATTTGCGATCTTTTTTCTTCTTTTTCTTTTTGGGCACATCTGCTATGCTTTCTTCGAAAGCTTCTACTACCTCAGTAGCATTGATTGTATCTTCTTCCATTTGCCGTTTCTTCTTCTTTTTAGATTTTTTGCTAATTTCATTACCACTTGATTCAACATCTTCATTTGATTTCTTAGATTTGGTTTCACAATCATCTTTATTTACTTCACTGGTATCCCCATTTCTACTTTTTAATTCATTAGGCATTGATACATCTGCAGATTCAGCCAGATCATAATTTTCATTGCTTGAGCATCGCTTTTTCTTTTTTTTCTTTTTGCTTTTTGGTTTTTCTTCCTCATGGTCTGCTAGAGAGGTAGTTTCAACTATTTCTTCGTCTGATTTCTGTAGTTTCTTAGCATGGGAGTAACCTTGATATTTTGTTTGTGCAAGCAACTTTTGCTCTTGCTCGGCTATTCTTGCTAGTTTTCCTATCGCTTTTAAGCCGTGGCGAGCTCCCCTGGAAAACAGAGATGTTTCTTTAGTAAACAACATAATACTAATATTAAAAAGGTGGGCTGCTGAGCATAGGCCTCTCTTCTAGTACATGGCAATATTTATTGGATTGAATTAAATCAAGAATCAAGAAAAGAATCAGAATCAACAATAAAACATACTTATGAGCAGTCCTGCCTTTGCAAGCTTTGAAAAGTTCCTCATCCGTCATTTGAAACACATCTTTTTTCTCTCCCTCACTCTCTGAACCACTCTCCTCACTCTCCAGCTTAGTTCCATCATTGGTCAAAGTGGCTTTCTTGATGAAATAGTCCGAGTACTCATTGTCTTCGGAGCTATTAGGTTTCCGGTTGATCTTCCATGTGCTAGTTGATATGTTGAAGTTGTCTACGGTTTTGATCTTTTTTGTTTTGCCATTCTTGTCTTTGACCTGAAAATTTTAATGTTGAAGATTAGCTTATTAAGGTTGGGATGAAAAGAGAAAAGTAAATTTTAGACAATGACATGTGAACATAAAAAAATATTATTTTTTAGAGATATAAGACTTATTTTGTCTGAATTTAATATTCTGTTTTTTTTAACACAGATGCTGATTATGTCTTAAAATTATTAAATTGTCTAAATAAAGAGTTTTTCAAAGCATTAAGTTTCCTCATTTAATTAATGACTCAATGTATTATAATTATGCTTGTGTTTAATGCAAGGTATGGATTTTCTCTTCAAAGCAAAAATAAACTAGTTATAAATAAAAAAAATAACTGTCTAATGCAGGGGTTCCTAATTTATTTTTGGCAAGGAACCCTAATTGACTATACTTTTCCTAGCGGAACCCTACGTTGAAAACTGGGAATTTGCCTACCTTATAAAGGTATACATGAAAAACAATTATTTTTTTTTTTAAATATTTTTTGTACATTTACTGTAAATATGTGGGTTTTTATTATGGAATTTTATTTTATTATTTTTTACGGAACCCTTGCAACCTTTCCACGGAACCCCAGGGTTCCGCGGACCACCTTTCAGAAACCGCTGGGCCCTGATTCTGTAAGGCCATTTCTCTATCGTAACACGGCAAGACACGTTAAAGGCGTGTTACGCGCGTTTATGGTATTCGCTATGCCAATATCAGATTCCGTAACCACATTGACGTAAGGAATTGAACTGTCAACTTATCTTGCGCTGCGAGGGCACGTAACACGCCAAGACACGGTATTACCCATAGTAACTACTTAGTATTCTGTGTCTGTGTAAACAATAAGTTTCAATCTCCGAATAAAATTTGTGCTACTAAACATTTATTGAGGATAAAATCGTCTAAAAACCTGTTTTACAATAGAAAACACCTAAAAAATCGAAGCATTTTCGAAAACAACAAGCCGACCGGCAAACGGCGAATTACTACGCAACAAAAAGATGAACGGACAAAACCTGTTGAAAACAATAAAGCAACCTGTGAAGTGACAAATATCCATCTGAAAATAGTGTTTTTTGTGCCTCCTTCCGTGAAAATAGTGTGAAAAGGCCAGAAAAAACAAAAAAATATGTACATAACAAACCCATACTTAACCTCAAATACTAGCTGCAATCATCAAATAAATTTATGGAAGAAGTGTTATGTATTGTAAAATCTCCACACAACCTCCTCCAGTATGGCCGGCCGCCATGGAGGAAAGCATGCCACACCAACAAAGAAACAAACAGAATATACTTGTGCACATATACCTAATGTAAGTTCACTTGCAACAACCAGCCGAATGATACAAAAACATGCCAACATTCCATGGTAAGAAGTACATATAACAAAAATCAAGCTCAAATACAGAATAAGATGTTCAGATAAGAGAAAGAAAACAAAAAAATTGTGGATGCTTTACAACATGGACTAAAGCAGAAATAGAAATGGGCCGGGCACCTTGCATGGTTACCAAATAAAAGATGGACAAAAAGAGCAAGTATCTGGAAAGGAGCACTAGGAAAACAAGGAAGACCTGAAAACAGGTAGAACAAAGATATAGAAAAAGTTGCACCGAACTGGAGGCAAGGTGGAATAGGCTGGAAGAGGCCTTTACCTAGAAGGAGTCATATAACTTATGTAAATAAAATAAAATGTCAAGTAATTTGACTTAATACCTATTAAGTAACCAGAAATGTTATAATAGAGATATAGTAGTTAAATAATGTTACATGTATTATAAGGTTTTAAGAATAACAAGGCTTTTTATTTCAATTCCTTTATTAGCATAAATGTAGGTATTTACATTTGCCCTGTTTAGAGGGGAATTAGGGTGTAGCTAAAATTAAAACTAAATATTCTAAAATCTATAACTTAATATAAAATTTAAAATCTTAATATTTATTATCTCGAATCGTGTGGCCTGTGGTTAACTAATCCTAATAAATAAGTAAGTATCCTATCCTACTTCAATTGTAAGTTTATTCATATTCAACATAATATGACATTTTTTAATCTTATATGTGGTATAAGAAAGCGATTAGTGATTCATTGTGAATGGTGTTGTTAAATGTATGATCATTCAATTTGGACCCATCACCTAGCTGTTGCAAGCCCAGCCCAGTCAGCCGTCAAAAGGTGGCTCCGGCCCAGCAGGGCTATTAGGCCGAATACCTGAAAAACCATAGCGATATGGCTTCAGGTCTCGGCCAATCCCTGCAAGGGCAGGTGGCCCTTTGAACGGGGTTGGGCTATTTAATTATCAGTTTGTCTTTATGGGTAGTGGGTACTATTAGCTTCAAGGCTCTTTGATTACTTTGTCTTGTATTTGTGTCTATCAAATAATATTTTTACAATTCCTATATGTACCTGAAAGGTAATTTGAGCCCTATTAACACTAATTATCTTAATCAAGGCACTGAAGGGACTAAAACAGAATATTATTGTTGCTTAAATAGATTTTTATTATACACTCATCAATAAGCCTCATCGAGACTGTTCTCTAATGAGGGCTCCAGGGCACGCTGAACCCGGGAAGTCACCTCGAGTCGCTCTGGCCGGCGGCGTTCCAGTGACGGTCGGCGTTGCTCGACGTGGTGATGCTGGTGGTGAAATGCCTGCCGTGGCAGCGCTTTTCTACAGCACCAGGACGACATGCGGTGGTTCCTGAAGGTGGTGCAGGCGCGTCGACCTCCCATTCAGGAGCACCAGCACCACGACCGGCGCACGAAACCTCATGCACGAGAGGGAGCGGCTATTGCTTCGCCAGTCAAATTATCCTTCTGCGTAAAATACTATCCATTCTGCAAAACACTCACGCGAAGATAAATACAGGAAAAATATTTACAGATATTTAATTTAATATTTACAAAACAAATTCTACAATTTGACACTGACAATACGAGTAAATTGTTCGTTGAAAAATCATAGTTCAGAGGTTTTATTTTAGTAAGCAAAAGTGATTTTGTAGCTTTTTATTAGAATTTTTGTAATCAATCAAGAAATTGTGTATTATTTTATGGTTTTCTCGACCTAATTAACTTTTAATTAATAAATAAACGCTCACATCAAAAACCGTTATTTATAGAAAAAACCGGAAAGAAGATTTTTGGACGAACACGTGTAATTGTAACGTGTCATAGACAACCTATCGTATGGCATGCAGAATACCATTTAACCGTGTCTTACCGTGCCACGATACGATACAAGTTACGATGTCGTGTGACGTCACGCGTTTATGGCAAGACAAGCCTGGGCCTTACAGAATCAGGGCCCTGGTCTAATGTACTCTTAACAAGCTGTTTGTGTGTAAATAAATAGAAGGATGTCTAGGTATGTAATTTATTATTATACAACTCTCACCTCAACATTCTTAGCAGCCTTATCATACAGAGTGCTCCACCAATGCTCATTAAACTCTGCTGCAGCATCATGGCCGACACCAGTCACACTGCGCTTCAGTTTGGGCTTCAAAGCTTCTGATATGCCATTTTCGTTCTTACCGAGACCTTTGCCTGGGGATAAAAGTAATGTTGGTATATTTGATGTTGTGTGGATGATGTTAGATGGTGCTGTGTGGAATATCCCAGAATGTTATGTACTGATATTATGTATTCTTTCTTTCAATCTTGCTGTATGAGTTGTTGTGAATAAATATGGTTAATGGGATTAGAAAGATTTTAACAATAAAGCCGTGGCGGTTAATTATCTTCTGTCGCGTAAATATCATGGTTTGTATCGATAGCCATTTTATCATTGAGATTAGATAAGGACGAAAATAGATATTCATGCAGTAAGGGATAGTGCTACGGGTAAATACAGAATATGCAATACCTTTTTGAGGGTTTGTGGTATTTTAAAAGACTCATAAACTTAGAATAGGCATCAAAATACGTCGAGTATGTTTGCTATATTTCAGTAGACATACCATCGCTCCAGCCGTATTTCTCAAGTTGTCTGCGTGCGAAATCCATCTTGAACGTTTGTTGTATTGATTAGTTACAATTTCTTTAGTATATTATTATTTAAATCCATTATAAAAGGAATATTAACATTTTTGTAACCTCAACAACAAAATCAAAATAAAATAACACATGGTTTTGACGTTGACACGGTTGACAGCTTAGAGGTTTTTTTTAAAGAAAACTTTCTTTGGTAAAAATCTGCTGTCAAAAGTTCAAAACGTCATTTTTTGTTTATTTTGTCATGGCGGAAGATTGAAATACTTAATATTACAGAATCTATTTGTTTCTTATCTCAATTGCTACATTCCTACTAACTATTATATTTACAGCTCAATGATAAAGTATCTCGTCAAGTTAACGCCTTTTACAAACAGTTATTCAACTCAATATAGAAACGTTAGTACACAAATTTCAAACTAATTTCTACTTTATTACGTTTTTCCTAACGTAGTATTTTACTAATTAGTTAACAACACATTAATGTGGGTTTGATAAAGGTAAGTAAATTTATTACGAACTTCCTAAAGCAGGTTTGGTTACAAGAACTTGGACTGAAAGTGAAAGTAGGTTATAATATTACATCCTACACATATAAAAGATCTGTCCCTGTGCCATCCGAAGTCTTAAGTAACTAAACATGATAAATAAATAAAAAACTAGTTACTAAAACTTACCAAATAGTTAATTTGTATGTCATTTTTAAATCATTGAGCTATAATGTACTTACGTACTAGAGGAGCTATCCAAGCCAAAAGTCATGCTCCATTTTGTTAAGAATTTCACCTAAAGTTCGCTTCAGCAATGAAACAATAATTGGTCGTCTAACCAGCCAGTATAAACACGCAGCGCTAGAACGCTTTAAGATTTAGTTTTCTTGCGACCAAAAGGTCGAAAGCGCCGTGATTTTTCAAGGCGCTTACGCGTTTCGTTCGATGTTTTGCATCAACTTGTGTATATTCTATGATGTTCACGCAATGGCGGCGCGTCGATGTAAACTCAAGCTTTGTCAAACAATAATCTTAAACCATTGAGGTTAATGTATCTTAAACAAATAAAATGATTACTTACCGATGATATGTTACACCGCTATCTTTGTTTTTTGTTCTCGAATGGTTTGTGCACGTTTTTAAGACACAGTTCGGCATTTTGATTGAAATTGCGTATTTGTATAACACGTTCGCGCGTCACAGGCGTTTGACCCGGACTAAGTTCACTGCAGTCACGTGGACTGCAAGGCGCCCCGCATATTATTACTTGGTGCTGTCATCTCTAGTACGTAAGTACATTATAGCTCAATGTTTTAAATTTGTAATTTATACATATGAAATCAACATCACACAGGCAAAAGTTAGCAAGTGTGAAGTTTCTTTGATTTGGATGAGATTTACTTAGTATAAAAAAATAATTAATGTAACTGGGCTACATCTCATTTTTTATTTCTTTATAACTAAAGATAATTGAATAGAGCTTTAATGAATTTTATTTAGATTAAATTAATTTTACTATAAAATTTTATTTATTTATTTGATTTATGGGCAACAGCGGATTGCTGATGTGCCCATATCACACTGTGAGAAAATTGTTTTAAGTATATAGTCCACACAAGGTTCACAATTATGCAGTCCACTGGAGCAATGATCACAAGTCAACAAGAGATTTTTTGGTTTTCTGTAACCAGCCATCAAGCCGGTTCTTAAAGTTGTTTACAGATGTTGCGCTGACCACCTCTTTAGGCAACCTGTTCCAGTTATGAACCACTCTGTTGCTGACTATGTTGTGACCTGTGTTAGTTTTTCTCATATAAAGTTATAAAATTTTAGATGAGCCACAAAGTATTTGTCTACGGCACGCTAAAACAGAATGAGCCCAACCACCATTGGCTTACAAACACACAGAATGGCGTCAGCAAGTTTATAGCAAAGGGAGCTACTAAAGCAAAGTACCCTCTCATTATAGCCACTAAGTATAATATACCATTCCTGTTGTATAGCCCGGGGAATGGCAGTAATGTTAAAGGTGAGAAATATATATGTTGCGGCGAATGTGGATATGCGGGAATTATGCATAATTACCAGTGCTCTTGGTAAAAGTGAGAAAAACATTCGAATTAATCACATTTACCGGTAATTATACATAATAACCATACGCCTTTGGTAAATGTAGTAAATAATGAAATCAAACATGGCAAAAAACAAAACAGGCAAGGAGGCACCGCACTGAATTATAATTTGTCGGTCTTCAAGGCGAAAGCAAACTGCTTTCTTCTTTACTTTACTCTACTCTACTCCACTCCACTCCACTCCACTCCACTCTACTCTACTTTACTTTACTTTATTATTTTTATTTTATGTTTTGGCAACCAAACACCAAACAGAAGGTTTGAGCTCTTGATCCTCTACTCGTGCGATTTATTTATTTTATTTGTACATGTATTTATTCTAAAAATATAAAATTATTCTGAAGTTTGATTTCATTATTTTCTACATTTACCAAAGGGGTATGGTAATTATATATAATTACCGGTAAATATGGATAATTCACTACATTTACCGTGTGCGTTGGGAATTATGCATAATTCCCGATTATCCACATTTACCGTAACATATATATGTGGGGTCAGCGGAGCATCTTCGTTATCCATAATAATAATTCTACCGGCTGGGCATGGGTATTTGGGCATGGAGAAATAAAACGTAGCACTTCAACTTATTGATGGTATATTACAATTTGTTGGAGGTTAAACTATGAAATACAACTGTAGGAAGATTGTCTGATAACTAATTACACTAATTCGGTCGACACTCCAACCAACACGTAACGCCACAACGCGATGCAAACCGATTGCCGTCCCAAGTAAGAATGGCGGTCTCTCGCACGGCACTAGCGCTGGTTGTTGCGTCAGAGCAGGACCCCGAAGTTAGTCTCAAGTCAATGTCAGCCGTTATTGACAGTGACACAAACATTATAACACATTTCGAACATTGTGACAGCTGACAGTGACATTGAAACCAACTCGCCTACTCTCCGAATCAAACATTAAGATCAACTTAAACACTCTTCGAATCAAACGCGCCGACACGGCCAGACTGACATTCGCACGTCCTCGTGCGATCCGTTTTCTCTAGCAGCAGATGACCTGGAATTAAAGAAAAGACACAACTGGGATCACAAATGTCATTTCGCTCGTCTATCCTGACAATTTCGAAAGATATCATTCAGTACACGCACATATTATCAGTATCTACATTTGGCTTCGAGAAATTGAGATCACGTCAAGATGTTGTTTCAACTAAGTTAATTATCACACAAAACTTCACTATTCGACCTCGTGCGAATATGACCGTACCGCTGCAGGGTGCCCCCCACCACCAAGATCGCCACTCACAGGTAACGACAAGAGAGCAACGGACAGCCCTGCAGTTGCAGCTCCACTTCACGACATTATTTGACCTCATGCAAATAAGCCACCGCAGGGTGCCCCCACCACCAAGATCGCCACTCTCAGGTAACGACAAGGGAGCACCGGACAGCCCTGCAGTCGGAGCACCTCTCTACGACAATATTTGACATCATGCAAATATCGCCAAATCTCTAGCTTCTACCCGACGGCATCTCATACGACGTGACGTTATATCATCTGACGTGAAACCAACTAACTCTTAAGCAATGGTGTTGAATGATATCTACGTAACAAAGTCACATCTCAAAATTAAATCTCTAATTCACTTTCCAATGCTGAGAGGGTCGCCGAGGTGGCGCTCATTGTGTGCGAACTAGCAACCAAATCGTATCATCGTCTGATGAAACCTCCTCATTACTTTAACTTTGACCCGCCGTCTCGGCCTCCTCCTCCTCATCGTCAACATAATTAATCAAAAGGTATCTACCTACTTCTATTAAGCCGTCAAGACTCCTGGGCCCTATGCCCAGATTTTCGTGAACATCTTTATGAATCTGATTTTAACTATCTATCTTTTCAAAACGTGGGTACCTGTGCTGTATTACTATGCCTTCTATTCTAATCCTTTCGCAGTACCCAGAAATTGATTGACTGTTTTACTATTCACTAATGAGTAACCAAAAGGAAACGAGCTCACCGGGAGTATGGTCAAAGTGTCTCGGGCAGACTATGTACGCTCCAAACCACGCCGACAGCATCCCTGCTCTGGCGGTGCTGATCAGCAAGAAGGCGGCACCACTTGCTACTGGCTGGGTGCGAGGAGTGACAACAGCATCCTGAAAACAGAAACGGATACGCGCCAGTACTGAGGCATCTAATATGGGCCATTTAAACAGGGATGATTTCAGATTCAGTTTCATTTTATTTGCACAGTATATATCTTGAAATTCAATCTCTAACGGACACGACTCCCAGAAAAGCTGGACTGTTAACAGAAAAATCTCAACGAATCCTGTCAAGACTTGATTTCACTGAAATATCTTGCGTAAAATAGGACAAGACTACTAAGTTAAAACTATGACAATGTTAATTTTGATTGAATCTTGAATTTCAATTAAATATCACAGTGCACAGCTGACCTCTTATGTGGCATAAAATGAACTCACACTTATTTAGCACTGTACAATCATGAAATAGCTACGCATTAAAAGTTATCAGCAGATTGACAATAAATTTTCTACAAAAAAAACCATTACTTAATCGTTACGCAACATTTATAGTGCTGTATGCTCGTATTAACCGGTATGGTTCTTCTCAATAACGCCTTTTAATCATTTATAACAAATTGCAAGCAAATCTTACTTCGACAAAAGAGCATTCAACACCAGAAACGTAATGAATTTAAACAATATCACCTTTGATATCCGATGGAGTTGCACGCTGCACTTAGTCACCACTCGACCCTGGCTGCGCTCGCCCGGCCGCGTGCTACCACTGCTGCTTCATGTGCCGTGGCCGCCCGGCCGCGTGACACCACTGCTGCTCCATGTGTCGTGGCCGCCCGGCTGCATGCGACCACTGCTGCTCCATGGGCCGCGGCAGCTCGACCGCGTGCCACCACCGCTGCTCCATGTGCTGCCCGGAGCGCACGCCACTGCAGCGGCATCGCGCATCACTGCGACGTGGCATGAGTCTGCTGCAGGCGCTGCTCTTGTACTCCCTCACGATGCGGTCCATATCTTGTAATCTTCTTGCTTGTCAATATTTTTTGTCGTTTCTTTCGTAGTCTTTCTTGTACGACATTTCCAATTAGAAGATATAAAATTCCTACCAAATCCGAACAGCAAATCTTGTCTTTCAATTCACAGCACACGTATTCGTAAATTTCAACGCAATTATGAAATCGCTTTATGGTCTTCTCTGGTCCGAGGATTATCGTTGCCGCATTGATAAGTTTCAGTAAAACTCAAATCCCAACTGCTTTTTATCTTTCACACGTTTTTGTTCATTGACACGAAGAATTGATAATGATCGTAGGTCTGATTTTCACGTAGGCAGAACATGCATGGCTCCCATTGTGTTTCTCGGCGATCAATTATTTCTCCATTTTGCCATCATCCCACTTCTGATGTGGGGTCAGCGGAGCATCTTCGTTATCCATAATAATAATTCTACCGGCTGGGCATGGGTATTTGGGCATGGAGAAATAAAACGTAGCACTTCAACTTATTGATGGTATATTACAATTTGTTGGAGGTTAAACTATGAAATACAACTGTAGGAAGATTGTCTGATAACTAATTACACTAATTCGGTCGACACTCCAACCAACACGTAACGCCACAACGCGATGCAAACCGATTGCCGTCCCAAGTAAGAATGGCGGTCTCTCGCACGGCACTAGCGCTGGTTGTTGCGTCAGAGCAGGACCCCGAAGTTAGTCTCAAGTCAATGTCAGCCGTTATTGACAGTGACACAAACATTATAACACATTTCGAACATTGTGACAGCTGACAGTGACATTGAAACCAACTCGCCTACTCTCCGAATCAAACATTAAGATCAACTTAAACACTCTTCGAATCAAACGCGCCGACATATATATATATATATTCATATATTTTTGTTATTCCTCTTTGCCCCGTTCCCAATTTATGGGACCAGCTCCTAAACTATCTGAATTGGTAGGCAAATTTATACATGTCAAAGTAAAAGATAACTAGGTACTATCATATGTAAATTGTTTAACATACGGCCTTAATATTTGACTGACTGGCCTGTTAGCTTAGTTGGTAGTGGCTCTGCCTTCTAATCTAGAGGTCGCGGGTTCGATTCCCGCATGACACAAGTATTTATGCACTTTAAAAATTTATAATGACCTACTTGTGTTGAGTCTGGTCGTTTGTATGTATAATAAGTATGTATTTACAAAAGAAAAGCATATAAGTATTATATCCGTTATCTAGTACCCACGACACAAGCGTTTGCTTAGTGTGGGGCTAGATGGCGCTGTGTGCAATGTCCCAGGATATTTATTTATTTATTTAAGTCTCACGTAGCAACATTTAATCTTTTATCAAACATGCAAAAGAACAACAAATATATAAGATAAATGTCACCTGCCCTTCCACTAAATGCACATCTACAAATTTTAAATGCAATTATATGTTCATTTATATTGTCAGGTAACAACCTACCTACATCATTTTATTTACAGGTCATACCTATAAGCATTCACTCATATTGTGAAAGTACTCCTAAGCCAACACACAACCAAATACAAATACAAAAAAAAAATATTGACTTCATAAAAATGTTAGCAATAAATTTAGTGAAACCTCTGGCCTTGTGCTAGTCGTGAGACTGTGTTAATGTTCACATGTTCTTCACGCCGTAGGCTCCTACTTTTATTCAACCCAATTTAGAGCACTCATAACACCCACTCTAAATTTGTGACCCCAACATATTGACAATGATAAAAATATATATATATATATATATATTATATTATATTATTATTATTATACAAAAAACTTGAAAAATTTCACAGGAGAAGTATATGAAGTAGATGAAGCAATGCTGGGTAACCTGGACATACTGGAGGACCACCCCAACTACTATGTGAGGGAGATTGACGACATCATTGTGGATAATAAGTATGTATTATAGCCATTGAGATAGGATTATACAGAGTCAAAGCGAGAGTAAATTGGTTCTTACTGGATAAGCATGTTCCATCCTAGACCGTAATAATTTTTTACCATCCGGCAAATTACGGTCAAGTGCAAACCCATTTCTTGTAATAAAAAAAAGTTACAAACGCTCGAAAAAACTGTCCGTGCCAAAACTCTGCCCACAATACTTGTTGAGAAGACTTTTGGATTATACTATATGAAAGAGACAAGCATTCATTTGTTTGCGTTCAGACACTTCAGAACATCCCAGATTATTTATTTAATTAATTTCTTTCCAGATCATCAAACAAAACAGATACCATACCATGCTGGGTCTACTTCTTGAAATCCTTCAAACCAGATCTACTAAACAAGCCTACAATGGATGACTATTCTTCTACGGGATCCCACGGACTACCATACATGGAGAGGTCTAAGCGAGATCCTAAATATAACCATAAGACAGAAGTTAGGGATTATTAAGGTGGATTCTTCTACAAACTGTCAAAATTTGTGACATTTTAAATAATATGATTTTCGAAACTGTTAGGATACCATGTGAAATGCATGATTTTTGAGTCCTCATTTTTGTAAGGACCTTGATTTAAGTGCCCCTATTTTCAAAGTGCGCTTGATTTTCGTGTCTCAAATCATAAAGATAAAGATAAAGATAAAGAATCTTTATTGATAATGTAAAGTTGTAACATAGGTATAAGTACTAATATCATAAAATATGCTACACAAATTACAATATCTCGTCAAATTTTATTTACAATAATAAAATATAAAAACAAGTGAAGGAAAACTAAACATACTACTTCTAACTACTACAAAAAGGGGCACTTAGAAAATCTTTAGAAAAGCCTAAAGATAATCTAAGTGCTCCAACCCACTACCAGAGGGCAGCGTACCCAGCATGCTGGCCGCATTACCACGCTGGATGGCAATGCTGATACGTTGAGCCAGAAAAAGGCCAGCATTTTGGTCACGCGTCGCGTCAACCAAGCGCTCCGAGAGGTTTTGGAAAATAGTATGGGCTCCCGGACCCCACGGCCCCAAAGTCTCGACTCCAAAAGGCTCAAAGATGTAACCTCGGCCGAGGTTAGCATATTTGCGTCAAATTGAATTTATAACATTTAAGTAGTTTTTATAAAATTTTAGAAATTACAATGTCAATTTTAATAATGACATAATGAAATTTTTGTTATTAAAATCATGTCAAACATAATAATAGGTATGTAATCATACAATAGAGTGCATGATTTATCAGTCCCTATATTTATATATGTTTTTTAATAGATCACAATGTAAATGATGGTAAGCAATGACCTGTGATCTACAACAGTACACAGCCAATAAAAGTCAGATTAAATAAACAACTGATTTTATTTGTGTAGAGTGCATGAACATTGAGTCCCTTTTATTTTAAAAATTGTTTTCCCTACGATTGTAGTGGCGACCCCACAAACTTGAATTTAAACTTCTATTGACCCCCCAAATATGTCCCAAAGATAAAATTGCGTCCTCTAAAAAAGGCAAAGATCATGTAACATTTCAATGGACTAACTCCTTAGTTATTTTTTTTAATACATGTTTTTTGGCACAGAAATCTAAATTATTTATATTATTTCGATTCTATAGTATTTTGTTTATTTTCTTCAAAGCTGTCATTTTCCTTTACAGCAATAATGAATCTACAATTGACGATTTAGAAGAGGTGCTGGGAAAAACCAAACCAAAGTAAATATTATAATTATTATTTATACCATAAAAACCTCTAAAATAGAAGTTTATCAATTTGACCCGAATGTATGTGATATTATTAAAATTCTCTAAAAGCGTGAATCAAAAGCTTTAAACTAGATGGCGCTGATTGAAATTACATAAAATGTCGCGGAATAAGTGCTGAAATGTCCTGAAAAAAATTATATTTTATTAAGTTTGTATATGATAAATATTATATGATTAATTTCTACATTCTATTTTGTAAGACATTTAAATATACAAAATATTATTCAGCCGTTTTTTTATTTTTATTTTAGAGATTTTATCGAATCACTCTAGTACCAACTTTACCTAAACAGATATTTGAAGTCAAAATAAGTTGTCTGTACTTTTGTAGCTCCTGCCACTCAAACGGCTGAACAGATTTTGATGATTCTACAAATAACACTACCTATTATCTGCGCGTATTTTATGTAAGTTTATAATCTATACTAATATTTTAAAGCTGAATCTCAGGAACTACTGGTGCGAATTGAATAATTATTTTTGTGTTGGATAGACCATTTATCGAGGAAGGCTATATAACATCACGCTGCAACTAATAGGAGCGAAGAAACAAAGGAAAATGTGGAAAAACTGGGAAAATTATTCATCTTTGAGGGCTCCCGTTGCGTGCGCTGCGAAAACGGTTCAAGTCGTGGGTAACAGCTATAATTTATAAAGCTGAAGAGGTTGTTTGCAAAAATTATTATGACGCCCAAAATAACCATTCCACGCGGACGAAGTCGCTGGCACAGCTAGTATTTTATAACCCTGATAGCGTAACATAGAGAAATTTCACAGATTTTTAAAGAAGTTTCACAAGCAATAAGTATTTATTTCATTGTTTCTCTTCTATAAGTACCTTCTAAGCGTAATCAAAGTCAAATCAGAAAATTCTATCAAATTTGTCAGAATTTGGAAAAACTGTTGTAAAAAATGTAAAATCATGGCAAAATGTTCTAAATAAAATTATTATTTGTGTCTAATGTAAATTACAAGTGTATGAAAGTATAATTCAATGATAAAACGCACAATAAACTTGCTGTCCTTTTTTGTGGGGTTTTCAACACAACAGATCACAAACCTTTTAACACAGGTAAAGCCACAGTATCACACTAATATTATAAAGTTTGCATGTTATACATATAAATAAATAAATATTCAGAGACATGGCACACTGCGCCGTCTAGCCCCACACTAAGCAAACGCTTGTGTCGTGGGTACTAGATAACGGATATAAATACTTATATACTTTTCTTTTGTAAATACATACTTATTATACATACAAACGACCGGACTCAACACAAGTATTTATAATTTTTTAAAATGCATAAATACTTGTGTCACGCGGGAATCGAACCCGCAACCCCTAGATTAGAAGGCAGAGCCACTACCAACTAAGCTAACAGGCCAGTCATATGTGTGTAGGTATGTATGTTTGTCGTTTCTTCACGCTCACACAGCTGATCCAATTCGGATGAAATTTTATATTGTGATAGATAAATAGATTGCGTGCCCTATGGGTGGGAGTATAGCGGTCCATTATGTAATATGTTAACAACTGTATTTACCTATATTCCGCAATATATATTTTGAATTTGAGATTCGATTCTGGTTTAACTTGCTACTTTTTATCGGCTCGGGATACAGTGAAAACTTAGGGCTTTAGCCTGCAATATAGTTTTGTTAAATTAAATTATGCAAAATAAACTAATTTAATTTTTTATCCCAGATTAGGCACTAGATTAATCTACTTTGTTCACCAAGCAAGCGAACACTAAATAAGTCTTATTATTTTATAGCTTTAGTTAGTTTAGCTTTAGAGCTTTTTCCATTAAACTTATTGTATGTATGACGTTTGCATTATATTCTGTGATTGTATTACAGAATGTCTCGGCTTCATTGGACGAAAAAGACCTTGAATTGGTAAGAACTTTTTTTTAAATGATGGTGATGTAAAGCTACGGTGGCGCCGCTACGCACGACACCTTTATTATGCCGATTAACTTTGGTACTGGAAAAACTGAAAAAGTCGTGACTCCCCCGCAGAATTAATTCGTTAGAGGAGTTCTCTTGGACTGATACATCGTGGTAGGCGCCCAGGTCTTTCCACGGGAGAAGAAGTCCTCCGGTTTTGCGGTTCTCAAACATGTCGATTTCCTCATGAAGCAAATTTTCCTTTGCCGCTAAGCGAGTGCAAATTAACTTAAAAAAGTCATTAATTACATACTTCGACTGGCCTGTTAGCTTAGTTGGTAGTGGCTCTGCCTTCTAATCTAGGGGTTGCGGGTTCGATTCCCGCCTGACACAAGTATTTATGCATTTTAAAAATGTATAATTTCTTGTGTTGAGTCTGGTTGTTTGTATGTATAATAAGTATGTATTTACAAAAGAAAAGTATATAAGTATTATATCTGTTATCTAGTAGCCACGACACAAGCGTTTGCTTAGTGTGGGGCTAGATGGCGCTGTGTGCAATGTCCCGAAATATTTATTATTATTTATTATTATTACTAAAAAAACACACAAACGTTAAAATTACTAACTTTCTTATTAGGTACATATAACTAACTATTCTAGTACCTAATAACAAGTGGCATTCCATTTTGGTCGCTGGTAGGTCGGATGACACGTTAAATTGTTGGTCCCGGCTGTTTGTCTGGTACGGCAGTCGTTAAGCCATGTCAGAGGCCCTCAGGGCGGTTTGATAAACTCTTGACACCAGAGTTAGCCACTCTCATTCAATAAGAAGTACCTAGATAGATAGATAAACTATTTATTGTTGACACATTAAAAACGAACAGTACACGAAACAAATTATCTTAACTAGTGCCACAAGCGGCCACCTTATCGCTGAAAGCGATCTCTTCCAGGCCACCAAGTAATAACTTAGGTACTTACAATTATTCCAGTGTCCGCCGCCCCGACCCTCGCCGGGTTGCAACCGCTTCTTCCTTTACGGCACTTTGAAAAAAGACGAACCCAATCACTCCATACTAACTGACCGAAAGAATGGCATCGCCCATTTCGTCTCCACTGGTAAAACTCAGCTGAAATACCCGCTGGTGATAGCTTCCAAATATAACCTGCCGTTTGTCATGTATATTAGAGATGTTGGATACCAGGTGGAAGGTTAGTGTGTTTTATTATTATAATTTATTTATTAAACACAATACACACACAACAGTTTTACAAATTATTTTAAAAATATTCCAGGTATAACTCTGTCTAGCAGTAGTTTGCAACCACTACTTAACTTTTGAAGTTGCGTCTGGCAATTTTACCAAAAAAAACTGATTTTTGGTTTTCATAAGAGCGAAAGAATGAATGAAATGAAGAATGTTAAACCCAGAACGAATGAAAGAATGAATGAAATGGAGAAGGACAATTACAAAAAAAGGAAAAGTTACTTAAATGACTGGTAAAACTCACAAATTCAGCCAATAAGATTGCCCAAAAGACTATCTCCTTAGAAAAAAACACTCCATCCTATGTGACCAATTCAGTGTCTAATCAACCTCTATAGTCTATCCCAATTTCATCCTAGTCGGTTCAGCCGTTTGAACGTTAAGAAGTAACGAAACACATTCACACAACTTTCCCCTTTATAATCTTCGTGAGATGTGATTATGTGTTTTTACTTGTAGGTGAACTCTACGACGTAGATGATAAAATGATGTGTCTGTTGGACGAACTAGAAGATCACCCGAACATATACATTCGATACTGCACCGATATCATCGTGGGATACGATGCGTTAGTATATTTATATATTTATTTATTCATAACAGACACAAAAACAACTTACCAACTAAAACTTATAATAAAATAGCAACATGATCTAATAGGATATTATGTGAAACAATTGAAATTTTGCAAGTCTAACTATTGTGTACAACTTTCCTTACAATATAATGTTATAGGTACTCTACTACTCTTAAAGTTTATATAGAACGTCACTATTATAACTATTATACTTTTATAGAGAAATTTAAAAAAAACTGGTAGGTAGTTGCTTTTGATTTTTGATGTATTAAAACGATCCTTAAAACGTTACGCTTGAGGTTCCAGTAACTATATCTACAGGTACGCATAATGAATAGGTACAGGATATATGTACTTCATCTATACTAATATTATAAAGCTGAAGAGTTTGTTTGTTTGATGGTTTGAACGCGCTAATCTCAGGAACTACTGTTGCAAATTGAAAAATTATTTTTGTGTTGAATAGATTATTTATCGAGGAAGGCTTTAGGCTATATAACATCACATTGCAAGTAGGTAATAGGAGCGAAGAAACAATGGATAATGTGGAAAAAACGGGGAAAATTATTCATCTTTGAGAGCTTTTGTTGCGTGCGCTGCGAAAACGGTTCAAGATATCAAAAAATAAGTTTGAAAGAATTATTTCTCTTAAAATTATCTAAATATCAAATAAATGTGTTGTTTAATTGTGAACAAAATTGAAATATGATGCCCAAAATAACTATTCCACGCGGACGAAGTCGCGGGGGCACAGCTAGTGAATGATAAAAACAAATATACTTTTAAGGACGGCTTTAGTGTCAAATGTTTGATGAAATGTTGTCTGTATAAGTACTTATATAAACGCTCATCACACAATAACGGATAAACGGATCATCATGATTTTTGGTATGGTTGTAGTATGAGGTCGTGAAAGTGTCACAGGTTACTTTTCGACCCGAAATAATGCGAGCGAAGCCGCGGGCGTACACTAGTATTTATATATGTTTCTAGCGAAAAGAAAAAAGACAAGATCATGAAAGCGTGGATGTATTTCCTGGTGCGCTACGACCCGGTGTTGCTCAAACTGATGTTCTTGGATTGCTACACCAGCGAGGGGTTCCACGGACTCAAGTATAAGCCGAGACCGTGAGTGTTATTATTCCTCCTCTTTTAGTCGTATTCCTCATTAATAAGGGACGCGATTCCTCTTAATGTAAGCGAGGGAAGTGTTTTTAGGCAGATACATTGTGGTAATATTCGTGATGGCCTTAAATATAAGCCGAGACCGTGTATTTACTTTACTATTTTAGTCGTATCCTCATGAATGAGGGTCGTGACTCCGCTACAGAATGGTCTTGGCTCCCTCGCGATTCTTCGAATTAGGTATTGGGGAAGTTTTCTTAAGCATATACATACATCGTGGCAGGATTCTATGGCCTCAAATATATGTAGGTAAGTCGAGACTGTAAGTTTTATTTTATACTTGATATCTTGTAAGTCAGATATTGAACACTGGTTATACCTACTTAGGTGGAATATGTGTGTATTATTATGGAACTGACACTCAAAAGGATTGCCACACAATTTGGGTATATTTTGAAGGTAGCCTGAGCTTAACTTAGCTAGTCAGATGAGAACCAGAAATTACCATACCAAAATGCAAGATTTACTTTTTATTGTTAAGGTATGATGGGACCGACATACCACTGTTGACCAAAGCCTCAATAAACAACAATTAAGTATGAATTAGAAAAGAAAAGATTTACTTATGTACCTACGTAATTAAATCTCTATTGTATAATCGGTGAAAAACCTAATGAGTGGCGTACTAGAAGACCTATACTAATCAGGGTTGGTCAGTGGACTAACTGCTGGATATAGACCTCCTCCTTTTGAATATACTTAATATTTGTTTTTCTACTTTCAGGCCAAATGTGAAAGCGTTGCTAGATGACCCCACCGGAATTGTTAGAAAAGGCTAATATATAAATAAAAAACATAAACATAGAAGTAACATTGTGTTTTGTAAAAATCTAAAGGTATATTGTAATGTGAACATACGTTTTTCGATAATAACATGAATAGAATGCAAAGCATCGATTAAATTGATTAAGAAGTTATTTAAATTATTGTAATTGTTGAAAGTCTAAAATATTGGCAATAAAAGAGATTTCATATGTTTTAGGCATATTTTTATAATTACTAATTAGTACCTACATTTCTTACCTACCAATTGTATTAAGTTTTGAAATAAAAGGCGTTTTTCTTTCTAAAACTGTGTCATTTTTATTGAATGTACCTAAAATCAAATATAATGTTTGTTGTTACTTACATCTACAGTCACAACATCGAATGTGGAATATAACTTACAACAGAATAGAAATGCAATGAGTATAGTACGCGGAGGGTGGTCTTATACATGGAGATGTAGACAGAGATAGAGGGTAATAAGGTCTTCAGTTCGCCAACATTAAACATACATAATAAGTGACATTTAAAAAAAAATCGGCTCATATTTTATGCGGTTTAACCCGTCTTCCGTGGGTCGAATGACACGTTAAAATTGTAGGTCCCGGCTGTTTGTCTAGTACGGCAGTCGTGAAGCCATGTCAGAAGCCTTTAGGGCGGCTTGATAAACTCTCGACACCAGAGTTGACCACTCTCATTTGAAAAGAAGAAGACCGTCAAATAAGACATGTGCCGAATTTTATGACCTTTTGATGTGTATACCATACCTCACGGTAGGTACACTAGGGACAAATCTACATAATGTAAGTAGTATATAATAATATAACATAAAGGAGTAAATATAATAATTTGTGCTATTTCAGAGAGTAATAATACTACATTTCTTAAAAATCAAGCAAATTGGTTTTCAAAACAACTAGTTTGTCTCATTATTAATGTTATTTTAAGTCAGATAATTGCAACGTATACAAAAAAATAAACAAAAAAAGAAACCGGGCATTGCAGGGTGAAAAAGAAGTTTTGTTTTGTTGTTGAATGTTTATAAAAAATATTTCTCTTTTTGTTTCATTTTTGTTTAATTTATTGCCAATATACATACAAAGGTTGCTAAAGTTTTTTTTTAAATCACAGAACTAATGCGGAGAAATTACCAGTAGTCCTGCCAACAGAACAGATGGGAATAGTAGAGATAAAAGTCAGGTGTAAAGCATAGTCTTTTAAGTCACAGAACTAATGAGAAAAAAATACCCAGTAGTTCTGTCAACAGAACTACTTAACAGAACAGGTGGGAATAAACGGGTATACCTTCCATTAATAAAATAATACAAAGACCGTAGCGTACCCCCGATCTTAACCGAAGTTCTCTTTCTTTCAATCAATGTATAAAACTAACGTCCGTGTTTGTTACACCATCTCAAACACAGGTACTTAGTAAATAAGAGTTAAATTATATCGAAAATGTCATAAATTAACAAAAAATGTTACAAAGTTAAGCTTAAATTTTAAATCATAATGAAAAAATGTGTTTTATATTAAAGCCCTCTTGCACAAGAACATTTAAACGCATTTAACCACTATTTCCCAAAGTAATATTATATTTAAATTAATCTTTTATTGGAAAATGAGGGAAAATAATCACGACCGGCAGGATTCGAACCTGCGTATTTTCGATCACCGTCCGGAACGCCTTAACCACTAGGCTAGGGTCTACTAACTGCCAGGCGCGAAAATCCACACTCATTTCCATACACTTCAGACTGAGAGGCCGATGGCGCCACTTGTGCTGTTAGAATATGTCTGTCTGAGATTAATTTAAACAACCATAGTGCAGGTTTAGCACTTAATAAACTAACTAATAATATTATATTTGTTGCTAAATGAGTTTAACAATCATTGTGCAAGTAAAACTTAAGGGTCTTATTAAAAAACGTGACTTAACTATTAGTCAAGAACCTTAGAAATATGTACGGAGTCTGTCAACTGACATAATAATTAAACAGTCAAAATGTTGTCAATGATAGTCAACATTCCAATTTCAAGTTGACATTTTGATAATTTGTATGTGATGTTTGAACAACAAGAACCGACTTTTTACTATCAAAGTTCTGGACTGATATTTAAACCACGTTTTGTAATAAGATGGCATGCGTTTTAAAACAAAATTTGTTAGGCAACGTGATATAAGGACAAAAAGAAAACTAATCAAAAACAAAGTTATCACTATTGTACTTCCTAGTAGGGAGTAGGTATTAGAAAAATATGGTCGATCTTAAACACTATAACTATATATATTAGTATTTACAAAATGCGTTCCATACAATTTTACATACATTCATACACAAAGTTGCTAAATGTAACTTAGGCAAAAATGTATTTGGACTTTTCAACTTTAAGAAATTCGCAAAAAAAATCAGCTGTTTCAAAAATTTTATCGACCCGCGATGACATTTATGAAGAAATAAAGGTTTGCCTTTTAACAACTTTAGAATTTTGTTTAAAAAAAAATGCAGTTGTTCCGATACGAAAATTTAAATCATACATTTAATCGACCAGCGATGCCAATTTTTTACAAATTTTCTTGATATTATCATAGACTAAGTATAATCTTGAGTATACTTAGTCTATGATATTATTAATGAAATAGCTCAATAAAGATTTCGTATAAGTTACCAGAAAAACTGTATTTCAACACACACACATGTTTAAACCTAATATTACATAGTGTAATGGAAATAGAAATTAACATGACAATTTATGTACGAAAAAGGTTAATTTGCAACTGCAAAAATATTCAATTAGTCGGGAATCAAACCTACATTGGTTCGATTTGATCATAATTATAAACTCATGGGAAAAGTTTAATTATTTAGTAATTATCAATTTGCATTTTCACTATTGTACTATTTATCTTTTTTATGCTAAAAGCTTTTTTATTTATTTCGCTTGGCCTCAAATCTAAATCTAATATAAATTTGTAAATTTCTAAACTTTTTTGAAGAGATCGTATCGCATTTGATTTTAGCTTTTTATTGATTAAAAAAAACATGGCACTGATTTTGTCGTACCACATTTTTTTCTAATAAACAAAAGCTAATACAGTCATACTGCCTAATAATGTACGCTTAATATTTACTGATATATTTTCTAATATTACTAATCTATCTACAACAAAATTTAGATTTATTTTAATATCTTTACCTTTACCTCAACGGTTCTGTGATTTTTATACATATTTTTTATTTATTTATCAATGTCAAGATGTTTTACAAATCTTCAATCAATCAATGTCAAAATATTATACAAACTTTGACATTGACAGATAATGTATGGAAAAATCTCAAAATCGCCCACATCTAACTGTAATTCAGTCCTTTTCCAAAATCCATATTTGTTTCATTCCTTAACCAAATATCACATCGAAAATAAAAATATATGTACCACACCTATTTTTGATATATGAAATTTTAAGAAAAGTTGACATTCATGTTATGACATTTGATTTCAATTACTTATGGCAAAGATTCAAGAATACATTTTAATTTCATAGTTGAATAACATAAGAAATCATTCTTATTTTCAATTATTTGTTTCATACATTTCTTTTTATTTTTAATTATTTTTGACATATATAAGAAGAATTCCAAATGACGGTACTATCTTTTTTCTTTTACTTACTAGGCCTTAGTATTGTACTTTCGATTTATCTTTCGCTACAAAAAGCCTTTTACTGTACTTTTAGTCAAATATCTATACTTTTTTCTAATTAAACCAGGCCTGCAGTTGACCATAGTTTGCCTGATGGTAAGCAATAACTATTTTACTAAGGTGTGGTATATTTAGCCCTAATTTACCTAAATTCTTATAGGTTCTTTTAGCTTAGTATTTCATAGATTTATGTATAGTTAATATACATAACATACATAATATGTATAAATTGTATGTATTTGTGAATTATTTTTAGATATAATCCAGCCTTTCGACACTTCTATAGATTCTGGATGTTCGTTAATAATATTATTAAGATTTTCCAAGAAATACCTTATTTAAGAAATCGTGTTTATTCAATTATTTTGTAACTAAGTTAAACAGGTACTCTCAGCTAAACAAAGATTTACCGAATGTCAATAGTTATACATATGACACATTATATGGAATTATAGTATAATATTAGTCAAATATATTTAAGTCGGATTTAGTAACATTTAGCAGTTACATAATAATTTAACAATACGGACCACATCCATATATATGAGGATTTGTAAATTTTACTAGAATTCTCAACACGATGTATAATCTTAGGACTTTCTTCGGTCTTTCACAATTTCTAGTGACATACATACATTTAGTCAACGTTAAATGTTAATGACCACATTTACATTTGACATTGACACTTTGTCAAAAACGACATTGACATTTGATCAACCTTAGTTTAACTGGAAAATCTTGCTTTTTTTCTATCTTTCACAATATACAGTGACATATGTATATTTAGTTGTATTAACCGGCTAGCACTTACGTCAAAAATTACGTCGAAAAATTAGCTCGACAAGTTTCGGAAATCTGAGGTTTCCATCATCAGGAGGACGAGTCAGCACGCGCGTCCCGGTTGGCCGCCTCGTCCAGACTGGTTCGCCGACTCACTGCCGCACCCCCCCGCTTCTGCGCCCGCTCCGCTCTCGCAACCGCTCGCGCACCGCGACGGGTGAGGATAGGCGATCGAGGCGCCACCGGCGGATCGTGTATTTCTTCCTCATCGCTTGAGATCCGTTGCACCAAGATATTGGGGTCCGCGCACACTATGCTGACCGTGTCTAGTGGCAGATGTTCAGCTACATCGTCCTCCCGGCCAGAGTTTAAAACAGGTCTCCACGCAGGTGCCAATGTCCATCCTCGGTCACGATTTAAAGTTTGGATGTCGACCTATTTCTATTGCTTCCCGAACTTTCCTTGGTACTAGGAACTTCTCCTTGGCCAAGACCGACACCTTATCGAAACGTAGGAAATGGTTCACCCCTTCAGCATGTTCTGCCAACGCGGATTTAACAGTCTCCCTGTTTTTAACACACCGTATGTGTTCCGCCACCCTCGTAGAAATATTGCGGCGGGTTTCTCCGATGTAACTCATACCACAGTCGCAAGGTATACGATAAACACCTGGGGCATGTAACGGGACATGTAAAATGTAGTTTTCGACGTAATTTTTGACGTAAGTGCTAGCCGGTTAATACAACTAAATTTAATCATGCCTTACGGGAACTATAATACATATGTATATACCTACAGCTACGTGCTTGTAGTCTATAGATTGTATTAGACTTTTGAGCTTGTATTATAGACTATGGCTCAGTGGCGTGAAATTTGGTAGATTTTTCTACCAACACTATTGAGAATAATTTTGTCAAGTTCAAAGTTTCTTTATGGTGTGAAATCGTGAATAGTTTTTTTTGTCACAAAATCAATATGAAATGTTATTGACCACATTTACATATTTTGACATTAACACTTTGTCAAAAACTACCTTGACAATTTATTAATCTTGGTTTAACTGGAAAATCTTGCTATTATCTTCCATCTTTCACAATATACAGTGACATACATACATATAGACACATTTTACATATATTATAGACTATGGCTCAGTGGCGGGGAGAGTGGCGACATCTTCTCCCTGTTCTTGCACTGGTTCGCGCCGGTGTTGAGAGACGCCGACCAATCACCGAGCTGAGACACGTTGCGGTAGAATTTGGTCGATGTTCTGTTGAAGACTGGTAACAGTTCGTTGGCCTCGTTTGTTAGCGCCTGGGGAATGATAAAATGAAATATAATAATTTATTGCACAATTCATTAATTATAAATTTTGCTCCTCTTTGTATACGACTCATCTTGTCTGTTTGTATGCCTGCCTTCTTGTACGTGCGTGACGTCACAGCCAGCCTCAACGGAAGACCAGCGCAGGTTGCTTCCACACAACCAGCATTATGCTGAGTTGGGGCTGTGTTGTGGCAGATTTTATGTTTGTTTGTTTATTATGTACTTACTCATGTATGTGTGTCTGTTAAATCTATCACAATAAGTGTTTTCTTTCAAAAAAGAAAAAATAACTTTCAGTAGACTTAATAACCTCTTTTTTTTGAAGTCGGTAACGCTTTACAGGACATTGCGTGTCTTTCCGTTCTCGGAGAATTAACGACATGCCCGGAACGCAAGAAACTTGAAAGAAGAAAAGAGAGGTTCGTAAATTGAAATTAAAAAAGGGGGCATGTATATAAAAACATACAAAATAACCCGAAACATACCTTCAAATATATAACGGCATCAGTGCCGTACCCCTCGCAGCTGATCAGCTGCAGGTCGCCGTGGAAGTAGCGCGCGTACAGACGGGATATGGGCAGGCCGTAGCCGTAACCTGGAATAAAATATTAAAAATAAAATCAATATTCCAGGACATATCACACAGCGCCATCTAGCCCCACACTAAGCAAACGCTTGTGTCGTGGGTACTAGATGACGGATATAATACTTATATACTTCTTTTTTGTAAATACATAGAAACGACCAGTCTCACTCAACACAAGTAAATTACATTTTTCAAATTCATAATTACTTGTGTCCTACAACCCTAGATTAGAAGGCAGAGCCACTACCAAGTAAGCTAACAGGCCAGACAATATATGAAACATTTTAAGAACGGCTTTCGTAAGTCAAAAGCATTTAAGTACCATCCTTTTGCACGCAAATACATTAAAATAGAAATTGATACCCCTACCAAGTGTGGAATAAATTTTTGTCTTTTATCTGCAAACGCAGGGACGGCTGAACGGATCATCGTGATTTTTGGTATGTAGGTAGTATGAGGTCTTAGGAGTATCATAGGCTTAGTTGTAATTACCGGCTAGCACTTACGTCAAAAAATATGTCGAAAATTATCTCGACTAGTTTTGGAAAACTGAGGTTTCCATCATCAGCAGGACGGGTCAGCACGCGCGTCCCGGTTGGCTATTGTTGTGGTTGGTTGGTTATTTTTTGACGTAAGTGCTAGCGGGTTATTACAACAAAATTTAATCATGCCTTACGGAAACTATAATACAGTATCATAGGCTGTTTATCGATCTTATAGCGAGCGAAGCCGCGAGCACCTACTAGAATATAAAGTATATAGGTGTATACGTCTCTTTGTTTATCATGATACAAATATAAGAAACAAAGAAGACATAAAGTTAGATACAATAGATGTACCTATTGAAAATATAAATGTACAAAATAAATTCTCAAAATAAATAAAACATTATAAATTTATATGTTTATCATGATTGTTATTATATGTAGCTACATATATTGTATTCTCTCCAACTCTAGAGTTAATAGGTATCTTCTAGGTAAGCGTGTTACACCCTAGGCTGCAGCGGTGCTTAACATCAAGCAGGCTGTAGTCAGACATAAACCTATCCCACGTAAAAAAAACTCATACTTTTGTAATTATAAATCTTCACATCTAGATCAAGCTGTGTACACATGTCTTGGAATTTGTTCTGGATCGAAACCAGCTTGAAATATAATAATAAGTTAATTCAAGAACATATTCCGTTTTGTGTGCCATAATAAATAAATCTATACATATAATAAAGCTGTAACCGTTCGGTGTCTGTACATTGAAGATAATGGGAAAAAAATAGCTGAGGGGTCTTTATTGATGCAATATATTTATTTTTATTTATATTCATTTATATTTAGGACAGTATAATTATGTTATAAAATCGTAAAATCAGTGTAAATATAGGCAAAGAAGCCTGCTGCGGCGGGAGGTACTGCAGTCTTGCAATTCAGGACCCGTGAGGTACCTTGTACAAGACTCAGTTAACCTTACCAACGTATGACACCGACGTAATTTATGTAAATATTTATTACTGAAAGCTGTACCTACAACACTGTATTTTATGCACAATAAACAAATTATTATATTATAATAGAACACAAAAATCATGTTTAAAAAAACGTCTGTTTGTCTGTCGGTATGTTTGTTCGTTATAGACTCGAAAACGGCTGAACCGATTTGTCTACGGTTTTCACTAACACGTTGGTGCATTTAGTGTTTAATTCATTTCAATCGGTACGTAAATAAAAAAGTTATGTTCATTTTAAACCATTTTTATCTCAAAATAATGCGAGCGAAACCGCGGGCGCCCACTAGTATATAATAAGTTAGTTAATTTAAGAACCTATTCTGTTTTGTGTACCATAATAAATAAATAAATAAACAAAGTAGTAGTATAAAGACCTGCAAGCGGCACGGTGTGCGAGTCCGACTTGGAAGGCTGCGGCGCCGTACTGTACATGTACTTGAAGAGCAGGTCCGACACGCTGCGGGGGATGCCGCCGCCGCGGTCAGACATCTGCCAGCAAACAAGGTACAATTTAATATTAAGACCCCACTACCTAAACAAATGTGTACAAACCTATATACATTATTTTATGCTCATTGTATATATAAGAAAGAAAGAAAACATTTATTGTGACAGATTTAACAGAAGAACACACACGAGTAAAAACATGATAAACAAACATACAAACTGCCACAACACAGCCCCAACTCAGCATAATGCTGGTTGTGTGGAAGCAACCAGCGCTGGTCTTCCGTTGGGGCTGTGACGTCACGCACGCACAAGAAGGCAGGCAAACAAACAAAGGCAAAGACATACAAAGAGGAGCAAATTTTAAATTATTATGTACTTTGTTGGTAAATAAATATATATCCGATATACTTAATAAAATAATATTTTAGGTGCTTAACTAAACTAAAACAAAAACTTGTATGCAATTTTGTAAAAAAACAATTCTGGTGAGCACATTGTATATATTATATACATACTTTGCTGATAAACTTAAAAACTAATGTACTCTTATCTCCTTGTTTCGAACACGCAGCGGACGGAGGGCACACCATTGATTATGTATAACACTAAAGTAATACAATTTTATTATTGTACTAAATCCACATTCACAATGGCAACACCTTGATAGCTTTGAGAGAATCGAACTGTATGCAGTGAAATATGAACTGTAAGTCTAAACGTTAAGTATCGCATGCATGGGTTACAAATGTATTTTGTTTGCGCGAGTTGCGTTTTTTTTTAAAGTTACCTACCACCGGCTACCCTTGCTAAAATTTAACTACTCCAAAAATTTTAATCAACGAATCAAATCAAATATCAGAGGGTACAATGGATATGTCTCGATTTCTGAGATAATGGATACAGTGTGAAATGAAATCTTCGTGGTACCAATATATGGCTCAAAACTCATTTGCGCGATCTAGACATCAGCTAAAGATGATATTATAGCACCATCTAGTTCAAAGGTTAAATATATATATATGTTACAGCGAAAGTAATAAATCCAGATATTATATATACTATCCAGCTATTATAAATAATATCTAATCAATTTAGACAAAGTGATAAATAAGACAGAATTAATCACGTTAACTAGCTATTTTATAAAATATCTTGGAACACGCGGATAATGCAATATAAGTAAGTTACAGGTGAAGATTTCCATGCCGGAAATCCTTGCAGAAGTGGAAAACTTTTACGGTCAATTGTACACGTCGCACGCCCCTCATCAACCGCCAAAATCAGACGACACGAGAGCCACACTCACTCGCCACTTTACGGAAGACCTGCCTGAAGTCAGCGCAGACGAGATCGTGATGGCCCTTGGACAGCTTAAAAATGGAAAAGCCCCAGGTGAAGATGGCATAACAACAGAACTCCTCAAAGCCGGAGGCGCTCCTATCATCAAGGAGCTACAGGATCTGTTCAATATTGTACTCTTCACTGGGAGAACTCCAGAGGCTTGGCACAAAAGTTTAGTCGTAATGTTCTTCAAAAAAGGCGACAAGACATTATTGAAGAACTATCGACCGATCTCACTTTTGAGCCATGTCTATAAGCTATTCTCAAGGGTTATCACGAATCGTCTTGCGCGAAGACTTGACGATTTCCAGCCTCCGGAGCAGGCCGGATTTCGGAGCGGATACAGCACCATAGACCACATATTCACGGTGCGGCAAATTATACAGAAAACTGAAGAGTATAATTTGCCGCTTTGTCTAGCGTTTGTGGACTATGAAAAAGCGTTCGATTCCGTTGAAATCTGGGCTGTTCTGGAATCCTTGCAGCGGTGCCAAGTAGACTGGCGATACATCCAGGTGATTAGATGTTTGTATGACGCCGCGACCATGATCGTTCAAATCCAAAACCACCAGACTAGACATATCCACCTTCGCCGGGGTGTGAGACAGGGAGATGTCATATCACCGAAATTGTTCTCAAACGCATTGGAGGATATGTTTAAGACACTGGAGTGGAAGAAACGGGGCATCAACGTGAATGGCGAGTACATCTCTCACCTGCGATTTGCTGATGATATCGTTATAATGGCGGAAACGCTGGAGGAGCTGCAACAAATGCTGAACGACCTAGCTGATTCATCTCAACGCATCGGTCTTCGGATGAATTTGGATAAAACCAAGGTCATGTGTAACGAGTACGTTGCTCCGGAACCGATAGCTGTAAATGGCTCCCCTCTGGAGATTGTCCAAAAGTATGTCTACCTAGGGCAAACGCTCCAACTAGGTAGGAACAACTTCGAGGGCGAAGCCAGTAGAAGAATACAGCTGGGTTGGGCGGCATTTGGAAAACTTCGTCAGGTTTTCTCGTCCTCCATACCGCAAAGCCTAAAGACGAAAGTCTTCAATCAGTGCGTCCTACCAGTAATGACTTACGCTGCTGAGACGTGGACACTAACAGCAGGATTGGTTCACCGTTTCAAAGTTGCTCAGCGTGCTATGGAAAGGGCTATGCTTGGAGTTTCTCTTAGGGATCGTATCCGAAACGAAGTAATTCGGCAGAGAACAAAAGTCACCGACATAGCTCAACGCATAAGCACGCTGAAGTGGCAATGGGCCGGTCATATTTGTCGCAGAACCGACAACCGATGGGGTAGGCGAGTTCTGGAGTGGAGACCGCGGCTCGGCAAGCGTAGTGTAGGGCGCCCTGCCACAAGGTGGAGCGAGGACATCATGAAGATAGCAGGGAACAGGTGGAGACGAGAAGCACAAAGTCGGGCTGAGTGGCGTGCCTTGGGAGAGGCCTATGTCCAGAAGTGGACGACCGTGGGCTGATGATGATGATGATGATGACAGGTGAAGATAATAAAGTTTTATTTAAATTTTCCTGAAGCATTAATATGTAGTAAAAATGTAGTCTTATTTTAAATAGTTATCATTATAATTTTTATTAATTTTATAATAACAAAACATTATAATCACGTCCATTAGAATTGTTTATTGATTTTTTTGTTATAAAATAACCTGACCTAACCTAACTATCGAGCCTTATTATGCCATGTTCATATTTTGAGGTCAAACGCGAGATCATGCCACGTGGCAACGGAATGGCGGGACCCCTCCCGCTCTTCATTTCGTTGCCACGTGAAAGTTGGTCCATATATTTTATTACTTTGACTGACTTTCGCCTGCTATTATAAATAATATCTGGATAATGTGATAAATATATCACATTATCTAGACAATTTAGTCATTATGTATAATAGCTATTTTATCACTTTGACTGTAACATAATAATATACATATATTTGTTTATAATATTGAATCTGACTTATAAATGAACTTAATTAAGGGCACAGAATATAGAAGTAGTAGTAGAGGGACAGAACCCTCTCAAAAATTTAAATCTAAGAGCTATCCAGAGGTGCAATGGATAGGTCCCGATTTATAATGTTATAATTTTAAAACGGATATGAAGATTATAAAGGTATTGAAATCATCAGTGTTATTATAGGGTTCCAAAATTCGTTTGCGCGATCCAGAAATTAGCACCATCAAGGTCAAAGGTTAAACATATATAATATGTAGATTAGTTTTTAAATTAATAACGTAAAGATTAGGCGACAGATTACATTTTTGTCTGCTGTATATTTTTCTACTAGCTGATGCGCGCGACTTCGTCCGCCTGGAATAGTTATTACCATAAAAACGGTTTTAGTGAGTTAACCTTAAAAGATAGACATATATTGTAGAAGACATTTTGTTAGACTATTTTAAGAGAAATAATTCTTTCATACATATTTTTGTGATATCTTGAACTGTTTTCCCAGCGCACGCAACGGAAGCCCTCAAAGATGAATAATTTTCGCCGTTTTTTCCACATTTTACATTGTTTCTTCGCTCCTATTAGTTGCAGCGTGATGTTATATAGCCTAAAGCCTTCCTTGATAAATGGTCTATCCAACACAAAAAGATTTTTTCAATTCGCACCAGTAGTTCCTGAGATTAGCGCGTTCAAACAAACTCTTCAGCTTTATAATATTAGTATAGATCAAATATCATGTTATTTTAACGTGGTACATAATTACGTTTGACAACAACCTGCCTGATGTTAAGCATCGCTGTAGTTTAGGGTGTAACACGCTTACCTAGAAGATACCTATTAACTCTAGATTTGGAAAACCCTGGATTGTAATTCGCAGGAAACAGCTTCGGAAGAATATTCCAAAGGTTTTTAATTACTCTTACGATAATATTAGAATATAGTACATAATTAAGTAAATAAATGTTTCAGGACATATTACACAGCGCCATCTAGCCCCATACTAAGCATACGGATATAAGTACACTTTTTGCATTCACATAATTTAATATGAGTTCGTTTTAAAAAACGGCCAACATACTTGGATTGGTGGCTCTCAGCACTAAAAAGATACAAACTGTTTTTTTTTTTTTTATTTTTTTAATCTTTATTTATTAAAAGGAGTTTTGTCATACATTGACTATGTCACTCCCGTACGGCTAGTAGCTAGTACTTACTTCTACGGACGAACAGGGGAGTTAAAATTTTTATATGAGAAATGAGATACAAACTGCTGTGCATATATGTATTTTTATTATAGTATTTTTCTTTAGTTAAAAAAATAAATGAAGAAAAAAAAAATTAAAAATTGATGATGATAACATTTAATTAAGTTCAATTTATTTCTCCTTTTCCCGGCGGTCGCACCGCTGTGATCACACAAATAAAAAGTTATCTGTAATAAACTTTTGTTTCTCTCAAAATTTTGACAAATTCGTGATTATTTATAATTAAGAAGGTGAATTAAGAAATCAGTTCCATTTCTACACATTTTGGACGGGGTTATATACCTATGTACCAATGTATATTCTGACACCACTCTTTACAGAAGTGTAGTAAAATATTTTAAAAAATAAAAATAACATCGAAATAAATATTTTTATCAAAATAAAATTCATAAAAATCGTTGCATAAAATTTTGAGATCATTTATTAATTATATAAATATTAGATAAGGTTCGTTGATTTAGATTATTATATGCTTCTGGCGTGTATTATTATTATATAAAATATTATTTAATTAATTTTCACTAGAGACAAGAACGCTGGCTGGTTCCTTGCGCAAAGGATTTCTATAGCAATCCAGCGTGGGAATGCAGCCAGCGTTCTTGGCTGCATACCACATGTAGATTGTTTAAATTTAGTTTAGATGTAAATACTCTTTTTTAGTTTTATTAGTGTTAATATGTGTAAATATTGTTTCTTATAATTTACCTAAATAATGTTTTATAATGTTATGTTTCTGCTTATAAATACTATTTAATATCATTTATTGGTACTGTTTTGCGTTCGTAATAAATTGCTGGCATACTTTTCCAATATATGTAAGTAACTATATAAATAATAATTACATTAATTTTAATAATTATTTGGTCTATAAACTGTAATTCAAAGTAGATTAATATCACTTTTCAATGAATTATAAGCACCTATGAATTTCAGGTACTATTAAGTATTAGGTATTATTTATTAGTTTAGTACTAACTTATTTCGCTTTTCGTGACGCTATAAATACTATTTATAGACAAATCCATAAGTATTTACATAATATATTATGCCTTTGAAATTTTATTGATTTGAAAGTGCTCTAAAAATAATTATTTATTACATAGTAAATACTGCAGCCTGCAACACAAGGTCCCTGTGACCATTAGTGCAGAGCTCAGTTCACCTCACCAACGTACCTTTGTAAGTTACTAGTTTTACATTAAGTTTTAGTTATTTTAGTGGTACGTATACACTCTGTAGTACATAAATAAAGGATTTTATTATTATTATTATTATTATAGTAAAAACAAATCTAGACGAGCCCGGCCTGGTGTATTATATTACTCTATGAGCCCGGCTAAAAATAAAGTCCAATGTAATACCATGAGAGAGGCCTATACCCAGCAGTGGGACAAAACCGGCTGTGGATGATGATGATGAATAAATATTATATGCAAAAACAACAGAAACCTAGCAGAACTATGTCGCTAATATTTGATACAACAAACTTATTTTTTGTTCTACCACTGTTATATCTAAATATAAATTCCCATAAATAAAGCAATGATCCATATGCAATATTCACCAACTCTTAGAAAACATATTTTTGTGTTTTTTTACTGCCAATTTACAAAAGAATAATAATAAATAGGTACATATAGCCTAAGAAGATACCTAGTCTTTTATAAAAAAAATATATGCAAATTAATTCATAAATTGCTTAATTACTTTACACTAATAATGATATCAATATTTATTGCATACGATAAGATATATCTACATTTTTGTGTCAGAATATAATTTTAAGAGTTTACCTCAAAAGAAAACTAGATGGCGCTGGGACGAAAATGCAAGTTTTCTGAATCACACTTAAAAGATTTTTAGCGTTGAATTTGTTTCCGTAATGTCCTTCTGTATATAATTACACACACAGGAGAAGAACTAAATCGTCTAATATATGTAGCTTTTCTCCTGTGTGTGTTCAAAATAAATAACATATAATATATGCAATGCCTAGAGTAATGTATTCGTATTGATTAAATCAACTTTACTTACTTGCATGCATTATATTCATATCGGAAGAGGAATATATCGATTTTTAAATTTTTTAAATTGATTGTTCTTGTTCACTTCATCAATTATTTAATTTATGAAACGCTCTTTTTAACCGACTTACAAAGAAAGGGTATTTTTGTTATTTACGTTACGGCTATTTCTAGTTATGTTCACGGTATTAGTTAGTCCGAAATTTTGAAAAGTTTTCTCGTCTGTTTTTGTTTTTGTATAGTTTGTAAATTGGATTTAATTTAACCAATAATAAAGAAAGGGATTACATACACTTTTATTCAAAAAACATCACATTTCGACGAGTTATGTTGTTAAAAGATTACATAACCACTTACAGAAATGACAATTCAAAACATTTAGTTTATTTTTTTGAACTTTGACCTTTGCCCTATAAACTAGATGGCGCTGAAAAATCACAGTTCATTCCCTAAATCGTGCTAATGAGTTTTTCAACCCTATACTTGTTACACCAAAAAATATTCTGGACACACAACACACACTAAAAGGAGAAAAGCTATAATATGTATTAATTATAGCAGACGGGAAGGTGCATACTGAATGTAAACTTAACCATTGCACATGTGGTTAAATCTTGCTTCATAGTGAGATAGAGTTTTTTGAGAGGGCTATCACAGCCCTTTATAATACCAAGCAACGGATAAATGATAGAATTCGCTGAATTCGGAGTTTTTTTTTAATATCACCAAGTTCAAAAGTTGTGGTTATTGGTTGGGTGACCCCCTACCACCTATTAACACCCTATTTTTTTGGTTTAATCAAAGTCTACTAATTCTTACTTCTTCTATTTGATTAAAAATTTTAACGAAGCCAATTTGAAATGTGATTCCCCCTAATTTTATAAATTAAATTTGTAAATGTGACTGGACATTTTGGCAATAAATGATTTCATTTCATTTGAGTCGTATTTCGTCATGACTGAGGGTCGTGACTCCCCCGCAGAATGAATTCGTTAGGAGAGTTCTCTTGGGCAGATACATCAGAATTCTTACTTATGTCGACGACACAAGGGGAAATGTCCGAAAATGGTACGTGATTTTATATATTCCACCTCTCTCTCACCTTCACAGACACATCTTCCTTGCCAGCTACCAGGTTGACAGCCACATGAGGAGGTGCTGCTCCGTGGCTCTCCATGGTGGCTCTCATGGCGTTCTTGAACAGCTCGAACAGCATGTGGTAGAGATGTGACGGTACGTACACTATGGGCATTGGGCGGGAGCTCTCCACTGGAAAAGAAAATTTGTTTATTTTAGACAATGTTCAGGAGGTAATTTGTCTGTACATAAGGTATATTGTTATGTAAGGTACACCCGTTTTTCAAATTGTATCCAAAACTGGTGGCAGAGTGTTCATGTCAAAATACCGCCAGAACCTAATTGTAACTTATTATTACTAAAAGTAGTGTTAAGTGCCACTAAAAGTGATGAAAATATGACTAAAAGTGACAATTATGTCTAAAAATGTGTGACTAAGACTGGTCTCACCTCCATTCTGCAGCAGCTGCAGATAGTACCGATCAAAGAGAAACTTCGCGTTCTCGAACGCATCCTTGACCACCGCCACGACGTCACACGCCGGGTCTATGGAGCCGATGTGGCGACCGCCGGAGCCCATGCCGTGCAATGATACTTGGAGACTAATGATAGCTATTTAATAGTCAGTGGTGCTAGTAGTGACGAAAAGTGGTATTATGTGTGACTAAAGTGATGTTAAGTTTGACTAAAAGTGACAATTATGACTAAAAGTGGGGTCAATCCTGACTAAAAGTGGTGTTAAGTATGACTAAAAGTGACAATTATGACTAAAAGTGACAATTATGTCCAAAAATGTGTGACTGAGACTAACGTCTACTAAGTCTCACCTCCATTCTGCAGCAGCTGCAGCTCAGGCGAGGCCAGATAGTACCGGTCGCAGAGAAACCTCGCGTTCTCGTACGCGTCCTTGACCACTGCCACGACGTCACACGCCGGGTCTATGGAGCCGATGTGGCGACCGCCGGAGCCCATGCCATTCACTGACGCTTGCCGACTGCCTACGGCTTGCTCGCCGAATAGGAGGGCTGGAAATGAGAATGGATTTATTTTAGGATTTAGAACAAATTTGAGAGCTTACTTCAAGGCGTATTGAAAACATATTATAAATCGTAAGATTCTCTGTTCTTCTTGATCTAGTAATAAAGATAAAGATAAAAGATAAAGATAAAGAATCTTTATTGATAATGTAAAAGTGTAACATACATAGGTATAAGTACTAATATCACAGAATATGCTACACAAATTACAATATCTCCTCAAATTGAATTTATAACATTAGGCTTTTATAAAATTTTAGAAGTTACATATGTCTAGTTTTATTAATAAAACAATGAAAATTTTTGTTATTAAAATCATGTCAAACATAATAATAGGTATGTAATCATACAATATGTCAACTTAAATAAATCTTGGTAATCACTTGATACTTTTGTTTGGACTACTTTTTGGACTCAATCTAGAATAAAAAGTTATCTATGTGTTATCCCACATTCTAAACTATAGTCATGCCAAGGTTCACTCAAATCGGTCGAACCATTTGCGATATTATGAGGAACAAACATACAGACACATTTTCACTTATCTATCTGACTGACTGATATAGTGACCTATCGACGCACAGCCCAAACCACTGGACGGATTGGGCTGAAATTTGCAATGAAGGTAGATGTTATGACGTAGGCATCCGCTAAGAAAGGATTTTAGGAAATGCCGCTTTTAAACGGGTGTAATAGGGTATGCAAATTTTATTGTTTTTTTTATAAGAATCCGCGAGCACCCACTAGTCTTAAAAAAGTAGGATTTATTACTTACTGTGTTGATTAATCAGCATCCTAATAGATATCCTGCTCATATAGAATCTGTCAAGGAAGTATTGTATCGAGTTCTCTATGGCTGTGTCTACTTCGTGCGACTCCTTCAGCTCTAGCACTCCCTGTGCCATAGTTTGTACGACGTCCGCGTGACGGTTGCGGATGTGGACGAGACGCTCGCAGAATCTGGAATTGGGAGACAACTGTATGTAAATTTCATTAAAAAAAAATAAGATGGAATCGAGTGTAGCTTAGCGGTTCCAGTGTCTGCTTTTCATTCAGAAGCACCCTGGTTCGAATCCGGCCCTACACCAATGACTTGTATTTTCAAGTTAAGCGTGGATTTGTACTCGCTTAATGGTGAAGAAAAACATCGTGAGGAAACCGGCGACATGTGTCTTCCGTAGAAGAATCTGGGCGCCCACGATGTATCTGCACAACAGAACTCCCCTAACGAATTAATTCGGCGGGGGAGTCACGACCCTCGGTCATGAGAAAATACAACTAAAAGAGAGAAAAGTAACATTAATTACATTAAAATTACCAAGAAAATTATGTGATATGGGAGGAGTATATAGTGTAGAGAATAAAGGGTTCCGTACGAGATTAGATTTTCCATACCTCAGCACACCATTTTTCTTATTAGCTGCTAAGATAGACAGAGTTAGTACTCACTGGCTCAACACCTGCTGCTCCGGCTCCTCCTGCTCGAATTGTATGATCTCTTCAAAGGACCTCTCGTACCACTGGTTCACGAGACCCACTGACGGCATTCGCAGCAGGTTCTCGGGGAGTAGCGCTATTCTTACATTCTTCTTACTAGCTGCTAAGATAGACAGAGATAGCACTCACTGACTCAACACCTGCTGCTCCGGCTCCTCCTGCTCGAACTGTATGATCTCTTCGAAGGACCTCTCGTACCACTGGTTCACGAGACCCACTGACGGCATTCGCAGCAGGTTCTCGGGGAGTAGCGCTATCTCCTTCATTATGTTCGCCAGTCTGGAATGGGAGAGAGGGATAGATTATACAACTGTTTGGTATGAAAATGAATAAGTGTCAAATGCAGTGTTACTTAAGCGAGTGTGGCTCAGCGGTTCCAGTGTCTGCTTTTCATTCAGAGGCACTCTGGTTGCAAACACCTTGGGCCCAATAGAACCACTAAATTTCTGCGGGGGAGTCTCGACCCTCAATAATGAGTAAGTAATGATTAAGTGAAGTCATGCTTGATATAAAAGCCACTAATGAAAGAAGTTCAAAACATCTATCTTCTATCTACAGTGCGCGAATATTAGTTTTTTTTTATACAATACTAGTAGCTGCGAGAAACTCGCCCTTGGCGTTTAATTACTAAAATAGATTACCTGAATCGCTAGAATTGGCTAATTGGCCACATATGTACAGTGAAACCATATTTTATTTTAGTTACTTTTATATGTACACTAGCTGACCCGGCGAACTCTGTTACGCCTTAGAGGCAATAAATAAGCTAATTTTGGATTTTATTCGATTCAATAAAAAATAAAAAAACTGGTTAATATGTCCTATGCCCGTCTCCTGGTCCTAAGCTACCTCCCGCCAATTTCTTGAGTTATAAATGGTGTAACTAACACCACTTTCTTTTATACCTATATATATAGATATGTATGTGTATAAATAATGTGTGTAAATCTGACACAATAAATGTTAATATTTTTTATAGAAATAGAACATACTACTCAATTCTTTTTCTAGGCTAAAATAATTACTCATACGATCTAAATGTAGAGCGAGTTTACTTTCAATTAAAAAAAATATATTCCGGGACATTGCACACGGCGCCATCTAGCCCCGCACTAAGCAAACGCTTGTGTCGTGGGTACTAGGTAACGGATATAATACTTATATATACTTTTCTTTTGTAAATACATACTTATTATACATACAAACATTTTCGTGATCACTTCAATTTAACTATCAGGAAAAGGACGAATAAATTAAACAAGTGCTGCAAGTGGCGCCACTATATTTTCTACACCTTTCTATAGGAAGATAATGTCATAATTATGGTTATGACGTCACATCCTCATCAACATTCGTTGTTAATAAACGCAGGATGTTTTTCATTGAGCGAAATTGTTTTGTCCGCAGAAGTTAATTCGCAGTAATTAACACAATCAAACAACAACACATATATTGAGTCGGTAAGATAGTGGCCAAGTCTGGTGTCAGAGTTTTTTAACCGCCTTAAGGGCGACAAGACAAGTACTTAAGACATGTCTTAACGACTGCCCTAATAAGACAAACAGCCGGGACCTACAATTTAACGTGTCATCCGCGGAAGCGTCCAAAATGGAATGCCACTGTTCGGTCACCCATCCAAGGTGCTGCCCGCGACGACCTTTGCTTAACTTTGGTAATCGCATTCGATTGCCTCCGCTAGCTGAGCTTGTAACTTATTATTATGAATAAATAAATTGTATTTGTTTGCCATACGTGTGGACGGAGTATAAAGTGTCGCACTTTAATTACACGTACTGTAAAAATAACAAGTGTTTCATGACGAAATATGCAACAAAAATCGAGTCACCAAACTTGATAATTTATGACACAGATAAAATAAAATATTGTTTGGTCAGCTGGTTAAAGGTTTAGTTAGGAAGAAATTGCATATATGTCAACAAAACATAAAAAAAAATTAGTGAAAGTGGAACATTGCTCATTAGATATCTAAATAAATAAATATTCCGGGGCATTGCACACAGCGCCATCTAGCCCCACACTAAGCAGACGCTTGTGTCTTTTTATCTACGTTAATATTTACATAATATGGTATAAACAATGTGCAATTCACTACTACAGTCAACCAGTTTTGTTATCGTTATAAGTTTATATACATATGTAGTTACTTATCAGCAATTTGTCAAACCTACTTACCTTAGTTTGAGTAATGTTATATTTCAATGACATATTATTTACTTTTTTGTCAAGGATATGCAAAAGATACAAATGTAACAATATTTTTAGCAGTGTTCCCTCTTTGTTCCCAAGGTTTTTTTAACAAGAAATGGGTTTGCACTTGACCGTATTTCGCTGATGGCAAGCAATCGTTACGGTCTAGGATGGAGCGTGCTTACCCTGTAAGAACCGATAAACCAGCTATCTTCAAAGTGAACCGGTTCTTGTTGTTGGGTAAGCACGCTTTATCTTAGGCCATATTTATTGCTTACCATCAGATAAACTATGGTTAAGTGCTGACCTGTATTAAATGTTTTTTTTAAAGTTTTTTTTTTTGAAAGGACTATGCATCTGGTTGCTCGTAGCTACCTTTGCTGCGTCACCGGACGAAGACTGGGCACTGATGGTGCCCGGGCCTATGTATTAGTTAGGGGCGACTGGCACAAGGGCGCCTCTGAGGCACGAACCTCGGCTTGGACCGTCGCCAGAAGGGGGAGACCGGGTTGCCCTGTTCATCCCTGAAGGGGAGTGAGCTAAGGCCCTATCAGTGGTTGTGTCTGGGTGATTATTTGGAGATAAACGAGTTGACCTGAGGGTTCGGGGTCTACCGCCTCGCCGGCGAGGTTTTTTTAAGTAAAATAAGTGCTAAAAATAAGTAAATAAGTAAAATAAGTGTAAATTAACTCATAAAATAAGTGCTCTTATTCTGCGACCCAATCAAATAACATATTATTTAGGTAATAAAGAACATAACGACTTATCATTGTTTGATTTGGTTCAGTTACCGCAAAAGTCGTTCGGATAAAATTATATTTACCGAGTATATCAAATAAATGTTTTCACGTGCAAAACTAACTTATCTTAAAACGTGGTTTAATAAGGCGTGTCGACGATTGAGATACTTTATACGATTATGGTTTTTTTGTGTGTAAGAAAGCCGAAGAGGGACAAAAATCTGAACATAACTAGAAGATATTAGATAAAAAAAATGTCTGGGTATAAGTACTTTAAATCCATAACAGAACACGTTTCAGCAGTTTTTCAGAAATGTTGTCTGTTTATCTGTGTGTCTGTTTATTTAAACGCCCATAACGCAAAAACGGCTGAACAGAACATCATGATTTTTGGTTTGTAGGTAGTATGAGGTCTTAGGAGTATCATAGGCTACTTGATACCCTGAAATAATGCGAGCGAAGCCGCGGGGCGCTGCATAAGGTGACATACCTGACTGGCAGCTCTTTTCTTAGAAACAGGTATGACTTCCTCTCGCAGGCATTCAGTCCTGAAACAATCACAAAGCATAGGTTAGTAAAAAGTAGGATTTTATCGACGCCTGAATAAACTATAAAATATGTCTCTATACATATAATAAAGCTGAAGAGGGTCGAAAGTCTGAACATTAAAGACATTAAAAAAAATTGGAGATTCTTCGAATTGATAGCAGAACACATTCCAGCAATTTCTAGAAATTTTGTCTGTTTATTTAAACGCTCATCATGCAAAAATGGCTGAACAGATCATCACGATTTCTGATATGAAGATAGTATAAGGTCGTAGGATTGTCATAGGCTACTTTTTATTCTGAAATAATGCGAGCGAAGCCGCTTGCGTCCACTAGTATGAAAATATAATAGGTAGGATTTTATCAAACACCTTAATAAAGTGTGAAATACATATGTATTTATATATGAAAGTAATGTGGGTGCTTAATAGGGTGAGAAAATCATAGACATAATAGGTATCATTGGTGAATCACATAATCAATCAAATCACAAAGTCATTTACTTAATTGGTTACTTAAATGTTTTTATTTTCAACATTAAACTAAAAATAAAATTATCTAAAAAACAATTTTTGGAAAAAACAGGAATAAACTGAATGCATTATACTTAAGTAGGTATGAAAAAAAATATTCAAAAAATGTACATTAAATAATATTTCTTTTCATCTAGATTGGTTTCTTCTAGGCGAGTGTGGCTCAGCGGTTCCAGTGTCTGTTTTTCATCCAGACGTACCCTGGTTCAAATCCGCCCTACACCAATGACTTGTATTTTTCAAGTTATGTGTAGATTTGCACTCGCTTAGCGGTGAAGGAAAACATCGTGAGGAAACCGACATGTTTGAGGACCACAATATCCGAGGACATGTGTCTTCCGTGGCAGGACCTGGGCGCCCACCGCGATGTATCTGCACAAGAGAACTCCCCTAACGAATTAATTCTGCTGGGAAGTCACGACCGAGGAAATACGACTCAAGAGAGAGTATTTCGGGCATTATATTTTTGCAGCCGGTTAAAAAAATAGCAATTTTTCCCATATAAACCTAAGGTCATTCATTACACTCGGAAGACACTGCATATACAATTCGCATTTATTTATTTTACATAGGTACCTAGTTGAGTTAGTTATATACAATTATACCAAACACAGTACTTAGCTTCCGGAACATATAAACACACATACATGTTAATATATCCATATAAATATATCCATAACCACGATACTAATATAAATTGATTACAATATAACAACAATATATGTATTTTAGTGTCGATGCCAAGTAAACCTCCGAAATTACATACATATAAGAGACAGATACGATTATACGGCTGCACTAAAAAAAAACACTTAATAGTATCACTCTCCGTCTTATTACAAGACGCGGTTTAAATATTAGTCCAGAATCATAAAAATAAAAAGTCGGTTCTTGTTGTTCAAACATCACATACAAACAATCAAAATGTCAACTTCAAATTGGGGCAGTGATAGTTATAAATGATTGTAGTCACTTGCAAATTAAACCATGGTTTTCTAAATATTATTAGGAAAAAGGGCCACTTCATCCCTAATAAGATTACGTGTTGGACATGTTTGTAGTCCTGCACACCTTCATAAATTTAGAATCGTAGACAATCCTTCATGCTCGTGTGGTGAACCGGTTGCTGATGTCAATCATCTACTACTCGAATGCCCTCTAACTGATGTAACCAATTTTTACGAAAGCTTAATAGAACTGGAGATTCCGTTTCCAATAAATGTATCCTCCCTTTTAACATACAAAACAAAAGCAGTATATGGCGCACTGTCAAAGTTAATCATAGATAACGACCTCAAATCGTAAATTTATTCCCTTCCTTTTAATGTTGATATAGTAGTTACGTGTTAAGTTAATTTGTTGGGTTGTATATATGTAAAGCTCTCTGATCACTTAATACTTACTTATAAGTAGTTAAATTCGCGTGCTTTTTTGGGGGATATGAAGTTTCCCCGTTTTTACTTGAGAACTGGCACAATACAAAGTTATGGCCAATTAAAAAAAATATATAAATCATTGGAAACATTTTGACAGCTTGATTATTATGAAAGTACACAGACAAATTTTAAACAACAAAAACGGACTTGGTGTTTTCAAAGTTCTGGAATTGTCAAACCACGTTCTGTAATAAAACCTTTGGTGTGTTTTCCCGGTCACCCATCCAAGGGCAGACCGCAGTGTGAATCTCAGCAGTGTGATAATATAATACCTCTAATACATCGCCTCGTTGAGCCGTGTCGTGATATAATTCTACGAGACACTTTTCCAAGCCGGCGGCTTAGAAAATAAACGATTTCAATCTAAAGAGACGCTTGTTGCTTATTGAAGGCTTTGGCTTTTAGGTCATGCGAACTTTATCGAATCTTTACTTATAATTGTGCTTGAAATATATGTATTCTATAATACATTTATCAGCACAACAAAACTTTATTATTTTATATACATATAGCGTAATGAATTGCTCTAAAAAGACAACAATCTTTATCAAGTATCCATTCGCATTGCAGTAGCATTTCGATTCCACTATAATAATAATTCTAAGCCCCCTAAAATCTTTCAGTAATAAATTCAATAAACTATCCATCAGATAAAAAAAATAAAATAATAAATAATTCAGGACATATCACACAGCGGCAACTAGCCCCATACTAAGCTTACGCTTGTATCATGGGTACTAAATAACGGATATAATATACCTATATATACATACATATATACTTTTCTTATATATTTCCGTCACTCCATCATCCACGTGTACAAATAGATACCAATTCAACTGTCTCCGTCCCGAAATACCGCGGACTTCGGCCCGTCTATTTCTACGCGATTCATTGCCGCTCAAGGCCATACTTTGTTTACGGTGCAAAGTTCAGTCGAAGATGACTTGTTATTGTCAATGCGCCGCCATGTGTTTTCTAACACTATAAAAACAATTCGAAAAAAAAAAGTGAAACATGCAGACACAAACAAAATATTAGATATGAATCAATATGCTTCTACATTTTACCCGCAACAGAAGAACCAAGGAAATAGAAGTAATATAGAGAAGTAAATAAAGGGGAGGCCTTTGCCATACAGGCAACTTCTACCAACAACATAAAGAGTTACATAAAAGTTTAATATAAAATTACAAAACTGTCAAGTGAAGCGTAAAAAGTGATCATATTATATTAAGTAATAAATCATTTTGTAGTAGTAGAAATAAAGGCTATTTTATTTTTATTTTATAATACACTTCGAAAGTAAATTTAAAAAAACGACGAAGTAAATAAATCTAAGTCCAGTATCGAGGGCTTTCAAAACGCGCACGGGACATATGACTTTAGGGACCTATGTATAATTTAAAGTGGTCCAGGCAATGATATTCTATTGGGTCCAGGCCGTTTCATAGCATGGTAGTTGTTGATCCATGTTAGAATACCTTCTTCTTATCGAATGAGAGTGGCCAACTCTAGTGTAGAGAGTGTATCAAGCCGCCCTAAGGACCTCTGACATCAGTCTTAAACTACAATAAAACTGTGCGTATCAAATTTTGCTCAACAATCTTTAAAGGGAAGTCTAAAGCAACAAATCAATGTATATATAGTCCTACAATATGCAGCACTAAACGCATCTGTACTGCAATCTAAAACCCGGAGGTGGTCGATTTAAACCAGGAGTCGGGCAAATGGAGACAATCTGAATGCTTTATTGTGTGAATAAACGCTGTTGGTTTATTTTTATTCAAGCGACTACCATAAGACTGCCCTGTTGGCTTAGTTGGTAGTGGCTCTGCCTTCTAATCTAGGGGTGCGGGTTCGATTGCCGCATGACACAAGTAATTATGCATATTAAAATTTGTAATTACTTGTGTTGAGTCTGGTCGTTTGTATGTATAATAAGTATGTATTTACAAAAGAAAAGTATTTAAGTATTATATCCGTTATCTAGTACCCACGACACAAGCGTTTGCTTAGTGTGGGGCTAGATGGCGCTGTGTGCGATGTCACGAAATATTTTATTATTTATTTATTATTACTCTCTCTTAGAGTCGTATTCCCTCATGACTGATGGTCGTGACTCCCCTAGTGAATTTATTACTATGAAATAAATAACTAGGTAAAACTAGGTGCTGGGTGTACCTATTACGGCAACCTCTTTTGAAAGCCAGTTTCATTGTAATACATAGGTACATAATCTACTTTTCGCAACAGTATCGCTATTGACGACTTAAAAACTTTTTTTACGTTTTTCTACGATCTAGAGGGCTTGCCTAGAAGAAACCTGTACTCTAGATATGAAGAACGATTAACATTATGTTCGGTTTTTCAAAAGTTAGATGTGGTATTTGGATATCAGTATTTTTTTTATCTAAATATATATTAACTGCCTGCCTGTTGCCTGGAAGAAATCACCTAAGGCGATAAGGCCGCCCAATGTACAGCACTTTAATATATTTAAGCTTATTTCCTGTTATGTTATTTCTATGTTTTATGGTGTAGGTACATTAAAGATATATTCCATTCTATTCTAACTTTTGTACGAGTAAAAAAAAGTACATAATTTCAATAAATTTCCCTGAAAACCCTGGATGATCCCAGGTGGGATCATTGCCAGTCCTCTCACATATTTTAAACTGTAAACAAAATTTGACGTAAAACTGGTTATTACTTCCCTAGTACAGTTTCTGACTCGAAAATAGATTAACGATCGTATAATTTCGGACGAATTTGCGATTTGTATCATTGAAGTTTATTTATAGGCATTGCGATATATAGGAATCAGTGGATCTATCGCTATTTTGAGAATTTCTCGGCAGCTAAAAGTATTTACTACTTTACAAGACGACTGATTTCAAACATACATGTCGCAAGTTTCAGTAAAAATATCATCAAAATCGATGCAGCCGTTTTTGAGTTGCGTGGAAATTAAATTCGGTATTAATTTATGTACCTACCCACCTAATGAATATATGTGCCTATGAAACTATGAAATAATGTATTTATTTACAAATTTACTAAGTCATTTTAAACGAATTAATTACTTCTTAAATTTAATATGTATTTGTAAACTATTTAGTACTTAACTAATTGAGATCTCAGATAGTTTAAATGCTTGAATAGAATAAAATTGATGAGTTTTGCTTTCCAATTAATTATACCTAAATACTCAAGCACAGATGATCACGCCGATTTAAATGCAATTTGGTTTCCACATACATTCCACATTTTCTAACGATTTTGGTACCTACAATAATTAATAAAAATATGCTATAGTTAATATATAACACAATAAAAAAGTTGGTAAATTCGTACGAGATAAGTGGAGAGTGTGGCTCAGCGGTTTCAGTGTTTGCTTTACATCCAGATGCACCCTGGTTCAAATACGGCCCTACACCAATGACTTGTATTTTCAAGTTAAGTGTGGATATGCAATCGCCTAGCGGTGAAGGAAAACATCGTGAGAAAACCAACGTATTTGAGGACCACAATATCCGAGGACATGTGTCTTCCGTGGAAGGAGCTGGGCGCTCACCACGATGTATCTGCACAAGAGAACTTTCCTAGCGAATTAATTCTGCAGGGGACTCACGGCCTTCAATCATGAGGAAATACGACTCAAAAGAGAGATAACGAGATAAGCCAACTCTGGTGTCAGATTTTTCAAATCGCAATAATTATGTACCTACATATAATAAGAATTTCAAAACAATTAATTCGACAATCGATTTCACTTCTACAATTATATTGATATTTTTCATGTGACAGATAACAGTTATTTGTTGGGCAATAAGTAATTTAATTATCAATGTATGACGTAGTGCATTTCATGACATGCTTATCTATGTATCGATATAATTTATTAGTAATGTCAACAAACTAAGCAATTTGCGAAGTATAATGCAACTGACGTAAGTTTATACTCGATACCGAATTTTACCTTTAGAAATGCATTAATATCTACATAAATGTAGGTTTATTTTAATTTAGTAAATTTCCTAATTTTTTTAATTAAATAACTATAAAGTACTCGCGGCTTCGCTCGCATTAAGAAGTAAAACTTGCATCCCCTATTTTACCCCTTTAAAAGTGGCATTTCCAAAAATCCTTTCTTAGCGGATGCCTACCTACGTCGTAACATCTACCTTCATTCCAAATTTCAGCCCGATCCGTCCAGTGGTTTGGGCTGTGCGTTAATAGATCACTATATCAGTCAGTTATTTAGTCACCTTTGAGTTTTATATATTTAGATTGATATTATATGCATGTAGTAGGATAGTAATAATAAGTATTTTTTACATCGAAACACCGCAAGCGAAATTGAGATCATCCATTAATATTAAATTTATTTAACTACATTAAATATACATTTATACTTACATATTTTGCCGAGAGATCTAGTTCATGGCAAACTACTAGTTTATCTGATCTAACCACATTAAATATAGGTATATACATACGTAATTTAATTTCGCACATTCATGTCACGTCAAATGTCAAAATGGGAAAACCACGTCACGCGCGTATATTTCTTTTTATGTGACATCGCGCGCTATTTTACTCGAATTCTACTAATGTCAATAACAAAAATGTCAACTATAATTGACAGGCGTTTAGAAATCACGACACGAAAAGCAGGAAACATATATATACACTTATGAAAATGACAGAAAATATTTGTAACCGAAACGTAAGTACTTAGCTAATTTTTTTTTTATATTAGGCGTGGTTTTTTAAAATCCATCTTGGAAAAAAGATCCCGTCAAAATAATTCCAAATGCTACCAAAATAAATGGACAAGTTACTTATGGTTAAGATATTGAATCAGGCGTTACTTTGCGGAAATCCATTGTTATTGAAACTCTGGAGATATATGTAGTGTTTTTCCGCTGCGACTGCTCCTTAACCGACATCAAACAACAAACTTGATGGTTGTTAGGTGTGTTCCTCCATATACCACCGCCACACCTCGAACGTCGGTCCGAAAGCTTTCGGACCGACGTTCGAAGAGTCAACACGAGTCCTGAGGATGCCTCGTGGAGAGGCGAAACACGTGTTGACTAGAATATCTTGCCGAAAGAGAACAACAAAGCTTCAAGACACAAGGTGCGGTGTTGGGAAGATCTTGAGATCCACGGAGGCCATGTTGGTTAGGAGGAGAGGTGTAAGTGTAAGTTACTTATGTCCATTTAGGCATTTATAGTTGATGGATATCAACCAAAACTGACTATCATTAAAGCAATGTGATTTTGTGTTTACATTTAGAGTATGTTTTCATCATGACCACAAAGTGTAAAGCAAAGTCGCTTCTGTCTGTATGAAAACATAACATAAAACCGTAGAAAACGAAAAGTTTTTTTTTATTATTAATGCTTAACATCAGGCAGGCTGTAGTCAAACGTAAACCTATCACACGTAAAAAAAAAAAATTCATAAGGGCTTTACAGTAAGGTTGATTTAACATAGGGTACTATATTAACTAGGGCTTTGTGTATTACTGTATACTAATAGGCAAAGCTTGGATATCACACTAGGTCTATTCCTGTATTGTGACATCCAGTTTTTCTTATTTTGAACGCAACATATGTAATATGTATGTATGCTTAGATCTTTAAAACAACGGATTTTGATGCAGTTTATTTTATAGATAGTAATTTTAGAGGTAGGGTTTATATGTACAACTAGTGGATGCTCGCGTCTTCGCTCGCATTAAGAAGTACAACCTGCATCCCCTTTTTCACCCCTTTCAAAGTGGCATTTCCAAAAATCCTTTCTTAACGGATGCCTACATCATAACATCTACCTTCATTCCAAATTTCAGCCCAATCCGTCCAGTGGTTTGGGTTGTGCGTTGATAGGTCACTATATCAGTCAGTCAGTCAATGAGTCAGTCAGTCACCTTTGAATTTTATATATTTAGATAAATAATATAGATAACGCGTGCGAAGCCGCGGGCAAAAGCTACTATGTAATGAAGTATATAAGCATTTAGCAATAAAAGAGAAACAAACACACACTCACAAACTTTCGCCTTCATATATAAGTGAGAGTGTTGAGCAATGATATCTAGTCTCGAATACTTATAATATGAAGGTTGACCTTTGAATAGAGTAAACATTCTTATAACGATTCATGTGTTATCTATACACGGTTATTTGTGATTTGTGAGTAACTTTATAAGGCGGGTTTGGTTTATCAATAACGACTTTTTAAATCCCATAGCGCCCAACTAAATAATATGTTGAAATTATTTATGTATGTGTAATAAAATTTAATGTTAGTAGCCAAGATTTTTATTGCTATAAATGTATTATTTAATTACTAAGGGGAGAGGGCCTACATCGATAAGGACTGAAGATGATTATGATTATTTTTCTTAAAATAGAGGCACGAAATTAATTATTTACGTGATAGTAAACCCTAAATTTGCAATCTGCACACGATCTTGTTTTAAAACATTATAAGGCTCGTGTTACACATTTTTTTTACAAGGAATGGGTTTGCACTTGACCGTAATTCGCCTGATGATAATATCGCTGCCTGTATTTCGCCGACGTGGCTTTGGTTCCCACCGGTTGCACAACATCGTGTATCGCGGAATGTCAACGCTGCAGTCTCGTGTTACCAGCGTCCGGCGACTTAGATATAGGACACACTTCTTTCTAACATCGAAGAAGACGGTCAATTTAATCATAGTTAATTATAAAGTTAATTTGAAATAATATTATATACCTACTTTATTTACAATAATAAAACATAAAAACAAGGGATGAAAAACTAAACATACTACTTCTAACTACAACATAAAAAGGGGCACTTATAAAATCTTTAGAAAACCCAAAAGATAATCTAAGTGCTCCAGCCCACTACCAGAAGGACAGCGTGCCCAGTATACTGGCCGCATTACCACGCTGGATGGCAATGCTATAAATTAAATAAATATTTTTTAAGTAATTCTTCGCTTTTTTTTGCAAACTCCGGCCGCAGCCTCCGTAATTATCATAAAAACAAACTAAGAACGCAATGCTTTTGGAAATATTATGTTGATTGACATAACATCTGTCGCAGGTCAAACCTGGATGATGAGGCTGGCTAAAGAAGAATCGAGTGAATCGGTTCTTATCGGGTAAGCACGCTCCATCTTAAGCCATAGCTTTTGCTTGCTATCAGGTAAACTATGGCGAAGTGCAAACCCGTTCAAGTTAAAAAAAAAGATCGAAACCAATGGCCATATTATGAGAGAGGCCTATACCCAGCAGTGGGACGAAACCGGCTATACATGATGATGATGTTAAAATGTATGTAGCGTTTAGGTATACTTTCTACTAACTCTGTATTGTAAATAATAATCTTTAGAAGGTAAAGATGTAGGTGACAAAGGTTTTTCGATAAGATTGTTGTTGCAAAATCCATTTTGAAGTGTTTTCGTATCGCAGAAAGATCAAAGGTAGTTTTATTGTTATTATTATCAGGGTTTGATAAAAAACATCAGGTTTTTTCAGAGGCATAGAACAATATAGTTAGATTTTCGATCGTACTTTTAGCGACGTTAAAGAAAAGGGTTTTTTATGTACGTGTTACAATTAGCAATTATTTATCTCTACATATAATAAGGCTGAAGATGATCGAAAGTCTGAACATTGAAGATATTTAGAAAAAAACTGAGATACAGAGAATTGATAGCAGACCAAGTTTCAACAATTTTTAGATTTTTTGTACGTTTATCTGTGTCTCTGTTTATTTAAACGCTCGATCACGCATGAACGGATAAACATTATTTTTGGTACGTATATAGGTAGTATGAGGTCTAAGGAGTGTCATAGGCTACTCTAACGAATTAATTTAAAAAAGGTATAATACATCCTATACCTACTCACACAACAGCTACGCACCGCACATAATTACCTAGTATCAAGATATTTTTCTACCAGCACATTATCAAGATTTCCTTATCGCACTTCTGAAGGCCGATGCAAACAAGTAGGTATATTATTGATAGATGGACAACGATATTTTATGTAGTAGACGCCTTATAACGGATCATATAAAACATATCATATTAACTCCTAGTTTGATATTTAGGAGCGCAACATCATGTAGGTATTTTATTAGCTAATTATTCACTAAGGAAATAAAAACATACATTAGAAATTTTGAAAAAATACTGTAAGAAAAAACCCCAAGTGTTGGTCCTTACCAACACTTGATGTTTTTTCATTCGTAAGTTTATAATACCTACTTAATGTAAATTTTGTTTGTAACAATTGTAGCCCACTTGAAGAGCATTAGTTAGAAGTCTCGCCATAATAGCCTATGACGAAAAATTACAAATCAATATACGCTTATTGTTTTTAAATTGCAACAATAATAAAGTCAAGTGGAATGGATGTCGATATTCATTTTATATTTAGAAACTGATTTATATTTTACGAGCTCAATTAAGTATTATTTGTTCAACTTTCTTTCGTCGAATTGTGAAATAGTAAGGAATGCTTTTGAAGAATTTACCTTTCCAAGATTTTCAAAGCTGTTCTTTTTTACGTGGAATAGGTTTGCGTTTGACTACAATCTGCCTGATGTTAAGCATTGCTGCAGCCTAGGGTGTAACACGTTTACCTAGAAGATACCTATTAAATCTAGATTTGAAGACCCCTGGGCACAAAACAAATTCTTTAACTGACATCATCATCATTCACTACATTTGCTTAACCCTGCTGAGTATCTCTTGATTCGTATTTCCTCATGACTGAGGGTCGTGACTCCCCCGCAGAAATTCGCTAGGGGAGTTCTCTTGTGCAGATACATCGCGGTGGGCGCCCAGGTCCTTCCACGGAAAACACATGTCCTCAAATAAAGTCACACAGTCCTGCTCAGTATAGGCCTCTCTGATTACTGCATTAGCTTATCTAAATAATATCATTAGATAAACCTATCACATCACACTATCATACCTCCAGCTAATAATGTGCTAACATATCACAGTATCACACTAATTGGTGATCGATATGAAACCTTGAACACTAGAGACGGCCAATCAACTCCCATTTAGTGTATTTATTGCATCAACTGATAAAGTAATCGTCAATACATTAACTATAATGGTTTGACAATTTCTTTAAGTACTTACTAGATGACGCTGTGTGCAATGGCCCGGATTTTTATTTTTTTATTTATTAACTTTTTTTATTTCAGTTATGTATATGTATATTAGGTAGGTTTTGTAGTTTTACCAAGAACATGTTATGTACTGAGACCCACTAAAGGGCATAAGCCTCCTCCCTCTTACGCCAAAAATCCGTATCCTGCTCTTTTTTGCCTAAATATTAGTAACAACCGTTAGTAACTAATAATAAAATAACGCCAGAGTTAAAAAGTTTCACCTAATTCATGAGAAATCCAATATGTACTGTACATACATATGTATATGTATATTATATTGTGTTAATATATGATGAAAACCTTCAAGAGATAAAAAAATACTCTGGATTCTATAAGTGTAAAAAGCTTTTCTAAAAGATTATGAAATTAAATTTAACCCATTATGGGCTGAGTTTTGCTTAGGTTGCGTATTTAAGCAACCTTTATATATGTTATTATAGGGCATCTAATGAGCATAAAACACAAAAAAAAAAAAATATTTCTTTTTTAGTTTTGGAAATATTGACGGGTGCCATATTGCACCGCTAGCCTCTTATCGTAGCTTTTCATCATGAATACAACTGATAATCACATGTACTTGTCCTCCTCAGAATTGATATATAGGATATAAAAAAGTTCAAAATAATATAGAAAATACATTTATTTCATTAAAAAACTTAAGTATGAAACTGTAAATTACAAGCCAGACACAGGCCTACATTGCACTTGCTACATTCTGACCTGGTCTGGCTTTTGCATGCTTCATAAGCACATTTGCGACGACTCCCTTCCTTGCAAGGTACTAAAAAATGACCAACTCCGTCGTAACGAATGTCGTCTGACACCCTGCTTCCAGTTTTTGTCATTTTTGATGCAGCTGGGCGACCACCAGTTTTAGGAAGTGTTCTATACTTCAGTAGGTATGTCTGTACAATTTGCCTTCGAAAATTTAGTTGGCTCATCGTGCTGCCTGCTTTCTTTGACATTACCCATGCATTGCAGACGGCTACATCAATCAAGTAGGTGAAAATAGGCCACCACCATTTTTTGCCACGAATCCCAATACGATAATTATTGACATTCTGGTCCATTAGATCAGTTCCTCCCATGAATTTGTTGTATGATGAAAAAATGGCTGGTCTAGGTACCTGTATTTTTTTCTTTTCAGCGGCAGAATAACGCGTAACATTTGTTAGTGGGTTCAATCCATGTACGGTGGACATGGCTGTGACGACTGAATTATCCTTCCATCGAACTACGATCGTCTCATCTTCTTTACTTTTTGTGAACTCATAATCACCGCGCTGCTTCTTAGTCATAGGTTTTTTTTGTGTCAAAGGTATATCCTTAGGCAATCTATTTTCACGAACAGTTCCTGTACCATCGTAGCCTCGTCGCTTTAGTTCCCCAAGCAATTGGAAACTTGTAAATAAGTTGTCAAAATAAAAGCGTAGAGGCATGGCTTGAACAAATAGTGGCAAATCATCAATCATTTTGACCAGCGGAGCAGCCGATTTACCGAAGTCTTTTTCATAGCCATAATTCTCGTTGACGCTCTTACCTTGGTATACTTCAAAATCTACAAGATATCCGGAGGGAGTATTTAGGCACCAGTTCTTGAATCCAAACCTTATAGGCTTTCCTCGAATAAATTGTTTGCAACCGTGTCTGCCGAAGTATTCAATCATTGACTCATCATAATTGAGATGTTGTTCAGCGACGAAATTTTCTTTAAAATTTATTTTCAGAATTTCTATAATTGGCCTAAGTTTCCACATCTTATCTACTGGGTTCATTTGAGTGCTGTCCGCGCAGTGCAAAAAACGCATTATAGTTTTAAATCGGTCTCTTCTCATACTGTTGTATATCAAATTATTCCTCATGTCATCATTTTGATCCCAATAGTGAGCCTTGGAGGGAACAGTATTATACCCTGAATTTATAAGTATTGCAATGAATGCCACCATATCATCTATTTCTATTTTTGGGTTGGGACAATTCAAAAAAGCAGCATATTTCGTTGACTCCTCAACCAATAGCTTGATAAATTTTTCATCCAGAAATAATTCTAATATTTCTACCGGCGTTTTATCTCTAAACTTGCTGTAATCACCTTCAGGAAATACCGATTCCGAGTGGTGCAAATCTTCTTGTGTCCAAGTGCGTCTCATCTTCGACTTTTTTGGTGCTGGACCAGCTTCATCAGCCGACTCATCACTTGAGCTAGAGCAATTTGTGGAATCATCGGAAATTTCAGCACCCCTGCCTCGACTGGTACCTCTATCAGAAGGGCCACCAGATTGATGTAGACCACGAGAACGGCCACGAGGTTGGCTTCGACCACGGGCTTGTCGTCGACCACGGGCTTGTCGTCGACCACGTGAAGTACCACGAATTAGAGGCGACGAAAGTGTAGATGGCCCCGCTTCAAGGTTGCTGCTGTCGATACTTCTGCGATTTTGCTCTCTTGAAGCCAAAACTACTTCACAATTGGCATTTAGCAGGCGACCGGTAAGATTATTTATTTGACCACCATCTTCATCGCCAGAATCTTCGTCAGTGGGGATAGCTGGATCAGGTGGTTCGATAAATATTGCCGTGGCATTCAAGTCTTCGTCGTCCTCCAGGAGCGCCACAACTTCGTGAATTGTACAACCCCTGCAAATACAAACATAAAAACAGCATTTGTAAATTGCTATAGCAAAGATTGTTTCGATGAGGCAAGTAAACATTTACAATAAAGTGGCAATACTCAAAGAAACTTCAAGAAAAGGCATGTACTGTAATGACACGATATCGAGCTAGCGGTGCCATACGGCATCGCTAACATTTACCATGTCATATTATAAAAACTGAAGTCGTCTGTTTGTTTGTTTTTTTACAATATGATAAAGCATCATTTTATGTCTACGATAACAAATGTAACCATGTAATTTTGCTACAAAATACATAAATTTTGAATACTTACTTGAAACGCACGTCCATATTTGCTGAACTATTTCGAAACTGTTGTTTGTGGCGCTCGTGTAGCCGCAGCACTTAGCTATTATTGGCTAAAATGGGTACCACGTGACAGACGCATGTTTTGTGTATCGATTGGTCCATTGGTTAAATAAATACGTTAATTGACAGCTGAGAAGAGCGCGAAAGTTTGAACCAATTTTTTGCGGTGCCAAACGGCACCTCTAGCTCAAAATGGGTTAAGAATATGTACGTATTTGTGTTCTATTATAGCTTTTTTCTACATTTCGTAACTAGGTAGTTACTATTTTATATCCTGTGTATGTATGATAATGATAAATGATTAATACAACCACGCATAACATCACCGCATACCACTAAAAGTATAAATTATATTATGTTCTTTATGTTTTGTAAGTGAAATTTAAAATTGTGCTGCTGTGATAAAAGTTGGAAATTCTTCTGTGCGTGTCCCCTATACAGGTAAGAACGACCAGGGACTGTATAGTTTGGGTACTGGTTACTTGGGCAGGTAACAGGTAGTAAAGGTGTATAAAATAGTACCTTAAATTCGTTAAAGTATAAAGCTCAATTTTTTATATTATATAAGGGATAACTTCAGATATTGCCGGACACTTATGACAGTTGCAACCCCTTGCCAGACACCCCTAAATTTTAATACATTATAATTATACTTTCGTTACAGTATAAAAGCTAAATTTTATATATGTTACTTGGGAACCTATAAAAAAATGTTACCTCAAAAGTTTTAATGGTTTTTACACCTTGCCAGACACATCGAAAGTCCGCTGTAGGTGCGAGTAGTAATTATAAGTAGTTATACTGGATTACTGATAACTTATTTTTTTTAAAGGCTGGCTTTAATATACATTTGCCATATATTTATAATATGAGTATAGTAAGAAAACCTTCCCAATGAGTATATTATACGTGGAAGTCAGGTCACGACCCTCATTAATGATAGTTAGTACCTACCATATTTTTTTGTTCTACGTCTATCGGACAATCACGGAACAAATACTCATTTCCTCGGTTGTCAAAACAAGTTTTTTTCACAAATTTGATAGTAAAGCTTTGGTTTCCTAGGAAAGCGGTGCCATCGTATAGCGGCCGTGATATTACGGACGCAAAAATAATTAAAGTAAATCACGGTGCAAGTTACCGCTCTCCAGGAAACCGCGCCATTTCGTTTACATGGACAACGTTTTAGTGACGTCATTCACCGCTGTATTACGGCCGCTATATGAAGGCACCCCTTTCCTTGGAAATCAAAGCTTAAGTAAGTAGCACTTATGTACTAAAACTAACCATATAACGTTATGCATAAGTTAAGAAAACTCATCCTTGGAACCGACCTCAAAAAAGTTAAAACCTTAAACAATTACCACAAACCCCTGTAGGTACACAACATAATTACAAATGTATATAGGATACAAGTCACATGATATCCGACCTCTGCGGACCGGAACCTAAACTCTTGTATAGTCTGTGGCGCGGCGGCCATGTTGTTATGTTTATAAACATTTTATAATCAACTGCTTAGTATTCATCTCGTGTTGGTTTTGTGTGTGTTAACACTGGTTTTAGGATCCTTGTGTAGTTAAATGGAGCCACTGTTGGAGAACTTTCTTTCTCTTTACCTTATCCCGCTGTGTGGGGTCAAGACAGCATGTTCCTCTCTCCCATTTCATTCTATCACTCGTCATCTCCTCATTCACAACTAAATAAATAAAATAAATATTCCGGTAATATTTAACTGCGTAAATAAATAGAATTTTAGACAACCAGAGTTATCTATAGATTTAACTAAGTAACAAACGTGGTTTTGTAGGTGTGTGGGTAGGTAGGTACTTATCATTGCGAAGTAGGCAAATTCAATGAAAAATTTAAGAAAAAATCTTTATCAAGTCATTGCTTGACTAGGCTTACATATATAGGTATTAGGGGAACATGGCAAATGGACGATGTAACTAATGTAACTTTTTTATCATGTACATAAAAAACTGTCGATTGTAGTCAAACAGCCGGGACCTACAATTTAATCGTGTCACCTACTTACTAGCAAACATACATAATGCATATATATTATTTTGCTTTTAAGTACTTACTTAAGTAATAATAATCAATAAAGATAAATAATCTTTATTGATACTGTAAAGTTGCAACATACATAGGTATAAGTACTAATATCATACAATATAATATATAATTTATAACATTTAGTTTTAATAAAATTTAGAAGTTGCAATATCTACTTTAATTAATAAAATAATGAAAATTTTTGCTATTAAAATCATGTCAAACATAATAATAGGTATGTAATCATACAATATGTCAACTTATATAATCTAAATAAATATACGGAACCTTTTTAAAACCAAGTTATCTCGCACTTTACACGAGTTATTTTTAAAGCATAATTTATATGCGAATGTTTATTGTGATTTTATTAACAGTTTTCTACTATGGAGTTGTGGCCGTGGATACTTCGCGAAATCGACTCGTTCTGTAATCAGTTCGATTAGAATTGATTATATAGCTTTTTTAATTCTAGAATTTCACTAAGGAACGCTCAAGATATCGCTTTTATTTTCCAATAACTGCTCGTAAAACTATAAAAGCGTTGCGTATGCGTTGGAAGTAAGGCGAAAATGCAGTTTGCTATCGCATTACTTCCAGCTCTTGCGCGGATCCATCGACGATCCTAGTGTTCTATCCCGGTTGTCGCTGGCGGCGGGAGCGCGTGCGGCGCGCGCATGCTGCCCGCGCCGCCCGCTGGCTATGCCGTGCGGGGTGGTGCGCACCGCCACGGCGCGGTACGCTCCCACAACACATGCTGTCAGTCTGCTTAACGACATGCTTGCACAGATGCCAGATCTTGATATATTCCATTCGAAATTTAAATTTATATTACAATGTTGTAGTATATTTATTTGTAATAATAGGAAAATTTACTATAAGTCTAGGTATAGGGATTAATTTTAATATAAGTATATTTTTTTAAGGTTGGCCCACAGCACGCTTTGGGAAACTGTAAGTGCTGTGGGCAAGTGAACAATAAATAAATAATAAATAAAAAAAATACGAGGAAATTTGACTTTCTTGGCTTACAGACTGAGTTTTTTTTTCGCGTTTAACCGTATTATGTAGTACATAACCGTAACGTCTCGTAAATAATTAAATACAGTTATGTATATAGTTAGTAAATAGATGCAAATATAAGTATCATATTTTATACAATTACTTCAAAGCGAGAGTGAATCGGTTCTTATCGGGTAAGCACGCTCCATCTTAGGCCATAACCTTTGCTTACTATCAGGCAAACTACAGCCAACTGCAAATTACTAACTTCCTTTTTGAAATCAGTGAAAAAATAACGAAGTAAATAATATTTATTTAATTATCTAGGTAGGTACTGGTAACAAATAACAATACAATCTCACGTACCTTCCTACACGTTGCATACTAAAGTACTAAGGTACTGAAGCCCTGCAGTAATTCTAGAAGTTTTTAATGACCTAACATATGCGTCATTGCAACTATTGTTATAGTGAGACCAAGATGCGTGACAAAAACTGTAGGTACTGGATTATGTGGCAAAAAGAGTTGGTTATTATATAAATATTATTTATCAAAAACTTCTTCAGCCCAATCCGTCCAGTGGTGTGGGCTGTGCGTTAATAGATCACTATATCAGTCAGTCCGTCAATCAGTCAGTAAATCACCTTTGACTTTTATATATTTAGAAAGTTCCTAAATTGGCCGATACACTGCTCGTTTATATTTCAAACAAGTATTGTTTTTTAAACTATTCACAGACTTAGGTTTTTGACATTGAGTGAGAGTTTTTCTCCTTTCAGGTTTTTTTTTTACTAGAAATGGGTTTGCACTTGACAGTAATTATTGGTAACTTAAGGTATTTTTTGCACGGGCCGGAGCCAAGTGCTTCTTAATCTAATTAGTCCACAAGTATTCAATATAACTGCTTTTTGTATTATTATTATTTGTAATTGCTTCTTGAATAAGAGAACTGATAAACATTTCTTATAATTTCTTGCACTAAAAGATACATCGCACACCTTACATCGCACATCTTATATCGCGAAGAAACTCATCAACCACATAACAATCTAGAAATATACTTAGCTAGTGGTGCTCGCGGCTTCGCTCGCTTTTTACATGATATAAGCTTACGCTTGGCTACAACTTGCCTGTTGTTAAGCAACATTATAATCTACGATCTTGCGCGCTTGCCTAGAAGAAACTGGTTTACTCTCGACTTGAAGACCGATAAATTAAGAAGAAAAACTTGCATCCCCTATTTCACCCCTTTAAAAGTGGCATTTTGAAGAATCTACTACAACGTTGCTTAACATCACAACAACGAGTTGTGTGCAAGGGCGTGCCTATCTCACATTGAAAAGTAGCATCATTGCGTTCGCTTAGTATGGGGCTAGATGGCGCTGAGAATGTCCCGGAACATTTATTCATTGACAACGTCCGTGACCGTGGTGTTTTTCCAATGTCTACCAATTGACCCGTTTCAACGCCAAATATACGAGGTCGGATGTTGTGAGTTGTTTTATTGGCAGACAAGGTTAAAATGTGTATGGACCAAACACATTTCAAAGCATACCAGAATAAAATTAAATTTAAAAAACAAACTTACCTTAAAAATTCGCAAAACAATTCTTTATTCTTCAAGAATAATATTTTTGTGTTTTTTTATTGGAGCCACTTGCACAACGATTCATCTCAAACGCATTTTAGAGAGAATAAAGATTTAAAAAAAAAAACTTGTGCTTTAAAGTCGTAACCCTAAGCACGCCTTTCAAATCAAAGGTTTTTTTATTTACCTAAAAACCTATCATGCAATATAGGTACATAATATTTAAGTCACAATTTCAAGCTGACCTAATGAAATCAATTTTAAATTTAAACATTTTAAAATCTAATCTCTCTCTTCTAATTTGGTCTAAAACACTAAATATTAATTAAATGCAGTGCACTGCAGCCCTAATCACCAAGGTAACATACGGTATTTCCATACTTTAGCTGGATTGGTTCTGATGTTTACATACACTTCCCTATGTTATTTGGAAACATGCCAAAATATCTTGTGCTCAGCTGAATGTGATATGACGATATTTCTGATATTTCTCTTTTTATGGTACATACAGAGAGAATTCCAGTGTAAATCTTTAAAACTTATTTTAAGTATTGACATAACGTTAAGTTGGATGTAAGGAAGAATGAAAATATATATGAGATGGTGCGAATACAGTCAAGCTAAATCCAAGGACACCTTGTCTTCGCGCTTCCGCGGGACGAAGGCCCCGTTCTCTCTCTTCGAGTCGTATTTCCTCATGACTGAGGGTCGTGACTCCCCGCAGAATTAATTCATTAGGGGAGTTTTCTTGGGCAGATACATCGTGGTGGGCGCCCAGGTCCTGCCACGGAAGACGCATGTCCTCGGATATTGTGGTCCTCAAACATGTGGGTTTCCTCACGATGTTTTCCTTCACCGTTAAGCGAGTGCAAATCCACACATAACTTGAAAATACAAGTCATTGGTGTAGGGCGGATTCGAACCAGGATGCGTCTGGATGAAAAGCAGACACTGGAACCACTGAGCCACAAGGCCCCGTTAAATGATTATAATATGTCCAGCCAATAGGCATAGTAGCTACGGGCGACTTGCAAATTCTCGACCCAACAGAAAATCGCTCTCAGACGATAGAGAAGAATCTGAGGAATGGCAAATTACGCCTTCCCTGCTTAGATCCTTAACTTTGGCAACCACGCACGAGCAGGTACCTCACACATCTGACCGGGCGTTTTCATATAACACCAGTTGTTTACATACAATTCTGGAGACTTGGCTATTGTCCAAGATGAGTTTGTACGCAGCTGATCGCTCTAGACTTTAATAAGACGTTACGGTAAAGAACTCTTTGTTGTCTTGGTTTTTGGTTTTCTTATTCTGTTTTGACGTATTTTTTACTAACACGGAACAGGCTTACGTTTGACTACAGCCTGCCTGATGTAAGCGCCGCTGTAGTGTAAACTGTAGCACGCTTGCCTAAAAAACCTATTTACTCTGGATTTGAAATCACTAGGTTACAAACACATATTAAAAATCATCATGAGACATAGGTTACTTCATTCACTAGTCATTCAATTATTTATTTAAGGATTTTATCACTTTTATAGTGCAAAGAAGAAGAAAGTAAGTTTTTAATCGACTTTAGGTAAGCAATCTGACTAATCCCACAAATTTGTCCAAGATTAAATAACAAATTTGGAGCGAAACCCCGTTTAATTAAAATCTCTGAACAATGGCGTAATCAGAAATAATAATGCAATTTCTGTGTTCATTACAAATGTCCAAATAAATAAATAAACCATTACAATAATCCCATACCACCTTCACGCCAAAAATCACGGTGATTCAATGCTCCGTAGCGGCGCAAAAGATTCAACAAACTCTCTTTGGTAGGTAGTTATTTATAGTTAAGACAAGATTTCAAATATTACCTTACTTATCATCTGTATCTGCTCTAGTATACGAGTAAATGCCACTCTTGGTCACCCATCTAAAAATTGACCGCGTCGTCCTTTGCTTAACTTTGGTAATCGCGCGACTACCACAATCTGCTGATCTACTCTACGGGCGCTTCTCTCGACTTCGAAGATCATTGTCAAAGCCAAAGTCTATTATGACAACTATAATACAGAAGTCATTCTTTCTATTTGGCTCACATCCAAAATTCGCCTTTGTTGCTATCTGATGCAAGTAACATAATTGAATATCAAGATGTTTCAACACCTTTGTTATTTTGTGATAATAAAAAGATTGGGATATCATAAAAGAATTTTGTTCGTTTGATCAAAAACAATAAAAGTGCAGCGTACATTATAAAAATAACACTTGTTCGTCGCTATGTACCTAATAGAATACATTTGTTATAAATGAAAATAACTAGTTAAGTTGATAAAGGACTAGAAAATTTGGAATCGCATAATTATTCCGTTATTCTCCTTCTTATCGAATGAGAGTGGCCAACTCTGGTGTCGAGAGTTTTCAAACCGCCCTAAGGGCCTCCGACATAGCTTAGCGACTGCCGTATTATACAAACAACCGGGACCTACAATTTAACGTGTCATCCGACCCACGGAAGCGCCCGAAATGGAATGCCACTTTTCGGTCACCCATCCGCGTACTGACCGCGTCGATCTTGCTTAACATTGGTGCACGCTTGCGATTGCCTCCGCTAGCTGAGCTGCGGACGCTTCATTATTCCGATTATTTGGTTGGTTATAAATTATCATATCGTCGCAATAAGAATAAAAAAATGGAAGAGTTCTGGGCAAACTAATCTTCATGGTATGATAAAGATCGATTTGAACTACAATTTGGCTAATTGCATTTTCACAAACTGTTAATCCGTAGTTGTTGTTCTAGTTAATCACAGATTAAAGAAGTACCAAGTAGAATAGTTAATTAAGTTAGCCAAATGGTATTATTTTATATTGTTGCAAACAATCCAGAACGCAAGTTCTGAAGATGGGTGTCATAACATCCGAAACGCGTAAACAACATACGCGAATTACACGTGAGTGAAAACCATTTAGTTAACATATTGATAAAATGTCACACGAAAGTTTTAATATTAAAATGCTTTTTTGTATAAATTAAATAAATAATACCTATATACATTTTGAGTGCGTCATTTCTTACGCACACACTATTGTCCCTTTAAACTGAAGAACCTTACAACAAAAGAACTGCAAACAAAAGCAAAGTAACCAATCGAATCATGAATGAAAACCAAAGTTCAGTCAACTTCATCGAGCAAGGCTATGTGACGTTGAATTATGCAAGGTAAGTACTAAAGTAGGCACTGTTTGCAAAGATCTAAAGTATTGAGACATTTTACACAGTTTTATCCCGTAAGAGGCCCTTAGCATGGTTTGAAAACTCCTTTTGGGCGCTTCCGTGGGTCGGATGGCACGTACAATTGTAGGTCCCGGCTGTTCTTCATAGTATGTCAGCTGTTAAGCCATGCCAGAGGCTCTAAGGCGGTTTGAAAGCTCTCAAAACCAGAGTAGGTAACTCTAATACGTGCATACATATTTTTTAACGTTTTTTTTTTCAAACCAATGTACACTCAACTATTTGTTATCGAGACATCTTTATCTTTTTCTTTCTTATTAGAAGCCCTTAGGGTAGTAGTTGAAACATTTTATCAATCAATCAATACAGCTTTATTGTACACCAGAAAACAATATTGCAATAATATACAGAAACTTTACTTAACCTAGGTACATTGGGCGGCCTTATCACGTAGAGCGATCTCTTCCAGGCAAACTTGTAAAGATCGCTAGGAAAGAAACATGTAAAAGACGGTTCATGAGGTTTCTTTTCGTCCCATTTGCCTAATGCGGGTTGAAAACGTAAAAATGTGTTATTGATATTTATGGATCTTTTTGTTTAAGTATAAGTAAATATTTTGCAACTTAGTGAACCGTGAAAGAATAAAACCATTTTACACCGACTTCAAAAAAAAGGAGGTTATCAAGTCTTCTGAAAGTTTCTTTTTTTTGTGGGGATGTTACGTGATTACTCCGTTGTTTATCAACCGATCCAAAAATTCTTTTTGTATTCGATGAGGATAGTTTCCGAGATGGTCCCAAAAATTGTTTTTCATTCGGTTCAGTACTTTTCGAGAAAAAACCAATAAACCAACAAATTGATAAAGTTTATGCAAACTAATTTTACCGATATTTCCAAAACTACTAGTCGGATTTTGATACAGTTTTCTGTGATGTGTTGAGGTTTAATGGGTGCATCTTTTTAGCTATGTATTACGATGACAACTCACCAGGGGGCGCTGCTGTATACACTATATCTTCTGAATTATCAGCCCGATTTTGATGCGGTTTTCTCTGATAGGCTTAGATTTGTTTAGCAAATGAATTTATTTTGTAGTTTTTTTTTGATAGGCTTCGATTTGTTCAGTAACGCGACAGTAGAGCTGAAGTCGGTTTTTGCTTATCTTTAAAATAATTTTGTAAGAACTCAGTTCAAATGTCGCCGTGCCAATAATTATTCTTATCTTCAAAAGCTGCGTTTTTGGGTCACCAACATAAAACAGAAACTGCATTGCCTGTTATTTATATCGCACAAAAACAATATGCCTGAAACATCACATCGCACGTAAACATTATGTTTCAATTGTATCTTACACTACGTCTACGCGTTTAAATTTTGATTAATGAAAGTACTTTATTTTTTTAACTAGAACGGTTATGCACTTCGCCATAGTTTGCCTGAAGCAAAGGCTATGGCCTAAGATGGAGCGTGCTTACCCGATAAGAACCGATTCACTCTCGCTTCGAAGATCGCTGGATTGTAGTGCATGGGGAGCATATTTTTACTTTCACGATCATAACAGTGTACATTATGCTAAAAAATTCTATAAAACTACAAAGATGGCGCTCTTTTTTATTTTTAATCCTTTTTTGCCTCACCTGTATTTATCACGCTTTTAATAAAATAATTATTTATTATATATATTGCATGCCGAATACGTATTCAAGTATTCAGTTAATATTAATTAAGACAATGATAATTAAAATAAGTAATACGCCGTCCACAGCCTTGTTGGCCGAGTCAAGGCTGTTTGCCAAACATGTGAATGAAGCATTACATTGACTGGCCTGTTAGCTTAGTTGGTAGTGGCTCTGCCTTCTAATCTAGGGGATGCGCGTGTTCGATTCCCGCATGACACAAGTATTTATGAATTTTAAAAATGTATAATTATTTGTGTTGAGTCTGGTCGTTTGTATGTATAATAAGTATGTATTTACAAAAGAAAAGTAAATAAGTATATATATATACTTCGTGTGGGGCTAGATGGCGCTGTGTGAAAGTGTATATATTTCTTAAATTAGTCGTCAGTTTGCCAAACATGTGAATGAGGTACCTATTAAAAGAAAGAGAACATTTCGCCACCAGTGTTGTTTACATGAGTCAGATTCTCCGAAACAATATCTGGACGAGTTCGAACACAAGGTTTATTATTGACTAATATAAGGTTATACGAGAATTCGTTGGAATTTTGTCTGTTTGAGATGAGCGTACGTGCTTACGCTTAAAAGGAAAATTTAAGAAACGAGTGATGAAATATAAAAAAACAACTATTTTTTGTACGCCCAAACGTTTCGAAATAGTTATTAGTGTTACATTAGCTCTATCAGAGGCCCTTAGGGTGACTTGATAAACTCTCGACACCAGGGTCGCCCACTCCCATTCGATAAGAAAAAGTAGTGTTACAACTTTATCTGTATAGTTATTCAATTTGTAGGATCTGCTCCTGATTTACTTTATTTAGCCTTACTTGCTATCAGGTAAACTATGGTCAAGTGCAAACACGTTCAAGTTAAAAAAAAATGCTAGAGAGCACAAAACCTATACTAAATTAAATATAAAAATATGTAAGTAAGTATACTAAGTAGGTAATAATAGGTCAATAGAAAGCTTATAAAATGGATTTAAATTGAAAATGCCAAAGCTTTATCAGGCTATAATTAAAGTCCCTCAATCACATAGCTATGCTATGATTATGTCATCCATTCCATCAAAGAGGAATGCCTGACTGTCTGATCGATGAGACATCCCACTCAGGGACGAGGGTGTAGCCTGGAAGGAGCCATATTTCTAGATACGACATAAAGATATGTTTGTAAGAGTGTGGCGAACTCTGGTGTCGAGACTTTTCAAGACTGAAGGTGTCTGACATGGTGTAACGACTAGCACACTAGGTGTAAGTACTATGCTAGACAGTTAGGTACTAATATTTAACTTGTTATCTGTCCCATACACAAACACCACATATTTAGGTATTAATACATAAAAATAAATTATATATTTATTCTTTCTCTGCGCACGCCGTGAAACTTTGGAACGCTTTGCCGCTAGATATTAGGAAAGCACCATCACTAGATGCCTTCAAACACAATGTAAAGAAATTGTATTTATCTTCTTTGGTTCTGACATAAGGTGCTATATTTGTTATTATTATTATTTTGTCTCTTGTATTATGCTATTATGTATGTATGTATATATATTATTGTTATATTTGTTTATGTTTATTCATATATAAGTAGTATAAATCTTTGTTCTATTTTACATTATTTTATTTAATATCTGAAACACCTCGTTCTACTTATTTCGTTTGAAGAATATATCCCTGCCAGATTGGTTGCCAGGAAGAGATCGCTCTTAGCGATAAGGCCGCCAATTAAGACGCTGATTCTAATTTGTATGTTATTTTTTTGTATTGTTTCATTTGTGGTGTTTTAATAAAGTATTTATCTATCTATCTATTAATGAAACTTAAGCATAGGTACAGGGAAACATGGTAAGAAAACCGACAATCATTAGCAGACCACAAGATCTGAAGACATGTGTCATTCATGCGCCGCGGCGACCTGGGCGCCCACCACGATGTATCTCACCAAAAAATAATACTTAAATTAAAACATTTTTTTTTTATAAAAAAAGTGGCAAAAAGGCAGACGATCTGCCTGATGGTAAGCAATCATCGTCGCCTATGGACACTTGCAACTCCAGAGGTGCTGCAGGACTTTGCCAGCTTAGAGAGGTGTTCACATTCACTTACTTGCCAATAAAATTACATGCTGTAAAATCAGTTCACACGTTTAAGCAAATAAAATGAATTTTATGTACACTAATGTTGTAACATTCCACTTATGTTTCCAATACTTGACTTATAATTACTACTGTTATAGCACAGACAACAAAACACTCAATTTAAGCAATTTCACATGATGCAATAATATCCACATCGATATCGTAATAGCTCATTATAACATCGAAAAAGCGTGACCAACCTGATTGCAGGGCCAATCAGGTTGGTCGCGCTGCACTCTCGTTGGTTAGATTTTAATGGCGGCAAAATCACTGTGACAATACACGTACGCGTGAATTTAATTTAATTAATTATCAATGCATTAGTGAAGATAAAGTAGTGTATGCAACTGCATATAACACGGGTATTAAAACACGAGTGTGAGTTTATGAAACGAGCGCAGCGAGTTTCATAATAGTAACGAGTGTTACTATTATGAAATTCTATGACATTCTATGAAATAATATGATTCTATGACATTCTATGAAATATGAAATTCTATGAAATTCTATGACATCTTAATTATATGACAGTTGCATAAACTACTATTAACAAATCAAAAACCGACTTCAAGTGTCACTAAAAAGTGAGCAAATAATTTATTTTCATTTTTGCGACTTCAAAATTCAGAATTGTGAGTAACGAATCTATCAAATTATTAAAATGTACAATTCTATCAGTATACGCATTGAAATTCAAACTAGGTTGCCTGGAAGAGATCACTCTAAGTGATAAGGCCGCCCTCTGTCCCAATATTATGGTTTTTTTTCTTTATACTTGTGTTCTCTTGCTATATAATATTGGTGTACAATAAAGAATTTTTGAATTTGAATTTGAATTTGAAACTCGTAATATTTGTAGTCGGTGCCAGTCGCAGCCATAACTATCGGGATAAGTTAGGAACAAATCCAAAGCCTTGGAATGACTTGATAACCTCCTTTTATTGAAGTCGGTTAAAAGGGGGTCAAAGAAACATACATTGTCCCATTCACAAACTTCCACCTTGACACTCTAAATTATTCAAGTACCTTATACATCTGATAAAGCAAGTCACTTCCATCTAGACATAGGGGTGTACTCGTATTTCTAAAGGCTATTTCAAGCTGACTTGCGTCACTTGCCCTTATGTAGGAAAACCTTGGCAGGTAAAATGTAGCTTTGCTTTTATAACAGTTGTTTTATGCTATATTTTATGTTTGCTATATTTTGGCTGCCATTTGGTTATGATTCTCATAATTCATATAAAACATGACGATTGTTTATTGTCTAACTACTGCAGGCGACTTCGCCTGGTGATCAAAAACATAACTCGAGCGTAAACAATATATTTTCATTAAACGAATAGAATTATTTTCTAGTGTGTTCCGCTGCGACTCTTCGGCTTCACACACTTCACTTTACTAATGTAAGAGGCAGAGCTATTTGTAAAGTGTAACATATTGTTTTGTTTACAATAAATTTATCTTATCTTACACAACAAATATCCCACCAAAAACATTCTGTAAAAAACTAGCCAAGTCTGGACCTGCTTGTTTATCTCTAAAAAGAATTAAATCTAGACAAGGTCGTGCCAAGTCTAAGGTTCTTTACATGAACATGAACATAGGTACCGCACCCAGCCAGGACAAGCCTGCTCCGGTCAAACCGGCATACCGGGGGGCACGAGGTTGTGGAGCGTGGTTTTGTGCTAACGCTCCGGGATGGTAGTCGACCGGCTATGCAGCCAGACGCCGATTTGGAGAAGGTTGTTATTAGGGATAGGGATAAGCGTTAGTAAAAAATGGTATTCGTTGATTATTGAGTAGACCCATCTTGGGGTTTGTTAGTGTTTGGCTTTGCAAGCACTATCTTAATACGTTCGCTGTGTAATGTTGGTCCTATTGTGTGTAATCATAACCACGTCGGGTGTAGTAGGTGGATATTAAATGTGGGTCGAATAGATCCTATGTCGCTAAGGGATTGTTCTTGTGTCATCTGACGGCCTTTCCTGGGGTATGGTTGGTGCCTGCCTGTTGGTATGTCTTTCTGTTTCCTCATCAGATTCGCTGTCGGTTTCTGCCATCTTATAGATCTCCCTGGCAGCTCTTATAAAGTCTCCTTTGTTTTTCGCCATGTCCTGCCAGTCAGATGTTTTCCTGGGGTCCATATCATGAGATAAAGAATCCTTCCACGTATAGTTAGGTCTACCAACTTTAAGATCTTCCGTTGTTTCGATCTCTTGCAAACGGCGCCGGCACTCTTTAAGTGTATTTCTAGCCTCTATATCTTGAGGGTGATGCTTATAATGGAACTTCGCCTTCTGTAGGTTTGTAATTGCCTCTTCTCTAGCCTTAGAGTACCTTCTTTCATGTTTGATAGTCTTATTGGCCGCCATCTTCATGACGTTTGTTATCACTTCCTACGATAGCGGGTCTTTTCGGTTTTCGCCGTTCCTGCTCTTTTTGGTTTCCTCTAATAAAGTTTCTTGGTTTTTTTTTTTTCGAGTGGTGTTACTTTGAAGCATCTCGTAGTTTAGGGTTTTGTAGTCAAACTCGTTCGCAACGTTGGCCCTGGTTAGTCTTATTGGAGGTCTCGTAGAGTCCCTATTGGAGTTTCACGTGAGGGCAGGGCGACCTAACTTTGAACAAAAACGCGCCACGCTATCAAAATACGTTCGCAGCGCAGCGTACGTTCGTAACCTACGCGCAAGCCAAATTGATATTTAACGTTTCGATTTACGGTTCATATTTCACTGCATACAGTTCGAGTCTCTCAAAGTTATCATGGTTGCCATTAGGAATGTAGATTTAGTACAATAATAAAATTGTATTATTTTAGTGTTTATACTTAATCATCAGTGAATTATATTTCCATAAATTAATACTTTATCAGTAATTATTTTTTATGTGTCATTATAACAAAGTATGTATTAACATTTTTTTTTTCTAAAATGTTTACTAAATTAATCCTGTTTTTCTCGAATTCAACTATAAATTGCTTATTTAAGTAGCTAGATATACCTATTGATACAATAAAAACAAATTTTTCATACTTTGGGGAGTGTTGTGCCGTTTGACCCACGACTGTCGATCGTACTTTACTGTGCCCTCCGCTCGCTGCGTGTTCGGAACAGGGAGATAGGTTTCTGTTGTATTATTTATTCTGTGGTGAGGGGCTTCAGGTTTCCCCATATGATTCTATGGTCAGATAGGATTGTTTTTTCACCTTTGATGTAATTAAAAATCTGGTTGTTTTTGGCATCTGTCATTATATGGTATATTTGCGATGTTTTGTTTCCCAACGTCCAAGTCAGTTTACAGCTGCGCCGGCCGAATGATGTGTCCAATCGGAGATTTTCCCGTTTCGTTACTTGTTTGGTGTGGGAGATTTTTGCCTCTTTGATTTTTATCGCGAAGTTCATGTGTATCTGTGAGTACTATGTGGGCGTTGAAGTCACCTAGTATGATTGTTATTGAGTTTCTTGGTTTGTTCTTGGTCAGTTGTAGTAGCCGAGTCGCGTCGTTTGCTGCTGGTGACGTTGAATTGGACCTGTTCGTTGTAGTAATGAATAGAGAGGCTCCACTGCTTGTATCTATTGAAGCAACCATATTGTTTGTGTTTGCTTTAGTCCAGTTCAGCCTTAGGCCGCTGCTTTTTCTTATGAGAATAGCTTGGCCTCTTCTGTTGTTGTTTCCGCTTAGGTGCCACGTATAGTGACTAGATTCGTAGGTCCCGGATTTTAAGTGAGTTTCCTGTAGGCAGGCAATATGGATAGATTTTCCGTCTAGAAACTCGTCAATCTCTCGTTTTTTAGTCAACGTTGCGGCGCCTCTAACATTCCATGTGGCAATGTTTATGTTTTTATTTACTACCTGTTTTTGTTGTTTGGTGTGGCCTGGGGCGGGCAAGTCTGTATCCGGACTCATCTGGTATTCTCCTCTGGGGTGCTGGTTCCAAGACTAAGGTCATTTTGCGTGGTGCTTGTACTTATTACTCCTAGGTGATTTTCAAAGCAATCAAAGTGGTTCCCCGTAATTATTAGACCTATGCTACCTGCGGTGTCGTTTGGTGCCTTAGGAGAGAAACATACTGTTTCTTGTAGCGGGGTTTTTTGAGAGATTTTGACGTTAATACTATAATATTCCGCTGCCGCTATAAGTATGTCTGTGCCGCCCCATATGCCATCTTGGTATTGTGATAGAATGTAGTTCCTGATTTGTTCGCTTTGTGCTGAACTATCTAGATTACTTCTGATCGCTAGGTACATTTGTGGATCGTTTTGGTTTTCCTCAACGTGGCGTGCGAGGTCTCGTCGAATGTGTTGGTGGTCAAAGGTTAGGCCGTTAAATACAAGTCGTTAATTTGGTAGGCTATAAGCGCGATACAAGCAGTTGCCGTCTCCTGGTATTTTTACGATAGGGTCCCTATTTCCATATCGGCTTTGTGCCTTACCGTGGCGGTATCGCAGAGGACGGGTTGTCGTGGCTAGCTCGTGATATCTTTCAGGTATGCGCGTGCTTGAGGCTGTGAAGGAAGCTTATATACTATGTATTACTTATTAGTTAACTGGTATATCATGCACTATACTAGTTCCCTTTTATCTTTAACGGAAAAGGGGAGTAAGTAGCACTCGAGTGAGTACTTGGGTCTCGTCTAACAACTCTAAATACTTGCACTTAATACCTGCTGTTTATTTGGAATAAGTCTATTAATTACGCTTTATGTACTAGTGTGTTATGTGTATAAAACAAACGTCTGGGCTTTATTGTACGTAGAAAAAATGACTACAATTAGAAGCAAATTTTGAGCTATGTTTAACAAAGGATGACCCACCCGACAATAGAGGCTCCCAGCTGTGGCGGGAATTAGCAGATGATTTTAAGAAGGGTTTTTTTGGTTGTATTGTTAATGGTCTGATTTATTGCTTAGTTTTACGACTCGGTATTTGTTTTGGGAATGGATAGCGTAATATTTCACGCGCCTTTTTAAAATCTTAAGTTATTGTCCAAACGGGTCTGCAGATGTGTGTAGTTTTTACTCGTATTTAGGCTTTTGTGTTTGCCTTGGGAAAGTAGATTGTCTGTGTTTTCGCATACGTTACGAGTAATTACGTCCGTGGTATGATATCGCGTAATCTAGTATACCCTTGTAAATTTAGCAGGTTTTTACTGCAGTTTGTGTAAATATGTATTTTGAAATCGGATAAGCTAGTTACGCGTAGGTTTGATCTATAAGTAACCGATGTGACCGTACGGTGTTGGTTGCTGGTATGGGCTGCTTGAAAACAGACTTGTCCCTCGTGGCAGACGTCTAGACAATATCCTAGGATATTGAGGAAGGAGAGACCGAAGAAAAGGGGTTTAGACCACGTGTGGCTAATATGGAACAAGCTCACCGAGTTTTCCTTTTGTTGGAGTGGGTTTCCCCGCGCTGGGCGCTGGTACCGGTGGCCTCTGATGACGGGTCACGTACACTGGTTGTCACTCACTGATACATGTAAAGATTATAAACACGCGTTGCACGGCACTTGATTATAGTCACTTTTCGCGGGGCCAGTGAATTGATTTGCTCGCAGCCATTGCGCTAGCCGCTGGCAGATGTTGTGCCTATTGTTTACTGGATCAATTGTATTGACGAGGCTCTATTGACCGTTCCCGAAAGCGACCGCTCGTCACGGCGTCCAAGACGAGACTCCGCCAAGTCTAAGGTTCTTTACAGCGATTTATATATTATTATAGTTAATGTTATATGACTGGCCGATGAAGATTCTTTTTTAAATTTTAATAGTCATCATCATATCAAGTCTACCGTTCATGTTATCACTACGACACCCTATACCACCTACCATATCGTACCGAGAGACATTATTATGATAGCTAGTGTAGGTAGGGTTCAGACAATACAGAGACAATTCTTTCTTGGTTCTAAACAACGCGAGCGAAACTGTGGTCATCCGCTTACGCATAGTTACTAATAAAAAAAACAATGAATAAAAACAAATGACATGAAACGCAGGTCTGTTAAACAAAGAAGAGGCACGTGAAAGACACTTGACACTAATGTTCTACAACGAAGAGAGCGAGTCGCTTGATTGTCTACATAGATTGGCTTATTGCAAACATAATATACTCCGAATTTTATTAAATATCCAATACAGACTAGAACAAAACCGTTTCGGTTCCAAAAAGATAAGTAGGTTAGGTAGTAAGTACACGTCACAAAAACATTAAACACAGTGCAAAGAACACACCGAATAGATCGAATGGAGCACAAGAACTTTGCCTATGCTGTTACTTTCAAAACTCCTGTAGACAAATCTAAAACCAAACAAATCACTTATTTATTTATTTATTCTCACAATTAGAACCGCTTAAAGCGAATTACTCTAATGATAAATAATCTAACGTTAACGTAACGTAATAATCTATCGTTCGTTGTCTGAAGCCGAAGAGTCACAGCGGAACAACAATAGAAAATAATCGTTTTCAAATTGTATTAGTTAGTAATTGTCTCTTGCTACGCCCCAATACCTCGGGACACAAGTAATTATTTTTTTTGGAAAATTGTATGTCGACTGCCCTGTTAGCTTAGTTGGTAGTGGCTCTGCCTTCTAATCCCAGGGGTGCGAGTTCGATTCCCGCATGACACAAGGAATTAAGAATTAAAAAAAAAACTTTCTTGTATTGAGTCTGGTTGTTTCTATGTTTAATAAGTAAGTATTTACGAAAGAAAAGTATATGTGTATTATATCCGTTACCTAGTACCGATGATACAAGCGTAAGCTTAGTATGGGGCTAGATGGCGCTGTGTGATATGTCCTGAAATATTTATTTATTTATTTGTGCAAGTATGAATAAATAAATCAATTATCATTTGCATAGTAACACCGTACCTCATTTTTTTTAGAGTCTGTTAAAATTTGAATAGTAGTCTTTTTTAATTGAACCCCACCCTTTTCAGGATGTCGGTTAAAAAGGTACATAAAAGACACTTGACACCGCACAATGTTGCACAATGAAGCAGATCGGTTGATTGTCTAGATTGGCTTACTGTGCACGTGGCCGCACACGACACATGATCCAATTCCCGGTTCCAATGATATTGTGTAATGTACGTACCTACTACGTAGATTAATGCATCCTCGTGCATCGACTGGCCTGTTAGCTTAGTTGGTAGTGGCTCTGCCTTCTAATCTAGGGGTTGCGGGTTCGATTCCCGCGTGACACATGTACCTATTTGGTATGTAGGTATTTATGCATTTTAAAATTTACACTTACTTGTGTTAAGTCTGGTCGTTTGTATGTATAATAAGTATGTATTTACAAAAGAAAATTATATGTACATAAGTATTATCTTTTCTTACATCAACCCCTCCCCTCAATTCCCATTCCCGAGACAGTTAAGTAAATTATTTCCTCCGTTAACTAACATATTTTATTGAAAACTTTTTGTTAAATGTACATAGATTATTATCTGAAATCCAGAAGGATGAGCGCGTTTCCCCACGACACAGGGGAACCTAGTGTGGGGAACATAGATCACATCATTTGTAATCGATCCTAACATAGTAATATAAATATAGTACTAACAAACAAATGTTGTAACTTTGTTATAAGGTTTTTGCTGTCCAATAAATAAACATTATATTATATTATATTATATCCGTTGTCTAGTACCCACGACACAAGCGTTTGCTTAGTGTGGGGCTAGATGGCGCTGTGGGCAATGTCCCGGAATATTTATTTATTATCCTCAAGCATAGCGAGGTTTCTTTTTACCATTATATAGGCTTACGCTTGACTACAACTTGCCTGATGGTAAGCAACGTTATAGTCTACGATCTAGCGCGCTTGCCTAGAAGAAACCGATTTACTCTCGACTTGAAGACCGACAAATTATAATTCAGGGGGAGTCTTTGGAACCTCAAATGTATAATGGTGCCTCCTTGCCGAACCACTACTCGTGCGTTTTTTTATACTTGTATTTATTCTAATAAATATTAATAATGATTCTGATGTTTGATTTCTTTATTTACTACATTTACCAAAGGAGTATGGTAATTATATATAATTACCGGAAAATGTGGATAATTCACTACATTTACCGGGTGCGTTGGTAATTATGGATAATTACCGGTAATTATACATAATTACCGTAACATATACATACAAAAGTTGACAACAGATAGAATAGAGAAGTGATATTACGTCAGATCAGCAAGCCAGGTCAGTTAGGAAACTAACTTGCTATTCTGGCCTGAAAAACAAGTTTTGTGTATTTCGAGCGAGTGTGGCTCAGCGGTTCCAGTGTCTGCTTCTTATCCAGACACGCCCTGATTCGAATCCGGCCTTACACCAATGACTTGTATGTTCACACTGAAGCTCGCTTAGCGGTCAAGGAAAACATCGTGAGGAAACCGACATGTTTGAGAACCACATTATCCGAGGACATATGTATATCTTCCGTGGCAGGACCTGGGCGCCCACCACGATGTATCTGCACAAGAAAACTCCCCTGACGAATTAATTCTGCTGGGAAGTCACGACCGAGGAAATACGACTCAAGAGAGAGTATTTCGGGCATTATATTTTTGCAGCCGGTTAAAAAAATAGCAATTTTTCCCATATAAACCTAAGGTCATTACATTACACTCGGAAGACACTGCATATACAATTCGCATTTATTTATTTTACATAGGTACCTAGTTGAGTTAGTTATATACAATTATACCATACACGGTACTTAGCTTCCGGAACATATAAACACAAGTACACGTTAATATAAGTTAATCACATTGTCACAAGGTACGTAAAGTGTTGTAGTTTATGTGAATAAATCGTGAGGAAGACACACAAAGCAAACTTGCAAATAAAATGTTGATTTTATTGCATGTTGTGTATTTTTTATTGAGCTCGGCAAGGATATTACGTATAATCATCATCATCTTCAGTCTTTTCGACCCAATGCTGGGTAGTGGGTATTGGCTCTACTAGATGCCATTGGTGTCGGTCTTTTGTTTTTCTTGCCCAGATTATGTATGTATGTATTATATTATTATTTATTCAGTTCAGCCGTTTATTTCTGTAAGTACAGAAGAAATTACATCGTTTCAATTACGTCTACTAGTCTAAGACCACAGTTATTGCTTACCATCAGGCAATTTATGGTCAAGTGCAGACTTGGTTTAGTTAAAAAAATAATACAATATGAACAATTGAGCGTCGTCAAGAAAAGAATGAAATAAGTAAGTAAAAACTCTTCTTACCTTTCCGCGGTAGGCGGTGCTGGAGCCTTGCAACACAGGATCCTAGGATACCAAGTGCAAGGTTTAGTAAAACCACCTAACGTTACCTACATAATCTTTGTATTTTATTTTAGAACTAGTGGACGCCCGCGCCTTGGCTCGCATTATTTCAGGATAAAAAGTAGCCTATGACACTTCTAACACCTCATAATACCTGCATACTAAAGATTTTGATGATCCGTTCAGCTGTTTTTGCGTTATGAGCGTTTAAATAAACAGACAAAAAATCTAAAAACTGCTCAAACGTGTTTTATTATCGATTTAAAGTATACCCAAGCATATATCTGACTAATATCTTCAAAGTTCAGATTTTTTTACCTCTTCCAGCTTTATTATGTATAAATTTATGTCAACAATAAAGCGTCTTACCTATCAAGAGGCGAATTGTAGTTAGGCGTGAGCTTACCAAGTGTAAAAAAATCTATCTACAAACAGACAGAGTCACAAAATGAGTCAACCGTATCTGTGGGTGGGCCCTAGACGCTAGGTCAATGCCAACAAGATGGAGCTAAATTTAGTTCACGTTATAATGGAAATGTCTGGCATAGTTGAGATAACAATTTACATGTATGTTTACAAATTTTTCTTACCGTATGAGAATAGTTAAAAAACCTTTAACCTTTTTTTTATTGTATAACTTTTTATTTTCAACCGCAGGGAGCACCTGAATTCAATCTGCGCAGGATCGGGACGAGTGGCGTACAAGAAGAGAGGCCTATGCTCATTCTGCGGGGGAGACACGACCCTCAGTCATGAGGAAATACGACAAACATAGAGAGAACTTTATAAACGAGGGTAGGACCGGGATTGAACCAGGAGGCGTGAGATTGTAGTACCTTTTATTTTCTACCGTGTCGCACTCGCTTTTTAAATAGGCAAATAGTAAAACTATTACGTATGGCCTTATCAGTCAGCAATTAATGTAAACAGAACAGGTTACTGCACATAATTTATACAGAATTTTAAATAACATTACAAGCCCTAGCATTACTTACCTACTAAACTTGCGTCAGCTGCGTAAATAGGAACAGGCATATTATTTGATCGTTCCATTTTGGGCACTTCCGTGGGTCGGATGACACGTTAAATTGTAGGTCCCGGCTGTTTGTTTAGTTCGGCAGTCGTTAAGCCATGTCAGAGGCCCTCAGGGCAGTTTGAAAAATCTCGACACCAGAGTTGGCCACTCTCATTCGATAAGAAGAAAATTTAATCGTAAGTAAATACGTAAACAAGTTTGTATGAGAGTGGCCAGCCCTAATGTTAGATTTTTTATACCGCCTCTGTGGTCTTTGCCATGCCTTAACGACCGCTTACTCGCCGCTATACCTCGTCTTTCTCAAACGAATTTTCTAGTACATATACCATATCAGTTTATGTCCCAAGCAAAACATAAATATGTATTGGCTAATGACGCACAAAGTTTGCGGAGCGCTCTTTCGACGTTGCTAGAAAGATAACGTTACATATTATATCACCCAGTAGTTTTACAGTATATGTCATAGTATATAGGTCTTATAGAATATAGAGTATGTGATAAACGGGTTATCTTTATCTTTGCGCTCGGAATAAAAGGAAACTAGAAAATTCTTGAATGAATTACTTTTACGTAGGTATATATGGACCAACATTACAAAAGGAATAAATAAGAGATAACAGAGGACGTGGTAGGTACAATATAATAAATAAAGAAGAAAAGATTAGATTAAAAACACAGCAGAAGAATGAATGAAGCAGCCCTAAGGACCTTTGTCTGACATGGCTTAACGACTGCCGTACTATAACAAACATCCGGGACTTACAATTTCACGTGTCATCCGACCCACGTGAACGCCCTAAATAGAATGCCACTTTTTGGTCACCCATCCAACAATTGAAAGGTCCTGGGCGCCCACCACGATGTTTCAGCACAAGAAAATTTCTCTAACGAATCAATTCTGCAGGGGAGTCACGACCCTCAGTAATGGATGAAAAGGACTTAAGTAGGAACAGGACTCAGCAGAAGTGAGGAACAGGACTCAGCAGGAGTGAGGAGTCCCTGCAAAATTAATTCAGTCGAGTTATCTTGGTCACGAGCCTCAGTTATGAGGAACACGACTCAGGTGGCGCAGAAGTGCTGCTACTATTTTCACGTACCTAGTTATTTTGAACATACTGTGTCGAGAGAATTCGCGAAGAATAATAGAAGATAAGGTGGTTGACCTCTCTGCCATTGATAAAGAGCATAAAAACATCTTATGTCTGCTGAGGGTTTTATCAACTTTTTTTGATACAAAATTAACCAAAAAAATTACCTACTAAAAAATCTCAACGTCAGCGTTTTTACTACAGTTTGGATCATGTGAAGACAGCCTTTATGTATTAGAAAAAGATTTTGTGAAAGATTTAAGTAAGTTTTTTTTTAACTTGATCGGCGTATGCTAGACTACAACTCGCCTGATGTTAAGCAACTTATAATCTGCAATCTGGCGCGCTTACCTAGAAGAATCCGATTCACTTTCGACTTCGAAGACCGATAAATTATAGTTTGAACTATAACTAATTTTAACATTTTTTTCTTATTTTATTTATGTGACTAGGTAAATACTTAAGTAATTACTTATGGACTTTAGTATCTAAGCAAAGTGTTAATTTTAGTATTTTTTTTAACTTATATATTAATAACTAGCAAACCCGGCGAACTCCGTTTCGCCACCAGATGGCTTCTTTTTTTATAAACCTCACGGAGCCCGAGACCTTTCCAACGAATGCAAAACCGTGGAAATCGGTTCGTGCGTTCTGGAGTTATAGCGTCAGGAAGGAAAACCAGACTTATTTTTATATAGTAAATTTATGATTCGTATTTATTTGATTATAATCAATACTTAATAATAATGTCCTACTTTGGATGTTCTGCATCTAACACATTTATTTTTAAGTCTCAACGTTATTAAAATCATCTGCCATCTTTGAGCTTTACATAAACATATTTATCCACAAACACGAGTACCAAATATTGACTTACGGCCACAAATATCAATGTACACATTTGAGCTACAAATAACAATGATATCTAGCCCTCCATTATATTCACACAGTATCACAATAATAAGGTCATTTTGATAAATGTGGTTTAGTACATAACATGTGGTTGAATAAGAACTAATATATATTAATAAACTAGTGAGTGCTGGCGGCTTCGCTCGCATTGAGAAGTAATACTTGCATCCCCTTTTTTACCCCTTTAAAGGTGGCATTTCCAAATATCCTTTCTTAGCGGATGCCTACGTCATAACATCTTCCTGCATGCCAAATTTCAGCCCAATCCGTCCAGTGGTTTGGGCTGTGCGTTGATAGAACACTATGTCAGTTTGAGACACCTTTGAATTTTATATATTTACTTAGATGCTAAGTAATAACAGCACAATGAATTATAGCATATAGACCAAAATCGACCCAAGTATCTAATGACAAATTGAAAATTCATAATTACCTAGGTACTTGTGTCATGTGGGAATCGAACCCGCAACCTCTAGATTAGAAGGCAGACCCACTATCAACTAGCTAACAGGCCTGTCTCGTCAATTCAATGGTTGTCTTTGCTATAAAGATCTCAATGACCCCAAAGCATACAAAATGACACATAACAACACATGTTAGCTATAACCAGCTAAATAGGCTGTGAGATACGTCATTTTATGGATGTCAACATATATTTACAACTTATATTTCATTGCTGGCCTTTTTCTGGCTCAACGTATCAGCATTGCCATCCAGCGTGGTAATGCGGCCAGTATGCTGGGCACGCTGCTCTCTGGTAGTGGGCCCGTGGTGGAGCACTTAGATTATCTTTAGGCTTTTCTAAAGATTTTCTAAGCGCCCCTTTTTTGTAGTATTTCTAAATATAAACAAACAATATTAATATACAATTCTACACTAAGTAAGTACTTATGTTTAATTTTTTTTTAACAAATAAGTAACTAGCTACTTATGTTTTTCTTGTATTGTATTTTAATGTGTAGTAAATTTAATGTCTATTTCTTGTTAATCATTATTCACAAATAGCGGGCGAAACCACAGAGAGTAGCTAGTAATCGTAGCTTTGACATATATTTTTTTGAATTGGAAGACAAAACATTTGCAAAGTTTTTTATACCTATGTCTTGTTATTGTTATCAATTTTGGCATTTACACAAAACACATGCCATTTTATAGCAAAATTAACATGTTTAACACTTTTTAGAATTATTTAACACATTTCATATCTGTTCATATACTCGTACATATGTGTTCTGTTACATTAGCATTTTATTGTGTTTTTTACCATACCAAAACCTAAAATACTAGGTATGTTTTTACATTTGTATTTTTGACCAATAAACTATATGTATTTGTTATATTACATGTTTATTTGTTAATATCTCACACTTATTGTTTTCAAATATTACTTATCTCTACAACCATAATATATGTATATATATCTAATACAATTTGGTGTGACACTAAATTATACTTTATCAATCAATATAGGTACATACTTAAGTACTTAATACCATTACCTAAGTAATTATTATAAAGGTAAAAGTTTGTGTGTGTGTGTGAGTGTGTGTATGTTTTTTATTTAGTTCTTTATGCATCTGCATGCTTCAATAGCATTTGTATGAAATTGAGTATTGTCAAGTCCAGTCAGTCAGTCTTCAAATGAAATTAAAACATTCTTTTGCATCAACTAAATAATACTAATTTAACTATTACACATTGAAAAGCAGAGAAATCTAGAAGTTTTAAAGGAAAACTACAGAATTTGTTGGCAGAGTTTCATTGCTAATATTATTAGGTAAATAGGTGTGTTAGTATCTTATATTGTGAATCTTCTTCATAGTGTTGCCAAGCTGATTTTTTTCTGGCTGGTAATTTAGAACATTGCTTACACAAGCAAAGTAACTACTTACCTTTTTATATGGTACTAAAAATTTCTACTGGCAAAGTATTAATTTTATTTAAGTAAGTACTAACTGATAATGAGCCCAATAAACCACATTACATGAGATGGCTTTAAATGATAAGGTAACCAATTAGGACACTCATTTTAAGTTTGTATGTGTCATTGTGTTTTCCTGTTTGTTGGTGTAAGTGTTTTTTTTATCTATCTATACAATTTCATATGATACAGTACCTACAGGCAGCAAATGGAATGTCCTATTTTGGCCACCCATCCAAGCACTGCATGTGGCGACAATTGCTTAACTCTAAATAAATTCCATCAAAATATTAGCTAGAGCCAGCCCTAAGTACATAAGTAGACACTAGACAGGTTGTGCCACTGATATGTGAGCACTGGGCATAGGTGTTATATTTCAGGTCTTTATTACATAGTACCTAGTAATACTTATATGCACTAGACATACATAATGTACTACCTATCCTGTGTCTAGAATAATCTAGATGTATTCTTACAAGTTTATTATGTGAGTCTAGCAGCACTTTGTGAGGAGAGTCACATTGAAATAGGATAAAAAAGTAGCCTATATAGGATAAGGTCACTTTTGACTACAACTCGCCTGATGTTAAGCAACTTTATAATCTACGATCTAGAACACTCACTTGCCTAGAAAAAACTGATTCACTCTCAACTTGAAGACCGATAAATTATAGTTCAAGGGAAATAGAGATTCCGGCCAGAAGTTCCACAGTTTGGCTGTTCACACGATGAAAGTCGAAGCAAAATGTGTGAGTCTCTATAATTCAGAGGCCCTTAGAGCAGTTTAAAAACTCTGACACCAGAGTTGGCCACTCTCATACTAACTTACTTACTTATAATTTGGCAGTTCATACAAATCAAAATGTAAATACTTTATGGTACACCAATAACTAACAAAAGAACATAAGAATAAATACTAACTAAGTAAATACCTACTTGTTACTCATTTTACTAAAATATCTTAAAACATAGAAGTTGCACAAATAGCAAAGTTCATAATATGATTATCACTATCTAAGTGACAAGTCACATGTTTACATAATATATTGATAATTTCACAGGTTATCAGCGGTGGGACAAACATTTTGAGGAAATAGAAGTTAACTAGCTATGCAGATGGTTTCACTTGGTTTATATTAAATATTCAAAGTGGACATCCATGGCTTTGCTCACATTATTTCAGGATAAAAAGTATGACACTCCTAAGACCTCATACTACCTACATACCAAAATTATGACGATCCATTCTATTCTATATCGATATCATATATCGATTCGATATCTGTTCACATGGACCGAAACAAAAAGTGATCGCATATGTGCATTTTATTCTATATTTATTTTTAAATTGACTCACCCCTATACAGTGTATTAATTTTAAGTAGTTTAAGTTTATGGGTGCAAGCCTGAAATAAATGACTTTTATTTATTTATTTATTTATTTATTCCGCCGTTTTTTTTGTGATGAGTGTTTAAATAAATACACTCACACACACAGCCAGCCCCAATGGAAGACCAGCGCTGATTGCTTAGTAATCAGCATTATGCTGAGTTGGGGCTGTATTGGGACAGACTTTTTATTTTATTTATTTATTGTAGGTATATATGTGTGTGTGTATGTTTTGTAGTCTGTCTCAATAAATGTTTTTTTTCTTTCTTTCTTTTAAATAAACAGAGACACAGATAACAGACAAAATTTAAAGAAATTGTTGGAATGTACTGCTATCATTTTTTTAAAAATATCTTCAATGTTCAGGCCTTAGGCTGCCATTTAGCATTATTATATGTATAGATAGATATAATATATACTTAGTTACAAAATTATGTTGTGATTAACTCTGACACCAGAGTTGGTCACTGTAAAACCTACAAACCTACTTACGATTACTTTATATTATGTTTAACTTGCCAAGTTGACTGGCATATTTCTTTACGCAAAAATTTTATTCATGCAATGTGTAGGTACTTAATTAATAATTACATACTTTAAAAGTTTATTGTGAAAGTTTACCAAGGCCAAGGCCAATGGCTACAATGGATAATGTGTTCTCACATGATTAATAAAGGCAAGTAAATAAATAATGGTTAATTATTTATTTTATAATAATTAATTAGCAACTATATCAATTAAAAATATTCATTATACCTTACAATTACAATATTTACAATCACTTACCTAATTGACTTTATGGTCAGACTTTGGATGGTTGCCCGGAAGAAGACATTTACACAGAGTCACTAAAGTATACATATGTATACATACTTAAATAATTTGTTAAAGTTAGATCATGTGTTAAATCATAGGTCTAGTAAATTAGCTCTTTCTCGGAGAGGACTTTCTGAATCAATAATAACTGCAGGGGAAGTCATTACCCTTTGTAATGAGGAAAACAAATGGAGTAGCAAGCTAAAAAAAATCAGTAAATCGGTTTCTTCCAGGCAAGCATGCTAGATCGTAGATTTATAATGTTGCTTATCATCAGGCAAGTTGTAGTCAAGTCTGAGCCTATCTCATGTAAAAAAGCTGTTTAAATTTACTAAGATAAGTAGAAGATGGCACACATAGTATTTAGATCAGCGCAGATGGCACATACAAAGGGAGGCCTATACCCAGCAGTGGGATCCCAAGGGCTGTGGATGATGATGATGAAAGTAAGTAGTTAATCAAATCCATATCAGATTTTTCTATATTCATCATCATCATCTTCAGCCCTTGTCAACACACTGCTGGGTATAGGCCTATTTTGTAGAGTGATTTGCAAAATTACCATCTGACTTGGTCATTCTGATATTTAATTAACATAGCTTTAGATGCACTTTTATTGTAATTACTAGATATGCAAGTTCATTATAGAAAGTAGATGTATTACCTACTGCTTTAATAATCTAATTAGTATTGTTCCTTTGTTTATGACAATTATAACGGCTTCAGGGGAAATTAACTAGGTGTTTGTTTGAATTCTACTTCCAATACTTAGTATCTATACTAATATTATAAAGCTGAAGAGTTTGTTTGTATGAACACGCTAATCTCAGGAACTACTGGTGCAAATTGAAAAAAATGTTTTGTGTTGAATAGACCATTTTTCGAGGAAGGCTTTAGGCTATATATAACAACACGATGCAGCGAAGAAACAGTGGAAAATGTGGAAAAACGGGAAAATTATTCATCTTTGAGGGCTTCCGTTGCGTGTGCTGCGAAAATGGTTCAAGATATCCAAAAAATATGTATGAAAGAACTAATGCCCAAAAAGAACTATTCCATGCGGACGAAGTCGAGAGCACAGCTAGTACAATTAAAAAGTTAAACTGCATTCAGTTATAAGACAAATATGCATCACTAAGATACACTTAGGTACTAACAACTACTTAAATAATATTACTAAGACTTTTTTTATGGACTGTAGAAGTCATATGTTTAAAATCTTTAGAAGACCTAAGTACTTATGTTTAAAATCTTTTGACATTCAAAACTTTTTTTCTTAGCTTGTTCACTCACTCTATTACTCTAATCAAGATCTAACTAACATAGCATGAAGCTACCTTAGTATGGTGTGCCCTCACCCAGTATGTTAGGTAGTACTTAAGAATTTATTTTAAACTTTTTCTGAATATATGAATATTGAATTTGACTGAACTAAAAAAAATTAGTAGTAGTAATAACTTAATACTTAGTGGGCCTTATTACAAAACGTGGTTTAAATATATGTCTAGACCAAGTCCGTTTTAGTAGTTCGAAAATTGTCTGTCTACTGTCATTATTATCAAACTGTCAAAATGTACAGATGTTAAATCAAAGTTCCAATTTTTTGCTGCAATTTTGATTGCTTGTATGTGATGTTTGAACCTCAAGAACCCACTTTTTATTTTCAAAGTCTTGGACTAATATTTAAACTGTGTATTGTAATAAGACAGAGTAAGTTTTAGTTAAATATCATTTTATGAAATATAAAAACAAAGATGATAGGTAGATGATACTACTTATATAAATTAATTAGTACCTATGTAAGTTACCCACTTTGTTTTAAGTAACTAACTATAAACAATGCTACACAGCCCAGCTGTTTTGATTGAATTAAATGCGTGCATCGAAGGCTGTATGAATAATATTATGCTATCAAGCGTAAACAATAAAAAAATCAAGGTTAGATACGATACTCCTTGGACAAACATGTTTTTTTCTGCAAGAGATAAACATTGATAATTATTGTGTTTTCTAGTGCCATTTTATGCTGTTTATTGACCATTTACTAAAAGGATAATGAGACTGCGGTTTTGTTTTGTTTATATTTCGAACGCAATATAATTGTAAGTAAATAATTAAGACCTGTGGTCTGTCGGCGATTGGCCTTGACACGAAAGTCCAATAAAATCGATGAATAAACGTAAGCTGTTGATTTATATAATTAAAAACATATGTTCAATGACTAATAGACTTACCAAAATCCATAAATTGTTTTATAGAGAGCGGTGAAGGGTTGAATTGTGAATAGAAGTCGAGCATCTTCGTAACGTTTGAAAAAATAGCCCCTGCTAACCTCATCTTGGCCACTGAATTTAACAAATCACAACAATATAAAATATCAAGAGTTTTCACAAATCACTAGACCACAGTTAAAGATTGTTACACATGATTTTTAAGTGAAAAATATTTTTATTTTATTACTCAAAACACCGGCACAAGCTCTCGCGGAAAGTGCAAAAATCTGACTGATTGAGCTAGTGTTGTATTGTACTACTTGATACTTCACACGTAACGTAACATAACCCTAACACAATACGCATAACTAAAATAGCTGTGATAACGAGAAGTGAATGAATTGAATAATAGTTATACATCGGGTGAAATACCAGTGCCATTCCTTCTGATTATGTATTACGCTTTTCAGTGTGCTACATTAATGTTTCGGTTCCTAAGCTTGCAATCAAAACGTTCGGTAAATTTTTACTTTGAAGTAATTTTTATTTTCTAATGTAAATATTTCCGTTTTATAACACTGGTGTAATCACGAAAATAAAAAGGTAGGTAACTATTGTAATGTGTTTTTTTTGCACCAGTTTTTATGTCTCATTTTTTTTTGTTCCTGCATGAATGTCAGCTTTTCACAACCCTGTGCATCTTGAAACCGTGAAGTGAGCTGTCATAAATACATTGTATTTCACTGTCAGTTTTCAATGCTTCTATGGTTTTGTTCCTATAAAGCATTTTTTTAAAAGCATATTTGTTCTTGTGTCTTTTTCTTACTATCTGAAAAGAATGAAACAAAACACTAGCCTTGTTGCACTATTTATGATGTACACAAGTTTTGGAACATTGATCTTATGCCAGCTGGGTAAGATTTGCAAGGTTATGTGCAATATATATTTATTTTATTAAGTTGAAATAGATTTAAAACATAAAAGTGCTTCAAAATGAAGATATATACGAACAAAAATAACACTTCTACACTTAAGTTGCTTATAGCAGCTAAGTTAGCTGGGAAAAAGGTGGAATTAGTGGATTCGTCATTCGAGGGTAAGTTGCAGATATTCTGATAACTTGGCAAAATGCATTTCAGAACTATTATTTGTTTTATTTTTCACACAAAGATCGATAAAGTTATCTGTGTAGTATAATTGCGAACCGTATATCTTTATTTTAGTTATTACATCAGCCATACTTATTTACTTACAAAGGCACACATGGATAAGAAACTTTCAGCAACATTTTTACACACATGTAGGTAATAATTTATAAATTCAAATTCAAGTAATGTACCTAAGTAATATGTAATATCAAACAGAACGATCAAGTATGAATTATTTTTATTGAAATCTTGTGTTCTTTTATATTCAGTATTCATTTAACATTATTTTTTTTAACCCTAAATAGGCTTACGTTTGACTATAGCCTGCCTGATGTTAAGCACCACTATAGTCTAAGATGAACTAACTGTTCAGTATAATGTGTTATAACAGTAACTTGAACTAATTTACAGCTAAGAGAATAATGGGTGCTCGCGGCTTCGCTCGCATTAAGAAGTAAAACTTGCATCCCCTATTTCACCCCTTTAAAAGTTGAATTTCCAAATCCGATCCGAATCCGAGCCTGATCCGTCTAGTAGTTTGGGCTCTGAGTTGATAGATCACTATTTCAGTATGTCACCAGTCACCTCTGAGTTTTATTTATTTAGATTCTCAATATACATATTTTGATTATTTTTAACTTTAAAATCTCCACCTCCTTCGTTCCAGCGGCCATACTAGCAGGTCCTCGCTCGCTGCCCCTCCTGGCGGTGGATGACCAGCTCTCCTTCTTCTCCAGCAATGCAGCCGCGCATTATTTGTTCCCTGTGTTGGATCTGACTGATCATGGGGAGATGTGAGTATTTTTGAAAAGGTATTGGTAACTTTAAAAAATCTTCTTCTAAGCTAATAAATAAATTTTAACTGTAATGTTGAGAGTTTTTCAAGGCAACCTAAAGGCCTCTGACATTGTATAAGCCATGAAAGAACAAAACTATTTATTCAAGATTACAGATGTAAGAGACCAACAACAACTTGTCTGTATTTTTTTTTTTTTCAATACCTATCAGCCGACCCCTTTTTATTGCTAAGTGAGTAAAAAAATATAGTGTCACACTTTCATATTTATACACCTGAATAAATAAGAAAGAAAGAGAACAAATTAGATTTTCAAGAACCTTGTTTCTTTTAAAATAAGTGGGGAGTGAATGTAAGAAGCAAAGAAAAAAAATATTTATTGAAAAAGTCCTGTTCCACAGTTGTTACACATACTCACAAAATTATTTCTACCTATTCCAGCCAGCAGATCCTAGAATGGGAAGCCACCTGTCTCCAGCCGGCAGTGTGTGCAGTGCTCTCTGGGAAGACCCCCTCTGACCTCAAGCAGGCCCTGGCGGCCATGTTACAGACACTGGACAAGGGGCTGCAGGCACATACTTATATATTGGGAGTGAGTACGCATATACAAAAAAAACCTTTCAGTAGACTTGATAACCTCTTTTTCGTCGGTTAAAAATTCTGGTGCTATTACACAGTGCCATATAGTTCCGTAGCCACTAGTTTTGTGATAAACTTGTTTTTTTGGTCTAGGTATTACTCAAACTTTACTATATATGCTCATATTATTATTACTTAAACTATATATGCTTAACATTAACAACTGTATTTATATACAGTGCAAATTTTGCTACGTATGTAACAGCGACCTCTAGTTCTGCTTAACAGTTTGACAAATGGCATTGATTAAATTTTTTAATAAATACTAAAGTGGCGCCGCCAGTTTTAGTACACTGTTTGGTCAGGGTGTATTTATTTTATTTTCTATTTAGTATGGCAGTCGTTAAGCCATGTCAGAGGCCTTAATGGCGGTTTGAAAAGTCTGACACCAAAGTTGGCCACTCTCAAACAAACTTACTTTTTCTCTGTTTACAAAAAGAAGTGATATAATGCATAAATTTTGTTCCACCTCACTATGATTTGAGATGTGTATGCATTATGGACTAAAGGTCAGAAAAGTAAGTTTTTTTTTAAATTTATTTTCCCTAATGTTATGTTTTCATAATAATATGGGCTATAGGTCTGAAATAAATGCTTTATTTTTATATTTTTTCTTTTATTTTCAGGAGAAACTATCACCAGCAGACATATCAGTATGGAGCACCCTGTACCCGCTGTTGTACAATGGAGACTTAAAAACCCAGTATTTGGCTGAATTTGCATCCATTATAAAATGGGCTGAACAACTTAATAGCGCTAAGGCTGTACAGGTAAATTACATTGATTTTTATACATAATTGACTCACGCTTGACTACAACTGTCAATTAATTTTCAGTAAAATATAAAAAAAGGTATTCAAATGTATATTTATGCGTTTACACAAAGACTATACTATATATAAGTACTTACTTTTCACAGTACAGTCAGTACTTTGTATAAACAGAAATTGACAAGTGTGCAAACTGTTTATTACAATTGAGGCAATTTTTATGACCAGTTGTGATTATGTAAATTACCAAATTAGTATGTTATTGTAGGTTCCGGCTGTTTGTCTTGTACGGCAGTCGTTAAGCCATGTCAGAAGCCCTTAGGGCAGCTTGATAAACTCTCTAAGAAGTATTGAGTGATTTTGATGACAACACAAAAAGATATTAACTCGATGAATAAGAAAAGGAATAAAAATAACTTTATATTAATCATAATTAGTATTGCTTGCTTTCAATCACACACGTGCTTTTTTTCAATCATGCACAAAAGTTAGGACACGTTATTATATTAAAACGATTTTATATAGAGATTTTTTTTAATGTTGTTTATTTCAGGAAGCTATAACTGAGTGGGGTGGTTCCGTGCAGGCTCCGCTGGGCGCCACCTCTGCGCTCGGAGCCCCGCTAGTTCCCAGCCTCGTCTCTGCTATTGGGTGAGAATATCAAATCATATCTATGCAAGATAGGCTCACGCTTGATTACAACCTGTTTGTTATTAGGCGCTGTTTTAACCTACGTTATAGGGTTCGCCTAGAAGAAACCGTGAACCGTGAACTTGTGATAAGATAATGCAGCTTATGATACTTACACAGGACAAATGTAAACACACGGTCTCGCTCGTGTTGTGTCTTTTTAGATACACCCATTTTACAAACTCAACAAATTTATGACTAGTGCCTTAACGGAATCTTCATTTTTGATAAAAATTGATTAACCTTTAATTGATATAGTTTTATTTCTGTATAATATAGTTAGTTTTTTTATTATGTAGTGATGATGTGTTTTCTACTGTTGAGTTGTGTGTTGTATTAGATTTAGGATAAATTACTACTTAATTTGTTATTTTTATTGTACTTATAATGTTTGTTCCTCATGTTAGATAATATAATATATATTTGAATGTTTGCATGCTTAGAAATTAGGGTTTTTTTATTTGGTAGATTTAATATGTATGTTAGGTTCACTTTTAGAAGGAAATGTACGTCCGTAAGTTTAGCTATATTATTATTTTAAGTTAGTATTAGTACATTTTTAGTTTAGTGAACTTATAACAATAAATAAAAATAAAATAAAATCTAAGAAGTGAAATTATTTGTAAATTCACTTGCTCTGTACGGTGCGATGCCGTAAGGTAAATAAAAATATGATTTGTGATTGTTTGGAGACAAAAAGTCGTATGTCACTCTCCTTTGGATCCCATAAAAACTTAACCATTTTACATCTCATACCACATCAAATCATAAATACCAACTCTTTGTGATAATTATTGCTCCGTCAACACATGAAAGAAGAATAGATAAAATAAAACAATTATTAAACCATTTATTTCAGACCTTTAGTCCATAAATAATTCAAAACATCAACATTAACCTAAAATAGGTACAACACATAAAACCAAAATATTGCATTGAGTGGAATCGAAAAATAAGATTTAAATTATTATATAGTAGGCAAGTCAATAAATATAATCAAATAAAGAATTATTAAAATCAAATGTCAACTAAGTAGTAAAATAAAATTAAATAAATGATCAAACAAAAGTTAAGTGGTTATATATTAAAATCTTTTTTTTTAGAATAATAGAATAATAATAGAAATTTATTCACCTTATAACATCTCGTTACATTGGGCAAGTCAATTTACTTTTTCTTAATTATATGGTACATACTTAAATTAAATTAGTAAACTTATCAAACAATTTGGTCATACACAAATGATGATTCTGTCAAAGGCAATCTCATGTATTCGTTTAGTGTATAAAATGGGTTGTTAATAAAGAAGTTTTTAATAATGTTCTTAAAAGCGTTTGGAGGCAAGTTAATTAATTTATTTATGTGTGTACGTGTATGAGGATATGTGTGCGAGAGGAGTGAATGCGAAAATGTCGAGTGACGCAATGTAATGGAAGAGTCTCTTCCATACATTGCGTCACTCGACATTTCATGCATGCTGTGACGATCACACATAGTTTTTTGTTTTTACAAGAAATGGGTTTGCACTTGACTGTAATTCGCCTGATGGTAAGCAATCTTTACGGTCTAGGATGGAACGTGCTTACCCAGTAAGAACCATAGTGGGATAAGGTAAAATAATTACCTTGTATTTTTAGGATATAGTATATGAAAATAAAAATATGATCTCTTCTATTCAATAGACGAGATTATTATTATTTTCAAATTTCCTAAAAATTCATTAATTAAAATCGACCTCATTATTTTTTATGTTACGTACTTGTAAAAATAAAAAAAATATTCTTTTATTATTTCAGTTCCCCCGACGAGGGCTCCGTAGAGCTAGGTCCCACTCCGGAAGAACTGGAAGCAGCCAAAGAAGCCTGGAACAATGGCATCAAAGAACTACAGCCAGCGCTCAAACAGGAGAAGGTTGTGTGAGTATTTGTTTACGCTTACCATCAGGCTAGATATGCTTACTTTCCGGAAAATTAAGCTATTATTTACCAGCATATCTCTCTCTATTGAGTCGTATTTCCTCATGACTGAGGATCGTGACTCCCCCGCAGAATTAATTCGTTAGGGGAGTTTTTCTGAACAGATACATCGTGGTGGGCGCCCAGGTCCTTCCAGGGAAGACACATGTCCTCGGATAACCATAAATTAAATTAAATCTAAATATATAAAACTCAATGGTGACTTTCTGACTGACATAGTAATCTATCAACGCACAGCCCAAACCACTGGATGGATTGGGCTGAAATTTGGAATGAAGGTAAATGTTATGACGTAGGCATCCGCTAAGAAAAGATTTTTGGAAATGCCACTTTTAAAGTGGTGAAAAAGGGGATACTAGTTTTACTTCTCAATGCGAGCGAAGCCGCGAGCACCCACTAGTTGTATTATTGTATTATATGACCATAATTGATTTATTGTGAATAAAATGTATGTTATTTGTTTACAGATTACCAGTGAGAGGTCGCAAGAACGTTCTCATAACGTCGTCTCTCCCGTACGTCAACAATGTGCCGCACCTCGGGAACATCATCGGATGCGTGCTCTCCGGGGATATATTCGCTAGGTAAGAATCTCTCTCTGTATCTCTATCTCTTAAATATGATTCAAGGTCATTTCCTCATGACTGAGGGTCGTCATTCCGCTTCTGCTTCTTATCGAATGAGAGTAGCCAACTCTGGTGCCGAGAGTTTATCAAGCCGCCCTAAGAGCCTCTGATATGGCTTAACGACTGCCGTACTAGACAAGCAGCCGGGACCTACAATTTAACGTGTCATCCGATCCACGGAAGCGCCCAGGATGGGATGCCACTTTTCGGTCACCCATCCGCGTACTGACCGCGTCGACCTTTGCTTAACATTGGTAATCGCATTCGATTGCCTCCGCTAGCTGAGCTTATAAACGCTTCATTGAGTTTCAGACAGTAGTCAGTACTGACCCTTGGGCGACTCCCGGCATTAACAGCCACCCAATCAGACGAGCAGCCAGCAACGACCGCCCGAATAGATCGATCCCTCAAAAAGTCTGAAACCCACGTACTGAAACCTGATTCTTTAAGACAAGTGCGCCAAATCACAGATTACAACGTTGCGTCTTATCGGGCAATTTGTAATCAAGCGACAACCTATAAAAAAAAACGAATCTGACAAGTAAACATCGGACATTTTTTTTTCTTCTTTGGCCATAACTTTGTATTGTGCCAGTTCTCAGGTAAAAAAAAAAACATCGACATAACATAAAGTGACTACTTACAATATTTCAACTCCTATTTTCCAGATATTGTCGAATATGTGACTACAACACGCTGTATGTTTGTGGTACCGACGAATACGGAACAGCTACTGAGACTAAGGTAAGAACACAGCACACAAACAATATTCCGTCTTATTAAACAAAAACAATAAGCGAGTGTGGCTCAGCGGTTCCAGTGTCTGCTTTTCATCCAGACGCACCCTGGTTCGAATCCGCCCTACACCAATGACTTGTATTTTCAAGTTATGTGTGGATTTGCACTCGCTTAACGGTGAAGGAAAACATCGTGAGGAAACCGACATGTTTGAGGACCACAATATCCGAGGACATGCGTCTTCCGTGGAAGGACCTGGGCGCCCACCACGATGTATCTGCCTAAGAAAACTCCCCTAACGAATTAATTCTGCGGGGGAGTCACGACCCTCAGTCATGAGGAAATACGACTCAAAGAGAGAAACAAAAACTTTACGATTAAATGGCTAACCGATTAGAATTTTTCATATAAAACCAAATTGTAAGGTAATCTATAAAATCAGTTAATAAAGTAAGTCCTTGTAATTGTGGCCAACTCTTGTGTTGAGTGAGATTTATCAAACCGCCCTGATGGCCTTCGACGTGGCTTACTGACTGGTGTTTATACAACTGGGACCTACAATTTAACGTATCATCCAACCCACGGAGGCGTCCCAATAGAACACACTTAATTTAAATACACGTAGGCTTAACATATTTGGTGTCTTTACTTTTTTAATCGGTTAGATTTTGCACCTTTACTTTGAATATCTACATATGTTCTATTTCCAGGCAATAGAAGAAGGCATAACCCCCCGGGAAGTGTGCGACAAATACTTCGCCATCCACAACGAAGTGTATCGATGGTTCAACATCGGCTTCGACTACTTCGGACGGACTACTACCAAGGAGCAGACTGAGTGAGTTGTTATACCTAGTGTACTAAATATTGGAGATATTTGACAAATACTTCGCCATCCACAACGAAGTGTATCGATGGTTCAACATCGGCTTCGACTACTTCGGACGGACTACTACCAAGGAGCAGACTGAGTGAGTTGTTATACCTAGTGTACTAAATATTGGAGATATTTGACAAATACTTCGCCATCCACAACGAAGTGTATCGATGGTTCAACATCGGCTTCGACTACTTCGGACGGACTACTACCGAGGATTGTATATTGTGTATTAGGTACAAGTAAGAACCTAAAAAATGTCCCCTACAACGTAGGGGGATTAAAACTTGTGGAGGAGGAAATAAAAAAAAAAAAAACTACTACCGAGGAGCAGACTGAGTGGTTGCACCTAGGGGACTTGATTTTGGCAGATTTAACCTCGATTGGAAGGAAAATTGGAAGCCCGAAGAGGAAGAGGAAGGCCGAGAAGATCAGACATGGACCAAATAAAAGAAAAGGCGGGTGTCATGTCGTATAAGGAGGTCAAGGAATTGGCAGAAGACCGGGAAGGATGGCGCATACTCCACAGACAAGGGCCCGGCCCTTAAATTTATGATGATGATAAAAAAAGCAAATAAAACACGGTTTTAACATGAACAATCAGTTAATCGACGTGTTAAATCCGCAGTTTGACAGATTTCTAAGTTTCAACCAATGACTGTGCAAATAAGTTGATTCTAGATTTAATTTATTTTAATTCCATGTTGAAAGATCTCTAACTTTTACCGCGATATGTACTCACAATACGTAATTTTATTGTCATGTGCAGTAAGAAAAATATGACTTATGATTTATCTTTGTCTTTAATTTAAAATCTGATTTCCACTGGTTAATATATCTGTAGTTAAGGAGATACATTTTTCATACAAATTAAAGACAAGTTTGAGTACGTGCATTGAATTTCAAACTAATTGTGACTGAACATAGCCCTAAATTTTATTCATATTTCCGCTTTTTCAAAAAAATTGTTATAAAGTAGCCTGCAAATAAACGAAATAAACACAAAAATATCGTCAATTTTACGTTAGTAGTGGTGCAATTTTATACAAATACGTCACTTCTGATTAGGATTCCAGCTACGTTGCCAAACTGTGCGTGCAAGAACAGGACATATATGCCAGAACGGGACAGCACGATATCAAGACGCGCGACGTTGCCACTCCGTGTGACATGTACTGAATTTTAGTTTTTCAAATAATATTATTTCATAAATTACGACTCTGTGTTGCCAGGACGACGAAGTGTACCTATTTTATTTACTTAGTATATTTTAAGTAAAAAATTAATGACATATCTAATGAATTCAATGTTATTCCTTACAGGATAGCCCAGAAAATGTTCCTGAAGTTAAAAGACAATGGCTTCGTAAGCACACAGACAGTAGACCAGCTGCTGTGCCAGAAATGTGACCGGTTCTTGGCTGATAGGTAAGGATTTGATATTTAATTTGGGATAGGCTTACGTTTTGCTACAACTGGCTTGTTAATAAGTCAAATCGTAGTTAACAACATTCAAAATATTTTATAAATATTTCAAGACATTACCCACAGCGCCATCTAGCCCCATACTAAGCTTACGCTTGTATCATGGGTACTAGATAACGGATATAATACATATATACTTTTCTTTTTGTAAATACATACTTATTATACATAGAAACGACCAGACTCAACATAAGTAATTACAAAATTTAATATTCATAATTAATTGTGTTATGCGGGAATCGAACCTGCACCCCTAGATTAGAAGGCAGAGTCACTACCAACTAAGCTAACGGAGCAGTCAAGTTTCCTTAGATCTCCTGTGAATTCGTAAATTTTTAGTTTAGACCAAAATTTAAACCTTTTTACTATTTCTGTTAGTTAATGAAAAAAGTCTTATTGCTATATTGGCCAAATCTAAGAAAATTTTAAGAAATATCGCATTTTCGGTATTAAAAGTTACTGCGAGTAAGATCTTGTTTTGTTTCTTCAATAAATGTCGAAGGTAGCGCCGATAAACTGGCTCCTAATTGTTTAATCCTCATAATGATTTATTGTTCGTACCGCAAGGTTGTGGAACTTCCTGCCTGACTCTCTGTTCCCCACGCACTATAATCCAGCGATCTTTAAAGCGAGAGTGAATCGGTTCTTATCGGGTAAGCACGCTTCATCTTAGGCCATAGCCTTTGCTTGCTATCAGGTAAACTATGGTCAAGTGCAAACCCGTTGAAGTTAAAAAAAAAATGATTTGTAACATGTTCTTGTTTCTGTAAATTTTTATTCTACCAAGCGGGTCCACGCACTGTTTTTTCCAAATACTTGCTATAATTTAATTCAATTCGAACGTTAAATTTGCTTCAAAAATGGAAGTTTCGCAAATTTAAATCTTATTCGTAGACTTATTCTGAATGAACTTAACTGTTGTTATTATCGTACCTTGTGAATCCTGTACATAAATTATCAAAAGGAAACTTGATTAATGGCCAATTCAATCACTATACCACTGAATATGCATACAGGTCCAACTTTAACCAATTTGAAAATATTATAATGGATTATTTGTAGTTTCGCCTATTCTCTATACTAATATTATAAAGCTGAAGAGTTTGTTTGTTTGTTTGAACGCGCTAATCTCAGGAACTACTGGTGCGAATTGAAAAATTATTTTGTGTTGAATAGACCATTTATCGAGGAAGGCTTTAGGCTATATAACATCACGCTGCAACTAATAGGAGCGAAGAAACAATGGAAAATGTGGAAAAAACGGGGGGAAAAATTCATCTTTGAAGGCTTTGATTGCGTGCGCTAAGAAAACGGTTCAAGATATCAATAAAATATGTATGAAAGAATGAATGCCCAAAATGACTATTCCTCGCGAACGAAGTCACAGCTAGTTATAGATATGTATTTGAAAAAAAAACAACCAAATCGATAATTTGACTCCCCATTGAGATGTAAACAACTAGGTACACTTCTACAAATTAGTGTGATTCGGTATCAACAACGAAAACTTCAAATATTATAGCGACTATTCCACAAAACCAGCATTATGCTGAGTTGGGGCTGTGTTGTGGCAGATTTTATGTTTGTTTGTTTTTTTTTTATTTCCTCCTCCACAAGTTTTAATCCCCCTACGTTGTAGGGGACATTTTTTAGGTTCTTACTTGTTTGTCAATTTATGTATATTAGTATGTCCAATTTATGTTTGTTTGTTTATTATGTACTTACTCGTGTTTGTTTCTCTGATAAATCTGCCATAATAAATGTTTTCTTTCTTTCCTATTTTTAACAGACAATTTTTTAACACGTTAAACCGTATTTCCAGATTCGTAGAAGGTACCTGCCCTCACCCTGGCTGCCTGTACGACGGCGCGCGCGGCGACCAGTGCGACAAGTGCGGCAAACTGATCAACGCGGTGGAACTCCTGCAGCCGCGCTGCAAGCTGTGCGGGACACCGCCCGTGCTCACACCCAGCCAGCAGCTGTTCATTGAACTACCCGCGGTCAGTCCAACATGGGTCATAATCACTCCAACATGGGCCATAGTCACTAGAACATGTGCCATAGTCACTCCAACATGGGCCATAGTCACTGAAGCTGTGCGGGACACCGCACGCGCTCACACCCAGCCAGCAGCTGTTCATTGAACTACCCGCGGTCAGACATACATATACTCACTGTACACTGTGTCATATTTATATACATTATGGTTATCAACAACGTTTAAATATCTCAGAAAATGAGGACCCTCACACACAAGCGCAGCGATTGCCAATTGTTCATGTCTATCACCATAGTAAAACGAAATACCAATACTAGACTGGAACTATAATTTGTCGGTCTTTAAGTCGAGAGTAAACCGGTTTCTTCTAGGCAAGCGCGCTACATCGTAGACTATAACATTGCTTACCATCAGGCAAGTTGTAGTCAAGCGTAAGCCTATATCATGTAAAAAAAAAAGGAAATGAGAAATGGGCGCGTTATAAACATAACTTAAACTTTAATGGAAAATGAATGAAAATAATCACGACCGGCAGGATTCAAACCTGCGTATATCTGATCGCCATCACTAGGCTACGGTCTACTAACTGCCAAGCGCAAAAATCCACACTCATTTCCATAAATACACTTCAAACTAAGCGGTTAATGGCGCCACATGTTTTTTTTATAGTACCTACATAAATAAGTTATTGTGACTTACTTACGGCGACAAATGAAAATTTTGACAAATTTCCCTTCACTTCTCTATGTCTGCTAACTTGCTAACCACAATGACATACTAAACCGCGAGCGAAGCGACCACATATTTTTCATATCATGGACCTTAGAATGGAGAATATTAATGAATGTGAAAGGTAATTATAGTATTTATTTCGTTTTCCAGTTTATTCGTCAATTAAATAAAACAAACACACATACATACACACATACTCACAAACTATTCGTCTATACAAGTGAGAAGTGTTTTTTTTTTAACTTGAACGGGTTTGCTCTTGGCCATAGTTTACCTGATAGCAAGCAAAGGCTATGGCCTAAGATGGCGCGTGCTTACCCGAAAATGAAAAAAATATGTAAAAAATGAAAAAAAAAAACAAAAATGTAAATGTTACATAAAATGACAATAACACCTTATTTCCTTCCAGTTGGAGCCCTCGATTCGAACGTGGGTGGCGTCACAAGAGCAGAACTGGTCCGCGCCGGCCAGAGCTGTCACTAGGGCGTGGCTCAGGTAACGTAACACCCATCATCGGTTTATACAGCTAAAGTGACGTGATTTATGTAAGTTGACATATTGTATGATTACATACCTATTATTATGTTTGACATGATTTTAATAACAAAAATTTTAATTAGTTTATTAATAAAACTAGACATGTAACTTCTAAAATTTTATAAAAGCTTAATGTTATAAATTCAATTTGACGAGATATTGTAATTTGTGTAGCATATTTTCTATGATAATAGTACTTATACCTATGTATGATACAATTTTACATTATCAATAAAGATTCTTTATCTTTTATCTTAATTACATAAGTACAAAGTCCATGCGCCTGCCTTAATTAAAATAATTGCATGTTTTCATGTCCACAGCATGGATGCTTTAATGAACATACTTAATTGAACCTACCAGTAAAGTTGTATATTTAATTGTCAAATTAAAATTTTACAACATTGCATGCCATTTTAGTCAAATCAAAAGACATGTTAAATTTTAGTTCCTGGCTGTTGGTCATTGGTCGTAAGAACATATCAACATATACACTCCCTGCCTGACTCCCTGTTCCCCGCGGAATATAACCTTGCGATCTGAAGATCGACCCAGTAAGAATCGGTAAGCACGTTCCATCCTTGACCATAATGATCGCTTACCATCAGGCGAATTACGGTCAAGTGCAATCCCATTACTTGGAAAAAAAAGGCCCGTTGGGTTGTATCAAATCTCTCGACGCCAGAGTTAGTCACACTCATAAGACCTTCGTATTTATACTTTGTTATTATTTTTCAGAGAGCCGTTGCGATCCCGAGCCGTCACAAGAGATCTCAAATGGGGTGTTAATGTTCCTATACCAGGGTTCGAAAATAAGGTAATAAATAAATAAATATTCCGGGACATTGCACACAGCGCCATCTAGCCCCACACTAAGCCAACGCTTGTGTCGTGGGTACTAGGTAACGGATATAATACTTATATACTTTTCTTTTGTAAATACATACTTATTATACATACAAACGACCAGACTCAACACAAGTAATTACTTATAAAATTTTTAAAATGCATAAATACTTGTGCCCCGCGGGAATCGAACCCGCAACCCCTAGATTAGAAGGCAGAGCCACTACCAACTAAGCTAACAGGCCGGTAAATAACGTATGCAATATTTTATGGACTTATGTAAGTTACGTCTTATGTGCAAGTGTAAAATGTATATTAATGCATATCCTAAACAAATGGTGTAAACTGCCTATCCTCAACTGAAGGTGTTTGACGATAATAATTAAAACTCAAATATATATAAATGACAATGTGAGTATAATTCTTGAAATACCAAAAGTAACTTAGTATCTTTACATTACAATTTCGTACGTCCGCTCGCCTCGAGCGCTGGATTCGAATTGCCGTCCGTTACGAATGTCACGCCCCACCAAGCGGCCACCAGTGTGGCCAGTCGATGAAATATTATTTACCGGTAAATTACCGGCAAATAACCGGTAAATTTAGGGCTATTGTTAGGAAACCTTACACTCGACCATCCTGATGACATGCATGTCCTCATGCATGCACCAGGTGGAACCATTATGAAACCTTACACTTGGCGGAACGAGACATTCACATATACTGTACAATATTCAAACTTATGGCACTCATTTCTATAATTACATATTTTTTTATTGTAACAATACTGTTAATTTAAATTGAGTCATCATCAACAAATTAACAAGAGATGCTGATTGTAAATGAATTAATTATGTCGTTATATAATTCAAAGAAACAAATATAAATCTACTTATATCTATCCTTGTAACCTTGTAACCACTTATATCTATCCTTGTAACCTTGTAACCTTGTAACCACTTATATCTATCCTTGTAACCTTGTAACCTTGTAACCACTTATATCTATCCTTGTAACCTTGTAACCTTGTAACCTTGTAACCACTTATATCTATCCTTGTAACCTTGTAACCTTGTAACCACTTATATCTATCCTTGTAACCTTGTAACCTTGTAACCACTTATATCTATCCTTGTAACCTTGTAACCACTTATATCTATCCTTGTAACCTTGTAACCTTGTAACCACTTATATCTATCCTTGTAACCTTGTAACCTTGTAACCACTTATAACAACTTAAATACATCTTTGTAACCAAAAACAATATACATATTTTGTCACTGAGTAATTCATTAATATTCTTGTAATTGTGAAGTGAACTTAACACATGTTTAGCAAAACTTGAATAGATGAAAAACAGACATGACCAAAATCACAATATCTTGCTATATTCTAATTATAAACTCTGCGATGGTTTTGCGCGGTATCAGGCCAGACACGAATGTGTCTGCAGCTCGCGCCCGACCTTAAACAACACAAAACAATATCCTCGCATTTCATTTCACTTAAGTAACAATGTACATACATTCAGCTAAAATCACATTTATATTCTGTTTAATTTGGAACTGGCCGGATGAGATTTATAGACTTGAGATTCTAATTATTCAATAGATTCAGTACCACTTTGTTCATTATCTGTTTCAGCCAAACATAATGAAGCTACATGAATCCATGGTCGCATCCTATCAGCGGCAACCGTGGTTTTGCGTTTCCTTTTCATTCCCTCAAACCTGCTTTTGGAGCAACCCTGTAACGATCGTTCCCTATGACTTTAGTGATCCTAAAAGAACCTTCGTAAGAAGGCATTAGTTTCGTGCTTTGACCTTTGCCTTGAAACGAGACCTTTGTTATTTGAACTAAATCTCCCTTGCTATATGTACGAGCAGCATGGCTATTCCGATCGTACTGTTCCTTTTGCATAGCTTGGGCTTTATCGATCTTTCCTTTGACACCAGTACGAATATCAGATAAGTCGGTGACTTCGCGAGTATCTTCTATGATCTCGTTTAATGCTGGTTCGACTTCACAATTCATCGCGGTACCGAACATTATTTCTACTGGAGTCTTTTCTATAGTTTTTTTTTTGTATTGTGTTATTTAAGCCCCATTGTATTTGTCCAATTTTACTGTCCCAATCCTTCTCATTATCGCGTAAATTTTGAGCTGTCAAACAGTCAAGTATGGTCCTATTGTAGCGCTCTACCTGACTATTTGCCCTAGGACTCGACACTGCGTTCAACACGTGTTTTATGCCTCGCTCAAGACAAAACCTTCGGAACGCATGAGCAGTGAAACAAGAACCTCGATCGCTTATTAATCTATCAGGGGCGCGAAAAATGACAAACATGTCTTGCAATGTTTTTATTACATTTTGAGTACTAGTACTCCGTACAGGTTTGATAAACAAGAACTTAGTGAAGGAGTCTATGATATTTATCGTATGTGTAAACCCCCTTTTCGACTTTACAAAGGGTCCAAAGTAGTCAACATGCAAAGTGTGAAATGGAATCGCAACTTTTTCTATGGGATGCAGCAACCCCTCTCGCCCATTGGCAGCCTTTTTAGCATAGGCACAATCTATGCATGCGTTTACGTAATCCGTTTCATTTTTGAAAACCAGTAACTTTTCTTCGTGCGTTCTAGGGTTTTTTTTCATAAGCAACGTGACCTATATCATCGTGATTCATCTTATATACACACCTGCCACCTTGCACCCTTTGGAACCACCCATTTGATGTTCTCTTTATCACCCCCAAGGCACCTGAATAACAACAAATTTGTTGCTGTTTAACATATAATTGTCTCTTATGTAAGCCATTCCTTTGGGATCTAGGTTACTGTTGACAATATCCCCAATCCTGCACAACTCAGGGTCTCCTAGTCGTAAGGTCAGCAGCCAATCCTCGTCGGATATTGCCAGTACTGGCGGATATCTTACGTGATCTGCAGGATCTATATCATTTGTAGGATTCCTGGTAAGGGCGTCAACATGGACCATTTTTGTACCTGGTCTATACTCGATATGACAGTCAAACTCCTGCAAGGCAATCTACCCACGGGCAATCCGGGGTATCAAGTCACGTTTATCAAACGTAGATCGCAGTGCACTGCAATCGGTAACAACTTTGAACGGTTTCCCTAAGAGGTAAACCCGAAACTTCTTCAAAGAGCATACAACTGCAAGAGTTTCTAATTCGTACGAGTGGAAGTTTCTCTCCTCTGGGGTAGTCTGGCGGCTATAATACGCTACAGGATGGAATGGGCCTTGGCTTCCCATTGGACGCTGGAGTAATATTCCCCCGATACCTATCTTGCTAGCATCCGTGTGGAGCTCTGAATTTTGGCAGAACCTGGGCGCATACCATTTGCGCCAATTTCGTACCCCAAGTAGTCTATTTTCGTTCGTAAGAAACTGCATTTAGAAAGGTTCAGTTTCAGATGCGCATTTTCTATCAATTTTAAGACCTCTTCTAAATGTTGTTATACATTCAAACGTTTCACCAAAAATTAACAGGTCATCTAAATAAACTGTGGTTTTATTAAATCGAACCTGTCCCAGGACGTGGTTCATCATCCCTTGGAAGACGGCTGGAGCATTTGCTAGTCCGAACGGAATACGATTATATTCGTAATGACGATTGAATTGGTAATAACCTGACATCAGATCTAGTGTGATGAACCATGCCTGTTCCGATAACCTCGCCACTTCATCCTCTATTATTGGAATAGGGTATCTCTCTTTTATGATCAGAGAATTTAGTTGCCTGTAATCTACACATAGTCGCATACCACCGTTCTTCTTCCGCACGAGTATTATCGGGCTAGCGTAGTTAGAAGTTGATTCTCGGATGATGCCCGCTTTTAACATCTAGTCGACCATTTCACGAACCTTCTCTCGTTCATGGTACCACAGCCGGTACGGCCTGTAAACTACGGGACGCTGGCTGCTCAACTCTATGTTCATTTCTGCCGCGTTCGTACATCCAAGGTCTGCCAAACCATGCGCAAAACACTGTTTATGACGCCTTAGCACGTCTAGAAGCTTGGTTTTGGTTTCTTCTGAAACAGTTTCATCTAGTTGTACTAGGCTTTCGTCGAATTTAATAGCCGAGTTAGACTCGGTGCTAATGCTCATAGCTGTAGGAATTTCCCCGCTCACAAGTCTATAAACAGAGTCTACTCTTTCCGCTCTGGCGACTATCGAGTTTTCCTGAAGCTGACATGGAACGACGCAGGGTTGTACGGTGACGTAGAATGAACCGTCTTTGACTGCGTAAACCCCGCCATAATATAACTTCACTAACTATCACATTGCCGGTTAAAGTTCCAGTCTTGACCTTGACGCTAGCAGCCCCTTGAAGGCTACAGTGTGCTACAAGACTGACCTTGTGAAGCCGTTCATCGCTATCATCTTGAATGAAGTTAGGTAGTTCCGAATCAACGTGTAAAAATTGTAGCTTATTCACGTCTTTGTAAATAACTATGTGAGGTTGTTCGGTGAAGATTTGCCCTATAAGCAAGTCCTTCTCCAAGAATTGGTCCTCCACTACGTGACAACAGACAGTTGCCGTCACACCGTCTATGGATAAGTTTAGATTTACAGAGCCCAATGAACTCACAAGGCTATTGCCGAAACCTTTTATAGTGGATGGAATATGGTCGTGAGATAACCCGAGATTTGCCAAACATGACTGAGCAATTAAGGTAACCTCACTGCCCAGATCAATGTACGCTTGCTTCGGCATGTCCTCTACTATAACCTCCTTGGTAAATTTATCGTTTGGTTTTAAACTACTTATAAGCATAGTTTTCGCCACCCCGTCGGCCTTACTTGATCTCGTCTCTTGTTTGTAACGACAGAGTTCAGCTTTATGGCCTACTTTGTCACAACTGCTGCATTTCACCAGAGGCTTTGGGCATCTAAAAAAACGGGTGCTCTTTCTCTTTGCAATTGTAACAGAACAACCCAGGATTGTTTTTTTTTTATTTTTATGCAAGAGCGATTATTTAATTTATCGTCGCTCGTATTTGAATTACGATCCATCGAATATAATTGTTGAGGGGTGTAAGGATCTCTATTATTGCTAATCAAGAACTTCAATAAATCGTCAGGTTCCTCGCACCGTAGTGCTAGTGCGCTAGACCTCGTGGTCCTGTCACTAATTCCGTGGACAACACAGTCGACGGCGCGCTTGCCGATTATATAACATTGGTTAAGGAGGGAAAGTTTTTCATAAAAGTTGTTTTGAATAGGTTCATTAATCCTACTTTTGCGCTTTAACATGTCTTCAAGCAACTGCCCATAGTTTTGGTCGCAAGGAAAGGCGCTTAATAGTTTGGCTTGCCATTCCGACCAGATATACAAAATAGAACTCTGACTTTCGTACCATGTTTTAGCTAGCCCGGACAGTTTCTGCATAGCAAAATGTACAGTGCTCCTCTCGTCCCAGCCGTAGACCATCGCACATTCATTAACCTTTTTAAGCCAAATATCCACGCGCTGGTTTTTCTCTGAAGGATTAAACTCAGGTATTATGTTTTTACTATCTCTATTCGACATTTGTGTGCTATGGCCCGGCTGTGACGGGAGGACATCTGTAATGGACTTAATAATCTGAGCTACGTCTTTAGAAGAAAATAATGGACTACGTAACCTTTTTGAATCTCCTCGATAGTCCCCATCGGGTACACGGTTGCGGCCACGGCTGGTACCACGGCTGCGGCTACGGCTGCGGCTACGGCTGCGGCCACGGCTGCGGTGACAGCTGGTACCACGGCTGCGTCGACGGCTGCGGCTGAGGCCGCCGCGTGTCGCTCCTTGTGGTGACCCGTGGCGCACGCTCCGCTGGCGACGTTGCTCCGTGTCTCGTTCTCGTTGCAGCTCGAGCTCCAGCTGGCAAACTCGCTTCTGCACTCCGTCTGAAACTCGTAGCCGGAGATTGTATGCATTAGATATCAATTCAGGCAATATGAACGGTGTCAAGACAACAAAATATCAAAAATCTCGAAAACTATGCGTCCTACGCAAAAAATAATTGAATTTTGATCCCCCTTATAAACCCCCTGACCGCACAGTCGGGATACACAAAATGGTTTTTTTTTTTTTGTTACTTTATTTCGAACTTCTTCTATAACTAGATAAAACTATTCAAAGTTACTTTGGAAATATAAAAACACAATGAACTGGGAATGTAGGTAGTTTTTATGCATACACGTAACAACATTATATGAGTTAACGTTAGATTAAAACTTTAGTCAAGCAAACAAACAAAAGCTTTAAATAAATCTGACTGCATAGGTTATAATCAAGTTGTAGGCGTGTACTTACGTTTTCATTGGTTAGGTAATCCCTGGCTTCTGAGGTGTAAACTGCCTATCCTCAACTGAAGGTGTTTGACGATAATAATTAAAACTCAAATATATATAAATGACAATGTGAGTATAATTCTTGAAATACCAAAAGTAACTTAGTATCTTTACATTACAATTTCGTACGTCCGCTCGCCTCGAGCGCTGGATTCGAATTGCCGTCCGTTACGAATGTCACGCCCCACCAAGCGGCCACCAGTGTGGCCAGTCGATGAAATATTATTTACCGGTAAATTACCGGCAAATAACCGGTAAATTTAGGGCTATTGTTAGGAAACCTTACAATAGGATAGAATTGTAATTTTTCCAAGTTTGACTACAGCTCGCCTGATGTTAAGTTTCACTGTAGTCTGAGATGTAGCAGAAAAAAGTAATAAACTAAAATTCTTAGATTTGTAGCTGACTTAGATGGAAAAAAAAGTTTATTTTTGTCAGGAGTTTATTTTGTTTTTAAATTTAATATAGGTTAGCTATTAGCAGTTAACAAATTACCAAAAGTGTTACTTTTGCCGTACTCAAGTTATTTTAGTACAATGGTAGACCTCGGCTAACTCCCCTAACGAATTAATTCTGCGGGGGAGTCACGACCCTCAGTCATGAGGAAATACGATTCACAGAGAGAGAGAGACCTCGGCTGTTTGTCAGAGGCCCTGACGGTTTGAAATCTTTGGACACTAGAGTTGGCTACTCTCATACGATCACTTATTTATCATAGGTACATATATCTATTTCATATTATTCCAGGTGTTCTACGTGTGGTTCGACGCTCCCATTGGCTACATCAGCATCACGCAGACAGCCACCGGGGACTACGAGAAGTGGTGGAAGCCTGACAAGGAATATGATGTAAGTGTATATAAACTTTTTATATTCTATACTAATATTATAAAGCTAAAGAGTTTGTTTGTTTGAACGCGCTAATCTCAGGAACTACTGGTGCGAATTGCAAAAATGTTTGTGTTGAATAGACCATTTATCAAGGAAGGCTTTAGGCTATATAACATCACGCTGCAACTAATAGGAGCGAAGAAACAATGGAAAATGTGGAAAAAACGGGGAAAGTTATTCATCTTTGAGGGCTTCCGTTGCGTGCGCTGCGAAAACGGTAAAAGAAAAAATTCAAAGAATTAATGCCCAAAATTACTATTCCACGCGGACGAAGTCGCAGGCACAGCTAGTAAATAAATATATAAACCAACAATAGCCGTATTTATTGCCAAGTGTATTCCCACAAAATATTAACAATATAGACACGATAGATACATTAGTCAGAAATAACCTTTCAAGCTTAAACTGTTTTTTTTTTCAGGTAAAACTGTACCAGTTCATGGCTAAAGACAACGTGCCGTTCCACGCTATAATGTTCCCCGCGACCCTGCTCGGCATCAACGAGGGACACACGCTCGTCAACTACCTCTATGCTACTGGTGTGTGCTCTTTTAATACTAAACCCCACTTGCACAACGATTGACTCATTTAGCGACTAAATTGCTAAATGTGTTTAAGTGTTGTTCTAAATCTACCTATGAATAAACAAGAATGACAAGTACTTTTAAACAACTTTAAAACATTTTTAAAACTCAGACAATTTGTTTGCATTTGTCGCATTATAACTCCTATTGTTACGGGATAGGGGGCTGTTTTTAAGAAAAAAATACAATGCCTTAATTTATTGCCTTTAATTTGACGAAATTAACACACACACGTACGTAGAGTACTACGTAAAACACTAAGCACACACGTTTACTACACAGTACTTCACTATGCACTCGCACACTACTATCGCTTTGGTATCGCTTGACTGTTCGCCTCGATCGCTTGATTGAAACTGATGTATGTCTTTGTGTTTGGTTTTTATGAAATTTTGAATTTTTTTTTAAATATTATTATTCAACATATGACTTAATACAATACAAATACAAAATACAATAATCTTTATTTCTTGCTTGAAATGTTTGCAATTGGATTCTTTTTTTTGCTGAGTTAGGAATAGTGAGATTATTGCTAAAATTGTGGATTCATTTTAAATTAAAGATAAAGTATAGTACTCTGTGTTTATTTCATCTCTTCCATTATAAAATATGACATGTTTTAAAATTCAGTAGTATTTTAATTTCTTCTTCCACAGAATACCTAAACTACGAAGAGGGTAAATTCTCGAAATCGCGCGGCGTGGGTGTGTTCGGTACCGACGCTAAAGAGGCAGACATACCGGCCGATGTTTGGAGGTTCTATCTAGCCAGCGCTAGACCAGAGACTAGCGACTCTAGCTTTAGCTGGACTGAGCTGGGCACGAGGTCAGTTTGAGTCACCCGTAAGATACTTTTGAGTCACTCATAAATTTGTATTTTTTTTAGACATATGCTTTACACAAGTTTCAGATCCTAAACTAGTGTGATCTAAAAGCCACAGAGATTTCGTTTGAAATAAAGGTAAGATGTGGTGGTGGTGCAGGAAACACACCTAAAAACAAATAAATTTTGTTTGTTGTTTCAAACCGACAAGGAGTACTCGCAGCGGAACAAAAGCATAGAAATATATGTATACAAAGTTATAACCAGTAAATAATAAACCAAAAAGCGCTAAAAGTATCTCAACAATACGTAATATTATATTTTTTCTTCTTACAGAAACAACTCCGAGCTCCTAAACAATCTGGGTAACTTCTGTCACCGCTCGCTGAGTTTCTGCGCGAGCGCGTTCAATTCACGCGTACCTGAGGTTGTGCTGACACCAAACGATATTGTCCTGCTCGCTCTGATCAACCGGGAAGTTATTGGTGAGTCAGCCATAATAACAAGTTTGAGTCACGAATATCGTCACGCACGAGTCATTAAAAGTTTTATCAAATCACTGATTAATGATCTTACTTATCAATTTGAATCAACGTTTTTTTGCCGCATTTATTAATTTGACTATTTAATATTTAACCGTTTCACTTAAATTTACATATGAGTGATACATTCAGTCATTTGATAGTCGGTCTTGATTTTTATTACTCAATATTAAGTTTCTGTAGTCATATGACAGTTTCAAAACTGACAGTTAATGTTTATAAAAATACCAGGCTATCGTAAAATACAAAGAACTCTTCCCTTTCAGCGTACGTCCAACAAATGGAGAAGGGTCGGCTGCGCGAGTCGCTCCGCCACGTGCTGTCCGTGTCACGGCTCGGGAACCAACACATGCAGTCCGAGCAGCCCTGGGTGCTGCTCAAGGGATCCGATGATGACAAGTTAGTATATTGAAGTACTGAGGAACTTGTGAGTCACTCATAAGATGCTTTGTGAGTCATTCAGAGTGGCTCAGAATGACTCAAAAGTGTAAAAAATATCTTGAAGTAGTTATCTCAAATACCAAGAGTAAAGGATTAGAAAGAAATCGTCATGCAATTTCTCATTTATAAACGTACATAAGCCAGTCAAAAATACTAGGCTCCCATAAACAGTAAGCACAATCTATAATACACAATATCCAATACAGTCCGAGCAACCCTGGGTGCTGCTCAAGGGGTCCGATGATGACAAGTTAGTATATTGAAGTACTGAGGAACTTTTGAGTCACTCATAAGGTACACTGGGAGTATTGAATTGAAATTGTTAATAGATTCTTAGTGACAAAAATGTGATTTTTGCACACCAGAAATGGTAAGATGTAAGATATTATAAATATTTTTGTACCATGATTCTCACTACATCTTTGCAAATAAATGAATTTGAATTCATTCAGAGTGATTCAGAATGACTCAAAATTGTAATAATATCTTGAAGTAATTAAAAAAGGGCTCTAATGATGACAAGTTAGTATATTGAAGTATTGAGGAACTTGCTCAGTCAGAACGTAATAAAAAAAACATTTGAGTCAGTTATTATCACTTTTTGTGAGTCATTCATAGTGACTCAACTCACTGATTCAAATGTATGTATACATATATGTTAAATACTATACAAGGTGTAACAGAAGGGTGTGACAATACTTATACTATACATACCTATGTATATATAGAATACAGCCCACTAGGTTTCAGAATTCTAAGTGTCATAGATTTCGAGTAATCATAAGTTGAACTTTCATTAAAACTTTAAGACTTGCATCTTATCATTTTGAGCGTTCATTGACTTTTGACGCTATCAAATGACACGGCGCGGCGGTGTCTCTCTGCGAGCGCGAGAGAGAGAGAATACGTTGCGTTAAAACTAATGCTAGAACGGGATGAAAGAATGTGTGCTTATTTCGGTTTCGTTCGGTCAGTGATCACTCGCTAGGGCTGCCACGAAATCAAGTGAAAAATATTATCTAATTTTTATATGGCAAAAAATATATGCGATTTAATTTTTCATATTTTGGTATATGACTCCTTACATGATATATTATGTATACTCTTTAATATTGTCACACCCTTCTGTTACACCTTGTATAAACTCAAACTGGTGGCCATACTACTAAAAGCTTTCTCTCAATCTCTTAAGGTAACCAATAATGATATATCAGACGCGGTATGTATATACCTATTTATGTTTTTAAAAGACTTCTTATCTAATTTCCAGGATCCGCGGCGCCACAGCCATCGGCATCTGCTGTCAGATAGTAGCCCTCCTCTGTGCGCTACTGGCTCCGTACATGCCCGACACTGCGAGGAAACTGCGCGCGCAACTCAACGTGGACGCTACTGTATTGAGAATAAATCCCAAGTCAGTACTACTTTATATTCTGCTAAATTAATTACATCTATTTTCAAAGGAACTGATTTTACTGCAGTAAAAATGCAACACAGGAAATAGAGTCAAAACGAAGCTGGGCGTAGAAGGGAATATAGCAATCAACTAAATTATGCGTTTTTATTTTACACTAGTGGGTGCTTGCGGCTTCGCTCGCATTAAAAAGTAAAACTTGCATCCCCTATTTAACTTTTTTTAAATTGGATTTTCCAAAATTCCTTAGCGGATGCCTACGTCATGACATCTACCTTCATTCCAAATTTCAGCCCAATCCGTCTAGTGGTTTGGGCTGTGCGTTGATAGATCACTATATCAGTCAGTCAGTCACCTTTGAGTTTTATATGTATGGATATAGATTTATCTGAAACAGATGGGCATAGTTATACCCACTATATAAAGAGAAAACAAATTGACGTTGGAAGAAAATAGGGGAGGCCTTTGCCAGAGAGGCAACTTCTACCAATAAATTTACTAACATTTTTTTTTTTACTTTTTTTGTGTAGGTACTACTATACAAACTTTGAGTCATTATGTTTGACTCGCCAAAGACTGCATATGACGGGTCTATCTGTGGACTTTTTTCTGTGATTCCGATGATTTTTGTTTTATTGTCAGGCGAAATTCGCGTAAAAGAAACAACGATTTTTTATTAATTTTTTACACGAAATAGGATTACGTTTGACTACAGCCTGCCTGATGTTAAGCACCGCTGTAGTCTAAGATGTAGCACGCTTGCCTAGAAGAAACCTATTATTTATTATTATTTATTACTCTAGATTTGAAGACCCCTGGGCTATAATTTTCTGGGAACAGGGCTCCAGGTAGAGAGTTCCATAGTCTCGCTGTCCTTACTATGAAGGTAGAAGCAAAGCGCTTCGTGCGAGTGTTTGGAACTTCCACCATAAACTGGTGACGCCCCGCTGACTTCCTGCTTGTTCGACGATATACCGACGATGAGAACGTCACGTAGATTTACTAAAAATAATATGTTTCTTTCCCAGCAAACCCTCGTTACTGCAATACCTCCCCCCCGGGCACGTGCTGGGCGCGGCCTCGCCCCTGTTCGCTAAGATAGAGCCAGCTCGCCTGGAGGAGCTGCGAGCTAAGTATGCAGGCACGCAGGCTGATAGAGCTAACAAGGTATATTGTATCTGTGAGTCGTCCTCATGACTGCGGGTCGTGACTCCCCTGCAGAATTAATCCGTTAGGAGCTCTCTTGTGCAGATACATCGTGGTGGGCGCCCAGGTCCTTCCACGGAAGACACACACCTCGGATATTGTGGTCCTCAAACATGTCGGTTTCCTCACAATGTTTTCACTTTTAACATGTAGAACAAGTCATTAGTAAAGGGCCGGATTCGAACCAGGGTGCGTCTGGATGAAAAGCAGTCGCTAAAACCGCCGAGCCACAGTCGCTTACCTTACCTTGCTTGATTGTATATTAGTACCGACATAATCACCAACTCATGCTACTAACTAAGAAACAATGTAGGGAAATTTGTATGACTTTAAATAACTCTGGAATGGATGGACGAATTTGGCTCAATTATGGTGAATTAAGTTAACGTAGCCCCGCGCAACAAAGGAGTTTCCACAATGGAATAAAAATATACTCTCAGATGACAAATCATAGTAATGGGTCTGGTAGACCCATCCGCGGTCGCGCTGGGTCTGCCAGACCACTCCTACATTGTGGAAGGTTATTAGGGCATTGGCATACCGTCTGGTTACATGCAGATAGCTTAGACATTAAACTACATAATAAACAAACATTTGATCCAGGATTAACACAAGTCTTAAATAAAAATTCAAAGTGATTTGGTCTAATAGAGTATTTATTTATTTTCAGCAAAATGGCGCTGGACAGAGCGTAGCAGATTTAGAAGCGGCCATCGCTAAACAGGTACAAAATTAATCTATACTTATATTATAAAGCTGAAGAGTTTGTTTGTTTGTTTGAACTCGTTAATCTCAGGAACTACTACTGGTGCTAATTGAAAAATATTTTTGTGTTGAATAGACCATTTATCGAGGAAGGCTTTAGGCTATATAACATCACATTGCAAGTAGGTAATAGGAGCGAAGATATAATGGAAAATAAAAAAAAGATATCAAGAAAATATGTATGAAAGAATTATTCCGCTAACAAAATATCTGCAACAGTATATGTCTATCTTTTAAGGTTAACTCACTAGAACCGTTTTTTGGTAATAACTATTCCACGCTGACGAAGTCGCTGGCACAGCTAGTTACTTGTATGAGTAGGTTTTTTTTATTAAATAAATATATATTTATATCAATGAGTCCCATAACATACCAAACATAATATATTTTCATTTAATTTATTTTAACCTACCCTCATAAAATAGTTACCTATTTGAAAAAAATGTCACATTGTACATGTTTTGTTAGGTAGCTAAATAAATCATCGTACCCAAATTTATACTTTTTTTTGTGATACATACTTAAATATCTAGTACCCGCGACACAAGCGTTTGCTTAGTGTGGGGCTAGATGGCGCTGTGTGCGATGTCCCGGAAAATTTATTTATTTATATACGTTAGAATCAACCAGGCAACACAAGCAAATTGGTAACCATTTTTTTAACAAGTTCTTTTTATATATTCCAGGGTGACCTAGTCCGTCAGCTAAAATCCCAGACCAAAGACAAGTCGGTGTGGCAACCTGAGGTCAACAAACTGCTCGAGTTGAAGAAACAACTCACAGCTGCGCAGACGCAGGCGGCGCCGGGGGGAGGCACTAGTGCGGCAGTGCCGACATCTGGTGGTGGAAATGTGAAGGCTTTAGAAAAGGCTGTGGCGGAACAGGTACATAGTTATAATATTTAGTAATATGTTATTTTTTTAAACAAGATAGGCTCACGCTTCACTACAACTCGCCTGATGTTAAGCAATGTCATATGCGATATACGACACAAGTGTAATATGTATATGTATTAATATGTATATCCATATGTTTTCAGGGTGGCCAATACTTGATAAGAAAGCGCTTGTTTTTACTAAAGAACGTCTGCGACTTCGCTCGCATAATTTCGTATTGAAAAATAGCCTATGTCACTCCTAGGACGTCATTCTATCTACATACCAAAAATCATGATGATCCGTTCAGCCGTTTTTGCGTGATGCGCGTTTAAACAAATTTACATAACTACGAAACTGGAGACCCGGGTTCGATTCTCAGCGCGAGTTAGATTTTTAGATTGGTATCTAGAACGTCTTTTTGCATTTCAGTTAATACATTGTGTGTGTGTTTATAATAATATCTCTTAATAAGAAGATTTAATAAATTCTTTACAAATTTCAGGGAGAGAAAGTCCGTCATCTAAAATCCCAGACCAAAGACAAGTCAGTGTGGCAACCTGAGGTCAACAAACTGCTCGAGCTGAAGAAACAACTCACAGCTGCGCAGGCGCAGGCGGCGCCGGGGGCGGGAGCTAGCGCGGCATTAGCGACATCTGGCAGTGGAGATGTGAAGGCTTTGGAAAAGGCTGTGTCGGAACAGGTATACACCATCCTTTAATTATTGTATTCATCAAAATACTAGTAGATGCTCGCGACTTCGCTCGCATTTTCTCAGTATAAAAAGTAACCTACATATGTCACTCCTAAAACTACATACTAAAATCTTGATGATTCGTTCAGGCGTTTTTGTGTGATATGTGTGTGAAACAAAAACAAACTTAGGTACATAACGGGAGACCCGGGTTCGATTCTCAGCGCGAGACATATTTTTAGATTGGTATCTAGAACGTCTTTTTGAATTTCAGTTAATACATTGTGTGTTTATAATAATATGTCTTAATTTGAAGATTTAATAAATAAATTAATTAATTTAATAAATTATTTTCAAATTTCAGGGAGAAAAAGTCCGTCAACTAAAGTCTCAAACTAAAGACAAGTCAGTGTGGCAACCTGAGGTCAACAAACTGCTCGAGCTGAAGAAACAACTCACAGCTGCGCAGACGCAGGCGGCGCCGGGGGGAGGCACTAGTGCAGGGAGTGATAGTGTGGAGAGTTTAGAGAAGGCTGTAGCGGAACAGGTAAAGATTATTATGTCTTTCAGTGAAATAAAAAGATAAAATAATAGTCAGTACCAAAATAGGTTCACAAATAACGGTATTTAAATGAAGTAACTTGAAATTTTGGATCCTTTTTGTTGCATTTTAAGACAAAAACATTATAGTTTTAGTAAATCGACTTCATAATAAAGTAGATAGATAGATAGATTAACTCTTTATTGTTGACACATATTAAAAAAAAGTACATAAAACAAATTGCATCTTAACTAGTGCCACAAGCGGCGGCCTTATCGCTGAAAGCGATCTCTTCCAGGCAACCATCGGCTGGAGAGAAATAAGCAAAAAGAAAAAAAGAAGAATGTGGTGTACAACAAAAAGGAAAGAAGAAATATTACTAATATATATTATATAAATATATATATATATATATATATATATATATATATATATATATATATATATATATATATATATATATTTATATACACAATACTTAATTTAATAAAATAGATGTTTATATACAAATACATACAATATACAACATAATATTATAGGTAGCAGTAGTTAAAATAACAGCAATTTTCATTGAAGGGAAGAGAGATAAAATTCCTTTACTTGTTTTTAAAGGAATCAATTGTCTGAGCTTTTTGAATGTTGATAGGCAGAGAATTCCATAAAGTAACGGCTTGTACAGTAAATGATGAGCCATAAAAAGATTTCTTTTTGAATTAAATTAATTTATTTTAGACCGTGTTTATTGTTTCAAGTTTAAGCATACCTTACGAATATAAGTGAAATAATACAATATGATTTAGTGTATAATATATGCTCTCCACAACAAAAATAGCGATCGCGTAAAAATTCCAAAGAAACATGATCAAAATCCACATTATCCGTAAATGAATGAAAGAAAGAAAGAAAAACATTTATTGTAGCAAATAATAATCAAATAAGTACAAGCAAGAAATATATAAATGTAAAAATAAACCTATACTTAAAACTACTTAAATAAAATACATATTTGCCACAATACAACCCAACTCAGCATAATGCTGGCTGCATAGCAACCAGCGCTGGTCTAAATATTGACACATTTACAATATTTGTATGTTTTTAGTTTAAATGTACATACTTACTCTTTTTTTTGGTTTAGTGTATATATTTTTATATATATTGTTTATTTGGTAAGAATTCATTTATTTACATTTTTTTTCAATTATTGTTTAATATTTATTTTACCGTGTATTTCTTTGTAAATTTTGTATGTATCACTTATTATAAATAAAATTTCCTTTTATATTTGTAAGTTTATTGTCAATATGCATAATAGACGTATGGCTAAACTGTAATCACAAGTCTTATTTCGCTCGTTTAAATTCATACCTCCATAGCCCAATGGATATGGAGCTTGCCTCGATCCTACGGTCGCTAGTTCAAATCTCATCTCGACCACTTATGTTTGCACATTTTAAAAAATGTTTTCAAGCTTTAGTTTGCCCCTGTTTCCCGTTGGTGGCTTTACCTTGAGCTTCGCAACTGCGTACTGTAGGGGGGCAGAGTGAATGTGGTCAGAGGAAGCGTCACCGCTCGAACTGAACTGTGGCGTGCCAAAACTGACTGCACATTTTTTTTTTATTTTACTGTAGTTACAAGTTTTTCTGTATGTTTTAAGTAATTTTTGTATATATTTAAGGTATATTTTCAAGTCTGCACATTTTTTAAATTTTTATTGTAGTTAATACCTTCACAAGTTTTTCTGTATGTTTGTCATTTTTGTACTATCTACTTCAGCAATATATTTAAGGTATATTTTCAAGACTGCAAATTTTATTTAAATTTTATTGTAGTTACACGTTTTGCTGTATGTTTTAAGTCTTTTTTGTACATACTTCAGCAATATATTTAAGGTATATTTTCAAGGCTGCACATTTTATTTAAATTTTATTGTAGTTACAAGTTTTTCTGTATATTTAAGTCATTTTTGTACATACTTCAGCAATGTATTTAAGGTATATTTTCAATAATAATACATAAAAACAAGGGAAGCAAAACTAAACATACAACTTCTAACTACAACATAAAAAGGGGTAACTACAGATAGTAGCAAGTTGGATAAATGTAAATTTAACAGAATTGCGAATTTGTCCATAGATTTTTCAATAAAAAAGCTCATAACAACAACACATTTAAACTTTATGATTCGTAAAAGCAAAATATTGAAAGCCTACTATTATTAGTCAGTCTATAGAGAGCTTTTTATTTGTCCTTTTCCTGACGATATCACGGTTACTTTTATAAAAATAATACTTTTTATTTTTACAAAAGTAACCGTGATATTTGTAAAACAATTTTAATCATATTTTTAAAGTAATTATTTCTTTTCTTTTGAATACTTGTTAAACAGGATATGTCCTATAATCCTTAACGAAAAAATGGTATTGTTGTACAATAGTTTGTATAGCAAATATAGCAATGTTTTTTTTATTCCCCAGGGAGACAAAGTCCGCAAACTCAAGGCGACAACTAAAGACAAGGCAGTGTGGCAACCTGAGGTGAACACCCTTCTCGATCTCAAGAAGAAACTCGCAGCGCTGCAAGCCGCCAAATAATTACCAATAAACTATCTATTTATTGAGTCTGGCTTTTTATTTTGTACCAAATCGACTACAAATATAAAAATAACTGCAAGTTTATATGTTTTGTGGAGCAGAACTAGGTATATAATTGTGTTCCTTCTTATATAGGGTTGTTGTGAAATAATACTTGAATTTATTGCTTTGAAATAATAGAGTAGGTACTTATTAATATGTAATTATTAACCTATATCAAATACAATTATGACCACTTAAACTACACTTATCAAAATAAACAATAGTTTTTTTTAAAGGAGTTAATGTTCGCCGTGTAAATGAATATTGAATACTGAGACGAATTCAATACCTTTATTAGCTTAAATTAGGGCGTAGCTAAAAGACCTACATCTAGCTGTGGATGATGATGAAAATATATACGCATTGGCTGCCTATAACGCGTCTGTGCGTTTTTTGTGGTATTGGAGGATGCCTGCAACGCATATATGCGATTCCATTCATTTTGCAAAAACTAACTCTGTGTGCCCAACGACGCGCCCGCGCCGGCGCGTTCATTGTTCAGAAACTTAAACAAGACGCTCGGCAAGTACGAATGACGCAGGTCCCATGTCTACACCACGGAACATAAATTATTACTCACTAGCAGCGGCCCGCGGTTTCACCCGCGTTTATACGGTGAAAAAAGTTTAATTCGGGGTTATTCCCAAAAAAAACTCGTATTAAACTTTTTATTAAGATCTAAGTATTGTAGGTATATGATACAAAAAGGATTAGACGGTGTTTACGCCTTATAATTAACTAGTTATCAAAGTAAAGGCATAATGTTCTATATACAATTTTATTTACAACTTATAACTTAGGTAAGTATATGTATTTACAAATTAGTATACCTATATACATTTTTCCTTTTTTTTTAATAGACCTTAACCTAACCTTACTATACATATAATACACTGTACAAATTCATTTGGTTAAAAAGGGGGGGTCTATTATTTATTTATTCAGAACCCCCTCCCCCCTAAACGCTGACTTCCACATAATTTTGGAATTGTTCCACCTCCACCCCCCACAGCCCCGGAGTTCCACCTCCAAATACCGTAGGGTGTTAATACATTGTGCACGAACCCGAGCCCGAGCTACCTCTGCATCGACAGCAGCAACTAGGGCTCCGGCACATAAACGCGCCACGTTAGTTTCCTGGTCGACACTGGCCGCCGCTCACGTCCCCGGCAGCACTGGGCCCGGCCTGGGCTGTGGCGCTGACGCCGACGTTGACGTAGGTAGGTATATGTCAAACTCGGCGACCTCCTCCCACCTGGACTCTCCAAATGGACTGAAACAAAAGCAATGTAACCTGATTACCTAGTAAATGTAACATGCAAAATGATTCAGGCGCGTCATCATGAAAAAATCACGTGTAGGTAGGTATGAAAGACGTTCCTCAAAACCGCCTCAAAACACACAGTAGATTAGTACGAGGTATAATTTTAGAGAATCTCCTTGTTTTATACCTATTTGATGCTTTAAACCTAAATTTACTTGAGTAGAAAGAAGGATTTGTAATGTTTTCACTCACAAGCAACACTCCAGACACGATACTGGCCAGTATCCAAGTCCACGGCGGCCTGCCACCATGGGCTGGTGCTCCACAAAAGGTTTTCTGAAAGAAAATATCAGTAGGTATTAAAATCAAACAAAGAAAATGGACGGTAGGTAGGTTTATGGTGGCGCCAGACAGCACAACACAGAGTAGGTACTTTTTTTGCAGCAGCGCAGCAGCACAACGTGTTCCAAAACACGTTGCAGGAGAAACAAACAAGAGTTCAAATGTGGAGTAAAGTCTTTGTTGAAAATATTTATGTCTGACTCCGGCCGGCATAAAAATCAAACAAGTCGAAACGTGAGTTCAATTGTAAAACATTTATCTACCTACGCAACAATATGCTACCTAGACAGGTACGCACGGTTCAGCTGAGCTGGTAGAAGCAGGGGTTCCAAAAATGAAACATTTTTATATGAACCAAGGACGTTTATTCGCCTACATGGCTACGCTAATACTAACTTACAAAACAATACTTAAAACTAAACTTAGTTACAATACTACCTGCGTACAAAAAAGGGACAGCGTGCACATGTGTGGGTCGGGAACCGACCGCGCGGCAGGACATTGGAGCCGTCTCCAGTGTTGATAAAAAAACATTGGTTATTGCAGATGGCAGGACATAACTCCTCCGTCCATAAGAATGAAATTTTACGATGATGAATAAATCAGAGGAAAATTACATTTGGGTTTAGAAAGACAATAATAAAATTTATATGGATAAGTGCAAAGGATAAAAAATACATTAAGTAAAAACATTTAAGTTACATATTAGTGAAAATGCACAGACTTTTATCAAAACATGAAGAACTCAATTAAAATTTACCATTAGTTTGAGACAAAACAATTGATTAAATTCAACTAAATATAATGTGATTTTCTGAATTAATTTTAGACAACATAATTGCAAAATAATTATGGTAGATAGGTATAAATAAACAATTGAAGTATAGACTATTAATGGAAATCATAAGTAGCGTTTTAAAGTATTATGATAGGTAATGTTACTATTATTTAAAATACATATTAATAAATATTATGCTATTTAGTATGGATTTAGAATAACAAATTCACAGCAGGTAATAATATAAATATTGCAAAAATAGTCAGATCACAAATAATATGGACAAACATGATTAAATTCTTTCTATTACACAAGCAATAAATGTTATTAATTAATATTAAATTTGATTGTCTTTATATTTCCTTTTTACAAAGTTACGCTTTTTGTTCATATTTTATTTTATGTGGTCGTTACATTATGACACGTACGCACTTTGGGGCAACAAATCAAAAGATAATGCTTCAGCAGACGAATTAAAATTAAATTATTAATAAAAAAATGTGTTTCTTTTTTCTCAAGTTAAAATGCCTTTTACATATTTTAAAATTAAAAAATAGAATTAGGATGTGTGATAAGATTTTTTTATAATTAGTTTAGAAATTGAATATCTACTACATTATAATGGTATGTGTGTTAACAGATCGCGGTAATATAACATTTTTTTTTACAACTTATTATCAATTACATAGTTTCACTTCGGTGGTTGCAATGAATAAATCAACGTAATAAAACTTAAAATTTTTACATATGAAAGATTGTTATTGGTATTACTTTAACGATTTTAATAGAATTACACATAAAGTAAAATTATACAAAGTTTTACATGTAGGAATGTTAGATGAATGTGACCTGTTATAATAAACAAAAAGTTAGTAGTACATTGTATATAAAATATTTCAATGCAAATGTAAAAATAATTAGAGCAAGTGAAGCAGTCTATAATTTATAAACAGGTTTGGGCAGATTTTACATTCAATTATAAGTTACTTGCTAGAAACTGCATTCAACATTTTATGGGGTCATTTTATAGAACAACAAATGATTGTTTTTACATGGATATGCGAATAAACACATAGGCAATGCAATTACGGAGAAAATTAAATAGTTAAACTAAATTTACATTTAAAGTTTTAGTTAGGTATATAATACAAAAACCTGTTATAATTGTCCATTGTCTGTTCCGCATTTTTTTTCACTCTTATGTAACGTTGTTTCATCACTCCAGTAACGTTATCACAAATACGTTTTCAAAGTACGGCACTGATTGGGATTTCACTGTTGTAGATAAAATATTTCACTAGTTTTAATTTAACGGCTTGCACAAACACTTTTATGTAGGGCAGTTTCAACCGCCACCAGAGCTGGAACTTCGTTGAAGTATCAGGAGACATCATGAAGGCGACAGGCAGAGCTACCTGCATCACTTTGAGGATAGGATTGGATAGGTTTTAGGAACATTAACTGTTTTACGGTATGGGACAACCATCTAAGTAATTAAAATGATCTCAAACCTAGCAGAAATATTGAAATTATTAACTGAAATTAGTAGTATGTAACTAAATTAATACCTAACACACAAAATTACATTACTCATTATAACTTAACTAAGGTGGCTAGATTTTGTAGCCTCATCTAATGCTAGAGCTTAATTCTACTTAGCTAAGTCGCTATTGACTCCGCCGATTTCTAGTGCAGAGTGCAGCGACAACTTGTAAGCAAGCGATGCTTGTCTCACTCCCAAGTTACCTAGTCTAAACTTACCTAAGTCACTATGCATCCCGCCGATTTTTGTGCAGTAATGCAGTGACAACTTGTAAGCAAGCGATGCTTGTCTCACTCCCAAGTTACCTAGTCTAAACTTACCTAAGTCACTATGCATCCCGCCGATTTTTGTGCAGTATGCAGTGACAACTTGTAACACGAGCGATGCTAGTCTCAGTTACAAGCTCCCTAGCCTAAGATCTATCTAAGTCGCTATTGATTCTGCCGATTCTAGTGCAGAATGCAGCGACAACTCGTAAGCAAGCGATGTTTGTCCCACTTACAGAGTTCGCGGAATAGGTAGGAGGTCATGGGATTAGTGATGGGTACTACTCACATGCCGTCGCAAACCCTCCATGAGTATAGCTGCCGGCGCCGTCCTCTGCTCCAACCTCGAACCAGTTTCTTTTACAGCTGCACACGCGTCCAGGAGTCGTATTTCTTTGGTTCGCGGATTCAGGTTCCAGAACTTCGTGACATACACCGGCTGATGATGTCACTAAAGAAGTCTGGACTTCCTTTTATCCGCACCGGCTGCGCCAGACAGGTACGCACGGTTCAGCTGAGCTGGTAGAAGCAGGGGTTCCAAAAATGAAACATTTTTATATGAACCAAGGACGTTTATTCGCCTACATGGCTACGCTAATACTAACTTACAAAACAATACTTAAAACTAAACTTAGTTACAATACTACCTGCGTACAAAAAAGGGACAGCGTGCACATGTGTGGGTCGGGAACCGACCGCGCGGCAGGACATTGGAGCCGTCTCCAGTGTTGATAAAAAAACATTGGTTATTGCAGATGGCAGGACATAACTACCTACTGCTTCAAAATTCTATATACTTACTGCAACACTTCGTCGACAAATTATGTCATTACTCTATCAGAAAGCACAAATTAAGGTCAAATAAGTACATATTAAAGCTATAAAAGGTATAATATTTTATAGTAGGTATAGAGTAACTTCGGGCTACTCCCCCCGCACAGAGTACTTTTGAAAGATGTTAGATTTTGTTTACAGGTGCCTGTCGGCAATATAAGGAACTAATTAACGCCATCTATCTAGTAGTGAGTAGCAATACTTCATAGCCAGTTGACGTATCCATAGACAACGACTAGAAACATTTTGAAAATAGGGCTTCCAATATTGCATTAATCGATATTCTCAATAATCGACTTTGTTTCCGAGATTAGGATTAATTTTTTTATTTACTTACATAGCTTCAGGAGATTGTACTTCTAAAAATGTTTCAGTAGGTATATCATAGTTTATTAAATTGCAAGTATAGTTTATTAGTCTAGCTATTCAACGGGGAAATGCAGCCAGCATTTTGGGTACGCTTCCTTTTGAAAATGTAGATTAGTTTTTTTTTATGATGTATAGGTATATAATGTTTATTTTTTATTATTATTTGGAAGTGTTACTATTAATTGCAAGAAGTTTTGAAATTGGCTCAAGAGATTTGGATTAAAAAATCTTATCGCAATAATTAAATATCGATTACTAAATTAGTTCATTACACATTTCCCATCACTATGCAACCTTTTATTGTTGAAAATGTAGTATTTGTTGACACCTATTGTTTTTATTTAATTTCCTTGCTATTCGCATGTATATTTTGTGAATAATAAACACAAAACCATGGAAGTGAGCTCGCAGGTGTTCGATATAATATGCCGCGCTTGCCTCACCGAGTCTAACAACATGAAATCTGTGTACACAAAACTTGAAGACTCTGGTGGTCAATTGCTGCTCGATTTATTGAAAATTTCTGCAAATATTGAATTCAACACAAGAGATGCATTTCCCAAACAAATCTGCTGTGAATGTGCAACATTCCTGTGCAAGTTTGATCAATTTCGACGACGTTGTAAGGAATCTGAGGTGATATTAAAAAATGTGTGCCCAAATCCTTTCGATCCCTGTTTTGTGAAGACAGACGAGATTGCAGAGAAAAATGAATTAAGAGCAAGTAGTAGCTGTATAGAGAAGGCTTCTAGTTACGGGACAGAGTTAGAAAAATCAGATTTCATGGGTTTATTTTCCAATTCAGATATTAGTTATAAAAAAGTAGATTCTTCAAATTTGGAGGAAAAGCTTGCAGTTAAGACTGAGATTCCGATTGAAAATGAAACTATGGACTATACAGACTCCTTCGATGATAGAGAAGAATTTAAAGTTGAGTTTGAGGAGCCAAAAGAAGTCAAAACATTTAAGTGTACATGTGGAGAAGAATTCAAAAGTAAGGATAAATATAGACAGCATAATAAACTCAAAAACTGCAGCAAAAAGCGGCGAAAAACCAGCAAAGCTAGAGGAAAAAGAGTTGGGACTGAAAATAATGAGTTGGCATGCCTAAAATGTGATGAAATATTTGATTCAATCAACAATTTCTGTGCCCATCAAGTGACACCTGTAAGTCAGAAAAAAGCTACAAAAGATGTTGAAATTGAAGAAGAAGAACCTAAAGTACAATGCTCATTGTGTTTACGAAAGTTTAAAAATAAGAAAACTTTGACAAAACATATAAAAAGACATGAAATGAAGGATACTATCAGACATGTTTGTATTAAATGTAAAAGGGAGTTCAAATATAAGTCATTTTTGGAAAGTCATATGCTGTCTGTGCATGCCAATGGTAAATGTTTGAGTTATTATTATCACATTATTTATCTTCACAGATTCTCGGGCCTTACACCCAGTATTTCTAAGGCATCAGTGGGGCCGTAGCTAACACTGAGAGGCCTTTTACAATATAATACTTAAAATTAAGTAAAAGTAAAGTGCCAATCGAGGCAAGCTGGGAGGCAGGGCGTCCACTATTATTAGACAGCACATATCCTCATATTTAAAAACATAATTAACACTAGGAAATTATTTGATAATGAATAAAGTACAGAATATTAATAAAAAAAAAATGTTGATTTAGCAATAGATAAGCAAGAAGTTTCCATAGAAATGTTTGATGTATTCAGCTTTTATCAGAAAAAGAGACATCAATATCTGAAATAATTTTTTGATTATGATTCTTAATAAAAAATCCATACAGGAAGCTGATATAAATGTACATACATATATGCAGACATATGTTCAGGGTTTCTTTCTCAGTTTCTTACACCCTTTAGTAACTGTGGCGGTGTTAAGATTGCCAGTCCATATAGTAAACTAGTGGTTGCTCTCGGCTTCACTTGCATTCAGAAGTAAAACTTGCGTCCCCTATTTCACACCTTTAAAAGTGGCATTTTCAAAAATCCTTTCTTAGCAGATGCCTACGTCATAACATCTACCTTCATTCCAAATTTCAGCCCGATCCGTCAGTCAGTCAGTGGTTTGGGCTGTGTGTTGATAGATCACTATATCAGTCAGTCAGTCACCTTTGAGTTTTATATCTTTAGATTAATGTTAACGTATTTCCCAAGAGCAGGCGGGAGTAGTTCCTGGCATATGTGTAATGCGGGAATTGAACCTGCAACCCTAATAAAATAATGCCAGATTGGTTGCCTGGAAGAGATCGCTTTTAGCGATAAGGTCGCCAGTTAAGTTTCAATATTATTTTTGTAAATTTCTGTATTGTGCTGGTGTTTTAATGAAGTGTATATCTATCTATCTACTTTCTAGGATCAGACGGCTATGTGTGTGAGTACTGCCCGGACAAGTTCACAGACAAGAGGAGCCTCGAGCTACATCTGGATGGTCACAGCAAGAAGAAGAACATGTGCCCCTTCTGCAACAAGGCATTCCACATGCTGTGCACACTGAAGGACCATCTGAGGATACATACAGGTTAAACAAGATATTGTATTTAATAGTCATAGTCATTTATTTATATCAGATATTTGATACATGTCACAGAAAATCAAATAAAAATTTATGGTACAATAAAATACAATAAATATTGCAAAACAAAAAATATTTAGTTAAATTTTGTACAATTCAATTCTAAAAAGTCCTGAAAATAACACAATCGACGCTGCAGGCATCCACTTAGACATAAATAAATAAATCATAGCATTTTACACTACCTTATTACTATAGTAAGTATGATTATTTATAAATTTATGCAACAAGATTCACTGATACAAGATATCTTATTGATCATTGCAAATTATGCTTTTATTTTTTTAATTATTAAAACAAAGTGACTGCTGTAAATAGAAATAGATAGAATGCATTAATGTTAACCTATTTAAGGTTAATACATTCATTTCCATTTCTATAACTTGTAGTATATTCACCTAAAAGACACTTATACCTGCTAACAAAATTTTTTTATTTCTTCCAGGAGAGAAGCCTTTTCTTTGCTCGATCTGTGGGAAGGGGTTCAGCCAGAAGACCAACCTGGGCCAACATGTGCGGAGACACATGGGGGTCAAACCTTACAACTGCAGCTCCTGCAATATGGGGTGAGTAACAATGTTTTCTGGTTTATCTTGTTCAGCCTTTTTTCTGTATAGCGTTCTTTAGGTTCAAGGTTCATTTAAATTTAGTTGTTTTTTTTAACTAGAACAGGTTTGCTCTTGGCCATAGTTAGCCTGATGGTAAGCAAAGGCTATGGTCTGAGATAGATGAATCTGAGTAATTGTATAATGTTAAAACTGTCCATACTAAAAATATACTAATAACAAAATATTGTCTAGATAAAAAGAAGCCTATGTCACTGTCAGGGTCCTATACTATCACTATCCCAAAAATTACTATGATCCGTCGCTCCGCTCAAGCTTCAAAGAGAAACAAAATAGATCAACAAACTCACTTTCGCTTCTAAATAATAGTATGCCATGATTAAGTAAATGATAAAGAAAATAAAAGCTGTTTATTTTATTTATTATATGATATAGTAGACGTAGCAACTTAACAAACATCTGTTCTCCGTTTCAGTTTCGTCTCCAAAGGCGAGTTAGACTCGCACAGTCGCAAGCACACCGGCGCACACCCCTTCATATGCGACGAGTGTGGGAGTGGCTTCACCACCTCCTCCGCGCTCGTCAAACATAGACGAACCCACACTGGAGAGAGACCTTACTCGTGTGACCTCTGCCCAATGAGGTTTGCAGCTACAGGTTTGTGGTCAACTTTAGCATTACCGTAAAGAAGATACTTTTGAACTGTAATAATAAATAAATATTCCGGGACATCGCACACAGCGCCATCTAGCCCCACACTAAGCAAACGCTTGTGTCGAGGGTACTAGATAACGGATATAATACTTATATACTTTTCTTTTGTAAATATGTACATACTTATTATACATACAAACGACCAGACTCGACACAAGTATGTAATTATATATTTTTTTTAAAGTACATAAATACTTGTGTCACGCGGGAATTGAACCCGCGACCTCTGGATTAGAAAGCAGAGCCACTACCATCTAAGCTAACAGGCCTATCGGAAATGATAATGTCAGTGTGAAAGTACATAATGTATGTATCATGTTTGACTCAGTATTACGTTGTTTCCAGTCATCCAATCTTAATCAGATTTGATATATATGTATGTTCTAGATAATATACCAAGACAAGATATAGACTACAATTAATTATTGTGCAGCAACATTACTGTGCTATGTATTTATATCCGACGAGTGTGCCAGTGTCTTAACGGTCTCATTTGCACTTATGTACTCAACTAAAGGCGCCATTTAAAAAGCAATTTTTTCGCATTTATTTCAATAATTATATAATTATTACTAGGTTAAACAAAAACATTAATTCCCAGGTACACTAAAGAACCACCGCCGCACGCACACAGGCGAGCGCCCCTACCAGTGTTCTCACTGCGAGAAGTCGTTCGTGCAGCGCTCCGATCTGATATCACACATACGATGTCACACGGGGGAGAGACCGTTCGTGTGTCCTCAGTGCGGGCAGGCCTTCAGGAAGGCAGCCGCCATGAAGGCACATGTCAAGATGCACGCGCGGGACTCGCAGAATGTGACATTGACAGTCATTAGTGGGATGCAGTGCGAGGGACAAATTTGAATTCTGTGACATTAGTATTATGAGTTGTCTGATTTTCTTTTATGAAGTAGGTGAAATTATGTCAACTCTTTTTTTAATTGACAAAAATATTTAATTACGTAATACTCAGAATGTGACATTGACAGTCATTAATGGCATGCAGTGCGCGCGAGGGACAAATTTGAGATATGTGACATTAGTAATTTGTTTTAACTGGCATCTCTCCAATAGATTTTTTGGAAATTTAAGAGAGTAAAAATGTGACCCAAGATTGACATAAACATTGATTTGCGTAACGTTAGTGTCAAATTAGTCTACAGTCATTAATGGCATGCAGTTAAGTATTATGAGTGGTTTTGTCTGATTCTTATTATGAAGTAGGAGAAATTATGTCAACTCTCTATTTAATTTGTCATAATTGTCAAAATTATTTAATTACAAATGTATGTCACATAATTTGATTCAGATAATTAGTATTATGTTTATTAGTATTTTTTTTTCATTTCTACAATAGTTAAAATATTATTTCTGTGATTTCTAAAGGACTTGTAAAAATGCATACATGGAAGAGTCAAATTATGTTTAATAAGGATTATGAGTTTATTTGTTTTTTTAAATTTGTTTTTCTTTATAATTGTATTCTATTGAACAACTTACGCATAATAAATTATAATAACATAATAATTTTAATAGCAATGATTATACCTAATTGCAAAGTATTTATAATTTACATAGCTTTAATTCAAACAAATTTTCTTAAGTGTAAATAAAATTTAAAGGTATTGTCAAAATGTACATATTCGCCAAAAAGTCAAGATATTATACTTATTGCATTTTAAGGTTATGTATAATCTATACATATAATAAAGCTTAAGAGGGTCGGAAGTCTGAACAGAAAAATATAAAAAAAATTTTTGGAGATTCCAGAACACGTTCCAACAATTTTTAGATTTTTTGTATTTTTTTTTGTTCATTTGATGTATGTATATAAATCAAATAAGAGAAACAAAATTAAATTTTAGTTCACGTGTCAGTATTTTTTTTATGTAGCAATGATTGATTCATTAACTTATAAATTTAGGTTTATAATATTTAATTGTATCACAATTTATATTTATCACAACAGGAATAGCATAATAGTTTACCGTTTTTTGATGACCGTAATAAGTATTGTAATATCAACGAAAATGTATTTAATATGTATTATTAGATAAGCAATAAAGATTGTAAGAAAATTACTAGTTTAATAATTGTCAATAATAAATCTGCTGTTTATGTGTAATATGTCTTTTATTACCTATATAAACCTATAGTATTAATTCTAATGTACCCGGGACTTTGCACACAGCGCCATCTAGCCCTGCACTAAGCAAACGCTTGTGTCGTGGGTACTAGATGACGGATATAATACTTGTATACTTATCTTTCGTATCTTTTATACTCATTATAGTAACTACCAGACTCAACACATACTTACAAATTTTAAAATTCATTACTTGTGTTATGCGGGAATCGAACCCGTACCCCTAAATGAGAAGGCAGAGCCACTACCAACTAAGCTAACAGGTCAGTCAAGATTATACATAAGTTATCAGTAGTAGTCCTGTATATTTAGTATATTAAAGGATACCTTATCTAAATACAATAAAACAAATCGGAACAGAAAATAAATTCTTTATTCATTAATAATATCCAATTGAATCAGATTAAAGTAAAACTGCAATTACAGAAGCAATGTCGCGGTTAAGTATAAAAATAAACGTTACTGTACTTTGAGATCGACAAATACATCGCAATATAAAGATTGCCATATTTAAAAATATTATTTAATAAGTATTGCCATGTTCGAGGTGCTTACACCCAGTTTTTAGACACAAACATCGATTTACGTACCTTGCTGATAATAATCTACCAACTTTTTTATATTAAGAAGACTGGTAGTTGCCAGTAAATAAAATAAAACATTTCTATAAAAAACATGATTGAGCAAAATTTAAACGAACGATTGACAGAAAGGCTGAAGGTGTAAGTCGCCCTCATATAAAAATGTTCTAAAAACGTCTTTAATTTATAATTTAATTTATTCAAGCTCCCCCCAGACATAAGTTATAAAATGTCACATTTATCTTGAATGTTATGTTTATGAAATGTCACAAATTTGTAAGATTTTATTTTTAGCTATTTGACATGTACAATGTATACATATGACAGTTGTTTAATTTATTACATAGCTATAATAAGAAATAAATGACATTTCAAACTTACATTGGGAAGGATCTTTACATCTATATCTATTTATTTACATACTCTGTATTACTTGAGGTATTTGTATCTAAACAACGTTTTTGTACTGTAAAATTTATTTTTCTGTCTAAATATAACTTTTCTATGAAGCTTTTGTCTCTTCACAACAGATAATTCGATTTAACATAAACTTTAACTTCTTATTTCGTCCTTTCAAATCAGAGTTAAAGTTAAATAAAACATAAATAATAAACTAAACAAATAAATTATAGGCAAGTGTCATTTGTGTGTTTTAGGAGCATACAGCGCCATCTAGTATTCAAATGTATGTATTAAGACATAGCCTAAATTTAACGAGCAAGTATCTGGGTCAATAGTAAGCATTCTTCCAGTTTAATATATCATCGTCATCTAGTATTCAAATGTATGTATTAAGACACAGCCTATATTTAACGAGCAAGTATCTGGGTCAATAGTAAGCATTCTTCCAGTTTAATATATCATATGTAGACAAAAGTTCCATAGAAATAAATCTAATTCCTATACTTTTCTAATAATATCATAATATTGTTCGAATTCATTTCGTACCTTCTATTTTTTTACGTATATATCCGTATTCTCTAAAAAGAATCTATATATATTGTATATAATGCTTATATATGTAATAACTATATATTTTCATTATTTATTAACAATGGTTTTCCTTATTGGCACATTTCTGACTCAAATACATACATTTTTTCAGTAGTTTCTTCTCAAATTTAATTTCTCCAATATATAGGTGTTATACAAAATTTTAGAGAACCGATTAAACAACATTTGCGTTAAAACAAACTATATCAAAGGATATATAAATCAAACGCAACAACATATTTTCCCATAAAAGAAAATAACCAACTTTCAAACACATGGTCTGTTTACACTAGGATAGTAAACATGCTAGTAATATAGAGAGTTACTGTCCAACTTGAACGAGTAATTGGTAAAATAACTAAACAATCTTCAATCAGTTTAAAAAAAGAAACTACTTCAAAAATATGACAATACTTTTAAAAAGACTAGTTTCTGACATTCATTTTGTTTGGAAATATAAAATAGTTTAATAGTTCTTTAGTTTTAATTTAAGAATTAAAGATGACATCGATTAATATTACTAAATCATAAAAAATAATTTTAATCGTTAGCAATAAAGTGTAGTTTTCATATGACTTGAATAAATATTTCCAAACAAAACAACATTCGTTTCTCGACACGAGATGTCACTGCGATCCTCCACCAAACGATGTTCAGAGTTTGAGAGCACAAGCCAGATAAAAATAAAATAAAAAATCAATCGAAAACTCCAATTAAGTCATTAATTTAAATTCAAAGTTTGTGAACATATTATGTCACGGAATTGAAACTTGATTGGAGATACTTTAAATTGTCATTATTTTTTGTCGTTACATCGTGTTCGTTATTTGAAATGTCAAATTCATCGATCGAAATTCGTAACATCCTTGATTTGTCCCAATTTGTATACTTTTAATAAACAAAATCCAATAGTCAATACTGTATTTTGTAGGCACTGGACTGATAACGCGTTCCAGTACTTGTTCCAGTAGCTGGCTTGTAAACTCGCCTCGTCTGTCGACGCCCTTGGAAACCCTACAACCCTACGGGGCCAAGACCTATGGTCTAACCGTCTAAGTACTCTAAGTTAACGTATTCACAATGTTACTATGTTTAAATATACTTGCTTGGCAGTTTAGTGTGACCGGTGCTAAGCCAACTGTCAAAAAAAGTTACATAAAAGTATTTGACATTTGAAAGTTTCAATTTTTTTGACATTTCTTGTGAGCGCTATTTCGTCGTTACTTGCCAATTTTTTTTGTGCGAAAAATAGCTACCGGTCTATATATTATTTTAAAATAACAATATTAATACGCTCGCTTCAGCTGCCGTCAAATTAAAAATAATACTAAAAAAATAACTGAACCGCGATACGCGAAAGCATAACCTATCTAATAAAAAAAAACATACAAAATAAGCAGAAAAAATAACGAAATACAAAAATAATCATATTTTTTTACACATTTTCTTAATCACAATTATATGGCGGTAGATTTTAGTATTAAAAGAAGCAGTACAATCGATAATAAAGCTTAAACATTCTTTAATTGCAAAGGAAATAATTTTATTACTCCTTTGTACTATCGACCGCACTGAGACAATTTTTCAAATTGCCCTTTTGAAAGAATTTTTTTACAAAATGAGGGTACATATTTATAAATTCGGTAACTACTAAAATGGCACTTTAAAACTAGAAAGCGTGGCCACGAGGCGCTTTTTGATGCAGTTTTTCCTAAATGTCATTCTTCGGTGAATGCTGCACCGATTTTGATGAGCTCGTCACTGGATAGGAGCGCTATCTGGGGAAGAAAAGAGATTATTATTTTTTAAGTTTTGTAGGAGCTATAGTTATATTTTTGTTTAACTTCTAATATGACACTTGGAATAACACATAATTTCCAAATAAAATATATAGCTGAACTATCTATTTAATTGATAGCCTATTATTTAATATTTTTTTTTTAACTTGAACGGGTTTGCACTTGACCATAGTTTACCTGATAGCAAGTAAGGCTATGGCCTAAGATGGAGCGTGCTTACCCGATAAGAACCGATTCACTCTCGCTTTGAAGATCGCTGGATTATAGTGCGTGGGGAACAGAGAGCCAGGCAGGGAGTTCCACAACCTAGCGGTACGAACAATAAAGGTGGAAGCGTACCGTTTCGTGCGGGTCTTAGGAACTTCCACCATAAACCGGTAATAAAATGTATAGCATGCTGTTTTTTATATTGACAGAGTATTAATCATTACCTAAGAGATATTTAGCCTTTTTATTGTAACACAATGAGCTGCCATCAAGGTGGGATGTCATATATGTAAATGAAAAAAAACATGACATTTAAACGTTAAAGTATTACACTATTGCGTTGATTTAGCGCCAGTAATATCAGTTCCATGTGCAGGATCTTAATTCTTGACATTAGTATAAATGTCAAAGTGTCAAATGTCTCAACACACACGTACCTGCGTTCATTTGGCGCCCGCCTTCTACTTTTTTGACATTAGTACAAATGTCAAATGCATTAGTATAAATGTCAAAAAGTCTCAATACACACATACCTGAGTCCATTTGGCGCCCGTCTTCTTCATTTTTGACATTTGTACAAATGTCAAATATACATTAGTACAAGTGCCAGTGTCAAATGTCACAGCACACGTACCTGCGCTCATTTGGCGCCCGCCTTCTACATTCTTGACATTAGTACAAATGTCAGTGTCAAATGTTATAGCACACGTACCTGCGTTCATTAGGCGCCCGCCTTCTACATTTTTGACATTAGTACGAATGTCAGTGTCAAATGTCACAGCACACGTACCTGTGTTCATTTGGCGCCCGCCTTCTCCAGGAAGTCCATCTTGAGCCGCAGTTCGAGCAGGAACAGCTGCTTCTGCAGCGCGAAGATCTCCTCCTTCTGGCGCAGCTCCATGTGCAGGATCTTCATTTTTGCCTGAGGAAGATAAGGTAAGATAAGGATATTTATTTTGACATAACTTCTGGTACTTGGCATGTCACAATGGCAATAGGAAAAAGAACAAGTTATTTCAATTACATATCAGTTTTAGACTAAAGGGGAATTCTGTTCTTCCTTAAAGGGTAATTCTCTCTAATTTTATTGTATTAACCGGCTAGCTTTCACGTCAAAAATATGTCGAAAATTGGCTCGGTTATTAAGATTAAATTAAATCATGCCTTACGAGAACTATAGAACGGTTATTCTCTCTTACTGAGTGGTGTTGACTATTTAACATCAGGCAGGTTTTTTGCCTGTTAGTTGCTTTTTTCAATATTTTTTTCAAACAAGCGCCGCCGCGCGTTGTGGCCGCTTTAAAAAGCAATAAAAGTAACCTATTTAGGTGTCCGAGCTTTCGCTTGATTTACTCTGTGAGATAACATCTTGGCTTTTACGTGTGGCAACACTCTTTCTACTCTATGGTGCCCATTCCATGCGTCGAGTCGTTACGACACGACCGGCTCTCCCCTCCCGCATAGCGCCGGGTGGACTCGCTTCCTCAGTACGTCTTGGGTTTTTGAAATGTAAACACTACTGTGACTTCGTTAGCAAAAAAAATGAAGTGAACATTTTTTGTTTATAGAACAACCTATAAGAGATGAATATCTTTTAAAGTCGGTAATCCCATCAAATACCGTAGGGTCCAGCAAACCATGAGCTCTTCAAGTATAATCTCGTGTACAGTACTTGTATTATATATTTGAGTGTATAGACAAAAATACACCTCTCTTAAAGTCGTATTTCCTCATAACTGAGGGTCGTGACTCCCCCACTAAATTAATTCGTTACGGGAATATGGGAATCTCGAATAAATACCACAGTCCAGCAAGTTTTGCATAGTGTTTGTGAGTGTATTGTGTAAGTTACCTCGTGCTCCCAGGCGGCGTGCTGGCGGCGCGCGGTGAAGTAGCGCCGCTCCTCTTCACTGGGAGAGGAGCACACGTGCGCCGCCTCGGGGCAAGATCCATACTGCTCGTGGCCGTTCTGTAACGTACAAATCGAATATATTAACGCTTTGATTGCTCATAGCGTGTCTTTGCGTTTTCGGAGAATTAACAACATGCATGCCCGGAACGCAAGAATGCGTTTTCAATACGCTGTGTAAATTGAAATTAAAAAGGGGGCATGTACATATAATTAAACATACAAAATAAGATGGCAGCGAATGCGTTAATTAAAAAATATATTATGTGATATAATAATAAAAACTCAGCATTTGCTTTATACAATACGATTTCGCTATAGTAAAACAATGAGCAATATTCGATATTACTCACTCACTTACTAATAAAATCCACTTAATTCTCATTCATGATTGGACATATTTATGTCAATTATTCCAATTCTAAAATTCTTATTTCAATAAAGGGGATTCTTAATATGTATGCATACTTAAACTTCGTGCTACCATAGGCACTAGACTAACGCAACTGCACTATGAATTACTAGATGGCGCTGTACAACAAGACGTTACTCTCTAGTGGGTCAAGCTAAGCAAGCAAAAAAGCTAGAACACCTAAATATACTGAGTTGCTGCTATATAAGGGCATCTTGCTTTATACTAAAATAGTGAAAAAAACGACAGTGGCGCCGCACGGATGTTCAATACCTATATCAACCATAGCCACCGTACGTTGTATTCACTGCCGTTTTAAAATAATAATATGGCTTTACTTTATTTTTTATTTCCTTCTTATGATTCTCATGCAATGTATATAAAACTGTTTCGTATTCTTAACAAGTGCAATGATTATGTAGTAGTATTTCTCACCTTTCGTTTGACGTCGTCGAGGTTGCTGAGGTTCAGGGGCGTGTTCGACAGCTCGTTTAGTTTCTGTAAAATGTTCTGTTGGATCCGCGCCTGCGGAATGAGGAAAAACCAATTTTAGCTAAATGTTGTTAAATCGGGGTTGATAAGTGAATCTTCTCTTTGCTTCCGAGTTTTTGGACCTTGTTCTGTTTTGCTTCAGAAAGAATAGAAATAAGTGAAAAAAAATAACTTGCTCTTGTTGACGCTACGTATCTTCTAATGTAAAGCGAAGTGTGTATTTTTTGCTGACTTCGCTTCTCTTTGCAGTGAATGGTACTTCGCTTCGCAGTGAGTGAAACTAAGTTTACTTTGGAGTATTTGGAACAAGCTCTGCTTACTTCGCTCAAATTACTTTTTTGCTTAATTCGCTTTTTTGCTCACTTCGCTTTTCTAGTTCGCTCGTTGCGCTCACTTCGCTCACCTGTTCCATGTGATGGTGCGCGGGTGGCGGGGGTGAGTGCGGGTGTATCTGCACATGCGGCTCCAGCACGTTGCCGCTCGTGTCGTCGCTTTCGTTCGCGCTCGAGAGTCGGCCGTTTGACATCTGATGAGATGAAAAAGTTTTTAAGACTTGACAGACTACTCCACGAATCAACTGACATAATCAACTTTATTAACCTTAGACTACCAGTTACAGCGTTATACATAATCATGCGCGCGAAGCAATCAGAGGTCGCGTAACGTCACGATGGGGCAGTGACTATGTGACTGCCAGTTAATCGTACGCGCGGTGGCTATGCCGAATTTTGCAGCGAAAACCATTCTATCGCGTTTAATAACTTATTTATTTTGAGATAGGAAAAAAATGATAACAGGATACTTTTTCTCCTGTTATATTTTTTATAAGTTAAGCGAGTGTGGCTCAGCGGTTCCAGTGTCTGCTTTTCGTCCAGACGTACCCTGGTTCGAATCCGCCCTACACCAATGACTTGTATTTTTCAAGTTATGTGTAGATTTGCACTCGCTTAGCGGTGAAGGAAAACATCGTGAGGAAACCGACATGTTTGAGGACCACAATATCCGAGGACATGCGTCTTCCGTGGAAGGACCTGGGCGCCCACCACGATGTATCTGCTCAAGAAAACTCCCCTAACGAATTAATTCTGCGGGGGAGTCACGACCCTCAGTCATGAGGAAATACGACTCAAAGAGAGAGATATTTTTTATACTTGCCGATAAAAATACTTTTTCCTGTTTCTTTGTTTCGATGTCTAGAACTAATTATATGGTGATGTTAGATTATGTTTTATTAGATACAGGTACACTAACATGTTGGTGATGAATGATGATGAACTAATATGATGATTGGTGATGGAAGATGATGGTGATGTGAACTCACGTTGACAGGTAAGCAGTCGTCGTCTTTGACGCTGTGAGCGCCTTCCATACTGGCTGATGCCTGGTCGTCTTCCTCTGGAATATGTATTAAAGACATTAATTATTTTAGTCTTTTTATAGGTCCACAGTGCCATACTATAGTTACAAATTATTCATATACAGGAAAATAATTTTAATAGCCTCAAATCTATGTAATTGATGTAATTTTATTCGAAACTAGTGGGTGCTCGCGGCTTTGATCACATTAAGCAAAACTTGCATCCCCTATTTCACCCCTTAGCATTTCCAAAAATCCTTTCTTAGCGGATGCCTACGTTATAACATCTACCTGTATGCCAAATTTCAGCCCCAACCGTCCAGTGGTTTGGGCTGTGCGTTGATAGATAAATATTTCAGGACATATCACACAGCGCCATGAAGCCCCATATTAACCTTACGCTTGTATCATGGATACTAGATAACGGATATAATAACATATATAACTTTATGAAATTGGTTATTTGCCGCAACCTACGGGTTGGGTAATGAAACAGTCAGTGTTAGATGGCGTGAGTAGTCTTCTTCGAGTGTTACACATATACACTTTTTTTTATTTAACTAATTACTTGGTGTCATGCGGGAATCGAACCCGCACCCCTAGATTAGAAGGCAAAGCGATATTGGTAAGCTATATTGATTATGCGAGTATGTGTATATTTAATTGAATAAAAAAGTTACCCGCAAACGCGCTTTTGACGAAATATTTAGAAATTTATTTATTGCTCGTAAAATGAAGTTCAAATTTATTTTATTTTACATGTCTTCGAGAAATCAAGTGAACTTTTATTTTAATTTATCCACTAAGTATCGTCTATGTATTATTATTAATAATAATAATAAATTTATAATTAACTTAAATCTATGTACAGTTTTAGAATTTGCAATCGAATCCTGTATTGTAGGCCTGCAGTTCTTACCGCATCTACAACTTACCTATACTACATTTACTTACATATAATATTAATAAGTAAATCATTTTGAAGTGAAAATTAAAAATTAAAAGCAAAACAAAACAAAACTTCAATAAAGTTTGCATACACAGATGACAATTAAGAGGTTATAATGATACCAGTTACAGTAAAAAAATTATGTACAAAAATGTGTTTGTACTGATGGAGATAAACTATACTAATTTATCTAACATAGCTTATTCTTTATCTATCTGAATGAACGTTCTGTATGGAACAGCTATTTTTTTCACGAAAATCCAAAAGTTTTGCTTTTAATAATAAAATAAACAAAAAACATTTATATGAGAATTTGTTATTTTCACATACTAAATCCACTCCTAATAGGTTATGCTTTAATTAGCAGTAATAATGGTGCAAGTAGTTATGAATTTGAATACGTACCTTTAACATCCAGAGGGTGTATAGTCTGCCACAGCATGCCGTCCAGTATGCCAGGCGCCTCGGGGGGCGCTTGCACCTGCAATACAACAACAATTATACCATTATTTCACTGTTGTTATTTGTTCATTTATTTTGGTTACTTGTAGACTATCACTGAATGGCTTCCCAGAAAGAGCACTCGGCTTTGAGAGAGACCACCCTTACTTATATGTGACGGCTAGCAACAGACTTAGTGACTTATAGTCTACGACTGCCATTTGCCTATAAGTGACTAAATGTCTTCGACTACTACTGCCCATTAGGTAGTGGTTAGGTCTATGATTGACACCAACTCGTACTTATAAGTGACTACAGTCCACGACTGACTACTACCTATTAGTGGCTATAGTCTACGACTGTCTACTACCAATTAGTGGCTATAGTCTACGACTGACTACTACCTGTTAGTAACTATAGTCTGACTACATACCGTAAGCGTGGTATCGTGTGAGCGCATCTTGCATTTCTTCTTGTAGTTCTCGTACCACATCTTGACCTGCGCGGGAGTGCGCGGCCGCTCGCCGCCGCACCGCTTGTTCACCTCCTCGCATATGGTGGACCACACCAGCTGGAACGGACAGAAAGACAGACATTAATATTATAAACTAGTGGACGTCCGCAGCGTTGCTCGCTCAACCATAAAGTACGTAGAGTACGTCACCTCTTTCTCTCTTGAGTCGTATTTCCTCATGACTGGTCGTGACTCCTCCGCAGAATGAATTCGTTAGGGGAGTTTTCTTGGGCAGAAACATCGTGGTGGGCGCCCAAGTCCTTCCACGGAAGACACATGTCCTCAAACATTAATATTATTCACTAGTGTACGCCCGCAGCGTTGCTCGCTTAACCATAGAGTACATAAAGCAGAAGAGTTTGTTTGTTTGAACGCACTAATCTCAGGAACTACTGGTGCAAATTGAAAAATGATTATTGTGTAGTGTATTATAACATCACACTGCAACTAATAGGAGTGAAGAAACAATGGAATATCTGGAAAAAATCGGGGAGAAAATTATTCATCTTTGAGGGCTTCCGTTGCGTGCACTGCGAAAACGGTTCAAGTCGTGGGTAACAGCTATAACCTACCTATATAAAGCTGCAGAGGTTGGTTGCAAAAATAAATATGATGCCCAAAATAACTATTCCACGCGGACAAAGTCGCAGGCACAGCTAGTTGACTTCTATGTACAGACACCGATGAGTTACTTATGTATCTATACTAATATTATAAAGCTGAAGAGTTTGTTTGAACGCGCTAATCTCAGGAACTACTGGTGGAACTACAAAAAACTACTGGAATTAAAAAAATATTTTTGTGTTGAATACCATTTATCGAGGAAGGCTTTAGGCTATATAACATCACGCTGCAACTAATAGGAGCAAAGAAACAATGAAAAATGTGGAAAAAAACGGGGAAAACTATTCATCTTTGAGGGCTTCCGTTGCGTGCGCTGCGAAAATGGTTCAAAATATCAAAAAAATATGTATGAAAGAATTAATGCCCAAAATAACTATTCCACGCGGACGAAGTCGCGAGCACAGCTAGTTATTGATACATATTATGCATTTTATAATTATTATGGTAACAACAAATAAAATTGTAATATCAAAAACTTACATATTGATAAAGATGATTGTTATCCATTATCCAACAGAAAAAACACGGGTTCGGTACTCACGTCCAAATAGTTGAGCACAAATGTAATTAATAAAACAATACCTAACTTTTCCATCGCGATTCAGGGCCAGTGTACTAGGCACTTATGGTTCCGCGCGCGGAAAGTAGGTTTGCTCGTTGGTCTGTTTGTGTATTTCATTTTTTATTGTGTAAAATTGTGACCTAACTTAATTAAATATACCTATTAGGAGTGCATGCTACACACTAAGCAAACGCTTGTGTCGTGGGTACTAGATAACGGATATAATACTTATGTATATATATCTTTTTGTAAATACATACTTATTATATATATACAAACGACCAGACTCAACACAAGTAATCATACATTTTAATATGCATAAATACTTGTGTCACGCGGGAATCGAACCCGCAACCCCTAGATTAGAAGGCAGAGCCACTACCAACTAAGCTAACAGGCCAGTCAAATACAGACAAACAAAGTTAACAATATGTATATAAATTCTGCTTAGCTCTAGCAATGTACTAGGTTAGATTACAATGTGTAAGCGAAACATGAAACTCAGATATTGTGACGAATATTTTAAATATGAGAAATTGATACAATACCTATTTGAATAGTTTTAGTTTATATTTCTTCAGAGGCCGTTAAGGGATAAAAGTTTTAGAAAACGCTTATAGCTTAGCTAGCGGTAGGTATTCGCATGCGATTACCAATGTTAAGCAATTGACGACGCGGTCAGTCTTTGGATGGGTGACCGAAAATTGGCATTTAAATTATTTAGTCGCTTAGTGGATTGAACGACACGTGTTATAGATTTTGGATGATTGTTACAGTGCCAAAGTCATTAAGCCATGTCAAAGACCCCTAGGGTAGCTTGAAAACTTGAGGCTAAAAGATGACTATTCATACGATAAGATAAAATTAAATCTACACAGAATTAAAAAATCGTTGTAAAAACCCTCTGAGGGTATATTGTATTCTTCCTTTAATAATTTATGTATAAGATCTGCAACATATCGTAATAATGTAATTGAAAACAGAATAATAATTCAAAAGCAATATTTTTTTCATAATTAAAAATTCATTTACCATATTTCCTTTGCGAACATGGGTAAATACAAAGATCTTAAATCAATAAAATACAATAATCGATTTGAATTTGACTTAGAAATGGAGTACAAGAAGAGAGGCCTATGCTCAGCAATGAGAGATAACAGGCTGATGATGATGATACGATATGAACGAGAAGCCTTTTTTAAAGTCGGTGAAAATAAACCAAGAACAAGTATTTCCTTTGAAAATTAAACCCAAGTTTATACTTGAAAAAAAAAAAGAAACTTAACAAAATAACCACAGATTAAATCATAACCACTCAGATAGCAATAATCTCTTTATCAGTCGAATTCCTATCGAAAACGGTTAATTTGTTACGTAAATAGGTAGTGAGATAGTAACCGTGTAGATTAAAACGAGTATTTTGTTTGTGATATAACTTTGCTGATAGTCTTTAAGTTTTTATCAGCAGAGAGGGTTTACACAAACAAAGAGAAACCTCTGTTAGAAACAGCTAGGCTTCTTTTAGAAAAAAACTTCTTTTCTAGTCTGGAAAAGATCACTCAAGGTGATAAGGCCGACATACATCTATAGTTTTAAGTGTCTAGATGTTTTCTTACTATTTCAGTATTGTACTTGAGTTTGTGACCGTGCCACGCGCTAGGTCCCTCAGTGGGCCTGTATTACGTAAGCTACTGCTACATTCCTCACTGAAATCCTACACTATTTACATATAAATCATTAAAACAACAACGAAAAACAATAATTGCAAGATCAAAATCAAAACAAACATAATTAAAAAGAAAAATACATTGTCAGGCTGCCAACTTTTACAATTTACCAGCTTTTGATTGCCATATGTAGGAAAAGAATAACCTAATAAGATAAAATAATACATATGAATGAATATAAATTTGCAAATGAGTTACAGGTATATCGATAAGATTCAAATGGATATTAATTCCTTTTATTATGTTCCTTATATATTATTTTTGGTGTGCAAATAAAGTTGTATTGTATTGTAAGTAATATGCTGAGAAACTTTTTTTTTTCGTGGGATAGGTTTGTGTTTGATTACAGCCTGCCTGATGTTAAGCATTGCTGTAGCCTAGGGTGTACCACGCTTACCTAGAAGATACCTATTAACTCTAGATTTGAAAACCCCTGGATTGAAGTTCGCAGGAAACACAGCTTTTGCCGTCCGTACAATAAACGTTGAGGCAAAGCGCTGTGTTCGATACTTCGGCAGTTCCACTTTAAAACGGTGTCTAGATGAATATACTGAATTTCATCCGAATCTGACATATCACATAACTACGGGTTAAATTGATTACCTCTTTTTTTGGAAGTCGGGTAAAAATGCCATTAGCCATGCTAGAATCCTATCTGTAATCATAAATAATGCACCGCAGCTTCAGACGTTATGAAAGGAATTGTCTAACATAGCGCTTAATATGAAATAAATGTATTTTAAATAAATTAATTTAATCTGACCATGATGTGGTCATATATGGCACGTGTAAAGAAGAATATGCAAATTTGTGATGTGCAAGCTATTAAAAAGTTATTGAAACACATTAAAAAAATATATTAAAGAGTTGCTTTTTAATTATTGTTTGTATTTATGTTTATATTTGCGCCCGTAGCTCAGCTAGCGGAGGCAATCGCATGCGATTACCAATGTTAAGCAAAGGTCGACGCGGTCAGTACGCGGATGGGTGACCGAAAAGTGGCATTCCATTTGGGCGCTTCCGTGGGTCGGATGACACGTTAAATTGTAGGTCCCGGCTGTTTGTCTAGTACAGCGGTCGTTAAGCCATGTCAGAGGCCTTTAAGGCGGTTTGAAAACTATCGACACCAGCGTTGGTTCAGCTCTCATTCGTTAAGAAGAATAATGTTTATATTAAAAATGGAATAATTACAGTATTCCTACAGCTTTTGTCAGCAGTTATTGCCAAAATGATTTGCCATCGAAGCAGAGGTTGCTTCGTGTGATATTATTATAGTTGTAGGTACTTATTTATTTGTAATTTGTATAAATAAATTATAATTACGAGTATGTCCTTTTTAACACAGTTTTATTAGGTCGATCTGTAACTAACCAGTTATGTACATAATATAAAAACGTTTCCTAACACCAGGCGGGTTGTAGTCAAACTTAACATACTGGCTTTTTCGTGTTAATAAATAAGTAACAAATAAATCTAAGAATCGTAATTATTTTCGCCATTGAATGTTTTAATAAAGAAATAGACGAAACACTTTTCAACTTAAGTAACAGTTTAATGTTTATTTAAGATAGAATGACCACAATATCTCCGAGGACATGTGTCTTCCGTGGAAGGACCTGGGCGCCCACCACGATGTATCTGCACAAGAGAACTCCCCTAACGAATCAACTCAAGTAAGAATGGTTTACGCATTTAAAATTTGCATACTCTTCTTTACACGTGCCAAAAATGGTCAAATGGCGACCGTGATATTGTCAAATTGATTTAATTAATGTAAAATACATTAATTTTATATGCATTAGACGATTCACCTTTCAGAATGTCTATGAAAGATCTCTTATCTTGATTTTTTATGTCTCTTTTACATGGAATGGGTTTGCACTTGACCGTAATTCGCCTGATGGTAAGCAATTTGGTAGGATGGAGCGTGCTTACCCAGTAAGAACCGATTCATGTAGTATTGTCGCCGAAATTACATATGGTCAATTACACTACAATCTGTAGTTGACAAGCGAAGGCCCACGGTATTAACCACGTTCTCTTGAGTAGTATTTCCTAATGACTGAGGATCGCAAGTCCCCCACAGAATTGATTCGTTAGGGGAGTTCTCTTTTGCAGATACATCGTGGTGGGCGCCCAGGCGCGCCTTCCACGGAAGACACATGTCCTTGGATATTGTGGTCCTCAAACATGTCGGTTTCGTTGTTTTCCGTCACCGTTAAGCGAGTGCACACATAACTTGATAATATAAGTCATTGGTGAAGGGCTGGATTCGAACCAGGGTGCGTTTGGATGAAAAGCAGACATTGGAACCGCTGAGCCACACTCGCTTTAACCGCGTTAATTCGAGATAAAAAGTAGTGTATGTATTAATCCAAAGTCTAATCTAACTCTATATATAAACAAATTTCAGCACACACATACAAACTTGGACCTTTATAATATTAACGGGACACCAAACCACCGGTCAATCACATAAAATGCATAGACTTTCATCTATTAGACCCCCATAGCTAAATTGCAAGTGTAATTTGCAACATCATCAACATAGATGGCGCTGTTTGGAATGACCCGGAATATTTATTATTATTTATTTATCTAATTATCATAAGGTTGCCATAAACCCGTCTGCAAGTCTAGGACACTATCGGTGATTGTCCTAACTAAGGCTCAGAATGTTGCGCGTTCTTCGTGCTTCTACATATTTTTTTAAAAGTTTAATTATAAAGTGGTTGGATTGGAATTGACTGATTAATACAATAAACTTTTAACTTTTTTACTCTTTTTTAACCATTTAAAATAATCATCAATAATTTTAAAATACAATAAGCATAGATTTTCTTTTTTAAGATCCCCATGATTAAATTACACGAGGTATTTGTAACATCAAAATTACCATAAGGTAGCCATAATCACGTCTGCAAGTCTAGGCCACTGGGAGGTGACTGCCCTAGTTTCTAACGAACTTTAAAGCTCAGAATACCGCGTGCCTATCGTGTAAACAGCCAATTACGATTTTTTAACCAACTTCAAAAACGGAGGTTATCAAGTCTTCTGAAAGTTTTTTTGTGGGTATGTTACGCAATTACTCCGTAAAATATTTTTTATTGACATTGCATTTGAGCTTTATTTATTAAAACGGTGGTTCGGTGAAACTGAATATATGTAGAATTTTGGGAACAGACAAATTAATAAAAAAAATATAATTTTACCAGCTTAAGTTTGAGTGTATATTTTCTTTCTGCACGCTTAGAATATGGAATGGTTTGGATAAAATTGGTATTAAAATAGATTAGGCCCTGGATTAACAATGATTTTTATCCCTGATAAACGACGGTAACCCTAAGGTTCGCCAGTTACGAAATAATACAACATTTTTTAACTGAAATGTTCAACTAATTTCATTATTCATTAAAGTTTGTTTAAATTTGTAATAAAACTTATTTTGTTTTATTAAAAATGCTTTCAATTTGCAAAGGACACCACACATTACCTATACATAAAGTTTGTTAAAAAGTTTATTAAATCTTAGTTTTTTTAATTAAAAAAGCTTTCATGTTGCAATTGACGCCACGCGCGACCACCTAAACCTTAAACTTAAGGCCAGGCCCCTCCACGTGTAAGCATCGAGTGCGATAACCCAAAACTTAATAAACTTGACTGATCATAAATAATCAAACTAGTTTTATCACACAAGGACTTTTTCCTTATCATTGCGATTAACATCTAATCGTCGAGTTCAAAATGTACATTAAACACATATTTTGGTTTGCAAGGAATGTGTGATTAATTTTTTTGGTTTTTATTTGTGGGACCATTTATATATATTTTTAGCAGACAAACTAGAAGATGGGAAGACGACATTAAGAAAATAGCAGGTCCACTATGGACCCGCATAGCGAAAGATAGAAAACAGTGGAAATCTTTAGAGGAGGCCTATGTCGAAAGACAAGCTGCAACGGAGAAACAGCCGCTTACCGATAGTTAACATAATATGGATGTATAAGAGAAGAAACTGTCGTAAGATAGAGTAGACATATTTGCAAAGAAAAATATTGTTATAATAAGTTCAGCAATAAAGGCTATTTTATTTATTTATTTATTATTTATTATATATATTTTTATGTAACGATTGACATTGTAAAAAAAAACTAGCGTTCCGCGATTTAAAAAATGAGTGTTTGTTTTTCTTCATTATCCAAAATACCATTTATATCTTAAAGGTGAATTTTGTGTGTATCTTTGTTACTTTATTCACACTCAAATAGCTAGCTCGATTTGGATAAAATTTGCTACTTTTTATCCCGGATCAACGCGAATGTCTAGAAGTATACAGTTTTCTGATATATCTGCAGTATTAGTTCAAAAATACCATCTATGTTTATCTAATAATAAGCTAAAGAGGGTCGAAAGTCTGAACTTTGAAGATATTGGAAAAAAAAAAATTTGTAGATACTTAGAATCGATAACAGAAGACGTTCCAACAATTTATAGAATTTCTGTGTGTTTCTATGTTAGTCTGTTTATTTAAACGCTCTTCACGCAAAAGCGACTGAACGGATCTTCATGATTTTTGGTATGAAGGTAGTAAGAGAAGAGGTACCGGACGTATCCTAGGATACTTTTTATCTCGAAATAACGCGAGCGAAGCCTCGTACGTCCACTAGTGTACAATAAAATTGAACATATTATAAGTAATTCAATAAGTAAATATGTAAGTTCGTTTTCTATGAAGAAAAACTTCTTCGAATCTTGCCTTAGGGCAGCTTGAAAACTCTCGACACCAGAGTTAGCCACTCTTAATTGATAAGAAAAAAAGTAGCAAAAATGCATAATGTACATAAATTTATATGTATTATGTCCTGCAGTTGCTGCTAATGATGATAATTTATGGCTAAACGATACTTTGTCGTGATGACATCTTTTTTATTTCTATTAAGATTTCAAGTAAATTCATTTCCATACGAAATACATTTAGAAAACATGTGGAGACGGAAACGTCTCGAATGAGAATTCAAAAAAGAAATTAGACTACGATTAAACGACACCACAATTTAAAGACCTCTAACTATTGTATAATTAAAGCTATTGGGCTAGACTTATTTTTAAATAAGATTGCCTTCAAGTTATAGTTAAGATATTTCGACTCATACGAGTATATTTTGCCAAATAATTATGCTAAATATTATAAAAAAAGGGTTGTACACAAATATTTTCTTCGCAGAAAATTAACGGAAAATTTGCCATGTGATTGGCATACATTGACAGAAATGGCAAAAAAATACAGCGGCGCCTCCGTGTACGGCATATAATAATAATTTAGTTGTCTTCTCCTTCTTATCGAATGAGAGTGGCTAACTCTGGCGTCGAGAGTTAATCAAGCCGCCCTAAGGGCCTCTGACATGGCTTAACGACTAACGTACTATGACGAACAGCCGGAACCTACAGTTTAATTGCTTGTCTGCATGCATATTTCTCCCTTTAGAAGTGTAATAAATTAATCATATTTTTGCAATTTACTAAAAGATACACATGATACGTGTCAAAGTACAGATAGTTGTCTCGCATTAATTATACCAATGTTTTATCGAAACTAGATTGACGACAGCACCACTTTGAATGTACAGTTTTAATTCATGTATTATTGATTTTAATTGGTCCCGTCGAGAGATAATTTTCACATATTTAAATACTGGTAGTAATAGTTAGACTATATTTATTTTTATAAACATATTATAGGACGGCGGAACACTTGCTTTGGCAGAAAAGAAAGGAAATAGCATTAATTTCATTGGTTTCTTTTTGAAAATAATTACGTCGTATTCCCGTTTTCAATAAAAATATAGAGAAAAATTAAAAATTCTTATTACAATTTAAGATATTTTTTTAGAAAGTATGTGAGAGAGTGGCCAACTCTGGTGTCAGAGTTTTAAAACCCCCCTAAGTACAATTCGTAATTTCTTGGATTTTTAATAAGAATGCAAATAATCTACGAGTAGCACCTAAACGAGGAAACGAATAAATTAATTAACCTTACCACAATTATTTGATAAGATAACATTACTGTATTCAGATTATTCAGTTAAAAACTAAAATAACTTGAATCCAGTATGTACTTTAATCGATAAATTGATATATTATGATAAGGTGTGATAACTTTATATATGTTAATTACCTATTTATATTTTTTTACATATTTTTCATAGGACTACGAGAATATCTTGCCGAAGGAGAACAACAAAGCTTCAAGACACTAGGTGCGGTGTTGGTAAGATCTTGAGATCCACGGTGGCCACGTTGGTTAGGAGGTGAGGTGTGGCGGTGGTATATGGAGGAACACACCTAAAAACCCAAACAAGTTTGTTGTTTGATGTCGGTTAAGGAGCAGTCGCAGCGGAAAAACACTACATATTTCACCAGAGTTTCAGTTACAATGGATTTTCGCAAAATAATACTTGATTCAATATCTTATTGTTGCTTTCAATGCAAAACTTGCTGCTTTTTCGCAAAACTGCGTTACAAAGTTACTATCAAACACTCAAAAATTGAAAACTACTCGTGAGCTGAGTTGGGCTGTTGCAACGGCAGACCAGCGCTGGTTGCTTCCACACAGCCAGCATTGTGCTGAATTGGGCGGTTGGTTGTTTCATTAAATGGGCTTATGTTTGACAGCACCACGCCAGATGGGAAGCGACGGTGAAGTCAAAGATGGAACACGCCTGTCCAGAAGAAACCTTTTCAGTCTTCCTTTGAAGGCATTTCAATTATACGACTGGGGAAATACCGACTCCGGAAGTAGTTTCACAGAGGGTTGTGGCAACTCCTGCTGTGACGGGAGTAGGAGTGGAACTAGGATGCCAGCAACCCAAGGCCTTGCTCCGATATTTCAAGGAGCTTGGCTGGCTGGGTTAGGCAGAAACGGGATGTCCGTGCAGGACTCATCCCCCCCCCCCCCCTTAGAATTAATTAGAATTAGAGGGTTGTGGCAAATTTTGTTTATTTGTGGAATCGTTGTCGTTGGTGTGTTTTGCCTGTAAAATGTGTAACTTTTTCTTTCTTTCCTTCCCCCAGCCATTCGTTTTTCTTTCTTTAGTTCTGTTACCTGTTTGCTGCGGTTGGTGGCGTTGTTGGAGCGTCCCTGGCGGAGCACGTCCCGGTGCCGCGCTATGAGTCCCAGCACGGTCCTGTGACTGTCCACTCTAGTATCTGTTCCTATACTAGTGTTACCTGTTTGCTGCGGTTGGTGGCGTTGTTGGAGCGTCCCTGGCGGAGCACGTCCCGGTGCCGCGCTATGAGCTCCAGCACGGTCCGCTTCTCCAGCTCGGTGAAGTTCTTGGAGCGCTCCTTGTGGCCGCGGCGGGCGCGAATCGTTGATGTGGCGCTGCGTGTTGACATATCAGTCTGGAAAGGAAGCAAATCATCTATGTTATAATGATTTTTCAAACGGTTTTATTGCACAGATGTTTCTTTTTCTTAGCGAGCATACAAGATGAGGAATGATCTACCCCACAGGTCTTTCCGCAGAGCTACAATATGGGAAGATTTAAAAAGGAAATTCTCAAACACATCTCTGAGCTGGCAACGCGCTGCAAACCTTTGGCGTTGCAAGTGTGGGCGACGGTGAGTGCTTACCATTAGGCAGAACGTCTGCCTTTTTTATATGAAAAAATCGAATGAAAGTGGCCACCTCTGATATGGAGATTTTTCAAGCCACTGCTATAAAGCTATGGACATGGCTTAACGACTGTCGTACTAATACAAACAGCCGAGACCTACAGTTTAACGTGTCATGGGGCCTGATTGTACAGCACCCATTGAATTTTACTTTTTGGCCATCCATCCAAATACTGGCCGCGTCGACAATTGCTTAACATTAGTAATCTCATTCGATTACCACTGAAACGGAGCTACGGGCGATACAAAGAGAAGAGAAAGATAAAAGCTTTTAGAAATATGAAAGATTTTAAACCAAATTCACATGTCTCATTGTATCATACCTATTATTATGTTTGACATGATTTTAATAACAAAAATTTACATTATTTTATTGATAAAACTAGACATATGTAACTTCTAAAATTTTATAAAAGCTTAATGTTATAAATTCAATTTGACGAGATATTGTAATTTGTGTAGCATATTCTGTGATATTAGTACTTTTACCTATGTATGTTACAATTTTACATTATCAATAAAGATTCTTTATCTTTATCGTGTCGATCCCAACGGAAGACCAGCGCTGGATGCTTGCATGTAGCATATTATTATGCTGAGTTGGGGGCCGGGTTATCGCAAAAATATTGTGTTTTCACTTTATTTTATGTAGATTATGTGTGTCGTAGTCTTTTATTTTTATTCTTACTAAAAAAACTTTCAAAATAATTGATCGACTCCTTTTTTAAAGTCGGTTAAAAAGGGAGGTTGTGAAACACTTTGTACGAATACTTGCAGAAATAGGTACACAGCAAACCGAATACCAGTTAACACAGCTTTAAGGATAAACTGCAAGGTATAGGTAAGTAGGTGTCATTAGAATATTAACTTGTGTATCTAAATGTAATCACATCTTAACCGGTGTCTGCGAGATAACCACTGTAGGACCGGACCGGTCCAAGGCCTAATTTCTACTTGTAGGCCGGGAGATAGGAGGCGGGTTTGTTACGAGTTAAAATTAAAAACTAAAACACACAACTTCAAAGATTATAACAGCATATAAAAACGAATCTGTATGTATGTGTGTGTGTGTGTGTTTATGATGGGTGTTTGTAAAGTGTTGTTAGTTTATCTTTCACACCGCAACGGAGTGACGGATCATCCAAATTTGTATAATAAGCGAGTGAAGCCGCGAGCCTGGACTAGTATTAACATAATCATATTTTATCTAGCTTGGCCATGATTTGGTAAAGGTAGACTATTGTTATCATAGCTGAATCGGTAATTCAAAAATTAAGTCAATCGATTTTGAAATAAGCATAAATTTATAACTATAATCTAATTAGGTATAGTAAAAATCCATTGTATCCATTTGGGAGCACGGTAAAGCAGCTTGAACTTCACTATTTTTTGACTACTTACATAGCTATGTAAGTAGTCAAAAAATAGTGAAGTTCAAAAAGTGCTAAAAAAATATGAAATAATTTTATTGACAGGTATATTTTAATTATAAAAATTGTAAAGTTTAAGTTCATAAACTTAGCGACTTTCTTGCTCAACAAGTATCAGTAACAATCCGAGCCCGCATCTCCCCGTCTAAGTATCTAGTATTCAAATTGAATATTCTACATGTGTACGTTAGGTATCGGAGCTGGTCAATGCTCGATCGAATTTATTGCTACAGCTAACTCTGTTACGAATAAGAGACAATTATTTAGTCAGCAAACATTTTTAAGACCTTACGAAAAAAATTAGGATCGACTTTTTCATTTTTATATCGTTTTTCACTTATCTTTATTTTTGGTTCTGCTACAAATGAGGTGCGTCTGCATTTGTTTGGTCAGCTATATTTTATAAGGCGTTATGAGGAAAATAGGATCAACTTTTTACTTTTTATTTTGGGCTCTGTTACAAATAAGGAGCATTTACTTGGTTGTTGGTTCGGCTGTCTAGAACGGCAGCCGTTTTAAGCCATGTCGGAGCCCTTTATTAGGGCGACTTGATGAACTCTCGACACTAGGGTTGGCCACTCTCATTCGATAAGAAGAAGACTAATTGGTCAGCCAAAATTCATACGACCATACGAAGAAAATTGTTTTAGTTTGACCATCATCGTTATAGTAAGTATTTTATTAGGAAATTCAAGTACTATAAAACTTTGCTGCCTACAGACTTGCTGACCAACGTTTTTTTGCTGACTTATTAATTTATTTTCGCTTAAAAAAACCTTACACCATTATTTAAATCTGCTGGTAGACCAATAAAAAAAGGTATTTGAATGCATCAAGTTCAAATTCCTAACAAATTTATGTACGCGTTATTTTGTACGTGAAAAACTTTAGCATTACTGAAGAAATTTTGAATGAAATTTGTAGGCAAAATAAACTCTAATTCAAAGATTAGAGGGCATGTTTTATCACCGATTATATTATTTCTTCTTTGATATGTTTTTATTGCAAAAATATAATTATGTTATGTAACGATGAGGACGCGTGCCTTATATATGTATAGAACTTAAAACGCATACAATAATGAGGTATGAAATAGTCTGCCTTATTCCTAGTGAATCAAGGGATCTTGAAATCCAGAGTGAATAGGTATTTTAAGGCAAACGTTTCGACTACCAAGTTCATCAGGCAGGCTGCAGGCAAACGTACGTCTTACTATAAGTAGGTAAAAATTTGATTTGTTATTGCGACGTATACGAGTAAATGTATTATGTTTGTCATATTAAGTGTTAGATTTGATACAATTTCAATGTGATAATATTTATCGTCCACTACGATGATATGCCATTTTTGTATTATTACTATTTATAAATATTTATACATTTATACGGCTGTAACATACATACGTAATATACTCTTACGTATTTTTTTTTTATTTTTTTATTTATTTATTAGGCACACAACACAATACACAGAAAATACATGATTAACAACAAAACACATAAAAGGTAATGATCTATTCTGTGCATCAAACACATGTGTGCACAACATGATTATAAACAGTGACAAAGTTCAGTAAGTTAACTAAACTAAACTAAAACAATTAAAATAATTCATATATAACAATACTTATGCTTCCATAAGTATTGTTATATATGAATTATTTTACAGTTAATTGATAATATTAAACAAAATTATAAAAAAATATATATATATAAAAACACGGCTAAGGTACAACAGGTATGTATGTTACAGCCGTTAGGACCAGTAAGATAAATAAATATAATTTGTTTAATTGAAAAAGGCCTAAACTGATACAAAAAGAATCGCATCGACATCATTTGCAGCTATTTTATATACATACGAAATTTGGCACATTTAAGCCTAAATAGGTCATCACATCATCATACGTAAATTTTATCTAATCCGGGTAATATCACATCATAATCATCATCATCCACAGCCCTTGGCATCCCACTGCTGGGTACAGGCCTCCCTTTGTATTGCCATCTGCGTCGATCTTGTGCAGACCTCATCCAGGTTGGACCCTCGACTTTGACGATGTCGTCACCTAATAAAAATAAAATAAACATAGCCTTCATATCCCTTCTTTCAATAATCAATGATCATAGAGGTACAGGTTAAATTGAAAAAAAACCTCTTCTATTTTGACAGCTCCGTTAGCTTAGTTGGTAGTGGCTCTGCCTTCTAATCTAGGGGTGCGGATTAGATTCCCGCATAACACAAGCAATTATGCATATTAAAATTTGAAATTACTGGTGTCCCTTCTATGTATAAATAGTGGTTGCTCGCGGCTTCGCTCGCATTAAGCAGTAAAACTTGCATCCCCTATTTCACCCCTTTCAAAGTGGCATTTCCGAAAATCCTTTCTTAGCGGATGCCTCCATCATAACATCTACCTGCATGCCAAATTTCAGCCCGATCCGTCAAGTGGTTTGGGCTGTGCGTTGATAGATCACTATGTCAGTCAGTCAGTCACCTTTGAGTTTTATATATTTAGATAAGTATGTAATTACACTAAAAAAGAAAAGTATACATATGTATATATATTATACAATACAATATCACTTTATTGCACACCAAAATAAATTACAATAAGAAATGGACTTAAACTATGTATAAATAAATGTACAAGTGAACGGCCTTATCACCTTGAGTGTTCTCTTCCAGGCAACCTTAGCAAGAAAACGGTATTACATATCCGCTATCCAGGACCCATGATACAAGCGTAAGCTTAGTATGGGGCTAGATGGCACTGTGTGATACGTACTAAAATATTTATTAATTTTCGAAGACGTAGGTTAAAAGTAGATTATAATTTATCGATATGCAATTCCTTGACTAAGTTATCGATATAAGCCAGACATGCATTTACCTACACATGCAGAATATGCGGTTATTATTTATTATTATCAGACGACATAAAACCAAGTGGTATTTTACTTTTGACATTTCGTTTTAATCTAACATTTGAGACTAAACTCGTTCAAAAAAAGAGAAGGTTACAACTACTTATGTACCTAGTCCAGTGGGTTTTGAATGTTTTAAGGTAAATATTGATATATATTTACTTTTTCAATATTTTAAACGATCACTGTTGTATTTTTTTACGTGGGTTAGGTTTGCGTTTCTACAGCCTGCCTGGTGTTAAGCATTGCTGTCCCCTTAGACAAGAGGCGTATTTTAGTGAGCGTACTGACGCTCGCTTAAAGAATAGAAAGACCAATGTATGGGAGTGACATATGTAGGTAATATTTCCCCCCGCAGAGCGATGTCAATGTGGCAGGCATTTTGTATGATTCCGCCGTTTACATACGGCGTCGTCAGTTTATAAACGCTTGCTGTTATGTAAAATGCCGAAGGCAAAATGTATAATGCCTTGCCTCCTGCACACAAAAAAATACATAATTAATACATACATAAATACCCTGCTACCCCGCGTTACTTAGTTTCTCGTTTTGCCTATGTCCATACTACACACTCTCTTTCTCTTCGATCTGCAAATAAATTAACACTCGCACATCCAACATTCAAAAAGAAATCTTTTTATGGCTCATCATTTACTGTACAAGCTGTTACTTTATGGAATTCTCTGCCTATCAACATTCAAAAGGCTCAGACAATTGATTCCTTTAAAAAACAAGTAAAGGAATTTTATCTCGCTTCCCTTCAGTGAAAATTGCTGTTATTATTTCTACTACTATCACCTTTAAATATTTTGTTGTGTATTATATGTATTTGTATATAAACATTCATTTTATTATATTAAGTATGTGTATTAGTGAATGTATTAAGTATGTGTATTAGTATATATTAGTAAAATTTCTTTTTTCCTTTTTGTTGTACACCACATTCTTCTTTTTTTTCTTTTTGCTTATTTCTCTCCAGCTGAAGGTTGCCTGGAAGAGATCGCTTTCAGCGATAAGGCCGCCGCTTGTGGCACTAGTTAAGGTGCAATTTGTTCTATGTACTGTTTTTTAATATGTGTCAACAATAAAGAGTTAATCTATCTATCTATCTATAAATTGTAACCGAGAAAACAAATCAATTTAAACTTGATTACCAGGCTTGCCTATTATTAATCGTTTAATTAACCCGGTCGAAATCTCAAAGTTAAATATGTACTAGTTTTATTTTTCCCAATAAGTTCGAATGCTAATCTTGAGTTTGCAAGAAATAACTGAATTCGATATTATATGGCAGCATTGCTGCTTCTTATATACCTTTAAATAACATAAAACCAGTAGCAGTAATATTATAACAAAATAAGTTCATAATAGTATATTCCAGTCAGCATAGTTTTCTATTGTAATGTGATTTTTAAAACAATATTGCAACAAACAACGACATAAAATCTGCCCCAACTCCATTTAAAACTAAAGAAAGAGTTAATAAAGAGACATAATTCGATATTAAGGAGAAGGTATTTTTTGTATAAATTAAACTTACATTTTGTTAAATACTAATTTAAAAAACTAAATACTAACAATAGAATAAAAAACTAAAAGAAATTTTGAAACTAAAATACATAATCTAAAATGCCTGTTTCTAAATCTAAATTCGATGTTATTATTTTTATTAATTGAAAGTTTAAAAACGACTGCTATAATATATGCTATTTTTGTATGAGAACTATTCGGAAATAACCAAATAATATATCTACAAGTACATAAGTAAGTGATATCGAGATGATTCCTTTTTAGAGTATTAAGTAGTTATGTTTTATTTAATCTAAAACTGGTTTGCACTTGGCCATAGTTTGCCTGATAGCAGGCAAAGGCTATGGCCTAAGATGGAGCGTGTTAACCCGATAAGAACCGATTCTCTCTCGCTTTGAAGATCGCTGGATTATAGCGTGGGGAACAGGGAGTCAGGCAGAGAGTTCCTCATCTTTGCGGTACGTTTTAACTTAGGGAACAGTTTTAATAAAATTGGTACAGTAGTTTTTGCTTGACTGTCTAGTACGGCCAAGACAGAGGCATTTAGGGCGGCTTGATAAACTCTCGACACCAGAGTTGGCCACTCTCATTCGATAAGACGAAGTTTTTGAGATACTATAAGGTATTTATAATCTAAATCCTTGCATTTTTGGAAAGAACATAAATTTGTTTTAGTTCCATTTCCATCCGCGCGCAAATTTAGCGTGTTTAGAACATCAAGTCAACTTTAGAACAAACCAGTTATTTTAACATTTAGCACGGCGCTATGCAAAATGTGTACCTAAATATTTACGACTATGTACATACATACTATAGTTATATACTTGGATTGGACGTTGGTTATGTAATAAGATATTTATTATAACTCTTTACTGAGTTTTGCAATATAATAGAGAAACGGTGAACGGTTTCTTTAGTGATATGTTTGTATTATATATTCACTACACATTGTACACAAATCTTTATGCACATGTATATTTTATCTACCTATAGTATATACCACAAAGTAGACTGATCTATCAACGCACAGCCCAAACCACTGGACGGATCGGAGTGATATTTGTCATACAGGTAGATGTTATGACGTAGGCATCCGCTAAGAAAGGGTCTTTGGAAATGCACTTTTAAAGGGGTGAAATAGGAGATGCAAGTTTGTATGAAACTTTAATCGATATCTAATGATACTTCTTAAGGTGAGCTAATCTAGGGGCATAGTAATAAATTCATATACATAATGTATGTGTATTTGTAAATAAATATCTAGTCAACTAAATTTCAGCGTAATTATAATTATATACCACTAATTATACATTTTACGTAAATGGTTATTTGTCAGTTTGAAGATCTACAAAGAGTATAAGATACTTTAGGATGACGACCGTTGACTAACGAAAATAACTATTGTAAAAATATATGCAACAAATAATCTTTTCTTTAGCCCAATGAGCAAAAAACAGAAGGTAGACACCGTTTTATGATGGAAATGCCAAAGTGTCGAACACAGCGTTTTACTTCTACATTTACTGTTAGAACGGCAGAACTTTGGAACACTAGCTGTTTTTCCTGGGAACTACAATCCAGGTGTTTTCAAATCTAGAGTTAATTATGTACCTTCTAGGTAAGCGTGTTACACCCTAGGCTGCAGCAATGCTTAACATCAGGCAGGCTGTAGTCAAACGCAAACTTTCTTACGTAAATAAAACCTAGATTTAACAAGCTCTAGGTCGCAAAACTAAACACTTATCTGCTCGTAATGTCAATGTCTTTGTAAAATTAACTCGATCCACAAATAGTATGCAATGTGTCACAGCGCTGTTTTAGATGCAGCTAAAATGGACGCGCGGAAACTGTGCTACGGGTTTGTTGTTATAGGCGGAATTCATTGATCAGATAGGTTTATTATGGTATATTATATGTATGTATGTATTTATAAAAAACCTCATCCTACTCGTTTCGTTTCAAAAATATATCCCTGCCAGATTGGTTGCCTGGAAGAGATCGCTCTTAGCGATAAGGCCGCCAATTAAGACGCTGATTTTAATTTGTATGTTTTTTTTGTGTGTTGTTTCGTTTGTGGTGTTTTAATAAAGTATTTATCTATGTATTATAATTTTACTTATTTTTTTTTATTTATTATTGTTTCGTATGTTATTTTATGAGGTAGTGAGATTTTTCCGCTTTCACACCGCATCGGTGCGTCGGAAGATCTTAGTTCTTGCAATGTGTAGGTACATAGGTATATATATTGCAAGGTATTGTACCAAGGCAACGAAGTCAGCGAATACATCATTTGTGATTATTTTTTATCTTACGTACTATTTACGGACGAAAATGTGGGATTTTGGTTATAATTTTTGTTTAAATAAATGACAAACCTTTGCTTGGAAACTGGACCATTACCCATTGGCAACGGTGACTACTGGCCAAAGGCCTTGCAGCGCTTTGCCAGCTAACATAGCCTTTTTTGCATAGTGCCTCGTATAAGTAAGAAGTGTAACGATTTTGTACACCATAACTTTGACAATCTTAGTCAAACTATAACCAGTTTTAGTTGATCTCGAATCAGCAGGGTGTTTCACAATGAGTCGGATACTGATCCAATTCGATTGAGACTGAAATCAATCGGTACGGATAAGTATTTTTTTTTTCAAATCACAATGCTTCCAAACGAACCAAGCGCTTTGCTTCGACTTTCATCGTGCGAACAGCCCAACTGTGGAACTCCTTGCCCGAATCTCTATTCCCCTTGAACTATAATTTGTCGGTCTTCAAGTCGAGAGTAAACCGGTTTCTTCTAGGCAATCGCGCTACATCGTAGACTATAACATTGCTTACCATCAGGCAAGTTGTAGTCAAGCGTAAGTCTTTATCATGTAAAAAAAAAAAAAGATTCCTTTAACTTTTGATGTGTCAGTCACTCTAAAGATCTACTGCCAGGCGCAAACACATCCCAAGTCCTACGGCTCAGATAATTGAACGTTGGTCTGAAAAATGCAACCATGCGAGTGTTTTGATGCAGGACTTTGTACAGAATGAAAAGCTGTAGTATTTTGTATTGTATCTACAATACTAGTACACCTACAGTGTGTCACAGCATCTCTTTTAGATCCGCAGCTAAGATGGCGGCGGGACGATGGCTCACGTTTGTTGATAGTTAGCCACAAAATACGACCGAATTATAAGTGCGAACTGTGAATGAAATCTGTAAACAAAATGTACTATTTTTTGAAGAGAATAAATACGTTGGCTTTTTTTAATAATAGTGATTGGGTGTGAGATTAGGTATACGAATTAATCCTGCAGGGTTCTGACGATCTTCAGTGGTGAGATTGATAATAATTGATGTGGAGGAAGATTGTGCATGAACATAGATACTCGTATTTTTTGGAGATTGAGCGATTTTTTTATTTTTTATACATGATATAGGCTTACGCTTGACTACAACTTGCCTGATGTTAAGCAACGTTATAGTCTACGATCTAGCGCGCTTGCCTAGAAGAAACCGGTTTACTCTCGACTTGAAGACCGACAAATTATAGTTCAAGGGGAATAGAGGTTCGGGCAAGGAGTTCCACAGTTGGGCTGTTCGCAAAACGCTTGGTCTTTGGAACCTCATCAAAAAATCACGACCGGCAGGATTCAAACCTGCGTATCTCTGCTACCGCCAGAAAGCCTTAACCAACTAGGCTACGGTCTACTAACAACCATAGTGCGGGTTTTGCACTTGACAAAAATAACTCATAAGAAAACCTATCGAGTTTGATGTAGATTATTTTTTGCGTCTCAATGTAGCGACGGATCTAGGAAATAATTGGGAAGGAATAAATGTAGTACAGGACAAGAGTGACATAAGCTATTTTTATTTTTTGGTGTATCTCAATGAATGTAATACTAGCTGTGCCAGCGACTAATGTGTAGGTATAATGTGTATTAAATAAGATCAGATTGGTCGCGTGAAAGATTCAAATTAAACATCATCAAACCAACAAACTAACATTCACAACTAACTTCTTCTTCGTATGAGAGTGGCCAACTCTGGCGTCGAGAGTTTTCAAAATGCCCTATGGACCTCTGACATTATGACAAAAATCATTTAAGACCGCGGCTTCACACGCATTATTATACATATATAAACCTCCTTCTTGAATGTCTCTATCTATTAAAAAAACTGCATCAACATCCGTTGTGTAAGTAGTTTTTGAGATCTAAGCACACATAGTACATAAAGACATAGGGACAGACGCGAGAAGTGACTTTGCTTTATACGATGTAATGACGATATGATTTGACTTCACCTAAGTATACTAACTAGAGTAGAGAATATTAATGGCCTCAATAGCTCAGTAGTTAAATGTAGCGCCTTCAATGACTCGGGTCGCGGGTTCAATTCGTCGCTCGGACAGTTAGTTAGTAGATATATGTTGTATAGGTGTCGTGTTTCTACTTTGTTTATTAGTTTTATACTGTGGTTTTGCTTGTGCAGTTATTATTTTTTTATTTACCTAGTTATTGAAAATGAAATGTGTATGAAATTAAATAAGTGTCACAAGAGTATAGTCGTAAATACACAATGGAATCCTAGAAAAAAAAACGATTAGTTAATTAGTAGTCAGTGGCAGTCAAAAGACAAGACCCTGAGGCTGTTGGAAAACTCTCGACCAGTAAACTTCGCGCTTCGTAAACGATCTTAGATTTGTACTCTTTCAACTAACAAAGAACTAAAAAAAACACTCGATTACTGTCAATTAGCAAGATAAAACAATACTTATCGCAGATTATATAACTAATTAGCTATTATTAATATTTATTATCTGTAGTGGTTAAACTTAAAAATGAAAAAACAAATAATTATTTGATTTTTTTTCAGAAGATCTAAGTATGTCTAATATCTCGGTCAAACAAAACATATTGTTTCATTTACTCAAGCTACTAATCTATACTAATATTATAAAGCTGAAGAGTTTGTTTGTTTGTTTGAACGCGCTAATCTCTGGAACTACTGGTCCGAATTGAAAAAATCTTTTTGTGTTGAATAGACCATTTATCAAGGAAGGCTTTAGGCTACATAACATCCTACTGCAACTAATAGGAGCGAAGAAACAATGGAAAATGTGGGAAAAACGGGGGAAGATATTCGTCTTTAAGGGCTTCCGTTGCGTTCGCTGCGAAAACGGTTCAAAATTCAATGAATTAATGCCCAAAATAACTATCTACGGACAAAGTCGCAGGCAGGCAGTTGTTATATTAAATAGAGCAAGTTTTATACAACTGTGTTTGACTGTAAAAAGTCTCCGACATTAGTCCGAGAGTTACCAGCAGAACATACAAAAAAACTCGGTCTGTGTAACATTTGTTCTATATGATAAAAACACTATCATATCACATACATTTTGCAATCGAATGTTTGTGTTTGTGAGTATGCATAAAATAAACGGCTGCATTAATTTGGACTATATTTAGTTCGGAGATAGATACGACCTCGGAAATATTCACAGTTTAGACCCTGGTAACCTCTTTTTGGAAATCGGTAAAAACTGCGTATGTGCCAAATACTTAATTAATTAATACTTATAATTTGTCGATGAGCGTAAAGCGCTAAAAGTTATGTGACTGTGGAGTGACATACTGTAGTTCCCGACTTTATGTTAAAGTAGCCATTTAGCCGTATCAAGAGCCTTAAAGGAGGTTTGAAAACTCTCGACACTAGAGTATGCCACTCGCATGTGATAAGAAATCTCAATATATAAAACTCAAAGGTGACTGACTGATATAGTGATCTATCAACGCTCAGCCCAAACCACTGGACGGATCGGGCTGAAATTTGCCATGCAGGTAGATGTTACGACGTAGGCATCCGCTAAGAAAGGATTTTTGGAAAAGCCGCTTTTAAAGGGGTGAAATAGGGGATACAAGTTTTACTTCTTAATGCGAGCGAAGCCGCGAGCACCCACTAGTAAATACTAAAGCACTCAAACACGAAATCTTTCATCAATGAAGGAAGTCGTAAATGTCATATTCATGTACCTATGTACATAAGTACTATATAGGTATCCATTAACCAAAATGTTGAATGGATTTTCGTAATAGATAGTAATGTCTGATAAGGAAAACAAGAAAAAATAAAATTTGAACACACTTATTGATAAGTAACCATTGTTCCTGAGATAGTTGTTATCATTATTATATATAGATAAGTTTAAGTGAAGTATGTTTGTTAGTTACATAAGGGTATGTACAGGGCTAAACCGGTAAATAATGGGTTATTTTTTTTTATAAAGAACTGCTTAAGGCAAACTTTTTTCTGGATTATCACCATTGCCATCCAGCGTGGTAATGCAGCCAGTATGCTGGGCATGCTGCCCTCTGATAGAACTGGCTGGAGAACTCAGACCATGTTTAAGCTTTTCATAAAAAAATGTGCTTTTATTATCATGTAGTAAGAAGCTAGAAGTAACTTGGTTTTCACCTTTAAAAAGTCTTAAGTTACATACAGGGTAAAGGGTATGTAACACAAAACCTTTAAGGGTGGCTTTAAAGTGTAGTATGCTATTACTGCTATTGCAGTCACAAAGTGGTGGCCTAGAACTGGCAGGTGAGGAGTGCGTCTGGTCGCGAGATGGGTCGACGACATCGTCAAAGTCGAGGGTCCAACTTGGATGAGGTCTGCACAAGATCGACGCAGATGGCACATGCAAAGGGAGACCTATACCCAGCAGTGAGATCCCAAGGGCTGTGATGATGATGATACTAGTATAATGTACCTATTGCTATATTAATAGCAACTTCACCTATTTATTGTTTAATTACCTGTGCATATTCATCGCCAAAAGTTTTAAATTGAATGTGTATTTGGCTTATATATGAACTCATTCTGTTATGTGTACCGTTATAAATAAATAAATAAATAAATTATATTCTAACTTGTAAATTTGTTTACTATCATGACAAAAAATGCTAGGAATCTAAACTATAACTATTAAATTATTATAATAAATGTACAAAATATATGATAAATATTTCAAATTGTAAAAACTACTTTGTGATATAAATACTTGTTGAAATTAATTATTATGACTTATAAGTAACTATAATATCATGAAGTACTTTGGAAATTCAGGATATCAAATCAGCTACTCTATAAGTTTTTAATAAAATGAATGAGACATTTTATATCACCTTATTTGTACTCACAGAAAAATGCTTTTTTTTACATTAGTAACACTGTACATACACGTAATACACAAAACTGTTTAGTATTTAATTATATACTTCCCAGGAAATGCATAATTACTTACTTAAGTCATATTTTATCATTTTGATATTTTATCTAGGAATATACTATCAATTATGAATTAAGATGATATTAACAAGACACTTGCCTACAGATGCCATGACTTCTTAAGGTATGAAATTTGAAACTTTGCAAGAGATTAATAAAGAGAATGGTGTAATAAGAGAAATGTTTACCAAACAATTGCAAAAATGCTTGCCAGATCAGTCAAATTGAAGACAATCAAATTAAAATCAAACACTAATAAAACATTTATAATCTTATTAAAAAAACAGTAAAAAAAATACAATAGTAAAACTGCTGTAAATAGTAAAAAAGTATCTGGAAAGCTCATCATATAAACTATAAATCTGCATCTACAAAAAAAACAACAAAAGTTGTACAAAAATTACAAATTTAATAAGTACCTACCTATGTATTAGAAGCAGTTAGGAAGTAGTAGGTAAAGATATTATTTATTTATTCAGGTATAAACTAACAACTTCAATAATTGATAACTTAAAGTATCTCACTATTATCAGTTTAAATTTTCTCATCAAGTTAGGTATATAAGTATACCGTTTTAAATATTAAAAATATTCTTTTTTAAATTGCTTTTCTATCTCAGTATATGGAATTCTGATAAAATAAGATATAATAAGTATGTGGTAAGTATTAAAATTAAAGTTTTATAATGGTTTTAATACCAAAGGGGCTAATTTGATAACATTATTTCATATAAACATTTTTGATTATTGTCTGTAGTGCAGCAATTTAATATAAAAAAAAACTTTAAAACATCTATTCAGGATGCTTAAATAGGTTGCTAAAAGAAGAGATGGTAAATTTATTAGTATTCCAATTAGTAACATACCTACATATGACATTTTATACAGAATTCAAATATTTCAATTCATATCCTTTATAAACTTCATAAAAGATTAGAGACATAAAAACTATAAATTAAACATCAATGTGTTTGTGGTAATCCAACAAAACAATATAAGCATAGGCAAAGGAAAAACATTTGAAAGGCAAAACAAAATTCAAACATGAGATAAAAAATATCAAATAACTCACTGTATTTTTTTCAGCATAAACAGCCGGCCAGTTAGGCTGTGCACACAACAAAGCACAAAAAGTACAATCACCAAAAATCTGATTAAATTCTCCTTGAGATAATAACCACATACAAAAGTTTACATGTTATTATCTACCGGTTTAGACCCAATCAAGGGTTTAAATATAAATTCTGTACCAAGATTGATAACAAAACAATTACAGATAAGTGTGAACGGTAATACCTGTGTTATTGTGATTTGCAGAATGCCGAAAACTGGCGGCAAAGGAGTCTCGATTATATATGCGGCGACGAACGAATTGTAATAAAATTATACACGGAGGAGCGTCAAATTACGCGTCTCCCGCTTTTAGTTAAAAGGTTAACAGCCAATTGACTACAGTTTTTTTTAATCAGTTAAAAATACGGCCAGAACGACGGTGTCTTAGGACTCTAGGATCGCTTACCGATGCTAGCGGCACGCATTCCACCTTCGTCGCAATGCGTGGGTTCTTATTTTCATCTTGTTCACGTAATACCACTTTACGAATAACTAATATTTTGGTATCAAAATGCAAGGAGTTATAAAAAATCGGATGACCACTGTTACATTACAACTGTCAAAACTGAACTTCACTCAAGTGCTTGTGCCAAATGGCATAGACAAGGTTATGTTTTATAAATAGACTGGCAGCTTCCGCTACTCAGCGATAGATGGCGTTAGTTGTTCTCTAGGCAGTCTAGGCAATGTAATATGAAAAGGATTTAAAAAATAATAAACTCGGGTGTGACTTCGCTCCTGTTAAGAAAGTACCTGATAAAACAACTTTATAACAATTTGAAGTATCACACAAACTAGAGACATGCTTTGCTTTGATTTATTGTAAATTGTAACAAACAATTAAACGTTACTCGTTATAAGTAAGTTCTTAAACTTTTTTTGATTGATCACAAACTCGCAAGTTTTGATATCTACGATCTACCGCGCTTGCCTAGAAAAAATCGGGTTCCTTATCTACTTGAAGTTGGATGTACACAAATTGAAGTTCGAGGGGAAAAGACACAATTTACAGATTGTTGCCTGTTTAGCTGTGTCTCGGTTTATTTAAACGCTCAACACGCAAAAACGGCTCAACAGATATCATAATTTTAGTATGTAGGTAGTACCTATGCCGTCTCATTACAAAACGTGGTTTAAATATTAGTCCAGGACTTTGAAAATAAAAAGAGGGTTCTTGTTGTTCAGACATCACATAGGTACAAACAATCAAAATGTTAACAAAAAAATGGAACTTTATTGTACATTGGTACATTATTACAGTTTGATATTATGACAGTAGACAGACAATTTTCGAACAACTAAAACGGACTTGGTCTGTACCTTATATTTAAACTTTGTTTTTCAATAAGGCCCTTGAGGTCTTAGGAGTATCATAGGTTACTTTTTATCCTGAAATAATGCGAGCGAAGCCGCATGTGTCCACTAGTCTTATAAACAAGAAGATTCAGAAAATGCATTGTAGATAGATAGATAGATATTACTTTATTGTCACACACTTATAAAACAAAAATTAACTAAAAATACTTTCATAAATTACTCTAGTGCCACAAGTGGCGGCCTTATTGCTAAAAGCAATCTCTTCCAGGCAACCATTGGATGGAGACCATTGTATCACAGTTACATAACTTTTGAACGCGTGAAGTGTGAAGGCCTCACATACTCGACCAATGTACAAAAACAATGGTTTTTACAGGGTTAGTGAGAAAATAAATTATTTGCTCCAGCAACTTACTTGCTTTCCAATGTAACTCTGGGGTTTCAGTTCGAAAAGTTCAAAAGTTGTAGCTATTGGTGTACTAAATCTGTAATAATCAGTATTTAATCATTTATTGTTAGTAGAACTATTTTTCTTTACGGTTTTCTTAAAAATAGTTACAAGTAGCTCTAGTTTATACCCAGTTGGGTGTACTAACATAATCAATTTAATATATTCTGTCCTGTTAGCTTAGTTGGTAGTGGCTCTGCCTTCTAAGTTGTTGGCAACACTGCCGCGTTGTAAACAAGTGTCTCAGTATTTTTAATGTTTTAAAATATTAAAACATGCCCCCGCCACCTTTGGAAGTTGTTGTACGCGAGTTACACGGTGTGTTACTTGGGAAGATAGTGAATTTAGAATGTCAATTGACGAAGCAAGACCAGAAACTCGAAAATCAAAACAAGCTTATTCTGGAACTTCAAACGGCTTTAATGGGTAACGGCGGCAAATCGTCGAACACGGTGAGAACGGTCGAAGCAGTACGTGAAGTTGTTCCCAAGACAGCAACACCGTCCGAGCGCCCGATTCGTCAAGTGAGGCTCGCTGCAAAGGCAGCCGCTGCAGCGGCGAAAAGCGCCGCTTCAATTCCCAAAAAGGTGACCAATAAGAACGCGAGCAAAGGAAATGCTGCCAACAAGAACAAAGAAGACAGTGACAAAACGTTCACTGAACAGAGCGTTGCAAAGACGATATCGAAGGCTAGTGATGTGACAACCGGCATTGATTCCGGCTAATCCGGCATAACCACTACAATCACCAAAGGTGTACAGGACGGATGGACTACAGTGACGAAGAAGCGTTCGAGTATCCGGCCACGTAAAATCATCACCGGATCAGGCAAGCCAGACGATGAACTTAAGACGGTTGAACGGCTAAAACATATTCAGGCTTGGTCGTTCAAACCTGATACAACAACCGAGATCGTGCGTAATTTCCTGAATAAAATTAAACCATGTAGTGAGTACACAGTCACTAAACGAGATATACAATCGGACAAACATGCCTCCTTTATAATCGGATTTCCGGAGAGTATGTACGACATCATCAGTTCGCCGGATGCGTGGCCACCACTAGTTCGCATATCGGACTGGTTTCTCGCTCGCCGCCGCGCCGGAGTGGGGATCGCAGGCGGCGTCGCCAGTCCCACGGAGCCGTCGCGGCGACACCACGTCGCCCGCGCCTCCACTTCATAATGCGATTTCGAATGTGTCGAAGCTGCTGTATAAGTATCTAACGGTTTGTCACCAGAATATTCGCTCCATTAACAAAAAGACGGGGAAGATCGAGGTGCAGCTGGAAGGTGCTTTTAGCTGTGATGTGTTAGCTCTGACGGAACATTTCCAAACGGAATGTAAACTCAAGTGCGTTTCAATTGATGGATTAAAGCTAGCATCGTATTATTGCAGGACGCAGTATGAGCGTGGCGGCTCGTGCATATTTGTTAAAGATAATGTTAAGTGCGCTGAGAACAAAACTCTGACGTCACTCTCTATTGAGCGATACTTAGAGATCTCGGCTGTAGATTTAATTGAATATGAAATCACTGTAATTTGTGTATATAGGACTAATTTGATAGATACGAAAGATTTTCTGACTCATTTAAAGCGCTTGCTCGATAAAATTACTGAAATTGGGATAGAATGTTTACTGGTCGGTGATTTTAATATTGATACCATAGCCGGGCCTAAGGTAGATACAAATATATTGTTAGACATGTTGTCTACCCATGACTTGCGTAATGAGGTTGATTTTGCGACCAGAGTTTGCCAAAGCAAGTCTAGCAGCCTGGACCACGCCTACACTAACCTGCCCGCGGGCTCGGTGAGTGTGGAACGAGTCACCACGGGGCTCAGCGACCACCTCGGGGTCAAGTGCACAGTACTGTGCTGCTTACCACAGTCTCAGCCACAACATACCTACGCTAGGTGTCTGTCCAATGCGAATCAAGCTAACTTTGTCGCATCACTTGATAGCATTGAGTGGGACAAATTCATGCTAAAGAATAACAATGCCACTGATCAATTGACGTCATTATTAGCTATACTTAGGAATAAATTCAATGATTGCTTCCCTCTGAAGAAAATTTGTAATAATAAAAAATCGAATTCCTCTTGGGTTTCACCAGAGGTTACCAATTATGCGTCATTGATATCTGATATCACCGATTTTAGTCACAAGTTCCCCTCGGATGTTTCTCTTCAGGAACTGATCTCTAATATGAATATATATTACGAGTCCTTAGTAAATAAGTCTAAATCCGAGTACTACCGTAAGCTAATTAGGGCCAGTGAGAACACTTCAAAGGTCATGTGGAGTGTTATCAATAAGGAGCGAGGTAAGAATAATGCTCCTCATGTTGACTTCGTTGACTTAGTTAGAAAGCCTGACGGCACTAAGTTTTGCTGTAAACGAGCGGTGGTCAACGCAATGAACTCACTTCGTGAGTGCAGCCGCTGCGTGCGGGGCACCGCGCGCGGACGTGCAGCGAGCACGCGCAGCCCTGTTCGCTGCCCGCGCGCCGCCAGACCGCTCGCTGCGGCTCCGCAGGTTCACCGCGGACGAAGTGTACCATATCGTTGTGACCAGGATCCCTCCGAAGGTATTTAAAGATGCGTACGAGATATCGATGAAAATTGTTAGAGCAGCTATTACCATTAGCTCCAGTGTTAGCCGAACTGTATAATAGCTGTTTGAGGGAGGGCGTTTGCCCTAATGAGCTTAAACTTAGCAAAGTCTCGCCAATATACAAAGGGAAGGGGAAACGCGAAGCAGTAGATAGCTACAGACCTGTGTCTATTATACCTGCAGTCGCGAAAATATTGGAGAACGGTCTTAGCTCCAGGCTAGTAGGTTTCCTGTCCGAGACCAATGCGTTGTCCGACCGGCAGTACGCATACCGCGAGGGATATTCAACAACGTCATTGACTCGCGAGGTAGTACGCCGCATCGTGAAGGCTCGTGATTCCGTGCCCAAGCAACAGGTGGCGCTACTGTGCTGTGACCTTTCGAAGGCGTTCGAGGTCGCTGACTGGTCAGTGCTGGCAGCCAAGCTGCGTCACTACGGTGTCAACGGAGCGTCTCACGCTCTTCTGACGGGGTTATTGCAGAACAGGTCACAGATAGTTGTTGGTAGCGGCGGTTCACAGAGATCTGACCCACTAAATACCACTATGGGAGTGGCCCAAGGGTCGTCGGTCTCCAACGTTTTATTTTCGTTGCTGTTAAATGATCTGCCGAGTGCTGTGACGTCAGCTGACGTTCTCATGTATGCCGATGACGTGGCAGGAATCGTGACCGCAGCTTCGAATGACATATTGGAGAGGAAGTTGAACGAGACGGCGTCTCAATTACTAAGTTGGTTCCACATTAACGGGCTGGCCCTTAATCTCGCCAAGACTCATTTCATTCAGTTTAGTTTGTCAGGTAGGTCTTTGAGACCGCTGACAGTGCTGGTGGATGGGGTGAGTATTGAGGAGCAGAAGGTGACCACGTTCTTGGGGTTCCAAATAGACCGAGGTTTGAAGTGGGACGTCCACATTGACGGTTTGTGTGCGAAGCTCGGTAGCGCTTGCTTCGCGCTGAGCAGGGTGGCGAGAGTGGTGCCGCGCGAGGTGGCCCGTTCGTGTTACTTCGCGACGGTTCACTCTTTGCTACAGTACGGCACTGAGCTGTGGGGACGAGCTGCGGACTGGAAGCGCGCCTTCATCTTCCAGAAAAAGGCTGTCAGATGTGTAGCTGGCGTCGCCTGGGATACTCCGGCTCGCCCCCATTTCCAAGAGCTTGGTGTGATGACGCTACCGACCATCTTGATCTACCAGGTGGCCGTATACACGCGCGTCCATCTGGCCGAGTACACCGAGCTAGCCTCGAGGCACGATTACTGCACTCGCCACGGTCTCAAGCTCGCTAACATATCGCGCCGGCTAGAGAAGTCGGCCAAGTTAACGCACGTCATGGGTCCGACAGTATATAATAAGCTACCCAGTGAAATTATTGAGGCTGTAAGTCTTCAAGGGTTCAAAAGAAAATTGAAAAAATGGCTTATTGATCAAGCTTTTTATAAGTTTGATGAATTCATTCCCAATATTCGGTGACTTATCTCTGAAATGTATTAGTTTTAATGATGTGTGAATTTTTTATTGTATTATTAATTGTTGGATTATTTATTGATTTATTAATTTTAATTTGATTAATGAAATAAAGATTTGAGTATGGTGTATAAAGATTATGATAACATAATGTACTTGTATATTTTCGTACATCAAATGTACTAGCAATTATTTATATTAAGTTTGTGACATGTAATTAATATTATGAATAAATGAACTTGAACTTGAACTAATCTAGGGGACGCGGGTTCGATTCCCGCATAACACAAGTATTTATGTACTTTGAAAAATTATAATTACTTGTGTTTAGTCTGGTCGTTTGTATGTATAATAAGTATGTATTTACAAAAGAAAAGTATATAAGTATTATATCCGTTATCCCCACCCACGACCCAGTACCCACGACACAAGCGTTTGCTTAGTGTGGGCCTAGATGGCGCTGTGTGCAATGTCCCGGAATATTTATTTTTATTTATATTAAAGCCTCGTTAGTTACTATTAACTCAGTATATGAGGCTGTATGTAAGAAGGTTCGTTGCCAAACTCGTCTTGTTCTATGCTAAACGGTGAACGATACCATCATAATTGTCTATGACTCGGAGTGTTCCAATTTCAAAATGCAGATCGAAGATAAAAAGATGTGGAGAGGCTGTATAAGTTAAACTTTATTATTTAACTTTAAGGTTTACAGACTTATCTTATCCTATATATGTATAATAATATTTCCTTTTATTTCTTTAGTAATTCTATCGCCAATCATCTAGCCGTGCGTTACGGCAGTCTCATTTGAGAGCTAGATTCATTCCGGTACAAGTATTCTCCGCCAACAACTATTTGTGTGGATATTGCCCCAGGTATCATGGTGACAATTACTGCTTTAGTAAATTTTACTAAATAACAAGTTTTAAAAGTTTAGGCCACTTTTACGTGATTTGTAAATTTATATTTTACAGGAAATAGTTTGCTGATACGATATTGCAATAAAATCTAACTAATATTTTATGTGCGTATGGTTGTTACGTCTTTACACTAGTTACCAAATAAAAGCAACTCCACAGTTTCCTCTGTCTACAACAACCAATAACAAAACATGGCGTCCAGCCCAACAACAAATTGGTTTGATGACGCGGCAAAATGGCTAAATAATGATATTTACATATTGTTTGTCACTTTCCATTTAACTATTTATTGGTTTCTTTGTTTTTCAATCTGATATTCATCTGATTTTTATCGCGCCATGTTTAGAAATTGGCGCGTATTGTCTATGGATGGAGCGTTTAATTTTTAGTCAATAGAATTACTTCCGGTTCTATATTCAATAACTTGGCGCGTAAAAATTACGTATAAAAGAACGTAGACCTCTTTTCTGTTTAGATTTTGGAAACAATATCACAGCAATGGTTTTTTTCTGGTGTGTTGTCGCTCCTATAAAATAACTAATAAAATTTAGGAGTTCAACCTGTAACTAGTGTTTAAATAAGCATCCGTGTGGGTGCTTCCGGCTTCGCTCGCATTAAGAAGTAAAACGTGCACCCCCCATTTCATTCTTTTAAAAGTGCCATTTCCAAAAATCCTTTCTTAGCATATGCCTACGAAATAACATCTACATATAAGTATTCCAAATTTCAGCCCAATCCGTTCAGTGGATTGTGCTGTGCGTTGATATATCACTATATCAGTCAGTTAGTCAGTATTATATATATAGATATGTGGCATTTCGTTTAAGCGCTTCCGTGGGTCAAATAACACATTGAATTATATGTTTCGGCTGTCTGTTATACAATACAGCAATCATTAAGCCATATCAGAGCCTGGCTCTGAACTCTGATGAGTTGTTTAAAAAATCGGAAACCAGAGTTGACAACTTACCTACATGAAAACAAATCTTTCCCAAAGAAAACAGAAGTACAGTGTTTTTTCTTTCTTGTTCAAATAACTGTAAAAAAACTACCAATTAATTAATAATGGGTACTTAATTATAATTCAATTCACTTCATTCGGAAGCAATGTGAGTTTACGATCACCGCGGCATGACACCTGTGTTTTATGGAGGGTTTATTGTCCGTGACTCAGTGGATATTGAAATATTGTTTAGTAAGTAGCCGCTTATAATGTTGAAGATAAGAGATATAATATAGACTTTACTCTTTTCCTATCGTTGTTTTCCAAATTAGGTTGCCTGGAAGAGACCACTCTAAGTGATAAGGCCGCCCTCTGTCCCAATAATATGTTCTACATATTTTCTTTATGCTTGTGTTATTTTGCTATTAGTATAAATAAAGAATTCTTGATTGATTGATTGAAGATACCGTATCAAAAACATTACGATCCGTCGTTTCGTTCTGACATGAAAGAGGAATAATGGGGTATAAACTAACAAATTGAATCTTACTTTTGATTACGACTAAGTAACTTCTAAAGAGTCTAGTAGAACTAAGCATATAAATCTTGGATATTTAGGAAAAATATATTTTTCCATGCATTTCGTCTGGAGGCACGGAAATGTTTCCTTAAATCAATAGATTTTAATTGCAAATTTCCTAAAGTAACTAATTGAAATAAAAGTAGACGGTATTTGATGTACTAAGTTATGCGTTAATCACTGGTAATATGAAATTCGTACAAGGTCTTATCTTTCCACATTCAAAATCCATATTGATCCGGGTTAAAAAAAGTTTTATTTGTTAATTTATTTTCTGTAAGCTAAAGATGTTTTCGATCCTTTATATTATTGTCCACGGTTCAGCGCGGCAAGAACAATGAGTCACCATTTCTCCAAACTAATAAAATAGAATCTACGAATGGATGTGAATATCGATTATAAAGTACCTACTCGGTTAGGTGAATAACAACAGTACTTGCATGCGGAAAGAATTGGAACTAAAAAGTTTTGATATGATCTTCTAAATCACTAATAAGCATTAGCAATATAAACAAGAAGATATTTTTAGATTTTGATGATGAACCCGTCGAATATGTCGAATAATATAAAAAAAACTTAATCTAAAACGTAGAGAATTTATTATTAAAATATAATATTATATTTTTTTATTATATATATAAATATATATTTATTTCAAAACAACGAAAATTACTAGTAACACTTCCGAATAATAATAAAAAAATAAACATTATATATACATCATAAAAAAAAAAAAACTAATCTACATTCACTGTATTATAGTTCCCGTAAGGCATGATTAAATTTAGTTGTATTAACCGGCTAGCACTTACGTCAAAAATTACGTCGAAAAATTAGCTCGACAAGTTTCGGAAATCTGAGGTTTCCATCATCAGGAGGACGAGTCAGCACGCGCGTCCCGGTTGGCCGCCTCGTCCAGACTGGTTCGCCGACTCACTGCCGCACCCCCCCCGCTTCTGCGCCCGCTCCGCTCTCGCAACCGCTCGCGCACCGCGACGGGTGAGGATAGGCGATCGAGGCGCCACCGGCGGATCGTGTATTTCTTCCTCATCGCTTGAGATCCGTTGCACCAAGATATTGGGGTCCGCGCACACTATGCTGACCGTGTCTAGTGGCAGATGTTCAGCTACATCGTCCTCCCGGCCAGAGTTTAAAACAGGTCTCCACGCAGGTGCCAATGTCCATCCTCGGTCACGATTAAAGTTTGGATGTCGACCTATTTCTATTGCTTCCCGAACTTTCCTTGGTACTAGGAACTTCTCCTTGGCCAAGACCGACACCTTATCGAAACGTAGGAAATGGTTCACCCCTTCAGCATGTTCTGCCAACGCGGATTTAACAGTCTCCCTGTTTTTAACACACCGTATGTGTTCCGCCACCCTCGTAGAAATATTGCGGCGGGTTTCTCCGATGTAACTCATACCACAGTCGCAAGGTATACGATAAACACCTGGGGCATGTAACGGCTCGCTGTCTTTAGGTGATCGCAATAGTTGCCTCAGACGACTAGGTGGACGAAAGATGGTTTTCAAGTTATATTTCCTTTTAAGGAAAATACCAATCTTGTCCGTCACGCCTTTGACAAACGGCAAATAAATCGGAGCCCGATCTACTCCAACCGGTTTCTTGCGATCTGATCCTGTCGCCAAGCGCAAACATTTTCGCCAACTGAACCCATTCTTCTCCAGTGCTCGTCTAACATGATCCAACTCTGCATGTATATACTGTGGGTGACACAGACTTAGCGCACGGTTTATGAGGGATCTAGGAACAGATGCGAGTTGCGAAGGATGGTGATGTGAATCAGCACTTAAATATCTGTCCGTGTGCGTCGGCTTTCTGTACACTGCGTGAGACAATGTACCATCCTGTTCCCGCCGGACGCTCACATCAAGAAAAGGCAGTATTCCTTCTTTTTCAAGCTCCACCGTGAACTGTATCTTCGGGTGTATAGCATTCAGGTGTACTGTAAACTGCGCTAGATCATCTTTGGCGATAACAGCAAAAATATCGTCCACGTACCGCCACCAGTAGCGTGGTTTATTTGATATATCCCGAAGTGCAACTCCTTCAAACCACTCCATATAGATGTTGGCAACCACAGGAGATACAGGTGACCCCATAGCTACGCCTTCCACTTGTAAGTAATGTTCACCCTTCCACATGAAATAACCACTTCGTAGACAAAACTCTGTCCATTCTAAATATTCTTTCGGGAGATCCGAATCATCCAAAAGTTTTTTGATTATTTCAATAGTCTCACTAATAGGAACATTCGTGAATAGGGACGTAACATCGAAGCTAACCATAATCTCTGATGGTAATAACTGTACATCTGAGAGTAAACTGACAAAATGCCTGGAATCTTTCACATACGCGTCTGTCTTCCCAATGTAACTTTGTAGTAAAGTCGCCAAAAATCTAGACATCTTATATGTAGGAGCGTCAATTTGGCTTATAATAGGTCTTAATGGCCAATCAGGCTTATGCACTTTCGGTAATCCATATATCTTAGGAGATGTGGGATTATGGGGGCGGAGGCGACTAACTATCTCCTGATCACAATGTGTTTTGACGTTAGTGCTAGCCGGTTAATACAACTAAATCTAATCTACATTTTCAAAAGGTAGCGTACCCAAAATGCTGGCTGCATTTCCCCAAACGTAGAGAATTCGATTTGTTTCGCATATAGGTAATTTTAGATAAGTATGTGAACAAACATCGGTTTAGAAGCCTATTTTAAATAGATCATCCATACATAAATACGTATTTTTTTGTATTACACACACACACACACCAGTTCAATTAAATTGATGACCTTCTTTATACCTGACTTAAAAAAAAGATTATCAATTCTTCTTAATGTTTTTTTAGAAGCCAGTGCTAAAATTCAATAAATTAATTAAAATCATATAAAAATATAGCATTAGTGCTGCCCCAGTTATCTAGTGATGTCTACGTGTCCATACGATGCCGACTTAGAGTACTTATAATGTAATCGATTATTTTAGAGTGGGTAGCGTACCGCGTTCCTTCACGGTGCGCGTAGGGTTAGCAAGAAAATTAATGTTTGTAGGTATTTCTTATACAAACAAAAAGTTTAAGACAAAAGTAGATACTAAAATAAATAGTATATATTTTATTTCGTTCAGTAGAGGGATTGTTTTTAATGAAGCGATGAGCTAAGCTTTGATCAGCTTCGATCTAAAGATGTCTAAGTTTTATTTTATAACACACTGAAACGTATTTTAATGATGTCTTATAATGATATAGGCTTTTAAGGCCGTCTCAGACTACAGTGATGCTTAACATCAGACAGCCAAAGACTGTTCAAAATGGTTGAATTAAAAACTTGGACAAGTCAAGTGGTCAAAGTTTAAGTTAACTTTTTTTTAATAGTCGGCTTTCAAAGATTACTTAATTTTCTAACACTACCAAGCGCCAGCAGCGTCCGGTGCCCGCCTCTAAGCGTGAACAAATCTCTTTATTATGTTAATAACCACCGCCATTGTCTTAGACAAAACGGAAATTATCGAAATATCATTAGGAATTTAGCTATTGATAACCCACTTATTTATTACTGTTTAAATACGGTCGATGCATAACGAATGAGGTGAGTGTGTCATCGTTATGATGAAACTTTTTGGTTTATTTGCTACCAAACTTTTTGGAAGAGAAAATCAGAGAGAATAAAAATACTATGATAGAAGTGTCGGAACTTCCATACTTTAATTTATGAGAAAGTTTGTCGTATATGTAGCGTAACAGTTAATTATATTGTTGTACAAAATTTGTATTTTTAACTTTTTGATTTGAATAAATGATCGTCAAACTAATTTTCTTCTCCACTAAAAATAAGTTTATGGTTTTTTTTACATTTCATATAGATATATGTTGGCGTTTGTCTACACAGCATACTATAGTCTAGGCCTAGCTAAAAGGTACTTGCTTATTTTTCAATGAAATATTAAAAATAATTGCTGTGCATACAAACAATGCCATTATTACATAAGTATATATAGTAGGTATGTAATTTAGTTTGATTAACTATGACCACCATGAAACCTAATTAACTTACTATCCTTCACAAACTGTTCTAACTGACACATTACAAAATTAACCTAACGATCAATTTCCAGCCATCAACGCTGATTTTCCTCGTTCATTATACGCGCTTCAATCAGCACAATGATAATTATGTCGTTAATTGGTCACTCAATCCATTGTCCTGTGACTAGCTGTGACCATAGACAAGACCGAAAATAGCGCGAAACGATCCAATATGGCGGACAATTACTTCAGGAGCGCCGGCGGAATACGGCCGCGATTGTATGCTAATATCCGCGGGTTGAGTTTATTGATTGATTAGTTCTGTGGATACCAAACTTTGGGATTGTGGTAAAGTTTTTTGGATTTCAATAAGAGCTTTGAATATACCTAATAAAACGAGTGATTACGTGAAATACGTAGTATTTTTACTTTATTTAGTCAGCTTCAAATTAGAGATTAGCACAGTACGTAATATTTAGTATCAACCGTTTTAATCCGAGAATTAGTAGCTTATGTGTTAATCCAGGTTCTAATCCATCATCAAGCATATCAATCTGTAACACTGTTTGAGTTTTAAGAAGGATCAAACCTACACTGCTTATATAAATGTTGACAACCACAGGCCTATTAGCACAGCAAACAGCATTCGAATCGCATTATTATCGATTGCTAATCGAATTCTCGAAATATCGTTTACGATGGGATATCGATTTTTAATAGCGACAAATTGAACGTTTAGTTTTTATGACAAGCACTAGACTATAATAGGTCTTGAAGGAAGTTTTAAATTATTTATTGATGGGCGTAATAAAATGTGTACCAAGAAATTGCATGCGTTGATTTTTGATGTCAAAAATGCTGTTTGCGTGTACGCATGTACGAATTTTAATGTGTTTTGTAATGTTTTCACAAAAAGGGCTAAAAGATTATTGTAATTATTTTGTTTTACGAACATATGTATACATAGAAAAAAATTATGCTACAAAGTCGAGATAGGATGCTAGAATGAAGTTACTGAACTGAAATTTAATTTTATAATTTTCTAAGAAAACTTTTAAAATCGTTTATAATCGTGTGAAAGTTATGAAATCCGCAGTTTTTATATTATTTCTTTAGAGACAATAAGCTGTAATTGCAAATTTATCCAATGTTTATGTGATGATAGACAGGGCAGGATTCACACGCTAACCCGATATAAAAAATATTGTTCAGAAGGTACATATGTACATACATACATACACCCACAAAAATACTGTTCAGTAGGTAGGTACATACAATTACACACATACACCTGACCACTCTTCCATATGTATGTATATCGACATTATCGACTCTAAAGCACCCACATTGTAATCGAAACAATTGCACATTAGACCTAATTGTATCAAAAACCCCGATGACGTAACCCCAAATATCATTCCAAAGACAATGCTGCCAACGTGACAACCGAAAGGAATCGATTATCGCATAAAATGCATTACCGATGCAACGCGCAACACTAGCCGTCTTTATTCTGCCGCGGGACGCGATATGCATGCGAAGAGACCCCATTGAAGGGACCGCAATTAAAAAATAAAATTATAATTTTTGTTGTCTATGGATGTGGGTTCGATTTTTGAAACTATGGCCTGTGCTGGAAATCAAACATTATTTTTTAATTAAGAAATTAGCTACCTAGTTATGTTATTGGTAATTAAAATTATTCTTTTTGATTAACATAACCATTATGGAAATTTATTTTTCTATCACGTGATTTTAATTATTAAGTACTATAAGTAATTGTAAATTTTGTTATTAACAGGACTTGAGAATGCATGAAAATAAATATATATAGCTATAGAATAAAATATATTAAAATTAAAAACTAACTTACTTATAGATAAATAGACAAATAAAAAAATACATGTTATTGTATGCTATGTAACTAATTTAGACGATGTCTGCTTCTTGTAGCTCAGACGTCAAGTCACCTGTAGTTAAAACGCAACTGTATTAGTATAAAATACTGAAAAGACTGATTAAGAGTCATAGACCCATAGGGCTTAAAAATATCACCTTCATTCGATAAGATAAATATGTAGTGAAAGAGATGGAAAATATGAATGCGAAACACGAGGTTTTCTATTTCTACTACTTTTTAAAACGAAAACGGGATAGTGTCACCACTCTAATGATAAAATTAATCAAAGCACAGGTGCGATCATAAAAATACCTAGCTACCGTCTTTATAAACTTTTAACTGCTTTTTCATAGCTGTTACTTCTTGTTTATTGTCAGTTTTATTTTTATGTCTTCCTATAGCACTATCGGTAACACCACAAGGTAGAGTCGAAGCAAAATAAAATACACGCAGCTAGTGGCAGCACTTTGAACTTCGACATCATGTTTTAGTCAGAATATTTTAGTTCTAATTTCACCCACATACAGGGCTACTCGTATCTTGCGCGGACGCAAAGAAAAAGAGCGTACTTTCTTTGCACTTTAATAGATAGGTATATAAATAATGAATAATTAAATCAAAGCAATGGCCGTTTTTTTTGGCAAATTTAGCCATTTTTACCTGACAAATTTGTGGCTAAATGCATTAAAAAAAAACCGGCCAAGTGCGAGTCGGACTCGCGCACCGAGGGTTCCGTACAAACCTGCAAGGTTAAATATTTTGTGATGTAACTAAAAATTTATGGTTTTCGTAATTTTTCCTTTATCTATGCTATAAGACGTTGCTTCGTACCAAATTTCAAGATTCTGAGTTCACGGGAAGCACCCTGTAGGTTTTGATTCCCTTGCAAGTGTCGAAAATTTGCGGCAAAAAAATCAAACTTCTAAGCCAACGCAATCAAAAGATACAGCCATTTGGCTGTATCTTTTGATTGCGTTGGCTTAGAAGTTTGATTTTTTCACAGCTTCAAGGGACAGTAGACCTGAGTAATTGATATAAATTTCAGCTTCATACCTCTACGCGTTCCTGAGAAAAAGGGTCTTGACAGACGGACGGACGGACGGACAGACGGACAACAAAGTGATCCTATAAGGGTTCCGTTTTTTCCTTTTGAGGTACGGAACCCTAAAAAACATTGTGCTATCGGGCCGTTCAAATTTTACTACAGCCCAACTTAATGCTTGGCACGACTATAGTCTTAAATAAAGTAGAAAACTTTTTATTTACTCCGGATTAAAGACCCTTGAATTGTGATTCTCAGGAGACAGATGTCTGGAGAATTTCATGCTCCACCAACCACGGTGTCATTTCGTTTGTACGATTGTGGCTTTAGGTGATTTCCTGTTTAAATATCTGTCTATTAGTCAAATGTAAAACAGGCGAATACCTCAGATTCATAAGCAAAACAGAGACACATTTATATTCTGTGCTAAATATAAATCTGTTATCGACGTAAGCTAACCAAAGCACGCTTCAAGTTGTCTATCAACTGTTCTTCGAACTGGCGGCTTCGTAAAGAAATTAAAAAGAAATAGGACCATAGACAATAACGCCACGCATAGCAAGGAGGCCGACAAAGAAGTAAAAACTCTTTACTGAATTTATAAGTCGATTTATCGTGACAAGATCGGTTCGACTGATTTGTGTAATGGTTAAATGAATTTTAAGTTTGGAATTAAGTCATCAATAAGTATGGGTTTAATTAGTATTCTGGAGGCAATTAAAGATTGAAGACTTTATTGTACTTTGGTTAGAAGAATTTGGAACGTTGGTCGTTTGAAATTGGTCAAAAAGGTCAGGTTAATCAAATTTTCAGTTATATTAATTTTAGAATAAAAAAAATAATTTATTTAAAAAAAAAATACGCCATTTAAAATCCAGGGTAGTTAATAAGTGTCTAATTTATTTTTAAAGGGCTTTTATAGGACATGGCATATAAATTCCACTTTATTTTATTAATTTGATAAAATGTTTTTTCAATACTTTTATTAGGATTTTTTTTGATATTTTAAAACTAAATTTGGTGGCCAACTCTGGTGTCGAGAGTTTATCAAGCCGCTCTAGAGGCTTTTGACTAATCCAAGGACATACCGCGTCGACCTTTGCTTACCATTGGTAGTCTAAATGAATGAATGAATGATTTATTGGTCTGAATGAAAGACGAAAGTTGGTTGATTAAAAAGGACCGAATATCTACTAAGCGAGTGTGGTTCAGCGGTTCCAGTGTCTAATTTTCATCCACACGCTCCCTGGTTCGAATTCGGCCCTACACCAATTACTTGTATTTTCAAGTTAAGTGTGGATTTGCACTCGCTTAGCGGTGAAGGAAAACATTGTGAGGAAACCGACATGTTTAAGGACCACAATATCCGAGGACATGTGTCTTTCGTGGAAGGACCTGGGCGCCCACCACGATGTATCTGCCCTAGAGAACTCCCCTAACGACTTAAATCTACGGGGGAGTCACGACCCTCAGTCATGAGGAAATACGACTCAAGAGAGACCTATTAGACGAAGGAAGAAAACATTAATAACGTAATTAGATAATTAAAAATTCTATGCTAACACTACAGTTTTTAAATAAGGATATACCAAATTAACATATCTCTTACTTATACTAATGCATATTTACTTTCTTTAAATTAAGTCGGCTTCCTGGAACTTATTCGCTATTAACACACGACAGGAATACTTCATGTATAAACTTTAAGTAATAGACGACATAAAAAACGGACAGGCCCATAGAAGAGTGAAGTATGGAGAACTGTGGCAACAGTCAAAATTAATATTTATATTATTAGTACCGCCTGTCACTGAAAATTAAATCAGACACAAAATGATTTGAGTTTCTTTTTTAATTGACAGAAAGTTAATTTTTTTCCAAGCTTAATATTGATTGTAACTTTTTATAACGTTAGTTCTTTATTAAAACTTAAGTCGAACCAACATGTCTTTACCAGCCTGATCACACCCATCTGCCATTTCTGCTAGTAAGTATTTAGTATTTTTTTTACTTTGTATGATGCTCGCGTTGCAGAAAAAAGTCATGGTAAAAATTTGGTATTGAAGAGGTTTGTCCTAGTTTATGTGAGAATGGCAAAATCTAAACTAGTCGTAAGTACGAGTACTGGTTATTACAAACATCAAAGATCTTCAATTTATCATGTCATCTAACAAACTAATACTTCTCTCGTATTCTTCAATAATTTAAATCCAAATGAACAGTCTACGCTCTACCACCTCTATGGATCAAAGAAAGAAAAGTAAACACATTTATATATTTCTACCTAATTTACATTCTGAATGTCCACTAAAAGCAATATTATAACTTAGAAAGTAAGTAAGCAAAGAAACCCAAAATAAACGATAGAGTCGCTATAAAACTTAATAATTTAAAAAAGGTTACGACCATAGAGTTAGGGATATACGGCAAACTATTTCGTTACTGCTTAAAAACTCTTTTGTATGCACTCCCATGCATCCACAGAGGTCGTGTCATCCGTTGGATATTTTTTTGGTTGTAAATAAATTCTAGGAAGTTATACCTATCAGGATTCCGTTGGGTGTATTAAATTATAAATTAAAGCGATGGATGAAATAAGTGATTAATTATTAAAATTTTGGCTTAAAACGTTTAAATTTAAATCTACAAGTCAAACATCAAACATCTACAAGTTAAGAAAAGATTATTTTAATGGTTGTGAAAGTGAAACATACAAACTTTAAGATATTGACATGCTTTTAATAAAATTATATAAACGAAATAATTACTTCAATGCATAATTATTATAATAGTATGATACCTACAACAAAACAAAACAGTAGACATCTTTTAATTAACCCATTGATAAACTTTAGCGCGCAATTCTCAATCAATCAACTGTCAAAGTACTCCCATCAATAGACTATCTGTATTCATTGAGTCATAATAATATCCATTTTAAAATGCAAATCATGCACATACAGTTATGCAAATGATATAATTGGAAGCCCTGCGTCGGTCCTTCAAAGTGCAAGCGATGGTATAAAGCGATTTCATTTGATACGCAGAAACGCCTGGGAAGTCGATTGGCGATTGTTTCTCTTAATTTTGGCGCCATTTTGTTTTTCACATGAAAAGATTCTGAATTCAAAATGATAGCCGTTTTGGAAAAAAGTTTTTTAAAAATTTATTTGTTTTCTTAGGAAAAACTGATAAGTTCATTACATCGAGGCGATTTTTAAAAAGAAAAGAAGAAGAATAAAATAGAATAGCCTACGTATTAAAAAAAATATGATGACTATTTAATCATATTCTTTACTCATCCTTTTCTAAGACTAATAAAAACTAATTAAATAATAATAATATGTATTCACTTACAAACTTTACAAAATAATGGTATTCAATATAATAAACTGCACGAGCGAGAATAGAGACACAAAAACATTATCATTTCTAATCACGATTTCTATGGCGCCACCTAAACAAAAACCACAAAAAACAGTATTCCGGCGGATTAACAAAAACATGACACAATAACTTGTTAATATTAAAATTTACTAAAAAATAGGTCGCTTCTAAGCCTTTTTCGTAAAAAAAGAACAATAGAATAACGAAAGAGGTTGAATGAGTTTTCTATGACTTTATTATTTGTTATTCAACTCACGAATATAGATGGCGCCACATTATTTAGTTACATCCCTTACAATTATTGAGGTTTTACCAATTTTTGTAGAAAAAACCGAAGAAAACTAATTCAGGATAACTGAAACTGTCAAGAAAAATATTTTAAGGGCGGCTTACATATTTCAATCTAGCGAATTTCAAGCGAAATCGAAAATACCTTTTAATCAAAATCGGTCCAATTATTTTTTAAATGAACTTCAAATTTAGTTGTAATAACCGGCTAGCACTTACGTCAAAAATTACGTCGATAAATGATTACAACTAAATTAAATCATGCTTTACGGGAACTATAATACAGTGATGAACTTCAAAGTTTCTAAAGAGTATCACACTTACATAAAAAAAGCCGAAAGCTTGTGTGTGTGTATGTGAATATTGTGTATGTTAAACTTCTTCACGTTCAAACAGCTGAACCGATTTGCATGAAATTTAGTATGGATATATATTAGATACTGGATTAACACAATATACTTAATACTTTTATCCCGGATAAACGCGGGCAACGTCGTGGGGTATTACTAGTTTGCCACATTCCGCCCCCTCTAAAACACAAATGCATTGGTCGTGTAACAAATCTCTTGTCGCGAGTTTGATAGTCATATTCAAATGTAGGTACTTGATTTCTGAGGGTAGTTGGCAAAGGGAGTAATGGAGGAAAATATTTAACATAAAATTTAGCTGAATTTATCGCAATATTTTTGAGTGAAAGTTGGTAGAGTTTTTGACATATTTGTTGACAAACTCAATCGAATTCGTAAATTTTTATTCACCATCATCATCATCCACAGCCCTTGGGATCCCACTGCTGGGTATAGGCCTCCCTTTGCATGTGTCATCTGTGTCGATCTTGTGAAGACCTCATCCAGGTTGCCTCGCCTTTGACGATGTCGTCGACCCATCTCGCGACCGGACGACCTCACCTGCCAGTTCTAATTTTTTATTGTTACATATGTTTGTCCTGTATTATGTCTGTAGATTGGTTAACCATCGCTGTTACAGAAAGCAAAATAGGGGGAAAAACACTCAACTGTGCAAATTAGAACCACCGTACATATCGATAATTCACTTTGAATTTCTCAGTTTGACGGCCTATTTTCCCACTTCACATTGGCAGAATTGCAAAGTCAAATGTTCGCAAAATCCATAACACAAAAAAAATTACATAAGTTGTTATTTGAAACATTGTTGTATTAGTTGATCTAATTCTAATACATACTAAATGAATCACGAGACTGGCAAACATATTCAAGAGCTTATTAAAGATCAAATTTTATAAAATACCGACGTAGGTCGTAGCTAGATTTTAAAATGTACATTGTACTAATTCTCTAAAAATTAAGTACAACATATATAAAGAGTTCACTTCGCTCGCTCATTTATTCATGAAGTAATATGATAGCACTGCGCTACAGAATCACCATAATTGATTCCAAAACACAACATTGCATTTAAACATCATAAAGAGACGCCGAGGGGTCGGTGGGGACCTAGTGTGGACACTTTAGTACTCTGAAACTTGTATATTTTCAAATTTATCGATATAGTGATCTATCAACGCACAGCCCAAACCACTGGACGGATTGGGCTGAAATTTGGAATGAAGGTAGATGTTATGACGTAGGCATCCGCTAAGAAAGGATTTTTGGAAATGCTACTTTTAAAGGGGTGAAATAGGGGATGCAAGTTTTACTTCTTAAAGCGAGCGAAGCCGCGAGCACCCACTAGTAAAATATAGAAGCAAGGAAAGAAAAACATACTACTTCTAACAACATAAAAAAGGGGGCACGTAGAAAATCTCTAGAAAAGCCTAAAGATAATCTAAGTGCTCCAGCCCACTGCCAGAGGGCAGCGTGCCCAGCATACTGACCGCATTACCACGCTGGATGGCAATGCTGTTACGTTGAGCCAGAAAAAGGCCAGCATTTTGTATCTTACATGAAATAAAAATACAACACAGGCATACATTGGGCTTAATATTTATAATTGAATATCATACATTGTTTCATAGAATTTATTATATTCCTTTATAGGTCTTTCTTTCTGTCCAACTTAACTTCTTTCTTAACAGCATAACAAGGTAACTGCCAATATTAAAATTCATAAAAAATAAGATAAGATAAAATTGACACCCATCCATTTTAGACAGCCCAGATTTCGACGATAGAATAAAGTACTTACAGTTGCAGCCATGAATTTCGCGCGTCGGTAGCGCTCTTCCGGACTCAATTCAATTTCAAAATATCTTTATTCAATAAATATTATTATATACATACAGTCACTAGTGTACATTTTATCCTAGTAATGCATAAACATAAAACATTCGTCCGTTTAACAAGCTAAGGCTTATTTATAAACTTTTGATATTCAATTTTATAGATAACTTTTACTATGTACAAAATTAAGCTCAGTCTACATTAAAACATTTCATAAAATATATAATAATTTAGCAAGTTTTAGTCTAACATTGCTATTCATAACATAAACCTAATTTACAGTAAAAAACAATGCCAAAAGGCGGTGGATAAACAAAATGTTGGCCCGTCGTCGGCCGTCCGCAGCTAGCAGCGAGAAACCAGTTCCGAACATGAGGTGATCACATTCACAAGCGCAAGCGACTCAAGGCCGCGCGCCGCGCGCCCCGCCTCCACACGATACCACTCGGTAAGGCGAGCAGAGTCGACGCGCACGGCCCGCCGCCGTCTAATCGCTCGCGCTTGTGGTTAGTGATACGGCCTAATCATTGCACTCGAACAAGAAATAGTGATGCGGGAGTTTGTATCTGTTATACTTATCGATGTACGGAATATTATTGTGTCGACTTGTGCACAAATTATTAACTAACGGATTACTATTATTAGCGTTTCTTTGTAGGTAAAACTTTTCCGACAGTTTATATACGTAAGCGTCAATTCGTGGCAGACTTAGTTGCAAATGTAGTTTACGCAGATTAGTACGAAAAGGTGTATTACAGGCATATTTTATAGCTTTATTTTGAACTAATTGTAGTTTATTCATATTTGTTTTGCAAGTATTGCCCCACACAGGACACGCGTAAGTAATACAGGGCCGGATCAGGGTGCGATATATTCTTAATTTTGTGCGAGTACTTAGGCGAGAACGTCTGTTTAGGAGAGGAGACAATGCATTCATAGTTTTAATACCTTTTAGGTGAAGTTTTGTAGTGTTTATGGTCCAATTAAGTTTATTATCTAAGAAGGTACCTAGATACTTAACTGATCTACTCCATGGTATGTTAAAGTCGCCAATTTTAAGCTTTCGCGTGGGAACAGAACGTTTTCTCGTAAACAAAATAGCTTCTGTTTTAGTCTCGTTAATTTTGAGTTTCCATTTGTTAAAGTATTCCAGGAGGAGGTCGATGGCAAGCTGTAGTCGACTGATTACTATATCTATGTCTGTGGACGACGTATAGCACGCCGTGTCGTCGGCGAAACAGGCCAAGTGCGTCCGTGTTTGCACTGGTATGTCATTCAAATAAATTAAGAACAGGTATGGTCCCAAAATGGAGCCTTGAGGCACCCCAGCGGGCACCGGTTTTGTTGAAGATATGGATTTATTAATATGTACACGAAAATTGCGATGGGATAAATACGACTTTATAGTTTTTACCAGTGATAACGGGATATTTAATGACATGAGCTTAAAAATCAAGGCCTTATGCCAAACTGAATCGAAGGCCTTTTCGACGTCTAGCAGGATCATTCCCGTAGATTTTTTGAGGTTAAGGTCATTAGCTACAAACTCAGCAACTCTAGCAAGCTGTAGAACTGTCGAATGACCCTCACGGAAGCCAAATTGCTCATGAATCAGCAAGCTACTCGATGCACGAGAGAGCCGTCTGTACAGTACTTTCTCAAAGAGCTTGCCGAGACATGGAAGAAGGCTAATCGGTCGATAAGAAGTGGGGTCTGTAGTATCTTTGCCCGGTTTGTGGATGGCGATTACCTTAGCTAACTTCCAAGGAGTCGGAAAGTAATTCAGGGTAAGGCACGCATTAAATATTTTGGACAAAAGTACTACACACTTCTGAGACATGTTTTTAATAAGCACATTTGAAATTTCATCAGGCCCAGGGGCTTTACGTGATTTCAGATTTAAAATGAGTTTTTTGATTTCAGCTGGTCGGACAAGCAATGAATGATCACAACTTGGCTGGTCGTCTATAGTGAGTAAGGTCTGTTCGATTGTAGTCACTGCGGAGCTGGGCCAGTCATCAGTGAGTAACATGTTGTTAAGAAAGGCTGTGGCTAGCGCTTCACACTGCTCACTTTGAACAGTGGTTAGAGAGCCATCTCCTTTACTTAGAGGCGGGATAGTAGACTGGTCCGTAGTGCGTAGCGATTTAGCTAGTCGCCAAATATCGGCACTTGGATTATCTACACGTTTCAGTTTGGCATTCCAGATGGAATCATTAAATTGCTGAATAGCAAGGTTGATTTCAGCCTTCAGGTTATTAATATGCACGCGCAGGACTTTTCTAGTTGAAGGATCTGGTTCTGCTGCCAAGTATCTTTGAAGTCGATTTTTCTTTCGAATTAGTCGCTTAATACGTCTGGGTAATGTAGACAATGACCATGGCTTCAATGTTACTAGAGGAACAGATTCATCCCTAGCTGCAAGGATCACCTGGTGAAGATTTAGTATTGATCTATCAACTTCATCAACGGTCACATATGTTTTGGACGACAGGTTAATGTGCAAATCAAGAAGACTGCGATACTTGTTCCAATCCGACTTTGCGAAATCAAACTTGCGGATAGGGTTGCGTTGGAGTTTCATATTAAATCTAGTAAGCACAGGGAAGTGATTTGAACTAAGAGCATGTATGGTTGAGATATCTTCAAGAGAATTAATGTTTTTTGATAGTACAATATCGGGAATAGACGGAGCATGCTCGTCACGGTACGGGTATAGTGTTAGATCACGTGGTGCATAAATGATATACTCATTTGCGAGCATATGCTCAAATAATGTTTTCCCTCTCGTATTGGCTAATCCAGGTGACCACAAAGGATGCTTACTATTCGTGTCACCCAAAGCCAGCACACGAGGACCTGATGACATAAGAACATCAAGGTCTTTACAGAAAAATTGTTTATTAGGCGATTGGTATATTGAGAACACGTTAATCTTGTCATTGTTTACCGTTAGAGATATGCCTATTGTTTCTAATACTTGTGTTTCGAGGGTGGGCAGTAAACTATGAGTTAAGTCCACCCGAACAAGGATTGCTACACCCTGGCCGCTGTTATCACTATGCTTGTCCGCTCGGTAGCATGCGTAACCGGGGATTTTAAGGGAAAGATTCTTAGTTAATCTAGTTTCACAAAGTGCAATGACGTCGGCTTTTAGATTACTCACCGATAAATCGGCTAACTCTCGCTGCTTGCTGTGAACGCCATCTGCGTTCCAATAAAGTATGCGGAGTTCCTGGCAACTAGACATAGTGGCCTAAGTGGGTCAAAATAAGAATGACTTTGTCCATTAAAGTCTGACATTTCTTGTATTCTTCCTTAACTGACTGTAAAGTCCTGAGGATCTCCAGCATTTCGGTCGTCTCAAAATCTACCGACGATAATATGTCCTTTGTGGACGCTGAAATAGAAGCTTGCGCATTTACAGCAGTGCGGCTACTCTGTGTTGTCCTTGCGGTTGCTAGAGGTTTTGTGACCAGTTGCACATGATCTTCGGTTTGTCGCTCACACGTAGCCTTTTTAGGGTTGCTTGCGATTTGGGCCCAGGTTTTTTGTCCCTTTGGCGCTGAGTGCGAAACTACCGGTTGACTTATGGTTTTGCGAATAGTGACACGCTTATTTTCAATACGTTTCAGGTATTTTTGACGCTCTTCGCACTGGCCATAATTTGCTGGATGTTTTTCATTACAGTTGCAGCATCGAGCTGGTTCATCTCGATCTTTTTTGGGACATTCCCATGTAGCGTGCGATAGGGCACATTTCACGCATCTTGGCAATCTGTTGCAGTTCCTGGATGCATGGCCGAAGCTTTGGCAACGGAAGCATTGTGTTCCCGCCTTTTTACTTGGTTTGAATCGTTCCACCGATACAACACAGTTAGCTAGGTATCTAAGCTGCTTGAACCTAGTCATGTTAGTACCACTTGGAAGTTGTACTATGACCGGTGGACAGTCAGAAGAATACATGGTTTTGAGTTCTGTTAGCGTAGCATTAGCGAAGCCCAGATCTTCTAACTCCTTGGGGATACTCTCGTGGACACATCTTGGTAGACCCTTGATGACGGCCTTAGGGAGTCTTTCATCCTTTCTGGTGAAGGTATGAAAAGCCAGATTTTCTTTTACAAGGTTCTCTCGGAGTTCTTGATGGTTATTTGAAGTATACACTTGAACTCGCAGGATTTTGCCACCTCTGTGCTGAATGTGGAAGTCTTTGACATACTTTAGTAATATGTCTCGAACTTTCTGATGAGTCCAGTCAGGCGTCAGCTCAATCACAATAGGTGGGATGTTCTTCACCATTTTCCTCTTGCTAGCGTTTTGAAACAACTCTTGTGCAGGTTCATCAACAGGAAGAATATCAAAACGGTTACTCGTTGAGGTCTCCGTCTTCTTTGGTTTTGATTTTGAATCAGCAAGAAATTTCTTAGGTAGTTTCATTTTCTCCGGAGGAGTGTTTTCTTCCCTGGACCGTTTACCAACAGTTACGAAGAAATCCGATCCGGGTTCTTTCAGGTATTTATCGAGTGTTGGTTGAGACATTATCGATAACTTATCGATAAGCGAAGTCCCATCACTATTTCCGTTTAAACTTCGTCGTGCGGACCAACGGCTGTAAGCGCGCGCTCGCCGCGACGACCGAGCGAGGAATGTAACGACCGAGCGAGGATGAAATCTTCCGGACTAGGGATGGGGTAAACACGAAGAGAAGTTATCGATATGACTTTTCAAATATTTTCTTTTATTGCTGGGGATTGATTTTGCGCTAATTGTAGTTCAAATTCAATTGCCAGCAACTCTCAAAAGTTCTATCAAGCAATCAAGGTAAAAGTAGTGTGTGTTTGTAATTAATTATAGCTATAATGATCCAAAGGAGTTCGATCTTATTGCCTAGCTAGACGCTTCATTGCTCAAAATATAATTTGTACTTATCTAGCATATAAGAACAGACTACTTATACTATATTTTACTCGATATTATGTAACTAAAATTTGTCGATTTTCCTCTAATTACAACATTTGGTAAGCATATTGTCAATCGAAATGCCTAAAATTACGAAGATTTTGTAAACTCACTGAGATAGTCTCCAACTCTGTTTCAAATAAATTTTATGTGCATCTTAATCGTAAGAAACCGATCTTAATCGAAAGAGCACCAATATCTTTAAAAAAAATAGTATCGATATCGCAAATATAATATATTCATACAATCATCGATAACTTTCCCTTCCCTATCGCACCCCCTATTAACCACAGCTTCAAGCATTAGCATTACAAATGGATAGATTTGGAACGACACGCGGATTACTCTAGGCGAGCGGAGTCAAGAGCGCTGTACTAGCTTAGTGGTTTTGTAGTTTTTGAATGAATTAGGGCGAGTTGATTCGAAGTATTTTGTTGCTTGCTAAATTAAGCGATGATTTAACAGTTCTTTGGTTAAAAAATGTTTTATTTATAAGTTTCTTTTCACATGTCCTCGGATATTGTGGTCCTCAAACATGTCGGTTTCCTCGCGATGTATTCTTTCACCGTTAGGCGAGTGCGAATCCACAGATAACTTGACAATACAAGTCATTAGTGTAGGGCCAGATTCGAACCAGGGTGCGTCTGGATGAAAGCAGACACTGGAACCGCTGAGCCACACTCGCTATTTAACTTATCACTGCTCGACCGCAACCGACAGATGTGCCGAGTGTATGGTCCATGGGTCATGTGCCATAGATCGTGCTAATCGCAGGCGTGGTCGGGTGACAAACTATACTATAGCTATACTGACATAGGGAGGCGTGAATAAAATGCTAAAGTTATTATTGTTGTTTTTTTTATTGTTTGCGGCGCGATCTCACACTGCTATTATTAAATTACAGTAAATTTGTGCCAATCTCACCCATAAAAGGTAGACCTGATTTTGAATGAAAAGTATGGTCTTTGACAAGATCATAGGTTTATATCTGATGGATCATATGGATCATAACTTTATACTTAAATTGGTATGTACATAAGTAAAGAAACTTAATGATTGACAATTACAATATTGATTGACTTAACACTGTACATAGAAATTATTGTAAACAAAAGCAAAAACCGACTTCAACTCTACTATCACGTTACTGAACTAATCTAAGCCTATCAAAGAAAACCGCATCAAAATCGGGCTGATAATTCAGAAGATATAGTGTATACAGCAGCGCCCCCTGGTGAGTTGTCATATTAATACATAGCTAAAAAGATGCATCCATTAAACCTCAACACATTACAGAAAACTGTATCAACATCCGACTAGTAGTTTCGGAAATATGGGTAAAATTGGTTTGCCTAAACTTTTTGTTGTTGGTTTCTTGGTTTTTTCTCAAAAAGTACTGAACCAAATGAAAAACATTTTTTTATGGGACCATCTCGGAAATTACCCTCATCGAATAAAAACAGAATTTTTGAAATCGGTTTATAAACAACGGAGTAATCGCGTAACATCCCGATAAAAAAAAACTTTCAGAAGACTTGATAACCTCCTTTTTTTGGAAGTCGGCTAAAAATAGTTCAGCGTTCGACAGCTAGGATAGGTACTTATTTTAGTCTATGGTTGTGACATCGAGCGAAAAAGACAAAACTATTTAACTAAGCAGCTGTGATCCTTGACACGGCGCGTATTGTCCTGGTTCCTGTCTTTGTAGCCTCTACCACCGGTGGCTTGGATCCTGCCCCGCGCAAGGCGGCACCACTAGTTTTTTTTTATTTGATTTGATATTGTAAAAAAAATAAAAGCAGTAGTAAATAAATGAGCACGGTACCATAATAAAGACAGCTGTTATTATTATTGATTATTTATTATACTAAAGAATTGTGCTAATCGCAGGCGTGGTCGGGTGACAGTCTATACTATAGCGGTACTATGATACGGCAGAAGGCGTGATCAGTTTAATTGTTCATTGTTGCTAACTGCTAGTTGTTATTGTTGTTTTTTTTGTTAAGTATTTTTTTTGTTGGTACCGTGGGGACCCCACACTAATATTTTAACGACGAATGCTTGTGCGTATGTGTGTAAAACACAAACGGCTAAAAAATGGTTTTTGATTGGATAAACACTCTTCTTTATTACATGCAATGTTTATAATGTAACTTAAACTTACCATCACTCGAATTGTGATCAAATACAAACCCTCCTCCTCTTTCTTGAGTCGTATCATCCCTCATCACTGAGGGTCTTCACTCCGATTTTTTGGATTAAGATCTCAAAGTCCTTAAACATATCAATTTTCTTTCCGAAGCACACGTAGCTTTACTAGCGGAGGCAATCGCATGCGATTACCAAAGTTAAGCAACAGTCGACGCGGTCAGTACGCGGATGGGTGACCGAAAAGTGGCATTCCATTTTGTGCGCTTTCATGTGCCGTATAATACAACAAATTGTAGGTCCCGGCTTTTCGTCATAACACGCCAGTCGTTAAGCCATGTCAGAGGCTCTTAGGGCGGTTTGAAAACTCTGACACCAGAATTGGCCACTCTCATACGAACTTACTTACCTTTTTCCCATCTTACTCAAAATATATATTTGATAATGAAACTAGGCTATTCAGATTGTTTATATATAAAAAGAAATAAAAAATATATACCTATCCATTAATTTTCGCAACCATATCCACCGTACTGCGTATTAGGGATGTGAAAGCAAATGATCGATATTTCATAACTATTGTGCGACATGTCAAAGGGCAAATCTATTAAATGTTGGCTGCTACCGATATTTTGGTCCATTTTACTTGCTAACAGAGGGGACTATACTTTACTAAGAGACGGCAATTTCGGTTCGTTTCCTTTTAGAAATAACGGAATAGAAATACTTAAAGGACATTCAGATTTATTTTGTGTAACTTTTTATTTAGCTAAAGGAACTATAGTTTTAGATAAACTTATTCAGCGATTCTTAAACTATTTCAGTGATAAAACTACCGAGTAAGTAAATAAAATAATAAAAGGATTTTAATATATTGTAAGTTTTTGCAGACTTCATAACTAGTTTAAACTTACCTCAGTACTTACTTATATTTGCACGCTTCCAACCTTTTTTTACCAAGAAGAAGAACCGGCGTTATTAATATATACGATTATCACAAATAACACACATTTAGTTGGTAATTTAATAAATATTATTCATTCATTAAAAATTTGAGAGCGATGCTCTTGTCTGTGGAGTATGCGCCATTCTCCTCGATTTTCAGCCAATTCCTTGACCTCCTTATGACGCTTGCCTTCCCTTTGATTTAATAAATACAAACGAAGAAATTGTCCAGTTCAAATTATTTGTGTAACATTTTTTTAATCCCTAAATCCAGCATCCATTTGCTCATTTTGCCGCACAATCACTTTGACTTTCCCATACAAAACTTGTACTACGAGAAAATAATCTCTATTTATCTTTCATATAAGGGTCAAAATGGTATGTATTTATAAGCCTGTGTGTAACTGCCAAACATTTGTGCGCCACGCCCCTAAATATTACACTTTGTAGGGTGACTCCCATTTGGAAGATAAATTATTTGTAGGGATTATGAAATTATGAAGATTATAAGAATTAATAGCAGCTTCTCGCGGTGATACAGGGATTAATCCGGGATTAACCGTAGCTTGGTGTTAATCCAGGGTCTAATCAAACTTAATTTCATATAAATCGGTTCAGTTATTGAAGCAAGAAGACTGAACAATCATACTTTTTTTTACATTAAATAGGCTTACGTTTGACTATAGCCTCCCTGATGTTAAGCACCACTATAGTCTTAGATATAGCACGCTTGCCTAGAAGAAATGAATTACTTACGTATGTACTTCAACCTTTAAAATATATTTGTTTATATTACACACATAAACTGTAGGTATGGTCAGGTATTTCCATTCAATAGAGTTATTAGTGTACTTGCACAGTAATATTATGCTGAGTGGGGCTGTGTTGTGGCAGATTTTATGTTTGTTTATTATGTTTTTACTCGTGTTTGTTTTTCTGTTGAAATGTTTTCTTTCTTATACTAACGTTCATCCGGGATAAAATTTTGCCTATACAGTTATCCACTGATTAATCTATCTCTATATGAAACTTCAACTAAATCGGTTCAGCTGGTTATTCGTGGAGAATTAAATTGTACCTCTTGTCATACAAACTACACATTTGTTGTAAAAAAAATCAGATCTACACTGAAAATAAAAGTGCGTGAAATACAGATTCTCAGCTGTCAGTATATTACTAACTAGTGGGTGCTCGCGGCTTCGCTCGCATTAAGAAGTAAAACTTGCATCCCCTATTTCACCCCTTTAAAAGTGGCATTTCCAAAAATCCTTTGTTAGCGGATGCCTACGTCATAACATCTACCTTCATTCCAAATTTCAACCCAATCCGTCCAGTGGTTTGGGCTGTGCGTTGATAGATCACTATATCAGTCAGTCAATCAGTCAGTCACCTTTGAGTTTTATATATATAGATTATTTACTTCACACAGTCTCTTTCTTGCTAGCTTAATTACATTACAGCTAAACCTAAAGAAATCGTGTAAAAAAACTACGAAAATATATTATAATCACACATTTTATTAAAGAATACAATAGGTAGGTATCTATATTATAATATCTACACACTAAGTTTAGGCAATATTTTATATGTTAGTCGTAGTAGGGTAGTAACTTAAACACAATTTTTATTTATTTACATTTTTACAGCATTTTATAGGTAATGTAATTATTATTAATTATTGCTTAAGTAAACTTCACTTATAAAATATTCTCCTTAATGCGGCCAGTATGCTGGGCACGCTGCCCTCTGGTAGTGGGCTGGAGCACTTAGAGTATCTTTAAGCTTTTCTAAAGATTTTCTAAGTGCCCTTTTTTGTAGTAGTTAGAAGTAGTATGTTTAGTTTTTCTTCCTTCTTGTTTATATATTTTATTTTCCTTATTAGCCAGATAAATTATTATTTTAATGATTGAACAAATTATTAAAATTAGCTATTGAATGCACTCGGTTTTGTGCGCGTTTTTGGTGGCAAAAATATCGCTCTTGGATATTTTCTCTGGATCCTAAATTACCAGCAATAATCGCGGTGCTCCGTCGCTCCGTTACGGGGTCGTGAAAAAGGAACATACAAGCCAAAATAAAGTACTTTTAAGTCAAGCTTTTCACGCTTTTTCAAGCTTTGTCACATTATACCAAAAGCTGTGTTTTCTGTGGTCTACAATCCGAGGATCTTCTAATCTTGAGTTTATAATCTTCTAGGTGAGCGTGTTACACCCTAGGCTGCAGCAATGCTTAACATCAGGCAGGCTGTAGTCAAACGTAAACCTATCACAAGAATAAAAAAATAACAATACAATGGTATTAGTTGTAGCCAAAATCACTCTCGTCTAATAAGTAGGTAAGTTAAAAGGAGGTTATAAGTTAGCTAGGTCGGCCATTTTGATTCTGAAAATGCCTAAGGTTGGCTGCTTGGCCCATGTTTGCCAACCTAGCCGACATGCTCCCGTCAAACATAGTGTTGCGACCTAAAACCGGCAAAATTGGACTCGATACCGGTAAATTCTCATTCAATCGATTCTCGTTTATTTTAGACGTGTTTAGAAAAGCTGAGGTTTGTGATTGGTGCAAGCTGCCTGGTAGAGGCTGTGTTCTGTCCAATCGGAACTGTAGATTGTTTTGTTTTTCCATCTGATGATGTTGTGTGCGGACAGCAAAGCGGTTGACGTGAACAGGGATGGGAACGACTATTTTTGTGCCGGATCCGTTTTTGCCGGAATGACTGCCGGATGCGAGGCCCGCTTTTACGCGTTTCCATTTTGCGCGCCGGTTTTGGAACCAGATCTTGACCTGTGGACAAGACAAGAATTGGTGAATTCCTCTACATCGAGTAGTTTCAATGTTAATTCAGTTTTAAGAGCCAAAATTGGTGAGATATTATTTCAAGTTTAGCCAGTCATATGTTGAAAAACCACTATCTATGTATACCCAATGTGCAACACTTTAATTTATGTATGTTTATTTCTGTTTGTAATTTTTGTGTTCTTATGGTGTACGTTAAAGTTATATTCTATTCTATTCTATCTACACCCTATGGACAAGGTAGATACTTGCAATTAGTGTTAATTGTTAATTAGCTTGAGAAATTACATGTCATGCTATGTAAATGCTGAAATTATATTTAAAGTGATACAAAAAACGGGAAAGACGTATTATTTAGTTAGAGATTTGTACCACAGAAGCGTCAAGACAATTAATTACCTGTACTATGTTCTCTTCTCTCTCTCCCTATCTGTCCCTTTGAGTCTCAAAAATGGCTTGAACATGGCTGGAACTGTTATAAAATAGCAACTCTAGCTATGTTTTAATTACCTGAGCCACTAGAACCTACTGCTACGACATCAGTCGCCCTCAGAAGCACTGCGCCGAGCACAGAGAGACACAGAAAGAGCATATCTACCTGCACTTCGCTAAGTTTGAGCGCAGCTGCAATCTGCGACCTCTCCGTGAGACTGAGGTACTTCTTGGCGTGGAACTCCCTCTCCAGCTCGAGGAGCTGTTCCGACGTGAAGGCAGTCCTTCTTCTGCGCGCTTTGTTCTCTCTGCTCGCGTCTGGACTGCTGTCTTCTTGGTCGGGCTCCGAGTCTGCTCCTGAGGATAAAGGAAGTCTTGAGTTACGTATTTACATATTTCACTATTTAGTATGTATAAAGCGAATTCGCTTCCCTATGTCTGTATGTATGCTTATTGGTGATACTTCGAATTGATAGCTAAACACGTTCGAACGATTTCTAGAAATTTTGTCTATTTATCTGCTTCTCGGTTTGTCTGTTTATTTAAACGCTCATCACGCAAATACGGCTGAACGGATCATCATGATTTTTGGTATGTAGATAGTATGAAGTCTTAGGCGTGTCATAGGCTACTTTTTATCTCAAAATAATGCGAACGAAGCCGCGGGCGTCCACTAGTAATTAATAAGCCCCTTCCAAAGTCGGTCAAAAAATTGCAAGTTTTCTCATGGAAGCATATAAACGTAGGTATCACTATTAAAGTGTCAATCACACACAAAAATTTAAACAGAGGCGTGTCACAACATTTTGCAAACTGGGACAAATCCAGTAGGAAAAAAATCACACACACCGAAGGGCAGAAATCAAACCGAATTTTCTGGTTCAACGCATCAGTATAGCTATTCAACGTGGTATTGCGACCAGCCTGATGCGCGCATTGTCCACTGACAGTGGGCTAGAGGGGCTAAAACCTCAAATGTCCATTATTTAAAATCTTTTTGCTTCCATATAACTTTGCGAGAGCTTTGCTCTTTGAAAGAAAGAAAGAAAACATTTAGGTATTGTTTCAGACTTTCAGAACACACACCAACAATATTTACATAATTAATATAAAATCTGTTGCTAATCGGCTGTTTGTCTAGTACGGCATCCGTCAAACCATGTTAGAGACCCTTAGGGCGGTTTGATAAACTCTTGACATCAGAGTTGGCCACTCTCATTCAATAAGAAGAAGAAGAAGATATAAAATCTGGCACAACACAGCCCCAACTCAGCATAATGCTGGTGGTGTGAAAGCAACCAGCGCTGGTCTTCCGTTAGGGCTGTGTTGGGACAGACTTTACATGTTTTTTTGTGTAATTGTTGTTGTTACTGTTTTTCTGTAAAATTTGCTACATTCAATGTTTCACTCTTTCTTTCTATAAAAAATTAAAGACAGTCAATCTCACACAAAGATTCAAACAGAGCCTGCAAAAGGTTGTGACTCACAAGTCACAACCTTTTGCAAACAGTCGCTGAGACAAATCCCATAGGATAGAAACCGAAGGGCCAAAGCTTATACGACCCTAAATAAGAAGGTACTTTCTTGTTTCGCAGCGGTTAACAATATAAAATTGAATAAATTCATAGTTTTAGTAAGTTTTTATAAGCAAACTGTAATTAAAATTAATATTTTTTATTCAAAAGACGAAACTTTGCTGATAATTACATACTTATGTAATTTATGTATCAATATGTTAACTACACCTTTTTCACTCACGTGTAATTCGCGTAAACAACATACGCTAATTACACGTGAGTGAAAACCGTTTAGTTAACATTTTGATTAAATGTCTCACGAAAGTTTTGATATTAAAATATTATTTATCTAATTTACTATCGTAAGCATATAATTTTTAAAATAATTAAAAGTTTATGTATTGCGAGTACTTGTTCAATGTGTAAAATTACTCAAAATGGACGTCTTCTTCTACTCCCTTTTTTATAATTTACTCCTTTGTTTATGTACTTACTTAGTTCTATGTTTGTGATTAGACTGCTAGTGGTGAACGATTAATTATTTGGTTAATAAACAATTATCATCTGGATGTAATAAAATAAATGGTAAATGTATCTCCTAATAATAGAGATGTAAAAACCCCGTGATAAAGGACTCGATAAACCAAATCATTCTTTTCCGTCAGACTTTTTTCCGCCATGTCATTTCGAATCAAATCGTCGATAAAAAACAAACGACTGCTATAAGGGTCGAAAATGGCCGAAGATTTTCGAAAACCGAAGAGTCAGCGCTCCGCCTTCCTTCGGTCCAGTCACAAATTGACCAATCACGCTAACAAGTGGTGGAAAAATGAACTAACACTTTTCCATCAAACTTCTTCAGTGAATCTGACAGTGGCTCCCTCAATAGTTCACGCAGAAAAGTTGGTGCGTCTGTAATTTGATGACTGCTGACGGATGGACGTAAGGAAAAATGGTGGAAAAATCTTTACCCACTAAATCTTTCATTGCGTTGAGTATCTATACTTAAATTACGTGTTGTTGAAAGAGCAACTTGCTTAATGACACCTAAGAGTACAATATAGTAGATAAGAAAATATGTAAGTACATATTTAGGCATACTTAGTCTAATCGATTTCAATATTTTTAATATTAATTTTGATTAATATTAAAAATATTGATTAAAATTATTATTACTAACTAATATATAATAATAACAATTAAATTGGTATGTATTATTTTCATTTGTTTTTCCACTTGAATTGACATAACTACTTAAAAAAAACTAAAACGATATTAAAACAAAAACGATAGGTATACCATCAACATTTATTAATGAATAGGTGTTATAAAATTCATTCACAACATTTTAAGAAGGCCATTAACCATTTTACAACTGCATTTTCCGATAAAATCCGCAATAAAAAGATGTCTTTAGCAAATAAATTCATTTGTTTCATATTGCTGTTCGAACCTCTATTGACAGTTATTGAATTCGTCTAGCGAATTTAAAAACCAACATATTTTCTTTCCACAAAGCTAAGACTTTAAAAACATAGCAATAAGGTTGATTTTGCTCTGATCTAACACCCCGTATTGAAATAGTACAGAATATTGATTTGGAAATATAGTCCATAAAAAGTTTGGTTCGTTTTAAGCCTTATTCATAAGCTAGTAAGTTCTCTTTGGAGCACATCGGTGGCGAATAAAACCTGCATAGACTTTATTGACAAAATTGAATGGAATGGTTTGAAAATTGTGAGCTGTGTTACAAAGGATTAAGGTTGACTTCAGAACTGTAGACTTAAGAATAAAGTTGTAAAATGTCTCAGAGTTTCTCGCACAGAAAATCGCGACCTGAATTCCAAATTCGAAATTTGGAACGCATCGAATAGTGCGGCGAAGTTAAATCGTCTGTAAACGTTAAAATGCAGTCGATATTTATATCGATGGTTATCGATAAAACGCTTGGCTGAATGAAAATCACGTACGTGGACGTTTAAATTTTCACACCGAGTATGTTGGTGGATTTTTCCTTATAAAGTGATAAAGGATGCAATGAAATGTGATTTATATTTACTTTGTCCAGTTCGAACGTAATGGTAGGGATGGTTTTTGAATTGAAAAGCGATTAAGGACGTCGTCAGAAATATAGGTAAAAAAAAATTGAGCCTATATGGATACTTTAAGCTACTTTTAAGTAATATTCATTCATTGCATTAATATTTGTAACTAATTATTGTATGTATAAGTGCAAATAAATTACTTCTTTCTGTTGCATGGGCAGAGTAGTTTTTGCAAATCAATACCTTCAAGAAATTTGCAAGATGATACATATTTTTTTCAGCTTAAACCGAATTACTAACGGCCTACAAACTTTCTAAGGCTATCTAAAAACAATATTCCTGCTCTGGAGGAGACGGGGTCAAACTTTTAACTTCTTACTAGGATTTGTTTTTTCAGAAAGATACTTTAAGATGTCAATATTAATATAATTATGTATTATTTATGAACTTTTTAAATGATAATTAAAAGGGCGTAAATATTATTGAATTAATAAATTCTGGGAATATTTATTGTTGGTGGATAAACAGTGCAGCGTGTAAATAATTTATTTGACTATTAAGAGTTTTCCCCAAGGTATAATTATAAGATATATATTATGAGACAAAGCTGGTTTTAACCAACTTCTTCAAAAATAAGGAAATTTAAGGAAATATCTACAATGAAAAAATATGTATGTACCAAATAATAAATACAACTCTACGGAATGAAATAAAATAAATCGAATGTTATTGCTGTTAACCAAAACCTATATGATGTGGATCTCTTTGTAGATAACAAAGAGATTTACACTAGATTAATTTCTTGTCTGGCATTACAGATAAGTATGTATGCCAAATTACACTCTTAATTAGAATTCTGACTAAAGCACTTGGAATAAGTCAAAACGGTCGTCGCGTCGGTTAGAGATGCAACGAAAATAAGTGTGTGTAGTAGTAGGTACTTTTTAAAATCACTATTGTGGAATATCAAACTACACTCCACCACAGATTACATATCTTCTGTACTTATGTCCAAAAACATAACACATTGTTAGTGTACTCTGTGTGATTTTCTGCAGATGTCATCCCACAATGGCGGCAATAGAATAATTTCACAGCGCAGATGTAAGTTATCGATAAACGGCCGTGAAATCGATGTCGATATGTCGAGCACCCGGAACGAATCTCTAGTTTGTGTCAGCTGGTTCTTTATTCAAACATTGAGTGAAATGACAGTTGCTGTTTAAAATGAAGTAGGTTATTTACATTTTTTTTTAAAATTCTTTGAGCATGGATGGAGGTTGTAATCAATTCGACCTGTGTTGTATTACACTTTTGTATAATTACGTAGTTAATAAATTAAATATTTTAAGAATCTATTGATAGGTATGTACGTATATAATAAAGCTGAAGAGGGTCGAAAGTCTGTACATTGAAGATATATAAAAAATATATTTGGAGATTCTTCCAATTAATAGCAGAACATGTTCCAACAATTTCTAGAATTTTTATCTGTTCATCTGTTTATTTAAATGCTCATAATGCAAAAACGGCTGAACAGATCATGATGATCTTTGGTATGCAGGTAATATGAGGCCTTAGGAGTGTCATAGACTTTTTATCCTGAAATAATGCGAGCGAAGCCGCGGGCGTACACTAGTAGTTAATAAAGACGATTTCATTTGTCCAAATTGATATAAATTTGTCAAGTTTCCTAATCAGGCAGAGGCATAAATAAGTACCTAATCATTTATTACATGTCATTTATAACACAAAAAAATATCATGAGTATATAAAATATATATGTATGAGTATATGTAGTAGTGTGTGTGCATAGAAATATTGACTGCGGCTATTCAGGAGATTCTAATTCCGACTATACATATTATAAAGGCGAAGTTTTGTGAGTGTATGTTTATTATTTTTTTACGATGAAACAGCTGCACCGATTTTGATGATATTTAGTGTGGAGGTAGATTAGACCTTTGATTAAGACACAACACCGCAAAATGTCGTGAAATGTGGACGTCACAGCACAGGAATAAACCTAGTGTGATATCCAGGGTTTGCCTATTAGTATACAGTAATCTAAGTATAGTTTATGTAATCCTCTACGTTCAATCAACCTTACTGTATACCCTTTTGAAAGGTTAAATAAACGCTTTTTATGTTTTGTTAATGTATAGCCGAGAAATAATTATTTTAAGCAAAATCAAAAACCGACGTCAACTCTACTGTCACGTTACTGAACAAATCTAAGCCTATCTATATAGAAGATATAGTGTATACAGCAGCGCCCCCTGGTGAGCTGTCATCATAATACATAGCTAATAAGATGCACCCATTAAACCTCAACACATCACAGAAACCTGTATCAAAATCCGACTAGTAGTTTTGGAAATATGGGTAAAATTGGTTTGCATAAACTTTATCAATTTGTTGGTTTATTGGTTTTTTCTCAAAAAGTGCTGAACCGAATGAAAAACAATTTTTATGGGACCATCTCGGAAACTATCCCCATCGAATAAAAAAAAGATTTTTTGAAATCGGTTGATAAACAGCGGAGTAATCGCGTAACATCCCCACAAAAAAAAACTTTCAGAAGACTTGATAACCTCCTTTTTTTGGAAGTCGGTTAAAAAAGAGCAATTGATCAAATGACGTTATTTTGGGCTTCTTTCATTGGTTTATTTTCTTCGCGATAACGAATGTAATGTAACGTATATATTTACTATTAAAACTAGGTTATTATTTTTTGTGTAGGTATAATTATGTAGAATATAGAGTAGCAAACCAACCAACCCTTTTTTACCTTTTCCGTCTTATTACAAAACGCGGTTTAAATATTAGTCCAGGACTTTGAAAATAAAAACTGGGTTCTTGTTGTTCAGAAATCACATATAAGCAATCAAAATGTCAACAAAAAAATGGAACTTTATTGTACCTACATTGGTACATTTTGACAGTTTGCTAATTATAACAGTATAGATACAGACAATTTTCGAACAACTAAAACGAACTTGGTCTAGACTTATGTATATTTGAACCATGTTTGTAATAAGGCCCCATAGGTCCATAGGTGTTTTAAGTTTATAAGTTAGTTTTTAAGTAAGTACTTTAATTTTTGTAAGTTTTTTTTACATACCGTCGTTATAATATGTATTTTTTTTACCGACGGAAAATATTAAAACCCACCTTGTGTATTATCTTCACCTCCATCGCTATCCATCTCACTGCCAACACTAACAGGACTCTCTCTCTTCTCTTCTTCTCTATTCTCCACCACATTCTGTCCAGGAACGGACCCCAAAACCCTGGATAACCACGGCTCAGGATATCCGAGCAAGAAAGGAAATCCGCCATTTTGCTGTAAAAATGGCGCGTTAAAATAATAACGCATCCGATTCAATCCAGTCAATCTCTCGTTATCTTCTTCTTCTGAATTTCTAGAACTTTCAGATAAATTATTCTCTATATCTATTTCTGGAGATTTTCTGTCCGTGCCTATCAAAGATTCTATCGAAAATGGTTTCGGCACTTTCTTCTGTGTCTGCGTTTCGACTATTTCAGATTCCATTATTTAGAAAAATTACGCGCACTTTTTTCTTTTCACTTCTGTCACTGGTAAAAAAGTTTAATATAGGTACACTATTCCAAAAACGTTCAAATAGGGCTTTAAAAATACTCGCACACAATTCAATCGATTGTTTTACAAAAAACAAAAGAGTTCTTAAACCGATTTTAGTTTTGAAAATCACAGTTCTAAATTCAAAGTTGGTATTCCGGCGCGCGTCCGTTCTTCACAACAAGCTCGCGTCGCACTCGACTGTCCGTCAGACATTTAGTCCCGCCCACCTACGGGGTGTTGTCGATACGTTTTATTTTATTAATAGCGTCTGCGGCTACGCAAATATAAACCCTATTACTTCCACAATAGCACTACTGTTATTATCGTCATTTTAAAATTCTATAGAAGCCTTAAGTCACGGCAGAAACTCTCAAAAATTATCCTTACACATCCATTCACACAGTCTATAATTCAATATCAAAGCGCTAGACGTCGCTTTTCATAAAGTCAAACAAGTCAGAGCTTTATACAGCTGACTGAAAACTCATTTTCATTTGTAATTATTTGTCTTGTTACCACTTAGAAACGAAAGAACATCGATTAAGGGCACTTCAGTCTGGAGTAGGAGTGGGATAGATATACATTTAGTATAGAGTTAGAAAGGGATGTAAGGTGTTATTTGTAGAGTAAGTGTACACTGGTAATTGGTGGTGATTACGTTGTTTTGTCGGTGTCAGCACTCGGTATAAATTCAGCCGAGCCTCGTTTGGAGGCCTCAGGGAATTTGTGGCTGGTTTGTTTGGTATGTTGAGTTCAAATTGGATGAACTCTTAGATAAAGGATATGAATTGAAAACTGTGTTTAAACTGAGCTTCTAAATTCTTCATTCATATTTATTTATTGGTTTGCAAAACATGGCATACAAAAACTTACAGTCATTGCTTTAAAGAACTCCATATTTTAACTAAGTATTAGCATGCAACACAGTTCTTAGTAAATTTTATAATCACTTAATAAAAAAACAAATTAAAATAAATAATAAAAAATCTTTATTATCAGGCACAGGCACAACCCATAGAAATTTGTCTTAAACTACACAATAAAATTATAGGATACCTACTTAAATATATACTTAAAGGATAATAATAGGAAAATGACAACTGTGAATTAAATGGTTGATTTACTATCATTGTCAAGGTATCAATAAAAAGAACAATGGTTTTTACTATAATCTAAATATTGAAACTTTGGAGATATATCTAGTGTTCTTCCGCTGCGTCTGCTCCTTAACCGACATCAAACAACAAACTTGATGGTTGTTAGGTGTGTTCCTCCATATACCACCGCCACACCTCTCCTCCTAACCAACGTGGCCTCCGTGGAACTCAAGATCTTCCCAACACCGCACCTTGTGTCTTGAAGCTTTGTTGTTCTCTTCAACAACAATGTTCAATGTTCAGTTTCAATAACAATGGATTTCCGCAAAGTAACGCCTGATTCAATATCTTATAATCTAATCTAAATAGTTCATTCTTAGTTTTACATAGCCACATAGCTGGCTAGAGGGAATGTTACTTGAAAGGTTGCTTAATCTCTAAATTGTACCTGTAATTTTCACCACATTCTATTTTTTTGGTTTTTGCTTAAAGCCATAGGCTGCAGCAATGCATAACATCAGACGGGCTATAGTCAAAAGCAAACATATCTGACGTAAAAAAACCTTCCACTATCCCCATGTAAACAAACCTCCTGGCAAGTGCTGGTCATTAGACCGTTGGCGAGCATCCCCTCCCGCGCCACTTAGCCCCCTCCCTCCCTAAATTGATTGTGGCTATTCCTATCGCTAATGTTCCTTCGCGCTGTTAATTTTTTCATTGTAACTGCCTGTTTTGATGTCTTTGGCTTGAATTTGGACGTTAACTTGCCAAGTTTACTTTGGATGGGTAATGGTAATAAAATGTTAATTGTTTGAGGGATAATTTGTGGATTGCTAAAGTGTTATTAAGGATTTAAGATGCTTAAATATTGTAATAGTAATGTCCGATTATTACAATATTATAACAACGAAGAATTATGACATGTGGTAAATCTGTATGATATTGATATTTTTTTATATGTGACTCATTTCTGTATACCTTTTCTGAGCTTTAGACCACGAGTCAATTTTAAAAAATGTTTTTTTGCCTTTGCTTAAGATTTTTGTTATGAATAATAATTTTGATACTATTCGACTACTTAAACATTTTTTCAGATGGCTTCCTGAAATGAAAATCCCACAAGTGACAATGTGGAATATGGTCAAATATGGAGCATGATATTAAAAATAATATAGTTCTAGTTGGGATAAGAACCTTAATAAGACTATCACTCGATTTTTTCATATATACTATTTATTTAAAAAAAAAAAATGGCGTTACAGTAAACAAGCTCATCATGAAAAAATAATATTAATATTAAATAGAAAACAGCCTCGTCGGTACTACAACAATGTTTATTTACATTTAACTGCAAGACACGTATCCATTACAAATTACAAGAAACGTGCTAACAACGCTCCAAGATGTGTGCTTCATGTGTCAAGAAGTCAAGTGCTCTGCATTAAGTTGGTGCACGCATTACGCTATTCTTCTCTAAATAATAAGATACTATATAAGTGTTTGTGATTAGAAATAACATTACAGTGACTTTAACCTGTGGACAGTGTTTATATCATAATAATACTACAATTAACAAAAACATTACAATGAGAAATTGCAATGCATGCTCAAAACATATCTCCGTCAGGGAGCACCTTCCTTGCACAAAATGCAGGCTCAATTTTCACAACCTGTGCGTTAATATATCTCAAGAA